>CM046850.1:23454704-24102204 GCA_025618425.1 Heliocidaris tuberculata
TTTCAAACTTCCATAACTCTCTCATTTTTTAACCAATTTTAATGAAACTTTTTGTAAAGTGCTTCTCTGAATTTTCACTTTCCAATAACATTGATTCTCTCCTTGGTTTTGGTTTCCTTTAAATAATTCCTGTCTTGAAAAGGTTAAAGTTCATCCAAAGTGGGAAGTGAAGTGTTTCAATATTCCTGTATCCTGGTAACATAATATACCAGTATTATTCACAAGCAGTCATGTGTATCCCATCTTTCACATTCCGTTTTCTTCTCCTGCCCTCTCTCCTCCTCTCCCTCTATCTCTCTCATCCCCCTTCCCCTCTCTATCTCTCTCTCTGCCGATTCTTCTTTCTCCCTTGAATTCTCTCTCTACCCCCCCCCCCCCCTCTCTCTCTCCTCTCCCCCACCTCCTCTCTATCTTTCTTAAAGGCCAAGTCTTCACTAATATCAAGTTGATTTGAATAAATAGAGTAAAATTAAACAAGCTTAACAGTGAAAATTTTATTGAAATCGGATGTAAAATAAGAAAGTTACGGCATTTTGAAGTTTTGTAGTATTTCTTGAAACAGTGATATGCATAACATGGGCGGTATGCAAATGAGTGAATCGATGATGTCACACACTCACTTTTCCTTATGTATTTCATTGTATGAAATATCATATATTTCAATTTTTTGCTTCAATAATGTAAAACATGGTTCAATCTCTTATGGAAAATGTAAAATCACCATTACTGTTACTTATTTTGATACAAGGAGAGATTCTTCATTATCACATCCATGAAAATTGAAATATTTGACATTACATATAATAAAAATACATAAGGAAAAGTGAGTGTGTGACATCATCAGTTCACTCATTTGCATACCGCCCATGTTATGGCATATCACTGTTTCATGAAATAATGCGCAAAACTTCAAAATGCCGTAACTTTCTTATTTTACATCCGATTTCAGTGAAATTTTCACTGTTATGCTTGTTTTATTTTACTCTATTTATTGAAATCAACTTGATATTAGTGTGGACTTGGCTTTAAAGTTCATCAACCCAAGAGCAGTAAGTGATGAGTTTCTTCCTTGTATCCCGGTAACGGTGTGTACAGTCATGCCAGTACTTTTGGTACAAGTGGTCATTTCAAAGAAATATCTATATATGTCAAGGATGTATCTCATACAGTTATCTTCTCTCTCTCCTCTCTCTCCCCCTCTGTTGTCGCTTCTTCTTTCAGCATTGATTCTCCCCCTCTACCCCATCCCCTCTCTCTTTCTCTTTCTCTCTCTCTCTCTGTGCCTCTTCTTCATTTTTTTAAAAATTCTCCCTCTAACCCCCTCTCTCTATCAACCAAGAGTAGTAGGTGATGAGTTTCTTCCTTGTGTCCCGGTAACGGTGTGTACTAGTCATGCCAGTGCATCTCGTACAAGTGGTCTGTCAAGGAGATATGTGTATCTAATCTTTCATATTCCGTTTTCTTCTCCTCCCCCTCTCTCCTCCGCTCCCTCTATCTCTCTCATCCCCCTCCCTCCCCCTCTCTCTCTCCCACTTTCACTTCTTCTTTATCCTTGATTCTCCTCCCCTCTCTCTGATAAAGTTTATCCAAATAGTGGGAAGTGTTGAGTTTTAATATTCTATCCTGTATCCTGGTAACGGTCAATTTGGTACAGGTAGTCATGTCAAGGTGATACACACTAAGAAATTAGGGTCTACTTTAGGGTGTAAATTTGGCGGAGCACCCGTATATCTACTCGGGTGGAATCTATGGCAAGCCATCGGGTCTACCTACGTCTACTAGTACGCGTACCCAGTAGACGTCACGTAAAACCAAACGGTACGTCACGTCTACTCGTTACGTGACGTGTACCCAATTTCGTGTACTCTGTCGGACCTTACGTCTAGTCACGTCTGTTCAATTACGTGTGCTTTATTCAATACGTCACGTCTTCTTTGAAATGGTCTAATTCCAGGCGTTTTTTTTTTTTTTTTTTTTTTTTTTTTTTAATGAGACCGCTTCTATTCTCTACATAGGGGATATGGGATATGACTATGAGAGTTTGGGAAATCAAATCCCGATTATCAGGATCCCCCTCTTTGTTATGAAAATGGATGGCTCTATCATGATCAAGTTCAGGGGTCGCTGAACCGGGGGGGGGGGGTGATCTGGCTAGGGAGTGCAGGCTTCCCCTCCACACACATACACGCACGCACACACACACACACTCCCCTTTGCTTATATTAATAATAACATATTAATATGCTCTTACTCATGCTCAACCTCCTGCCCCCACTTTTCAAACGCTCTGTGGCCCGTGAACTAATAATTGTTATGTCTTTCCACGTATATCATTATCGTTTTCAGGCCTAGCCAACTTGATATTAGGGTGCCCTATTTCATTTCAAGCCTTTTTTCAAGACATGTATAGTGCGGTTTGTGGTCTATTATCTTCACTTTTGCATAAACTGAAAATGAGGGAAAGGTAACCGTTTTCTTTGTTTTCATAATAGAAGATCGGAAAGGCAATCACTAAAAAAGAAGAAAATGAGGCAAAGAAAATTACATTTTGTACTTGCATGATAGCCCTCATGCCCTCGAGTTTGGGGGCAAAAAACTCTCAAGAAAAACAGAAAAGGAAGATTACATGTAATAATAATTTTCCATTACAACGATGTATAGGCTTAATAAGCTTATTAGTGCTCTAAAATGCAAACTTTCATCATTTAAAACCAAAATTTTCTCACACGGTCACCATCCTCCCTCGTGTATTGCCCCTGCACAAAAAAGAAGAGAGAAAAAAAAAAGCAAGTTTTAGCTGTATTAGCAAGAGCAGTAATAAATTTATATCAAGAAAAGCCTTGATCAGGGGCGGGCGCGCCCGTGGGGGGGGGGGCAGGGGACACAGTGCCCCCAGTTTTTCAAGTACCCCAAAAGTGCCCTTTTTATTTCTGAAAAATGCCCCTTTCCCTCCGATAAGTGCCCCTTTTACTACTAGATGTGCCCCTTTTCCTTTCTAATAAGTGCCTTTCCCCTTCTGATAAGCACCCCTTTTTCGCCTTCTGAAAAGTGCCCCTTTTCAAATCTGATAACTGCTACCTTATCTCTCTGATAACTATCCTTTTCTCCTTCTGATAAGTGCCCCTTTTCGAATCTATATTGCCCCGTATTCTCTCTAATATATGCCCTTTTCTCCTTGGATAAGTGCATTTTTACTTCTGATAGCTGCCCCTTTTACCTTCTAATATGTGCCCTTTTCCTCTTCTCATAAGCGCCCCTTTTCACCTATTATAAGTGCTCCTTTCCATCTCTGATAAGAGCCCTTTCCTTTTCTTATAAGTGCCCCCTTTTACCTATATTTCCAACTCTTTTTTTTTTTTTTTTTTTTGACAAAAAGAGCGATATCTAGCTACAAAGAATCGGTGCGGCTTTACAGGTACCCATATTACTATATACAACTACAATGCAAGGCAGCGGAGCTGGAGGCAAAAGGGGCACAATTCTCCCCCCCCCCCCCCCCCCAGCAAATGATTTCTCATTCCGCTCGCTCGAATGTGCCAATAATTTACACCAAGTAAGGGCAGTATTTTCTGAAAATGTCCCCATAACTCGCTCGCTACGCTCGCTAGCTCTTACAGTATATAATGAAATCAAGCAGATCGCATAAAGTATGTATATCGGTGTAATCCTAAAGAAAACGACAGGGTTAATGTACAAATTAAAAGATCATTCGACATTCTCCCAATTAGATTTGCTGCTGTCATTTTTATTGTACATGTATATCGCTGTAAATAATGTATAACTCAAGGACTCCAGCAATAGAAAAAAGTCAAAAAAATTTTGCTCGCTCGCTTCGCTTTCTCGCACATGAATCGTTAGACCATTACACACAACTGCGTATCAGGAAAGCT
Source organism: Heliocidaris tuberculata (assembly GCA_025618425.1). Taxonomy (NCBI): domain Eukaryota; kingdom Metazoa; phylum Echinodermata; class Echinoidea; order Camarodonta; family Echinometridae; genus Heliocidaris; species Heliocidaris tuberculata. Next base: position 23,458,595 of record CM046850.1, read on the forward strand.
GAAGTAGTGACCCACAATAAAAAGGAAGAAGGTGATGCTTGATAATAACTACACTAATTAGATTGTAGGGTTATACCAGTGTCACAAAATGGTCCTTTTTCGCTTTATGTTCACCCCTTGTAGGTCTCCTTTCCCCAAATAAGTGCCCTTTTTTCCTTCCCCCCCCATCCCCACTTTGAAAGACGCTCAGCCGCCCCTGGCCTTGATACTATGACCCCACATATTAAAAAGAGCCACTGGCTGGCATCAAGTCTTGGGTTGTGCCCTACGAGTCGCCCCCGTGCTCCATCCTACCCCGCCCATCTCCGAGTGAGCTGAACCGGTGAATTCAGTTGATAGATACATATACTCAGCAAGACATTTCAAGTCGTAGGTGGAAAGAAAATGACGGAGTGAGACCAAGTTACGGGGAAATGTCTGCCCAACGCCCATGAATATGAATTGCACAAAAAAGTAGCTAGATAACCAGAAACGTAATAGTGGAGCAGCATATCGTAATAGTCCGAAAATGGGGGGGGGGGGGGGGGGGAAGGGGCCTTTCGCTCACGCAGCACACTCCATATAGGCATCCAGTAAACATTCATTATACACGGATTCTAGCATTACCGGTATGTACAACCTGACTTCCTCTAATACTGCACTTTTCTTACTGATCCAGTCAATTCCCCCGTCCTATTTTTTTTGGGGGGGGGGGGGCGTGGGGGTGGGCATTCTATGGCGTTTGATAGGCACTTAACTTGTGGTATAGGAATGTCATAAACAGTGCTTATCTAGGGAATTATGGTGCCCGGGACAAACTATAAAACTGCCCCCGCCCTTCCTTATTAACCCTTTCAGGACAGGAATTATTTAAGGGTTTAATTGATCACATTTTGTTCTTCAAATTGGCAACGATAATATTTTCTTTTAGTGCTACATAGTTCGAATAACTTGTAATGTCTTTGAAAAACAATATACATGGTTAGGAATTTGCCGTAAAGTTTTAAAAATTGCCAATTTTGATGAAAAAACAATGATTTTGAACCCTCAATGTGTTGCCAATTTAAGGATCACAAAGTTAAATCTCGTTTTTAAAATTCCTGGCATCAAACACAATATGGTCATGCAATAAAAATGGACATAGTGTGTGTAGAAAATTTTGCTCTTTCACCTCATGCATCTGGTATATTTTTTAGAGCTCTGAATCAAAAGTTATTGAGCCAAACCACAAAATGTGGTCAATTGTCTTGAAAGGGTTAAAAAACAAAACAAAACTGATATTAACCTCAAACACTATGTGGAAATGAATTTAAAGGGGTACCCAATGCTCAAACAATGTTAGTTCATTTAAAAGATCATGATTTTATTAGCAGAAAATCATCTGCCTTAAGTTTTTTTTAAATTCGTGTTGCCAGAAAAACCCCGAAATATGGTAAGACTTGACAGGATATTTTGGCCCCTCAGCTGTGTCCCAATTTCAGCTAGGTAACCACAATGACGTCAAAGTGGTTACCCAGGTTCGCGTATTGCAGATGTGTTGCGCGCTAGACTGTACAAAATGCATTACACCTTGCGCGCATTTTGCTATAATTGCGCGACAAGGTAACCACTTTGACGTCATTGTGGTTACCTAGCTGAAATTGGGACACAGCTGAGGGGCCAAAATATCCTGAAATCTTACCATATTTCGGGGATTTTCTGGCAACACGAATTTAAAAAAAAATTTAAGGCAGATGATTTTCTTCTAATAAAATCATGATCTTTTAAATGAACTAACATTGTTTCAGCATTGGGTACCCCCTTTAAGGCACTTTACCTTGGATAGTTACAGGAAGTTTTTAAAAACTTTCAAGATCGTAACGAAACCTTTTTCTGCGAGTGAGCAAAGGGACCAAGCCAAACTTGAATCTTTATGCATAATAAAAATTTAATTTTGTCATGAAAATATACTAAACATGGAATAAAATTAACAGTCTACCTCGCTGCTGGAATAGGAGGTGAAAATCGCCCCAAAATTGGTCTTTCCTAGTTTTTTCCCTTTTCCTCCCCCTTTTCTCTTTTTTCTTAAATAGAGTGGAACGGCGGGGGGGGGGGGGGGGGAACATCAATGTGCTCGGCCATTTGCGATGCTTCAAATTCAAGTCAGTGGCAACTCACTCGTGGTAATGAATGTACCTGATAAGGTCGCTCCCATGTCCTTTACAACATGAACATGCCGGGGGGGGGGGGCGGCATAGCCTTTACCAGAAGACACGGGAGCCCGTCCGAAGGTACTTGTTTTTGATGCCGTTATGGGATAGAGGGGTCTGGCTACATGCACAGAGGAACGTTAATTCTTGACCAAACCTGCGCGCTCTTTGTCAGAAATTCATGGATGAAAGGGCCACTCTATGAAATGTCGAAAGGAGTTTTCCTCACCAACCAGCCTAATTTGAAATATATAAAATAAATTACGAAGGGCGCAGGAGCGTCACCAGAGCGGGCAGTGACTTCTCATTTTCCTTAAATCTCTCTTTGCAAATTTAGAAGATTGAAAATACAAAAGCTCCCTACACTGCGAAGGGACTTCGATATCTTATTTTAAGGGGTAAAGGGGAGGGGCAAGTTGTCCCCTTGAAAATTCTAGAAATAATAAGAACTTTCAGTAAAGTGAGGAAATTATATCGTTATAGTGAATAATCATCCAGTTAGTCTTTTAAAAGTTTGAATAAGCTATAGTTATGCAGGGGCCGCGAAGCATTTTTGAAAGTGGGGGGGGGGGCTGATTTGATTTCACTTGAATAATGACAATCTCGCACCTTTTTGGGGGAATTTATGAAACGTGTCTACTCAAACAACTGTGGGGGGCTGCAGCCCCCAGCCTCCCCCTCCCGGTTCCGCGGGACATGTTATGGAATACACTCCTCCAACACAACTCGCCACTCCTGTGCTCCACTTCATTGCAACGGAAGCCCCCAAGGGCCGCCTCCGGGTCCCCCCCCCCCCCCCGCTCTACCCCGTTCTATAACCCCTTCCTCCCACATCCATTCCGGATGTATATTGCATTGTCTTATCCTCTGATTTTCTTTTTAAAGACCCTCTCGTATGATGACACACATCAGGGATTTCAAAACTATAATTTTTCAGGGTTGGAGGAGAACCCCCTTCCACATCCACACCTAGGTGTATATGCAGTTTCCTACTATCAGTTTTCTTTCCAAACTAGTGAAATTCGTGCATCGTTTACCTCTCTTGGGTAATAATAATAAATGACATTGTAAAGTGCAATGAAGTATTCACGGAATACGCTATATAATTGTAACATAATTTTATTATTATTATTGTTATTATTATTATTTTATTATTATCATTATTATTATTATTATTTGTATTATTATTATTATTATTATTATTATTATTATTATTATTATTATTATTATTATTATTATTATTATTATTATTATTATCATTATTATTTCTAATCTCAAAAATTTCGTGGGAGGTAAGAGATGAATCTAAGACAAGGACAATTACCCCCGCCGGAAAGTTACCCCCTAGCACAATTAGCCCTCGGTATCACAACGATAGCCTCCCTCCTCTCCACCCCCCCCCCTCCAAAGGGGGCTGGGGGCACAATACCCCCACATTTTCAAGTAGATTCAGCCTATTTTTGTCTGATAAGTGACGGTTTTGTTCATAAGTACCCTCCCCCTTTCCCCTTCTTATAAATGCCCCTTATCACTTCCAGTGAGCTGTGCCCACTTCCTCTTTTAATAATGCCCCCATCCTGCCTCTGTGCAATTTTAAAATCCCAGTGCCGTCACTGAACACTGAATTTCAAACTGAAAAGTGAAAATTCAGATACATTTATACAGTTTTCTTTCTTACATTGTTTTAAAGATGTTAAAGGAATGGGGAAAATTGAAATAACAGACCAATAAAAGTTTGAGTAAAATCTGATAAGAAATGAGAATGTTATTAATTTTTTAAAGTTGTAATCAATCAAACACAACTTGGCAACCGACTCCGTGACGTATCTTGTAAGGGTCCATCCCATTTGCCCTGCAGTACTAAAAAAATATATTTTCTGCTTTTATTTAAATCAGCTAAATACCAAGGTGAAATTCCCCTTTCATGTAACTATTTGCGAGCGACTAAAAAAATTTGGCCTCTATGTTTGATTGAAAGTTTTTTTGTTTTTTTTGAAGGTCTACATGACTGTTCTTTACAATAATGCAAAAGCTATTGATTTGTTTGTTTTAAGTTAATACATTGTATCATAGTTTATCTCAGTGAATAATATACAAGGACTTTCAAATTAGCTCTCAGACTGTTGGGCTCGACACGTGCCCAGGCCTGTCATAGAAGCCGAGGAAAGGGGGGGGGGGCAGAGAATGGGGATTTATAGTTCCTTGGCTTCGCTCCCTTGCAGATTAATATAGATGCAGTGTTTTTCTACTTATGACTTTTGACAAACATGGCGCGGTACAAATGGTCACAATTATTATTATTTAAAAATCCCGTCTACTACAAGGCCCACAAATAGAATGGGTAACACCGTCTTTCCGCCCACTCGCAAGGAAAAATAATATGACATAAATCATTTTACAGTAAAACAATGAAAAATATTTACATTTTCTAGTGCTCTAATTTTTTCATTTCTTACTCGGTCTCTTCACCATTCCCTTGCATATTAATGAGGTAGTGTTTCTAAAGACTGTTCTGTAGAAACACGGTTCAAGACAAGGCCTCGGAAGTAAGGGGCAGGGGCTATACTCAATTTTCCCCCGCCCTTAGCGAAACATGAACCTATATTGCACTTAATAATTTGCAGTAAACAATGAATAAGCTTTCCATAGTGGTAAAAAGTACAAAGTTTTATGGAGTTCAACAGCCCAAAATATCAATAATCTTACTAGGTAGCTATAAGCTCCCTCTTATTTTCCTGTATGTCTCCGGGCGGCCGCGTGGGGCTGGGGGGGGGGGGGCACTTTCCTCTTTTATTGGTCCCCCCCCCCCCATGACAATAAATTTTTCTGTATCGCGATAAAAAAAAATTTAGTGCTCTAAAATAAAGAGGCAAAATTTCACCATACCAAAACCAAAATTTTCTCACAAGTCATGGTTTCCACGCTCCGTTACATAAAACACTGGTAATGAAACAGCACTGGAAACAGTGCATTTTTTTTTATAGAAACCCCCGTGGCGTAAAAGGGAGGGGGCAGAAGTTTTAGTGGGCTGCAAAATAGTTTTGCCCCCTCCAAAACACACACAAGACCATAATTTTGCAGTATGGCAACATTGAAAAAAAAATTAAATGTTTTCAATAGATGAAGTACTTATCATTGCGTAGTATAGAAACTCAGTCTACATGCGAGGCCACGATTTTGTGGGACAGAGGCTTGATCTCTTCTATATAGGGGAGAAGGAGAATCGATGCTGATGATGATTTAAACATCAACTAATTGAACATAATACGTACATTACAATGGCGGCGGAGCCGGGGTTCGGCAAGGGGCTCGATGGGCCCTGTGCCGAGTTCCGACAATCAAGAAAAGTGTCCTTGCTGTGACAAAAGAAAATTTTCTGCGGAACAAATGCCCCTCCTGTCAATTGCCAATCCTGTGATGAAATTGTCCTTTAATTTATCTGATTTAGACTGCTTCAAGGACAAAATGATCTCTCTTAATTATAATAGGCATACAATTGTTTGCGTGTGTTCTTGTTCCATCCCACAACAGTCACAAAAACACACCCCCCCCCACCCCCCCTCCCTGTATAACGTACGAACATTCAGTCTTTAAAAAAAAATTTGTTTTAATGAATACATTGAATTTATCAACAGTCTTTTCACTAACGCCTTTGCGACTAGAATATGTAACATTGACAGCCGATACATCCCCCCCCCCCCCCGGCCTTAGTATAGGCCCTATGACGAAATTTAGTGGAATCTAGCTCTGCCTCCCACATGGATTACAAATCTTCTATGATTTTTCAAAGTTCAAGTATATAATGCCAAGGAGTGTAACAACCGATGAAGAAGATTTTTTTCTTTAATTATTAAGAAAACAAACCGTTTGTTTTATCATTTACTCATCATTATTTTACACTACTTCTTCTTCTTCTTCTTCTTCTTCTTCTTCTTTTTTTTTTTTGGGGGGGGGGTTCACATTTTTTTCGCCGGGGAAGGGGGAGGAGGACGAGGATGTCTCGCTTCAATTATTATAGCAGATAACTCCTTGGTTATAGCATGGGAATGTATTAATGTAACTAGGATTCCCTGGTTATAGCAAGGATATAGGCAAGCCATCTCCCCATTCATGTATCAGTATCCCTTATGCACTGGATATCAGCTGGTTAATCCTTGGGTAAACAGGCGGCCTTCCAGTGGTCATGTAGTAGAAGTTTGTATACTTTGAATGCACTGTATAGCTTTGACTATATATAGTAAACATGAGCTGTACATGTGGGGAGTTCTCCTAATCTAAATCATCAACTTGTTTCTCTTTCCTCCGCTCATTACATGGTATTTATGAATAAACTTTATACATTAATTTCATTGTGACAAAATTTTATGACGATAATAAAACAATATTAATAATAATGATAATAATAATAGTAATAATAATAATAATAATAATGATAATAATGATAATGATGATGATAATTATGATAGTAACAATCATAATAATGAAATAAAAAATTAGTAGTAGTAGTAGTAGTAATGACAATAATAAACCAACTCCGCACGGTTTATACTTTACTTTGATTTTTGTTAGTTTGCTAAAAAGAGTCTAGGCCTACTACTACTCTAAAAATTTATAGGACGACTTAATAATCAGTCACCAACAGAAATATATTAAACGCCCTGAGCCCCTTGCCAAGCCCTATACTTCCCTTATTGATCAATATTATTAACGCACATGGGTTGCTTTCTAAAAAAAAAAAAAAAAAAAAAAAAAAAAATCCTGGAAATAGACTAACTTTTAGCTGACGTCACGTAACGACCAGAGCACACGTAATTGTATAGACGTCACGTGATGACTAGTCAAGGTACACGTTACCTAAATGACAAAGCACACGTTACAGTAACTGACGCTTCTGAACCCTTTGGCCACCTATGGCCGGAGGGGTCAGGAACGTCTGTAAAAGTAAAGTACACGTACCCTTAAACACACGTGACGTGATGACCAAAACAGTACGCGTAATGAATACTGGCTTATGATTGGTCAATATAGGTACGTGTATCGAAAATCTAGTACGCGTGGTGAGTAGACGTAAGTAGACCCCGATGGCTTGCCATAGGAATCTGGGTGCGCATTTCAGAAACCGGGTTCAAAATTGTGTAAGGTTGAATTCTGCACCATTCGATCAGAATTATCAGTCCGACATGAATACCCATACCCACACCAGCATTGTTGACACTATTGTTGTCACAATATCTCACGAATAAAACTAAATATTCAAAAGCATAGAAATGAAATAAATTAGAAAAAGAAAAAAAAATCCATTTCGATCAGCTTGTGTCGTAAATTTGCTTAAATAAAAAATCCCCGTAATGACGTGTTTCAAGAACTCGCGCAAAGACTAACATAAATCGGCTTGCAGGCTGACAGCAACCAACGTATCGGGACTTGTAGGGCTTAAGGCAGGACAGTTTGCATAATTCGCATATTCAAATTATATGGGGAGTTTATCATGGCTCATTTTGATAGTTTCTTTGTCAGAAAAGTTATTTGAATAAGAATACGTGGTTACATTTGATAATTCAGTCGGGATTATATCATTTTAAGTGAAAGTACTAGTTTTACTAACTGTTACTGTACTGATTTGTTATATGGATAGATAGTGGAGTACATCCTTCAGCTTCAGCTTTTAAAGTTGGATGTGTATAGCAAACTGTCGCACTGTAGACGCTCCCAGGCGTGGCTCGATGGATCTCACCGAGGTCCCCTCATGGCGTGTACTTGACTGCCTGTGTTCCATTCGTGCGTGAATTATGAAATATCGGCAATAACTTTTTATTGTCTGCTGCTAAGCTGCGAAGAGGCGAGAATGGTGATCGATTGCAATCGACGATGCACCCTTTAGGGTGCTGTTATGAACCCAGAGGGTGTAAAAAACGCACCTATATTGGGGTGCAATTTTGAACCCCCTTATAGGGATGCACATCTGCTCCCAATAGGGTGCACATATTTTTATGCACCCTAAGAGGTTTAAAAGGGGGTACCCAATGCTGAAACAATGTTAGTTCATTTAAAAGATCATGATTTTATTAGCAGAAAATCATCTCTGCCTTAAGTTTTTTAAAAATTCGTGTTGCCAGAAAAATCCCCGAAATATGGTAAGACTTCAGGATATTTTGGCCCCTCAGCTGTGTCCCAATTTCAGCTAGGTAACCACAATGACGTCAAAGTGGTTACCCAGGTTCGCGTATTGCAGATGTGTTGCGCGCTAGACTGTACAAAATGCATTACACCTTGCGCGCATTTTGCTATAATTGCGCGACAAGGTAACCACTTTGACGTCATTGTGGTTACCTAGCTGAAATTGGGACACAGCTGAGGGGCCCAAAATATCCTGAAATCTTACCATATTTCGGGGATTTTCTGGCAACACGAATTTAAAAAAAAATTTAAGGCAGATGATTTTCTTCTAATAAAATCATGATCTTTTAAATGAACTAACATTGTTTCAGCATTGGGTACCCCCTTTAAGTCTGCACCCTTCATTGGGGTGCAGATTCTGCATTCTAAAGGGTGCTGCTATTGTACCAACGGTCTCCACCCCTACGGGTGCAAAACTACACACCTAATTTCTTAGTGTGTAAGAGTACATGTATCTCGTCTTTCATACCCCGTTATTCTTCTCCCCCCCCCCCCCTCTCTCTCCCTCCCCACCTCTCTCTCTTTCTCTCACTATCTGTCTCCCTCCCTATCTTTCTTTCTCTCTCTCTCTCTTCTTCTCCTCAAAGTTCATCCAAGAGAGTGAGAAGTATTGAGTTTTAATATCATATCCTTTATCCTGGTAACGGTGTGTACCAGTCATACCAGTACTTTGGCATAAGGGGTCTGACAAGGAGGTTTGTTTATCATCTTTCATATCCACATATCTTCTTCTCTCTCCCTCCTTTCATCCTTCTCTATCTCTCTCTCTCTCTCTCTTTCTCTCTCTCTCTTTTCATCTCTTCGTCTTTCTTTGCAACGGATGGATAAAAGTTCGAGAACTTACCCTTGAACTAAACGGAACTGGAACACGTGTAAAGGAAATGTTCTTACCTTCCTTGTTCATCAGGTATAATGAAACCAGCGCTGGACGGTGAACCGGATTCTCCCGCCCACAGGAAAGCATCTGAGAGAGGAAAGAATACGAAGATATATTAACACGATAAAAACTACTTTCGAAAAATAAACTCAAGGGCAATTTCAGTAGCTTATTGTACTGTCCATAGAAATCAAGTTCGGATTACGTAATACGCCATTTAGTCTGGTTCACTGTGTAAGAAATTGGGCTTTTGTTCAAAATTTTTGGAGATTAGCAAAACTATACATTTTTATAATTGTTAGAACATGGGAAATTCAAAAATTGATGTTGGCATTTGCACAAATCACCGGCATAGCGGCCATTTTGGATTTTCAAAATGGCCGCTATGTGTAACTCGTACTGAACAAATTAGAAGATATTTTTTAACAGAGCCTCATCTTGCCATGTATGTATCATCATATTAAAGGACATTAAATTTTCTACAACATGATACCACATTTAATGGGTTTGGTGATAATTTCAATTCTTGGCCAAGAATGTGATTGTTTACATATTTTTTTACAAATATGAATTTCTTCAAAATACATATTTCTCATTATTTCAAAAGTTATTTTCACTAATTAGTTCAAACTTTTCAGAAAACTGCCCATATGTACGGTTAATATCATATAAAAATTACAAGTCCATTGCTTATATAACAAAACAGTTATAGCGCTCTAAAGTTGACACTTTGATATTAGCTAAAGTAGAGAATCGATAACAAAAGTGGTTACTAAGTGCTGCCTTCTCCCTGACAATGGTAACATTGGGAGACGTGAAATGGATTATTTCGGTAGTACATGCTGTTGTCATGCAGATGAATATTTTAATAGGAAGTGTGATGTCAGATGATTCAGTACAATCATATTTTAGTGATATACAATTGTTTATTAGTTCCCGTTGCTATGATACAAATGTGCCTAATAACCGCTGATATGTGTTGAGAAATAAAAAGCTAACTGTCCTATAATGTATATGAGGAAACTTTGATAATCATGATTCACACTCCAACACACGTATATACTAGATTATAGGGTACAGAACTTGCACCCCTACATGTCCATGCCTTCCCCTCCCCCTTTCTGTTTTAAAACGAGACAAATTGGTACAAAGTAATATTCATAAAGTACTTTGGATAATGGTAAAAAAATCAATGAGCCTTGACAAATCATTAAAATCTCATGGTTACTGGAAAAATATCTGCCAATGCCTTTCCCTTCTCCCCCCCCCCCCACCCCCTTTCCCTCTAAAATTTAACTTAAAACAATACCTACAAGTATTATTGGTACAAGGAAGCAATCAGTGAATAACATGGGACCTGTATTCACGTGGTAGACAAGATTTACACTCTAAAACATGTAGATGCTTGGTGGTGGGGTTCAAAACTTGCGCCCCCCCTCCCCCCTCCCCCCCCCCCCTCAGTTGTACAGGGAGGACATATTGATACCAAACAGTTTTTACCATCAATCCAAGTCTGGTTGACCCCCAAAATTGGGTCCCCTGTAACATTTCCAAGCACTTTCAATATCAAAACAAGCATATAGTCTTACGAGGTGGGGAGGGGTGGGGGCTAGGGGCTGAAAGTAAAGTTTACATTCGGGCAAGAGGCGTCAGCCCCCCCCCCCCTCCCCCTCCCCCCATGGCTCAGTTGTAGATAAAGTTCATCGGTTGGTCTCAATCAGCGCATTTCACGCCTCTCTAAATTTTGACTTTCTTCATTTCAGCATTGCAAAAAATCTTTTGCCACGAAAGATCCTTCTAAACTTAGGTGACGTTTTGAGTAAAAAGTGATTTAACACACAATATTTCTTGCTACCACTGTTTATCTTATTTTTAAAAAATTGTCTTACTTAAGCTTTACTATTTACCTTAAATAGTAGAACTGAAAGCAAAAAAAAAATGGTGACCTTTCGAGATTTTTTCTCTGTTTTTGTACAAAGTGGTTAAAACGCAATATTTCTTCTTCTATTTGTATATCTTTATTTCTCCTTATTTATGTTATTAAGCTTTTATTATTTACCTTAAAAAGCAGAACTGAAAGTAAATAAAGTTTTAAAAAACCAATATAACATGTAGGAAATGAACATTTTAAAGGTTGTGAGCTGTCTTTGCTGTAATGGCGTGATCCTACATGTATACAATTGTAATAGATTAGCCTAACTGGAGTGCCCTAAAACGTCTTTGGGCCAAGTAAAGTATGTAATAAATATTCATTGTACTGTAAAATACAATTATTAGTTTGCACATGCTGGTCAACATATTAGAACAGGAAGTCTGTCTCTAGTTTGATACAGTATAATTGAGTAGTAGGTTACAATAATACAGCTAAAAAACTGCACTTGGTATTTAATTCAAGGGGTAGTTATCCGGGGGAGGGGGGGGGGGGGGGCTGACCAGTGATGATAGTCGATGGTCAAGTTCGTAGACTGAAAAACAAAAGTCGTTAAAAGTGACTTTATTCATTTGCATTCAACTGTTTTTAACCATATATCTTGCTTTATAGGTCTGTTATTAGAGGGTCTTCTTTCAGATAGAAAAGGAATAATAAAAGAAGAAGGAATTACAAATGATCTACAAAGAAATAAAATCAAATTGCTGTTTTTCATTCAAATTGTACAAAATATAAATTCTTGCCTGAAGAGAAGAAAATTAGAAACCAAAATAAAGCATGACTGTATAATTTTTCTAAACTTGGTGTCAAAATATGTGCAAGACTTCAAGGACAAAAGCCAGAACGTGGCATAGTTTCAGTTTAGAGACGCAATGAAAATTGTCTGAGGGCTCCTAGCGCCCCAAATGCTTAAAGTGAAGGAAGAATCAAGATTATAAGTTTGTGATAGCACCAAATATTTCCCTTATCAAGGAAACATAAGCATCATAAATTTCATCTAGTTTTTATGTTGACCATAGAGAAAGGCCAAAATATGCATTTTATGTCGGTCATTTTGAAAATCCAAGATGGAAGCCACATGAAGCGTTGAGATGGGAACTCTAATGACGTCACCAATGTTTTTCCTGACCCTGGAAACATAGTATTAGAATATTCCAATATGTTTCTAGGCTGCCTTGAAGCAGAGATAGGGCAATATAATATTTCATGGCGGCCAATTTGAAAATCCAAAATGGCCGCCATATGCGATGAAGCGTTGGGAGTAGAAGTCTAGTAATGTCACAGATTCTTTTCTCGACCCAAGAAACATAGGATTAGCATATTTCATTCAGTTTCTACGTTGAAAAGAAGCCGACGTAGGGGAAAAAATGTATTTGTGGCGGCCACTTTGAAATTCAAAATGGCCACCATGTCCAATGAAGCGTTGAGATTGGAAGTTTAATTATGTCACTAATCGTTTTCCTGACCCAGGAAACAAAGTACTAGCATATTCTGTTGAGTTGCTATTGGTTGACTTGAATATATATATATATATATATATATATATATATATATATATACACATATATATGTGTGCCTTTTTAAAATACAAAATGGCCGCCGTGTGCGATGACGCATTAAGATCAGGAGTCTAAATATGTCACCAATTGTTTTATCAACCAAGGAAAGGATTAGAATATTTTTGCTAAGTTCCTTGGTTGACCAGAAGCAGAGATGAGGCAACTTATATATTACACGTATGCCATTTTGAAAATTCAAAATGGCCTCCATATGCGAGGAAGCGGTAGAAGAAGATGTCTAGATGTCACCATTTTTTTTCTGCACCCATAAATAGTAGGACTGGCCCATTTCATTATGTTTATACCTTTAAAAGAAGCCGAGATAAGGCAAATTATGTATTTTATGGCGGCCATTTTGAAAATCCAAAATGGCCACCAAGCTGGTGTTTGTGCAAATGCCAACATCATTATTTTGCTTATCCATGCTCTAACGATTCCGAAAATGTATAGTTTTACTCATCTCCAAAAACTTTGAACAAAAATATATAGTGAACCTGACGAGAAGGCAGCCCTTGGCTTTATTTCTCTGTTTTAGAAAATATCAAAGTGTGAACTTTAGAGTACTATAACTTTTGTTAGATAAGCAATGAACTTGTAATTTTTATATGCTATTGACCCTATATATGGTTGATTTTCTGTAAAGTTGGAAGTCATTAGTGAAATGGACTTTTGAAATATGGAAAATATGTATTTTGAAGCAATTCATATTTTTCAAAAAAAATGATAAAAATCACATTTTCTGCCCAAAATTGTACAAATCATCATGAAACCCATCGAATGTGGTGTCATGTTGTAGAGAATTTAATGCCCTTTAATACGCTACCACAAAAATGACAAAATGAGGTTCTGTTACAAAAATATCTTCAAAGTGTTCAATACCAGTTACATATGGCGGCCATTTTGAAAATCCAAAATGGCTGCTCGGTCAGGGTTTTGTGCAAATGCCAACATCAATTTTTGGATTCCCCTTGTTCTACCGATTCCAAAAATGTATAGTTTTGCTAATCTCCAAATATTTTGAACAAAAATACATAGTGAACCTGACTAATTGTAATGTTCGCACATTTCTAAAGGTAATAGACAGGGCTATTGATATTGCCTTGAGTTGATTTTTCGAAAAAAGTTTTTATCGTGTTTATTTAGAATAAATCATAAAAGGAGGGTAGTCACTGTGGAAACATGGATATAAATATAAGAATAAATGTATAATTGATAGATAGATAGAGATAGATAGACAGATAGAGATAGATAGATAGAGAGAGAGAGAGAGAGAGATAGATAGATAGATAGAGACAGATAGATAGATAGAGAGAGAGGGGGGGGGTAGATAGATAGATAGATAGACAGATAGATACTCTAGATAGAAAGATAAATGCATTATGTAGAAATAGATGTTTGCATGACCATGTCGTTTTTGGTGAAAAAAAACTTGATGTTTTTTTGATCTTACATCCCTTTAAAAACAAAATCACGAGGTCTTCTATTACAGAAGATTACAAAAGATATATAAAGTATACATGTATATAATGTATATCTTTACATTAGTCTTCGCTTTGTTTTGTTCACGTTGAATTGCCTACAAAGGTTACATATTAATAAGCCTACCATTCTTCTTATTACACCGTGTTTTTTTTGTTGAATAAATAAGTTCCATCGGATAATGCAGTGGAGAAGGACAGAACTATATATTGAGGTAAAAAACGAATTATGTTTTCATGAAAAGCATGCAATCATTATTCATGTTCAAGTATGTTTTCATTTTATATTTTTTTCCTATATGTTTTGGTTTTGACAAATAACAATGAAGTTGTATTTATATGGCGTATCAAATATAGGGTAGAGCTGGCGTAAACCACCCCCCCCCCCCTTATATCCCATTGGCTGGCGTTAGAAATAAATGTCATCCAACAAATGTGTTTCTAAGACTGTAGGGAAAATGCTTAAATACTTCAAAATACTTTAAACTGGTGAGCATGATCCCTTTAGCACTGACTTATATGCAAAACACACCCCCCCCCCCACACACACACAAATCATTATTAAACTTGCGGATACACCATGCCTTGATATATAGAATTTGGGAGTATTCTCTTCAAAGAGGATGAAATGTGGTTATGAAATACCTTATCACTGTGAGAACGGTTATTCTCATATGCACAAGGCTGGTGATATTTCTAAAAATTGTTTGCATATAATAATGAGTAATTTTGAGAATGTGTCAACATGGAACTTGTATGTTATCAGAATGTTGGCCATTTATATGATTTATGCATGCATTCTACACAGTTCAGCACTTAGCCCCTTTGTACGTAACAGCATTCCCCCCCCCCCTCAAGTGGATTATATTTTCTTTCTCACTGCAAATATGTTAATGAATATTTTTCTATGAACGCTACCCTCTGTCATTATAGAGGTTGAACTCAATTTGAAACATCATGAGGGATTCCCCGATGCAGGCCGTGCCATCTATGCGAAAAGAGATCAATAAATCAATGAATATTAGCTCGAAGGCTTAAACCCTTTCGTAAAATGAGAAGATTTGTCATTCGTCATTATGTTTTTGATTGCATTGACCGACCAATACTTATAGGAATATGAAATTGTGCCTAACACAAGTGTAAACGGAAGTGTCATTAACGATTGTACAATCATTGCATAAAATATTAATCAAGCGTTGTTGATATTCAATTTAGGACATACAGTAACTCGCCTGATATGATCAGTGGCTGCGTAGTGATAAAGGATTATTAGGACTGCTCAAGGGTAAAGGCTACCAGGAAAATTATTCGAGTATTCAAAAGTTTTGCGCCGTGAAGTCTAATGCCAAAATAGGCCTTGATCTCAATCTTAAGATCTGCAGCAGAAACTACAACGCGTGAAAATGCATGTATGGAGCGAAACTGATATGAAATGATTATTAAGAGCAGAAAATATAAGACTGGAATGAAAAGCATTAATAGTGCATTTCTTGCCCTTCTGCCATGACATACTATTGTATTTTTTCATGAATCTGTTCTTATTGCAAAAGTAAGATTGTGCTGAAGGACTCTACTCGAATCGATTTCGTTTATCAAACTATGACGGTTCAATTTTCTACAAATATTTTGTTCATGATCCATTTTTTCATTTAGCATATAGTTCAGTTACTATGAACTAGTACAACGTGTAAATGTATCTATGAAAATCAGTAGAGCATTGCCACAAAAGTAAAATATAATATGCCAGCATTGTGTTAAAGGTATATGAACAAGAATGATCTGGGGGGTGATTCACTAACTGGGATCGATATCATTCCTAAAATCAATTTTCGGGATTGATTTCATTCCCAGCTTAAAATCAATTCCACCTTACTGATTCACTCAATCGCTTTTAGGATGGAATCAATTTTATCATGAATATATTTGAGCGCAAATGAATATTTACGAGCGGACTCATTCCAACCAATCAACGTACTCAAATTTCAGTCACCGCCCCTCAGTCACCCGACCTAATTCTCTACTTAGCGCGTAGCTAGTGCGCGTTACCTAGCTACTGCATTAATTGCGCGCACGCATCGATTGCACAAAACACAGGGCTAGGGGCTATGGCTAGGGGCCATGGGTGTGCAGCGCAGGCTAGACAGGAACGGCGTAGCCGCGCCCGGGTTGGGGTGGGCGGGCATGCAGTGGAGTGGCCGTTTGTGATTGTTTAGGAGCGATCCGGATCACTCCCAACCTTAAAATCAATTCAGAGGCTGGAATCAATCCCAAATACCTTAGTGAATCAGTCACTAAAGCGATATCGCTCTTAGGATGGATATTGTTCCTAAAATTGATTTTTTCTTATTTGGGATTAATTTTAGCTGTTAGTGAATCACCCCCCTGGAACATCAAGTAATGGCCTTGAAAGGATGGCATTTCCAATCGCATTCAAGCACTAGATAAATATTTGAGAGCAGGAAATAGAATTTTATAGAGATTGGTCCCCTGGCCGTTTCATTTTCAATATGTTCGATGTGTTAAATCACTAATGCCACGCTCAGCCGTATAATCTATGTAAATCTATATTCCATATATATTCCATATATATTTCCGTGGAAATCCCACGGAAATAAACAAATACAATTAAACCACAAAAACACACTGCAAAACATATTCGACTCGTCAGTATCTGCGTTAGAATATCATATACAATTGCACACGTACTGCTAATGAAACTGTGGTTTAACTTTATCAAAATAACAAATCTCATCGATTAATTTTGGCCAAAATCAAGGTGATATAGGCATACCTTCCAAAAGGCGACTGGAATTCACCAAACAATTATTATTTTTACTAGAGCATCAGTTTTTTGAAAGGTACTTGAACATAACAATCGATCAACCAATCACTGAATTGTGACATTTCTTAAAGGCGTATCCACAACCTGAAAAAGAAGGGGGTGGAATACTCCCCAGACAGAGGGGAAAAGTAGCTGGACTGACGAAGCCGTCCCGTCCATGTAGCCTACGTAACCAAACCCTAAGTTTATATTTATTTTTTTCAGGGGGCTTACGCTGGCTCCATCCGATGCTGAATACGCCACTGCTACTGGTCGTAATCAAGATGCACACGAGGCGCTATTTCGATTGCATTATTGCTCTAATCAAGCCTGTTGGGGCAATTGTTGCATTCGTCAGTATTATTTAACTCTTTCAAGACAATTGACCACATATTGTGGTTTGGCTCAATAACTTTTAATTCAGAGCTCTAAAAAATATACCAGATGTATGAGTAGAAAGAGCAAAAACTTCTGCACACACTATGTCCGTTTTTTTTTTGTTGTTGTTGTATGACCATATTGCGTTTGATGCCAGGAATTTTGAAAAGGAGAATAAGCTTTAAGATCCTTAAATTGGCAACACATTGACAGTTTAAAATCATTATCTTTTATCAAAATTGACAATTTTTTCAACTTTTCGACAAAATTTCTTACCATGTAAATTGTTTTCAAAGACATTACACCTTACTAGAACCATGTAGCACTATAAGAAAACTATTATTGTTGCCAATTCGAAGAACAAAATGTGATCAATTTATCCCTTAAATAATTCCTGTCCTGAAAGAGTTAAAGCTATATTTGCGTTCATCGTTTCAACGATATCACTCTCACATCGTGCGTCAAAGGCTAAGCCAGTCGCTGGCGCAGTTCTACGTTAGACAAAATTGACGCATCGTAAACAACCGTCATTATGCTTACCTGGTGCAGAGCCGTCATAGCTGAAGCCAATGATTCTGAGCGTGGTATCATCCTCTGCATAGACCGTCCCGGCTATGCCATGCGAAGACACATCACTCAGGGTACCGACCAGTTTCCCTTGGTATTGGGCATGACATATCAACACCACTGAGATAAGGGAAGATAAAGGAGAAAGACTGGGTCAGCAATAATTAATGTACATTTTTTTAAAAACTTGATTTCCTCATTAGCAGGTATATTTCAATTGGTTTATAACATCACTAACGATATATTGTCATTTTATTTCTTTTATTAGTATAGTATAGTATAGTAGAGTGTAATAGTAGCAGTAGAAAAGTAGTAGTAAAGTAGTAGTAAAATAGTAGTAAAGTGGTAGCAGTAGCGGTAGTATTTCTTGTAATACATATGGTAGAAATAGCTACTTCTACCACTACTGCTACAACAACTACTACTGCATGTACTTATACTACTACTACTACTACTACTACTACTACTACTACTACTACTACTTCTACTACTACTTTTTACTATCACCACCACTACTACTACTACTACTTCTCTACTACTACCACCACCACCACCACCAACACTACTACTACTACAACAACAACTACTACTACTACTACAACTAGTATTACTACTACCACCACAACAACTACTACTACTACTACTTCTCTACTACTACTACTACTACTACTACTACTACTACTACTACAGTGAGTACTACTACTACTACTACTACTACTACTACTACTACAACTACTACTTCTACTACTACTACTACTACTACTACTATTACTACAACTAGTATTACTACTACTACTACTACTATACTACTACTACTACTACTACTACTACTACTACTACTACTACTACAACTACTACTACTGCTGCTGCTGCTGCTGCTGCTGCTGCTGCTGCTACTACTGCTACTACTACTACTACTATAGTAAAACTACTCCTATACTGATTGTATACCATTACTACGTCTGCAACAATGCCCACTGCTAGCGCGTTGTGAATATATCCTTTGGCTACGAAAATATAATACATCCACTGTGGCAGCTCATTTCAATATTCATAACCGCTACGACAATGGTGCATAGCCAGAATTATTGATTTTTTATAGAAATGGGTAATAAATCAGTAAGAGACAATGCAGAGTGGCAGAGTAGAGATTTACTCTAGTTTATTCAATTTCATTTTGTTAAAGAAAAAGGACTCCATTTAGCGAACATGTACCAGGCATTTCTAATCTATTGTAGGCCTAAATGAGGGCATGCTTATCTGATTCGAAGCTCCCTAGTGGCTTAGCAATATCGGGTTTTGCCCTTTTTAACAAAACAGTTCCAAAAATTGCAAACTGTCTGATGCATATATAAATGAGAGACAGGCGTGGAGAGTTATAACCTTTTGGTGCTTCAAGAAGGACAGTAAATTCCTTTTTGTTACTGACATTTTACATGGCAGGGGTTATTGCACACGTTCCCCACTGAAACTACACTCTGGGGTCAGGAGATGCACTTGCTGTTTTATGATTTTTTTATTTGATAAACTTATTTTTGAGCACATGAAAGCTCAAACATCAGAAAATATTGACAACGGAATTACTCACACAATTTGGAATATTTTGAGTTTTAACTTGCAACAAAATTCTTCTGAATTTCCAAAATTTCAGCAATAAAAGTTATTCAAAGAATGTCGTCTTCTCATTATTTTTTGATAAAGAAATTGCATAGAAGATTTAGATTCACATACTTTAAATCACTTTTGAAAATAATTTTTGCGGCTCTTTTAAGGGGGTTGCCCTCTCCAGTGTTAAAATGAAACGAAGTTAATTCTGCTCATCTCTTTCTCTTTCCAATTTCGAAACTAATTGCGAGTTAACGTTGAAGAGGCTTACGGTTCACCATGTGGTAAATCCTGAAAAGGATTGTTTGAGTTAGAAGAAGAAAGTGTAGAAAGTTGAGAGGAGAAGAAATGGAAAGGCGAGATAGAAAGTAAGAGAATTTAGAAGTAATCTTTCTTGAAAGTGTGAAGTCCTGAAAAGGACTGTAAACCAGATGAGAGGCTGAGAGTGGAGAAGACTCGACGTTTCGGACAGGTTGACTGTCCGTCATCAGGACTCCTGATGAATTCTTTAAAACGCAGTTTCATTGATACGGGACAAATCTGAACTCCTACCTTGCGTCACATAATGCTCCCTAATACATTAGCGGTCGCTTTTTGTGCAACTTGTTTGAAAGGAAAATGTTAATTTTGTTTTAGCATGAAATACAATACAGCCAGTATCAGGAATGAAATATATTTAGTGCTTGAAAGCATTCATCTACACAGCTTTAAAGTGAATTGAATTGAACTTAAACCTGTACTGAATAAAACAGATCATAAACTATACCACATGGGCCAAGAAAAGTATAAAATGAGAATAATATACCCCTGTAGCTTTATAGCAATTTCCATGTAAGAAATATTGATCAACAGATAGAATACTCCCACATCATTTATATTCAGGCAGATAATATAGCGGGTACAGATGTAGGAGAATTGCGACGGATTGATATACAATTCAATTAATTCAAGGTGAAATCCACCACGTTGCTATAGCAACTGCCACAATATCGCGGCATCGAGTGATGGATAGGCCTATATTATTATTCGTGTAGGATAAAAGACTGTATATACGCGGATACACCAAGGTTTATATCGACGTTCATATAAGCAACGTATAATGTAAACGGATGTGTCTAATCAACTTGAAAAAGTGCAATACATGTATATTAAAAGCTTAACAAATATCAGAGATATGAGACTTAAAAATGGACACTGACGGACAACTGACACGCTGCGTCATTTTCTCACGTTAGGACCAAGTCAGTGATTCTTATAGTCTTTTGCTCGTCATGGAAGAATGATATCATTTAAAACGTGATAGCAAAATCAATACTGCAAACAATACTTTTATAAAATGGCGTATCAGTACGAGAATACACCAGATGGTGGACTGTACTCATCTAGAAGAAGAATTAGGATCGGATCATTTCTTCACAGGGACACAGGCTCGATTAGCGCAGGTATATGACGCAATCAAAATGACGCTTCGTGTGAGCCAGGCTTTACTGGTCGGTCTCCAATTTCCAGACGTAATATAATATCTTATTGATACACGTCGGTAAAAACCGAATTACACACCATATCATCGCATATTCTTGTTAAACCATTCAAACACAAATCAAAAGTTACTTAGTGCTTTTCCCCATCTCCATTAAATAACCTTAATTAACGAGTCGTACGAGAAAATATGATATTTTTTGGAGGTACTCATCAAAAAAAATTTGTAAAGTTGATAATATTTAAAGATTATGTATAGGCATATATATATATATATAAGAGGGAAGGCCTTGGAGTGGTTTAGAAACTACCTTCAAAATAGGAAGCAATTTGTACACCTTAATAACCACTCTTCCAAAACAGAAAAAGTAAATTGTGGAGTACCACAAGGTTCACTCTTAGGTCCCTTACTTTTCTTAATATATATAAATGACTTCCACAAATCCTCAAACCTTTTATCATTCATATTATTTGCAGATGATTCTAATCTATTTTTTTCTCATCGCAATCCGGAATATCTACTTGAAACTGTAAATAACGAGTTAGACCTAGTTGCAGACTGGATTAAAGCAAACAAGCTTTCACTGAACCTACAAAAGACCAGTTACATGTTATTTAGCAATTCATTAAAAAACCTCCCAGGACAAATCATACTTAACAACACTAACATTGATAGAGTGAATAACATGAAATTTCTTGGATTAATAATTGACGAAAAGCTTACATGGAAACCACAAATCGATAAGATATGTAGTATAATTTCGAGAAATATTGGCATAATCAATAAACTTAGTAACACTTTTCCTCCACACACACTACTCACCTTATACTCCACACTGGTACTTCCACACATTACTTATGGGATCGTAGCTTGGGGCAACTCTGCAAAGGCACATTTAGAGCGTATACTTTTACTCCAGAAAAAAGCATTAAGGGTCATATGTAATACCAGTTTTCGCTCTCACACGAATACTCTCTTCTATCAACACAAAATCCTCAAAATTACAGAATTACACCACCTACAGTTAGGCTTGTTTATGCACAAGTTGAAGTCGCACGAACTTCCACATGTTTTTTACTCTATGTTTACATCCAATAATAATCATCACTCTTACCCTACCAGACAGGCTAGCCACTATCACCTGCCGCGAACAAGAACCCTCTTTGCCAATAAAACTTTCACAACAACCGGACCTAAACTTTGGAATTCCCTTCCCCAAAATATTATTGAAACTCCTAATAATCATACGTTTAAAAGAAAATTAAAACAGCATCTCTTACTAACATACAAGGAAAAGCCAACCCTCCAAAAATATCCCGGATACAAGCCACACGCGGAAGATTGATCCTGATCTCCCTCCTTGTTTGTTCTATGTTTTTTAATTTTATTTTTTTTTAATTTTTTTGTTTTTTATGATTTATTCCCCTTTTTCTCACTCCCTTTCCTGATTTCATCTCTTTTCCTCTATCAACCTGTCCCTCCCCATCTGCTTCTTCATCTAGGTGAGCCTTTGTGTTTTTATTATTTAAGTTAGTTACTTAACGTATACTATGTGTAAAAAAACAAAATACTAAAAACAAAACAAAAAACAACGATGAGATTTCTGAGCCATGTACATAATTATAATGTTTTTTAATTGGGAACATGCTATTTACAAGCTCCGCTTCTCTGCTAGTTCCCTTTCGTTACCTTTTCGATTATTATTATCAAGAAACAATTGAAATGTGTGTAAACCTCTCTCTGTTATAACATTTATTTTAGAAAACAATATGTAAAACCAAGTCCATATGCGTTATGTTTGAATGATGAGTTTCTTCTACAATGTAAATACTTTATATGATTTATGAACTGGTATCGAAAAATAAATGAATCTTGAATCTTGAATCTTGAATATATATATATATATATATACATATAATATACACAGTTATACAACTGTAGTATTATATAGTTGTATTCAGTGCCACATTATATTCGCGTCTTCTTGGCCGGCGTCTTCTTACAGACATCTTTTGATACAAGGAGAACAACATGAGACTATATTTAACATGTTTCTTTCCAATTTCCTTTTTGCTACCAATACTGTACATGAGTTTTAAGCCTATTGATAAGTTTGAATTAATTGAAATGGGATATTCGGTGAGTCACAGATAAGAGTATTTAGATGTATAAGAGTATTTAGATGTATAAACGTAAAATGATGATAAGCAAAGGAAAGAGAGCATTATACCATTGTAAAGCACCGACAAGATGACCACCAGTCGCCGGTTTGTCACATCCATCGTTGTATTTTTTGGCGTTCACTATTCTGATCAGCTGCTATCTATGTTCGGTGCAGGATTCCAAAACCTCCGCGACCTCTAGTAAAAGTATACTGGTGATTTGGTTGATTATTAACCTGACAACCAGTGTGAAACCTGCACATGCGATCACTATAGATCAACTGAAACTATAGGCCTATCTTTCTATCCCCTTCATCATGTGTGAGATTGTGTACAAGAGCTTGTGCATAACAATATCTATGACATGTTCCCTGTAGTTCAATCAACAACAATAACAGAATGAAAGTAGTCAATCTGCATAATTATGTACGGCTGTGTGTCTTACAGTGTGTAGAACCACTCACATTTATTTTGACAACGATGATGCATTCATTTTTTCTGGCAGTCCACGCGTTTGCGCACTTCAGTCTTCCAGCTCTGCTTGTGAATGATTCATGAGAATTTGCGTTAACGCGTGCGGAAAAAAAAAAAAAATTGCGGAATACTAGTAGTAGGCGTAGCTCATCCGAATCGCTAGTCTAGATCCTATCCGTTTTTTATATTTGGTTTATTCCCCTACGCTGCTCTTTCTCTACACGCATATCCCACACAGAGCGCGACTCTCCACTAATCGCGCGATCCCCAAAATTAAAATTTCATCCCGTTCGAGGGTGGAATATAATATGGTAAAGGACTGTTATTGTTTTATAGCTCAACATATCGGATCGCGCGATACGGTGACAGTCCAGGTAGTAGACTACCGATTCGCCTGTGATAGCAACGGTAGAGACTGTATAGTCTGGGAGCCTGTCCCGAAATAGTCACCCCATTTTACCCATAAGATTTGACCCCGTAAAGTTACTTAGACCATCTAAGTCATTGACAAAAAGGTTGTCAGCCTGACCGTAGCCGCCGGATTTAGCCCCCAGAGCCCCCAAAAGAGACCCCAAAGTCGGGTCGATTTCACCCCATCTCCCCCATGCACCAAACTTTGTCAGTAGGAAGTAGTATGACTGGACATTACAAAACACAAAAAACTGACAAAAATTTCCGTCGGGATGGGGTGTCAGACGGCCCCTAAAAATTGGGGTAATTTTTCCCCTTGAAGCCCAGGGACCAAATTTTGTCAGAAGGAAGAGCTTTGGATGTACATTCCAAAAATATAAAAATTGACAAAATTGTCCACTGGGAAGGGGGTGTCAGACCCCCTGAAATGAAAACCCCAAAGTGCCCTTTGACAACACTTTGCCCCCCAAATGCTCTGTATGTAAAGAAAAAACATTTTCTTACCTTCTGACTATGATAATTCAAAAGTGTATAATTCAATTGACTTTAAATTTTCATAACATAATTTTGAGTATAATAATCTTCTTGGGGTGCAATTTGGTGTTAATTGGTCTTTTGATTAATAAGTTATGAAATTGTAAAAAATGTATTGCTTTCTCAAAAGTAGCCAAAAAATATTGTCAGGATTACGTAAACACACCCATTGTCCATCTTCACCTGTTTGACAAGGCATAAAAGAAGAGCTTTTCAGGTATCTGTGGTATGTGACTGCCAGGCTGAAATGTACTATTCATGTGTTAATTGCACAGATACCAAGTAAGCTGCTCTATTATGCCTTGTCAGATGGTCAATGGGTGTGTTTACATAATCCTGACAATATTTTTTGTCTACTTTTGAGAAAGCAATACATTTTTCACAATTTAATAACTTACTACTCAAAAGACCAATTATTACCAAATTGCACCTCATGAAGATTATTATACTCAAAATTATCTTATGAAAATTTAAAGTGAATTGAATAAAATGCTTTTGAATTATCATAGTCAGAAGGTAAGAAAATAGTTTTTCTTTACATACAGAGCATTTTGGGGGGCAAAACGTTGTCAAAGGGCACTTTGGGGTTTTCATTTCAGGGGGTCTGACACCCCCTTCCCGGTGGACAATTTTGTCAGTTTTTATATTTTTGGAATGTACATCCAAAGCTCTTCTTTCTGACAAAATTTGGTCCCCGGGCTTCAAGGGGAAAAATTTACCCCGATATTTAGGGGCTGTCTGACACCCCATCCCGACGGAAATTTTTGTCAGTTTTTTGTGTTTTGTAATGTCCAGTCATACTACTTCCTACTGACAAAGTTTGGTGCATGGGGGAGATGGGGTGAAATCGACCCGACTTTGGGGTCTCTTTTGGGGGCTCTGGGGGCTAAATCCGGCGGCTACGGTCAGGCTGACAACCTTTTTGTCAATGACTTAGATGGTCTAAGTAACTTTACGGGGTCAAATCTTGTGGGTAAAACGGGGTGACTATTTCGGGACAGGCTCCTGGCCTAGTATGAGCACCAAGCTAAGTCGAACACATATTATTCTTGAGCTTCATGCAACACACGCGCGCGCGCCTTCTTATTACATGTGGCTATTGCAAATAAAATGGGCGTCGGAGCACTATATTGGGCTCCAATCCATTGCTAGTGTTGTATGCTATAGCATGTTTGTTAATACTTTTTTGTTGCCTATGAATGTTTGAAGTTCTCTCTATCTCTCTCTCTCTCTTCTATTTTTCCCAACACCCTTCCCCCCCCCCCCCTTCACAGAACCTTCTTCTTTCTCAGATTTTCTCTGTTTGTTATTGTTTTTTTGTTCCGTTTTGCTCTTTCCCTCTCCATCCTTTTGTATATAATTTTCCCCCTTTCTCCTTTTTATATCAAGCTATCCCTGTTGTAAATATTTTTCCCCACTTGTAATTATTTCTAGTCTTATAAACTAGTTTTACTTTTAAAAATGTTTCAAACTAATTAAAACATTCACGTATTATTTTCTTAGCTTTTTGGGACCTTGCTCTAACAAGCCCATGCTTCTTTATAAGGTCTCTTTCTTTCATGACTTGTGTAGAAAAACATGATTTTACATAAGTAACTGTTAATAGAATCTCTTTTGTTAATGACGAGAATTGTATATTGACTAAATATTGCACTTCAAATCATGTTTGTTATGATGATAATCTGTTATTCCTGTTACATATTTTATATCCTATGTACAAATGTTTGTGAAAGAAGGAAATAAAACCAAAGAACCTAAATGATGAAAGCGGAAGAGTTTTATAGAAAGACAAAATGATTATTTTTTTTTGGTAAGAATGGTGATCATTATAATACAAGATAAACCCATCACTTATCCTCACTTTAATATCCTCATCACTTATCTTCCCTATAAAGCAATCATAAATTATCTTTATTCCCGTACTACACCTTCATTGCTCTCCTGTGTAAAAGATATAGCAGTAAATAACAATTCTCTTTTAAGGGGGGAAAAAACATAGTATACCAACTCATACAAAACTGGTTACTATGCATCCCTGAAAACAATTGAAGACCAAGCTTTAATACACTGTCAGTATTCTGAATATGAAATGGATCATAATTGTCCGTTACAGTCCATTTGAAGACAAAATAACTTAACTCTAACACAATAAATGACATCTAAGCCAAAAGGATAACATGAGATTAAAACCTGTTATTACATCAAAATTATGGTATGGCATTGCTAATCAACTACTGTATTTAACAAACAAAACTCAAAACGTTGGTCATAATGAGAACTTGAAAAATACATTTGTACCAACACAGAGTTATGCACAAGTTATTATGCTGTAATACCAAATTGAAAAAAAAAATCGTAAAAGGCAAAGTTAATAAAATGCCCATGTATAGAATAATACCAATCAAACATAACTTGACAGAGCATGCCAAAACACTCATTTCAGCTATACATCCAATCCATACAAAAATCATGAAAATAATGTACAGTTTTCCTCCAAAACAAGCACTTATTTTCCCATCTCTCTAACTCCCTTATCTGTGGTAACAATAGCTAATACAAACAAAAACCATTTATGTTTACTGGAACTACGGTGAAACTGAAATGTCCTATAAAAAAGTGAGAATTATAATCCCTATGAAACATCAAACCTGGAATCGAAAGGCAAGCTGTATCGTTAGCATGGTTAGCCAGTATCTCAAGATATACCCACAATCTAGTGATAAAAAGCACTGGAACAAGTCCGAATTAACCATACACCATCATCACAAAAGAGAGCAATATGTAAAAAATACTGTAACACATCCAACAGCAAATCATAGCAATATAAACAGCTATCATAAAAAAATCATTATTACCTACAAGGAGATCAGGAGGGATGGTTGGGTGGCATCTCAGAGCTAGGGGAACTGGGAGGGGTGGCCGGTGGAGTAAGGGGAAGTACTTTAATTGGAAAGTAGAGGGTCAAGGGCGCTGCGGGCTGTTGTCATCAGAGGGGCAGAGACATCTGCATTAGGAGGTGGGTGGTCGGGAGGGGCGTCGACATCTGCTGGCGGTAGGTGGCCGGGAATGACGTCGACGTCGACATCTGCGAGTGCTTGATAGCCGGGAAGGGTGTCGACATGATCTGCGGTAGGCGGCCGGTGATTGGGTGGGGCACCGACATCTGCGGTAGCTAGTTGGTGGTCAGGAGGGTGAACATCCGTCATGTTGATGGCATGCAGAAGGGCCTGAGTAGAAGGATGCCGGCCATCTTGATCTGGGCAGCTGTTGGGCTCTACTGTGATGGATGTAGAGAACTGTGTAGGTGTTTAAGCTTGGGTGATGTTGTGGGATGATGTGTGCATGTTGCAATATTAGAGCGCTGCTGCTGTGTGGATTTTTCTACATGAGCAAGATCATTCGTCTTCAATATGTCAAACGATTCGGGCAAGCGCAATTCGTCAGGTGAATCTTGCACGTGTAAATTGTTGCGAGAAGTGGGCATACACAAAGACTTGGACTCATGTAAGTGACACCCTCACCACTGTTTACAGGAGGGGGACAGATATTACTATTGCAATGCAAACTGTCACAAGAACCAGACCGATTACTCTCAGGAGAGGACATACTCTCACCACTGTTTCCAGAAGGTGGATGGATATCACAATGGCAATGCAAATTGTCACAAGAACAAGACCAACTACTCTGAGGAGAGTACATACCTACTACAACAAATTCCTGTGCACCCTTGGACATACTATCAGATGAACAGGGTTCATTCAACATATCCAGACTAGGCCAACTCTCAAATGAGAGTGGGATACCAGGACTTTGCTCAATAACCATAGCAACGGGTACCGGTCTAGACACTACATTCATGTGTTCACCATCATTGATATCATTCTCTTTCATACCATTCCTATTATCAGTGGCAAGCTGATCTACCCATGAACCTTCCTCATACACCAGACTTCTAGCGCTAATTTCGTTGTCATACACAAAGACAGACTCATTACTGAAAATGACTTGATGCCTTGAAGGTCGCACCATGACACCATTCTCTTCCATGAATGGTGCACCAGCCCCCGGGGGGGCACTCGAATTATATTTTGACGGGGGTGTGCCTCACGAATCCCCGAAAAGGGGGTCTAAGGAACTGACTTCAAGGTGTAAAATACGGGGTCTTGGGAACTATGATCTATTGGGCAGAGTGAAAAACAGGGTCTAGGGAACTACAAAACTAACCTCGCTTTATCGGCGGTACACCTTCGCTATCGCAGGATCTCGGGACGGGCCGCGCCGGGGGCCGCGCCCGCGCCGTGTAGCGCTAGTAGCTAGCTAGCTGGAGCAGTTTTCAAGGCTCGCGCGACGAAAGGGCCTAGGGCGCGAGACCAGGTCGAGCGACCACTGCCTCCGCCACGCTCCCGGCCGCATGCGAACGGATATGTTTCATAACGGGGGTCTTCAGAGCGGGGCTGAGCGGCTCCTGAGCGGCTCCTGAGCGGAACTGAGTATCTAGAGAACGGAAATCGGGGTCTGAAAAAGGGGGTCATCAAAGCGGCACGTCCCCGTACCACCAATATACGTGAGTGCCCCCCCCCCCCCCCGGGCACCAGCCACTATACCCACATCTTCATCACCAACAACTATCCCAAGAAACTGCATCTCAACACCACTACTGACAAGGCTAAAGTATGAATACCCTAAGACATCATACTCCAGAGCTCTATCCATCTCATACAGATTATGCATGGCATTATCATCGATAATAATCTCTAATCCCAATTCATCAATTATCCACTCACTAATCATATTGACTTCATTTCCACTTTTCACCTCCACTTTCATTCTCCTTTCATCATGACCAAGATTAGCATAAAAATAAGGTGGTGATTTCATGCACTTAGAACTACTGGTGGATTTCGTGTTCAAGTCAGGGAAGTTAGGGGTTGACTTCGCGTTCGAGTCAAGGGGGTCGGAGCACCGGAGTGGCTCCCTGGTAAGGTTAACCGCAACACCCTCTTGTGAGTCGGTGCACTTGGCCACGGACACGTCCCTACGAGTCTTCGAGCAACCGTACATATTGTATACGCGTTGATGGGACTACACACAATCACACTCTGCAAAGGACCTTAAAGGGCAATCCGACCTTGGTAATAAGATGATTTGTGTTAAAGCAGAAAAATAAGAAAAACAGGATGGTGAAAGTTTGAAAGAAATCGGACAAGGACTAAGAAAATTGTGGATGTTTGAAAAATGAGATCACTACATCTATGCGAATCTCAAATTGGCAATTTGGTGAGTCAGTTGTAACATTTTTGTGGACAACTCTCCCATTTGTCGTACGCAAAAATATCATCAATTTGCGGTTTTCCCTCGGAGCAGTAATCAAATTATATTGGAGATAGCATATTGTTATAGGTCCTAATGAACGAAACGATCCTACTGAGTAATGCATTTTGAAAAAAAGGTGACATTTTAGTCATTTTGTGTGTTAGAGCGAATGGGGGAGTTGTCCACAGCTACATCACAGTGACATTACCTATTCGGCCAATTTGAAATTCCCATATGCATAGTGATTACAACTTTCAAAAAATCATAACTTTCTTATATAATTGCTTGTCCGATTTCGTTCAAACTTTCACCAATCTGCTTCTCTGATTTTTCCTCTTTCTTTCAAAGCAACTTGCTATTAAGGTTGGATTTCCCTTTAAACATATCACCGTACTTTAACGGAGCGCCTGGCCCCTAGTATATTGGGCAAGATTACCTTTGGACTGGTTGGTTAAGAAGACTATTACAGGCCTTGAGTTCAGACCGCAAGCTGCCACCACGCCAGACTAATTAAAATAAAAGGCAATTACCAGACGGAGTTTAAAGCTCATGTACAGTATTGGTATAAAAAAGGAAATTGGAAAGAGACATGTTAAATATAGTCTCATGTTGTTCTCCTTGTATCAAAAGATGTCTGTAAAGAGATCATTTGGTATTCCATCTATGATTTCTGGTGAATTTCAGTGTAAATATCAGTAAGGAATGCTTGATCACTGTCATTATGCTAGGACCCTTCCACCCCGACGGCTCCCCGCACAGCAATCTTGGGGCTTCCCATAGAGACAGCGTGTCCGCACTGTGTGTAGCTACTCATCATTGGTTTTACACGTGTGTTTACAGTGTATAGCACATGCTGCCTTTGTTGGGATTTTACGTGCCTGTCCCGGCACATAAATTAGTTTTCGCCTCTTATTTGTTTAATATTAAACTTTAGGAGGCGAAATCTTCACAGTGTCTTAGTATTGCTAGTATCTTGCTATTTATCAACAAAAACTGAAGAAATCTGACGAAAAGTTTTTGAGGGCTTACCAAAACTTTACATGACCTTTAAGGCTGAGATTGGTGTCTATTGAACGCCGCGGCCAAGAGGCCGATCACCGGGAGATATCGATCACAATATTTACAACTGGATAACATCCACAACTGGAGGTGCCGTGGTCCAGTGGTTTAAGGCGCTTGACTGGAGATGCGAGGATCGGGCGTTCGATCCCCGGCACGACACTTATGCCCTCGAGCAAGGCATTTTATCTACATTGCTCTTTTACCGTACATCAAATAAATGAAGTGCTAAAGGCATAATGATACCAGCGTGAACATGTGTGTTATTATTAAAAAAAAAAAAAAAAAAAAAAAAAAAAAAAAAAAAGTAACTAGAGGGGCCGTCAAAGGCGGCAGACCCACGCCTTGGCGGTGCTACAGAGTAGTTGCAATACTATACTATGGGGTCAAAACTGAAATCTACATTGGGTGATTTCACGCTCGGTGTTGGTGTTTGTGGTTAGTGTTTATTTTGCCGCGAAATCATGATCTAACACCGACTATGAAATGAGAAAAAAATCAGTCGGTGTTAGGTGTTGACCTCTGATTTTCTGACGTAGTTCCGGTTGCCGGTGTTTAATTTTTGTCAGATGTTGTCTGCTGAACCGAGCTCGGCATCCGGTGTTTAATTTCATGTACAAAATTCCGTTCACTAAGTGACTAACACTATACCCTAGGGATTAAGAAATTTTCATTTCACGTTCGGTGTTGGTGCTGGTGTTGCTACTTGTATGCTAGATATGGAAAATTTGGGGGATTAGCCGTGAGAAATAAAGTCAGTAGGCATCATTCGAAGTGTAATTTTACAGGTGTTATGAGGTAGTATGTTCATATAGGTCTGAAATTAAATCTAGGCCAACATTTAGTCCAACGTTCGATCTAGAGCAACGGAAAGGAACTAGACTAGATCTACCTTTGCTTTTTAAAGGGGCGGAATGAGTGAATAAAAAATCCTACCTAGTTTTTTTTCCAGATAGATTTGATAAATATGATGTTCGATATTCCGTAGTAAAAGACCCAGAGAATCCACATTATTAACTAGGATGAGTTCTAAATCAACAATCACAATGCAAAAGTAATGAAACTTCACAGCTAATCTGAGCCGATGCCCGAAATTTGGCCGTTTGCCATGTACGCGCTGGGCCGTCCGATCCGGCGTCTAGCTGCATTAGCTACCGCAGCATTTTCTGCTGCAAGTGAGAAACTCGAGAGAAATTAAATCTAAACTTACTGTTCCTATCAATACTATCCATTTC
This sequence comes from Heliocidaris tuberculata, assembly GCA_025618425.1. NCBI lineage: Eukaryota > Metazoa > Echinodermata > Echinoidea > Camarodonta > Echinometridae > Heliocidaris > Heliocidaris tuberculata. Next base: position 23,490,823 of record CM046850.1, read on the forward strand.
TGTGAAGTTTCTTACCGGTCTCTTTCCAGATAGATTTGATAAATATGATGTTCGATATTCCGTAGTAAAAGACCCAGAGAATCCACATTATTAACTAGGATGAGTTCTAAATCAACAATCACAATGCAAAAGTAATGAGGCTAATCTGAGCCGATGCCCGAAATTTGGCCGTTAGCCATGTACGCGCTGGGCCGTCCGATCCGGCGTCTAGCTGCATATTGGCTACCGCAGCATTTTCTGCTGCAAGTGAGAAGGCGAGAGAAATTAAATCTAAACTTACTGTTCCTATCAATACTATCCATTTCTGTGAAGTTTCTTACCGGTCTCTAGATCAAATAAGGATTGCTTTTAGAATCACCGGACTACTCGGGCAATTTTACGATATTCTAGACTAATAAATCAGTAGTTAAAAACATTTTTTTCTTCTTCGTTGAGAATGGTGCTGACGCCATTACCAGTGTTAAGCTATCGATGCGCTTTGTTGGGATATCGGTATCGGCTCCTTAAATCTGATACGTGCGAAACGGTGATCTTTACATATACTATACTATAGAGTCAAAACTAGAAAGTCTCACAGAATTTGCAGGGATCAACCAATCATCACCAAAATTTAATCGATTCTTTCCTGTCACTATCCAAACAATCCCTGAAAATTTGGTGCAAATCCGTTCACCCGTTCTCTAGTTATCTTGTACACAAACAAACAAACAAACAAACAAACATACAAACATACGGAACCCTTAACATAACCCTGCCGATTACATCGGCGTGGGTAATAATCATAACACAATACAATGGCGCTGGTCTTCGACCAAGTAAGACAAAATCTTTCATAACTTCTTATTACAGAATAACTTTCATTTTTTTACTCAAATCATGGAAGAACTGTATTAACAAAAGAAAAAAATTAGAAAATATATAGAGTTGCCATGGCAATACTCATTTCATTTTCCCTGTCTTGGAGCCGGATTTCGGCACAGCGGTTCTGGGCCCCGTTGCATAAAACTTACCATTAATGGTAACTCTGCTATCAACGGTAACTATCATGGAAACCTTGATTTTGATTGGCTGTTGAGTGATGTTACCATGGTAGTTACCATTGATAGCAGAGTTACCATTAATGGTAAGTTTTATGCAACGGGGCCCAGGTCTTCGGCCACATGTACAAACTCAATGAACTCTTCTCGCACTGAACAAAATACCAGCAGTCCGAGCCAGCGTCCCACGCCAAAGCTAGCTGGGTGGGTTAGGGTAAAACATTTCGATTATCGTGACACTGCGGACAAAAGCACAATTTTTGGTGTGAAGCGTCTTTATAGAGTATATAAAATGATTTTAGCTGAGGAGCCCTCCCGAAATAAGTCCGTACCCATTGTAACAGGCAAATATCTAAAAGATGACGGCCATTCATGCTGGTAGTCAGCCCCCGGGGGGACCACTCAACTATATTGCTGTACACAAGCCGACCACAGGTTTTCCAAACACCCCCTATACGCGTTTTATCCATTTGAGTATTTTCGCGTGCTTTCTTGAAATTTTACCCCCTAAACAAGAGACTCGTCGCACAAAATCCAGACAAATATGGAGGAAAAGACACCCTAAACGCGTATGACGAACTGAAACATACCCTTTTTTCCGATTTTTTGCCTTTTTGACATCCTAAACGCGTCAAGCGCGTGGCGCGCCTGTAACCGGCAAAAACTACCCTTTCCACGCGTTTTTTTTTTTGGTCGCGCATGACTTGTGTACAGCAATAGTGAGTTTTCGCATCAGCAATGTACGCGGGATTCTAGGCCGGATATTAAACAACTGCACATCAGGGGGGCTCAACTCCGCTTCTGCATCCGGCTTTCCATGGGGGCATTTCCGGCGGGTCAAAAGTGCACACTGCTCCCACTTTTCATGTATTAGCCTATGAAGCCGAAATTTTTTCAGTGTACCAGCGAAAATCAGATTTTGGCCTGCGCGCAGCGCGTAGAAGTATTGAAATTATAAATATGAATATTCATGACCTTTTATAACTAATTAACATAAAATTGAACTGTAAAAGACTTGTACTGTCGCTGTGCAGCCAAATGAGAAGCAGTAGATTAAGATGAAGAAGAGGAAGATTTAGGATTTAGAAGATTTAGGAAGAAGAAGAAGAAGAAGAAGAAGAAGAAGAAGAAGAAGAAGAAGAAGATGAAGAAGAAGATGATGAAGAAGAAGAAAAAAAAGAAAAAGAAGAACGAGAAGAAGGAGGAGAAGAAAAAGAAGAAAAAAGAAAAAGAAAAAGAAAAAGAAACATCGAGTCTCAGAAGGAGGAGAAGAAGAAGAGAAAGAATAAGAAGAAGAAAAAGAAAAAGAAAAAAAGGAGAAGAAGAAGAAGAAGAAGAAGAAGAAGAAGAAGAAGAAGAAGGAGAAGAAGAAGAAGAAGAAGTACACTGTAGTAGTAGAGGGGGATTGGAGGTCTCATCACAAAGATCTCCCATTCTCAAAGTCTACGACTTACAGAAGGCAACTGTACTGGGCATAACGAGACTCGTTAAGACAACTCTTAGACAATAGATCAACTACAAGTTGCAATTAATAGAAATTAGTGCTTTTTGTTGAAGTAAAGTTTTTTCAAGGATACACGGACTTAATCCTTTTCTGCAGATGTTATAAGGCATATCAATAATAAGTGACATTATGTTGTCACGATGGGAGGGGAAGTTCAAAACGGCTTCCCCTCAAAGGAAAACTAAATATTCACCCTCAGGTTCCTATATTTTAATCTTTTGTCTCCCTAAAATTTAATGATTGAGACTTCAATTGAATTAACTCTTGCCACCTCCTGCATCAATTGGAATCATCATTTATTTACTTTTTTTTTTTTCATTTTCCCACTTTTCTTTTCTGTTGTAGCCCTCATGCGATATCAAATTTCCCTTTATTGACCCATTCATTCCCTTCTGCCTTGCAGATATGGCATATCTGATGTAAAACTGAATTACAAAGAGAAAATGTGCACTCCATTTGTACCCCATGCGCTGGCTGCCGGCGCATGTGCTCCCCATTTGTACACCCCCCCCCCAAAAAAAAAAAACGGCTTCAGTAATATGAGTAAAATGAGTCCATCAACAAAATCCCCACACACAACACGTAGCACTTTCTTACGAAAATCAGTCTATCATCCAGTAATTCAAGTTTGCATAAGGCTGTATTACAGAAATCCACCATCACATTTCAGAACACATACCATAATATTATTGTGCCTGCATCATCATCATCATCACCACATCTTTCACAAAATTATGGGGAAAAACAACAGAAAAAGTTTCTCATTGTGAAATGATGTTTAATAAAATAACTCAATTATCAACGTTAAACGTAATGCTCTCTTCAAATGCCACATACAGATTATAACATTTAGTTCATGGACAACAAATCATGGGGCGGGGGGGGGGGGGCAGTACCAATTTCTATTTTTTGTTTCTATTCTTTTTTGCAAGCAAACAATTTTTATATTCTTCTAGTGACATCCAATATAGGTGGATTGTAATGTATATCCATATACTGCCCTTATGTCCAATATGATATAAGGTCATGTTTGTCCAAATATTGGTAGCTCTGACAAATTGGGGGCGGGCTAAAACTCCCAAGCGCCTGATTCGTCTGCCTAGAAACATACCCCAGAATGAATTGCACCTATCATGATTGCACAGATAAAAAAAAGTGAACGAATTACAGATTCTAGAACCATTTGTGTTTAAAGATATAGAATCATAGCTATCTCAGGACAGCTTCAAGGAGCTGATGAAAGGGATTATCACTTCAAGGTTAAAGATCAAATAGAATATCATGATTAAATCTGAATGCACTACTTATGCTTAAATTTATAAACACAAGTTGCATTAAAGCTGATTAACCAAAATCATTTTTATCATAATACAGTCATGCAACATTTTTCAAAATCTTTTTCTAATTACTTTGGAATTAAAAGGAATGTTATTTGAATTTACAAATTTACTGGTTATACATTTATTTAGAATTTAAAACTGCATTAGCCTTACGTGATGGGATAATTGAATGTGCATAACTTAAAAGGTTTTTTTTTTTTTTTTTTTTTTAGTATTTTAAGTGTGACAATAATTTAAACTGATTGTCCTGTATTTTAGACCAAAATATTGATCTGTATGATAGTATCAAATAAAACGAATCGTATGATGAAATTTATGAAAAAATGAAGAACAACAGAATACATAAGAAATCCATAAAACAATGAAATACATCCAAGTGTAATGACTTTCTCATAATCATGTTTAAAATGGGCCAGTTATGCCAACTACAAGTTTTTCAATTACATACACATTAACATGGACATGTAGACCTACAAAAGGGACATCAGTGGTAGCCAAAGTATTCAAAGTATTTAAAAATTACAAATTTTGGGGTGCTATCTATCAAGGGTCCAAGAGTAAAACATCAAGTGATTGCAATATTAAGGGCCATTCAATAGCCTTGATACAATCTCCCCCCCCCCCCCCAAAAAAAAAAACAACAAAAACAACACACACAAACAAACAAAAAAAAAGGTTTATTGGTCAAGTTCAACACACACCCAACTTTACAAATCTGCTTGATTCCCCTTTAAATAGCTCTTTCCAATTGACCCATATTTTGACATTCAGTAGTTCAATGTCCAGCTCTGAAATATATGCATCTCTAGATTTAGAATATTTGCCGTTATGTAAATCAGCAATAAATATCTCTTTTAAAAAAAATTCAAACTTGAAATAATAATAAAGATGAGGAATACTTTGATCCTTTATGACTCCGAGGCATTACTACACATTCAACAAGCTTTGTAGCTGATGAGCTTCCTTGGACAACCTGCATAATCAAAACAAAAAGAAAGAAAGAAAAAATTAAACTTCTTGTAGACTGTAGACTGGATTTTAAAGAAGGAAAAAATGGGTACATCTCTACTTTTATGTTACAATTAATTTTCTTCTTCTTCAAATGATAGAAATGTAAATCTAGGTTTAAATTTTTCAACAGAAGTAAATATTTTCCATTACAAATTTGATCCAAGACCAAGACCTCTAGTAAACTTCGAAATGGCAAATCAGTAAGCGAGTAGATCTACTGGACTTCAGAATTCGATTTTGACTCTACAGATTAGGGGTCTACAAGAAAACACGTACACGCCTATTGAGTTTAAATACTATGACTAGGCCCTATATCATAATCTTACAGAGTTAATACTATTACTAGTAGAACTACTTCTAAGCTATGGCCACATTGAAATTTACACTTAGACCCTAGAGGTCGACATTTTCAAAAAAACAATTTTACCTTGCCAGTTGAACTTGGGTTTCCTGCAGTGAGTGGATGACAAAATCTACAGCCTAGGTAGGGTCTATCACGATATTGGATGATCTAGCCCTGGTCCTGGTCCCCCTGTGACTGTGTTCCACTACTTTGGTCCATTCAATGTCAATGATAGCTCTGCAATCAAAAGAGAACAAAAATTTAGGATCGTGGTTGTAATAAAAGCAGTGATCTAGATCTACTGTCTAGATTATCAGATATCATAGATTTATACTCTCAGTCTCAGATCTACTGTCTAGTCTCTAGTCTAGTGTCAATGGTGACTCGTCAATGGTTGTCACGACACAAAAGAGGTGTAGATTCTAGACCTAGATCTATTTCAGCCAAGCCCAAGCCAATGATCAAATTGAGACCACTCTTTTCTCCTCTTACTAGTAGTCTTAGTCTTACTTAGTATAGTAGCAGCTTAGGCTTAGGTTATAGAAACTAAAGTCTGTAAAGAACATTTTGATATGGGTCGAGAACGGAAGACATTGCCATTCACATTCTATGTAGATCTTTCTGGACCCTACCTAAACAAAAGTGAAAGTTCGAAGCGAAGGTCTAACGTTAGGTCTATAGCCCTAGCCAGGGCACCTACAAAATTTTGCTCTCGTAGGCAAAGGGCAGTAGCCGGCCAGGATCGGCGAACCCAAAGCAAAGCTAACAGACCGCTGGGCAAGATCTTACCTGGCGCGGCCCAGAGTGAGAATCTTGCGCATTCAGTGTTGTGATCAATGAACAGGTCTACATCTACTGCAGATTGTCGGTAATGTAGTCATGCGCTTTACTTTTTTGGATTGAGCACTATCATAATATACAGGTCTACGGAAAATATCTGATCTTTTAGAAAAATATTACCAGTATCCTTTTTAAAAGGACTGTTTTAGAGTTCAAACTTCAATGAAAGTTGATAACTTTCTTTTGTCATGCAAGAGACGGGACTGGGTGGGATGTAGTTTAATACGTTTTCTACAGTGAACTCACTCGCTGCCACGACGAACACATCCCAATCATTAAGAGGAACGATAAACAAAATTGATATTTACTTACATTTCAAGGCATCATACGGCCTCACTTTGATGTGAATGTTCCCTGTAGGATTTTCTGCTTTCGTGAGATTTACTAGACAAACTCCTTCTAAATCAAAACTTTTTAAAAAACAAAGTTTTTTTTGAGATTTGTGTTGAAATGGCACAAAAGTAGCACCACCCGTACGGCCGCCATTTTCCCTATTTCGTGTCCAAATCGTAGGGAATTGTGGGAATGAAAAAAATGTTTTATGTATGATCTTATACATAAAACATTATGTTAATACGAGCCACTAACCAATCATCGAACAGTATTTGATGAGTTTTTGACGTCATTCCTCATGAATAAACATTTATTCAAATTGACCCTCCTAGATTACTGTTCAATTTGGACAAAGCTCCCACAATGCATCCAATGCAAAGCCTATGGTGTGTCAAAGGTCACATTTTTAGTTGAGTCTCTAGCCCTCCTTCGGAGGGCATACTGGTATGATCGAATCTCTTTGCTGCACATGACAAAGGACGCCCCTCCAGTCTTTGTGGAAAATTGAAGAACCGAAACAGTAGTTTCGTCCTAGATTCAGAGCGAACGATAAATTGCAAATGCATCGTTCGCTCTGACCCTAAGACGAAACTACTGGGAAGCGTGCTCCCCAGGGGGGTGGGTGCAGGGAGGGCCGGGGAGTTTCGCGAAAGGGAGTTTCGCGAAGCGCGAAGGCTATGACGTTTGAGCAAATTTGAGAGAAAGATAACGGTTCGTAGCACCTTTATGTAACAGGAATGGGCGCACAGGGAAGGGGTAGCCTCTAATCAAGGCGATTGTGCTGCTCTGTCGATCCCCTGGTCAATCCTCGAAACGCGCTGATTATTGCGCGGGAAGTCTTGCTCAGCAAGCCTGCTGCGCCCAGCCCCCCCCCCCCTCATACGCCTATGCTCTATTGGTGCTTTACAGCATTCACACACGCGAGGCTATTTTTCATAGTAAATTCAATGTGGTATTATGATTAATACATATCAATGTAATATTAATTTAATTTCAGTAGTGTGCAGAAATTTATACATTAAATAATGATAGAGAGATAAAAATTTCATTGAAAATTACTTTAACGCAGTCCTAGGACGGAGTCGACAGGGATTACAATTAGAAATAAACATACAAATTGACAAAATCCCCCCCCCAAAAAAAAAAACAACAACAAACAAACAAACAAAAAACAAACGATGTGATAGCAATGATGGGAGTAACAAAGAGCGAACATATTCAGAAATTAAAATCTTTGGAAAACAAAAGTCTGCATTATACTTCAAGTTCATCTGCTAAAGAAAACTGTAATCACTATATTACTGTTTGCAGATTATTAGATTACGTTACGTTCGTGCACAAAGTAAAATGTCTTTAAAAATTCATGATATTCGGTAATTCATTGCACAGGGAATGCCTACTAAGAACTGCGATACCAGATAAATTGTCTTATCAGACGTTTCCTGCAATGTTCTATAGCTTATCGCACCGGAAATAGAGTTCGGCTATATAATAAAAAATAATAGCTAATAAATTGTTATCAGTATCGTTCATATTCCCCGATGCAATCGTATAGTGAGTTTGCGATTCTTTTTTCCAGGACGCCAAAGTTATTTGGTTTTGAGGGGTATTTCCATTTCAAATATTACTATATTAGATATGTCATGTCTACGTTAATCACATGTAAACCACCAAGTAATAACCCTATTTATCATGTACTCGCAATATGTTTGCTCAATAAGCAATCTCTTCTCTTCTTGACGGCAAATGAAAATCCCATATTATACCTATCTGATTTAGTCTGAAAAACGAAGTAAAAATACATCTCATACATCTCTACGAAAACAGATAGGAGTAGGTAGAAAGCCTTGCCCCGATGATTGTGTTATTAAAAAGAAAAAATTGTCCTGGCTGAAATACAGTTCCTTTCACAGTGACTGCTATCCAAGCAAACTTTTGGATCAAACTGAGGGCGCCCTTTGCATACATTACTTTAAAAATAATTTATTGGCCTATAAACCAGATTTTTTTTTTCTAATATAAAAAGGAACGTGTTATGATCTCGATAATTTCATTTGACAACAAATTTAAGCATCCTATGAAATGATTTAATCCGAAAAGGTTGTTTTTATTATACTGGATGGCGGCCATTTTGGATTTTTGCATTTTACACTAGTACCTTTAAAATGTCTCTGAGGCCAAAAAAAATAATTTGTATACAGTTAGAATTAACCCCAAATAACTTTACCCAGCATTCTACAGGTTAGCGGTTAAGGAGTTTGAAGAAAATAAAGGACAGCGTAAACGATCGACGCGCGGAACTCAATTGGAGTTGAGTTCCGGGCGAGCAGTTTTCTGTGCGTGTGTGTTTTTTTTTAATGCGTGCACGTTCGGCGAACGCCAAGACGCGATAATGGAATTATCGCGATCGCATTATCGCTTTGTCGTCTGCTATGTGCAGCGCCGGGGCTGACAAACATTCGAAAATTGATTTGGGGTGGAACTTACGGATAATATTCAACCCTAATGAAACAACAAATGAATGAAGGATACAACGCAAAATGTTTTTATCGAATTGGAAATTGATTTGGTGTGTAACTTATGGATAATCTGCAACCCAAATAGAACAACAAATGAATGAAGTCATACAACGGAGAATGTTTTTAAAGAATCGAAAATTGATTTGGCGCTTAACTTAGGGATAATATACAATCCAAATAAAATATGAAATGAATGAAGTATACAACGCAAAATGTTTTTTAATTAATTGGAAACTGATTTGGCGCGTAACTAATGGATAATATGTGACCCGTCACGTCAAAATGAGACAGAAGTCGTATTTTTTCAAAACTAACTTTATTAATGATTATTATTCTCCATTTCATAAGCGTTAATTTGATGATTATAAAGGTCAACTCTAGAGAGAGAGTATTAGTGGAGATAATGGCTTTTGAAACTCGAGAATAGTAGGGCTCTGGAAAAGTATTTCTTCCAGAAAGACGCTTCCGAAGTTTGACTTCCATTTTGTCTTCATGCACCAGTTTTTCATCTTTAATGCCAACTAGATTTTTTAAAAGTCCGTAGTAACCGTTTATCAATTTGAATAAAAACTAGTTCCTACGTTCCTTTAGGGTCTCTTCTCATGAAAACATAAGTTTCAATTCATATAAGTCATGAATTTTAACGCTTTAATGGGTAGGTAAGTAAGTAGTTTCAAGCCACTGAAAAGGCTTCTCGCATCGACTTATTCCGTCTTTACCGTGCTATGTGTTATGATTTTTTTATGCTGGTGTATAGTCGATTTTACATTTTTAAAACCTAGAAAATTTCTTTTCGTTTCATTTTTTTTTTTATAGATCCGTGATTGTGGTCTTCGAACAGTTTCAGCTTTGTTGCCGAAAAAGCAACTTTGGGTAATTTGCATATGCATAATTAGCATAAATTCATGGAAAACTGGCATAATGATTACGCAATCCAAGCCATTTTTCCATGAAAGTTCTACATGTACTTTCATTCAACCAGGAAATTGTAGGTCCATGTTCTAACTATAAGAAAAAAAATCACTTTCAGTTGTTCAAATCTACTTAAATTGGTATTTACATGAACTGTACGTGATATCTAATTGAAAAAAATACATTAAAATATAACTGTGTATTTCTTACAATTAGAACAAGGAACTACAATTTCATGGAAATTTCGCATAATTATACCCGCAGCGTTTTAAATGGCTATTATTGAATCTCTTTTCTTTCACCCACCTTGAAAGTGAAATTTGACACAGTGCCTTCCGGTCGTTGCTTTCTCTTTGAAAGCTAAGTTTTTTTCTCTTTGCTTTCTAATGATGCAGTATTAAAACCAGGAAGTATTTAAAGCCACGCTATAACAAACAAATCTTTTGTTTGACATTTTCCTTTCTTCCTGCAAGGTATCTCAAAACTTTTGCAGTTGCAGCTTTCCTATAAGGTGTGCTTAAGAGCATGCAGTTCATGTCCTGGCGTTTATTGATCGCACCCCCCCCCCCCCCCGAATCACGCCTTTTATGTCGAATATAACATTGGTTTGGCGCATAAATTACAAAGAATCTACAGACCAAATGAAAAAACAAACAAATTAGAACTAAGACGCAAAATACATTTATCGAATCAAAAATTGATTTGGCGCTTAACTTAGGGATAATATACAACCCAAATAAAATATGAAAAGAATGAAGTATACAACGCAATTTTTATTTTTTTATTTTTTTTTTAATCGAATTGGAAATTGATTTGGCGCGTAACTAATGGATAATCCTAATATACAACCCAAACAAAACATTAAATGGATGAAGTATACAACGCAAACTGTTTTTATCGAACTGAAAATTCAGTTGGCACGTAATTTATGGAAAATATACAACCCAAACAAAACAACAGATGAATCAAGTATTCAACACAAAAATGTTTAAATCAAATAGAAAATTGGTTTGGCGCATAAATTACAAAGAATCTACAGACCGAATGAAACAACAAATAAATTAGAACTAAGTCGCAAAATACATTTATCGAATCTAAAATTGAAAGTGAAGACGTTCCTGAATCGATATATCGATAGGTGAGCTATCGTGATCGATCGATTAGTCTTTGCTCAAGTCTTATTTTTATTAATTTTGGGGGGTATTTTATTTTCAAAAAATCAATATCTCCTGTATGCTGACACCGTTGAATGTCGTGTTAAGTTTTCTGGGGTTAATTTTGTGTAAGCTAACTATACACAAATGATTTTTTTCAGGCCTCAGGTACCCTTTAAAATATCGCGAGGGCTCCTCGACTAATATTGATTAGTAGGTCAATAGGAGTGTTCATGCCGAATTTGGTGCTTTTGTCCGCTTTGTCCTGAAAACTTCCCTAGTCCACCACAGGCACGTAGCCACGGGGGGCACGGGGGGGGGGCATGTGCCCCCCAAAAATTTCCAAGATCGGTTGAAATTTTTTTATTATATGAAAACAAATTTATGTCAGAAAATTCACCATTTTGCATCTTCACCCTTTTAAATAGGCAAAAATTTTCCAAAGGGAAGGGAGACACCCCTCCCCAGGACGTCTATCAGTTACATGTATGTGCCCCCCAAACATCAAACTCTGGCTACGGCCCTGGTCCACCACACTAATAGGCGACTCCCGATATTACCTTTGATCCAAGGGAAGTAGCTCATTCTTTGAATGATGAGATTAACAGAATGTTTACAGTGGAGGAAATATTGCCAATTGTGAGGAAACTGAAAAATAATAATGCACATGGGGTAGATAATATAATTAATGAATTTCTAAAGAACTGTCCACCACGTGTTATGAGTCTTGTGGTTAAGTTGTTTAATTTAGTTTTGAATACCGGCTTTGTTCCTACGGATTGGTGTATTGGTATTATTGTTCCACTCTACAAAAATAAAGGATCGATGAACGATCCAGACAATTATCGCGGTATCACCCTTTTGAGGTGTCTTGGCAAACTATTTACAGCAGCCATTGACTCTCGCCTTACCGATTACCTTCATGGTCTTATTTTTCTTTCCTCTCCCTGTCGCTCTTTATCTCATTCTTTAAAATGCATTTCTCTCTCTCTCTCTTTCTCTCTCTGTCTCTCTCTATCTCTTACTCATTTCCCTATCTTTACCCTTTTAATTAGTTCCTTGTAAAGGGGAAGTCTACCCTGATATCAATTTTATATCGGGGGGGGGGGGGGTAGAGGGGACTCATGCTACCTGGCAAAAAAAATCTTAAAGAAACAACTCAATGAAAGTTTAAGCAAAATCCGATTAGAAAGAAGAAAGTTGTGAACAACGAGCGTCGTTGTTTCGGGCCCGTTAAACCCCAGTCGTTGTTTATTTATAGTGAGTCGTTGCTTCGTTAACTTAAGTTTCGCTAACTTAAAGTTTCGAAACTACAAGTCCCGTATGAACGTAGCTAGTGATAGATAAATTATTCATATTTTTACAAATACTTTAGATTTTGAAAATCTGGGTAATCTATCGTCATAAAACTTAGCATACCTAAAAGAGCGTGAAGATTCATACACCATGCGTCGTAATACTTCTCACGGTATTGAATATGTATGGAATTTCAAGACATGCTTTTTGCTCATTATAGAGGAGATATCGTAATAAGAAAAAATATTCGTCGTGTAATTAGAAATTCAACTTGCTTTTGATTGCTTTCTGTCAAAATGTATTAAGGATATACATGTCAATTTTGTAACCAACGGCGTATCCGGACACCTACCCCCTGGACAACCACCCCCCGGATAACCACCCCTAGGATAACCACCCTCTATGACAACTACCCCCTAGGACAACTACCCCTTAGGGCAACCACCCCCTAGGACGACTACCCCCCGGGACAATTACCTCTAGCATTATTACCCCCCGACTAACTACCCCCTAGGACAACCACCCTCAAGGACAACTACCCCCGGACAACTACCCCCAGACAACCACCCCCTAGGACAACCACCCTCTAGATCAACTACCACCCGGACATCTACCTCCCCCAAGACAACTACCCCCTAGAAGAACCACCCTCTAGGAAAAATACCCCCGGACAACTATCCCCAAGACAACTACCCTCTAGGACAACCACCCTCTAGGACAGCTACTCCTCGGACAACTACCCCCTGGACAACTACCCCCTAGGACAACCACCCTCTAGGACAACTACCCCGGACAACTAACCCCCCCCCCCCCTCCGACAGCTACCCCCTAGGACAACCACCCTCTGGGAAAAATACCCCCGGACAACTACCCCCTAGGGCAACCACCCTCTAGGACAACTACCCCGGACAACTACCCCACAGACAACTACCCCCTAGGACAACCACCCCTAACAAATACCCCCAGGACAACCACCCTCTAGGAAAAGTACCGCAAATTGGACTTAACATCACATTGAACAAGATTGTGCTCGTTCGCTAGGCTCGCTCCCCAAAATAGCATTAATATGGCCTTTAGCAAAAATTTCTGCCCCGACCTGCAACAATAAAACCCAGATAATATACCAAATTTTATTAAAAGAGAAGTGTTTGTTTTCGCTCATGCTTGCTCGCTATCATTTAAAAAAATAATAATTATATATATATATATTTTTTTTTTTTTTTGGGGGGGGGGGGGGCGGGGTTGCTCGATCTCTACGCTCGCTGGCCGAAATGGAAGTACCACTAAAAGCACATTGAATACGACTGAATACTCGTACTCTTAATTGTAAAATATTGCCTTAGATTTCTTCAATGCATGAAGGCAGGTATTCCCATGTGCAATATCAACTCTCTATTGGACGTTTTGCATGGTCAACAATTAAGGGGGGAACGGGAAGGAAAACAAATATTCCAGCCATTTGTCACCACCCCCCCCCCCCTCTCCCTCACGCACTCTACAATTATGCAACTCGTTACAAAGCTACCATCAAATTGAGTATTAAAGGAAACTATCATTGTGGTTGGTCGATTTAAAAAATAGTATGGGGTACACCATCATGTTAAGATGGATGAGAAAGCAACCTAGATCACAATGTTCGGAAATTTATGACTTTTCACCATCAAGAAATTTTTGAATACTAGCATAATGACTTTTGAAACATTTATTCCATCAAAAACGCTATCATAATCACGGAGAGAATAATCAGATCTTCACACTTTTGAGACACTTAAGATTATTATGAAACAACACAATTCTGACACGATCATTTCATTGGCAATTGGGGCAGGGGGCACTGTGCCCCCTATTTTTGGAAGAAAAAAAATGGGCAAAGTTCTGGCAAATTTAGGCAAAAATTTCAGTAAATTTTGGCAAAATTCGACAAAATCCTGTATTAAAATACATGACACTAAGAAAAAATTGGGAAAATTAATTGATTCTGGGGGGTAGTTGTCCGGGGGTAGTTGTCCTAGAGGGTGGTTGTCCTAGGGGGTAGTTAGTCGGGGGTTAATCATCCTAGAGGGTAATTGTCCCGGGGGTAGTCGTCCTAGAGGGTGGTTGCCCTAGGGGGTAGTTGTCTGGGGGTAGTTGTCCGGGAGTAGTTGTCCTGGGGTGGTTGTCCTAGGGGGTAGTTATCTGGGAGGTAGTTGTCCGGGGTAGTTGTCCTAGAAGGTGGTTGTCCTAGGGGGTAGTTAGTCGGGGGGGTAATCATCCTAGAGGGTAATTGTCCCGGGGGGTAGTCGTCCTAGAGGGTGGTTGCCCTAGAGGGTAGTTGTCTGGGGGTAGTTGTCCGGGGGGTTGTTGTCCTGGGGATGGTTGTCCTAGAGGGTGGTTGTCCTAGGGGGTAGTTGTCTTGGAGGTAGTTGTCCGGGGGTAATCATCCTAGAGGGTAATTGTCCCGGGGAGTAGTCGTCCGAGAGGGTGGTTGCCCTAGGGGGTAGTTGTCCTATGGGGTAATTGTCCTAGAGGGTAGTTATCCTAGGGGTGGTTATCCAGGGGGTGGTTGTCCAGGGGGTAGGTGTCCTAGAACCAATGCACGGTGTTGAAGTATCTAAATAATACTGAAATCGGGCTTCTAAAATTAATATAGAGGAAATTGTCAATGTAATAAACAAAGATTAATAAATCATTCATATTTTTGCAAACCATTCTAAAGTTTGATCGTTTTGATATTCCGTGTAATAGTTATGAGATATGACATGGCATGAATGAAGGACTTTATATATTTCTTATTAAGCATTTTGATTTGTGCAACCGTTTCCAAACGGAAATGAAATTTAAGGAGTTTTTTTTTTTTGACGAAATTTTTTGCTAATTACAGAGGAGTGCCGTGTTTAAGTGTTCGTGTCAGTGTAGCCGCGATCCACTGGACCGCTTGATTGACGTCATCACAATATATATAAGAGCACTGAAGAGAGAGGGAAAAATACCTATATCCAAAATTTATTAAAAGCATATACAACAGGTCCATTACAATAATTAAAAAAAAAGAAAAGGGTGTAATTAATCATAACATCAATAATTGAACGCAGATGATATTGAACAACAACAACAACATTCAAAATAGTTCCAAAGAGGAAAATAGAGTCGAGAACATGTATACGTGGTCCAAGAGACCGACATGTCGATCTCTCGTGTCACCGCCCCCTCCCCACGCCTCACGGACACGCCATTTTCCTTTGTTACAGCGCATCTGATAGGTGGAAATGGACTAAAAAGAGGAAGAGCATATTCTGACTACTTGGGGCTTAACCTTATCACTGTTAAGCAGGAAGCAGTCGAAATGAAATGAAGGGAGAAAAAAATTGAAGTAGTAAAACATATTTGGAAAATAAACAGAAGTCATCCGACCTGTCTGATATTGAGTGTTGTACATATAAATGAGTACTATACTGAGGAAACAGTCCTTGACCTTTAATAAGTGTTGAAAATTTTGATTATTTGAGAGCAGTTCCTTTTGTTTTATGATCAGACCAGGAATCTAGATAACCTTTTCCTGATCAACTTACGATAAAAACAAAAACAAAAACGGTTAACTATTGGGGGGAAAAAAAGATAAAATATTATAATTATAGTGAATATCTCCTACCCAGCCAGTTCAAACCGTCAATATTTTTAATCAATACCGACCATCTGGTATGGAACTTGTATGCATAAATTAAGCAAAAAAGCCTGATGTTTTCCTACAGCAGTGCAGAAAACGAACTACTACTACTACTAATAATAATAATTATAACATTTATATAGCGCTTTATACTGGTGTTTCTAAGCGCACAGTATTCTTGCTATTAATAGAGTAACCTGAATTATTATTCAATCAAATTGAATTAATATTCATATTTGAGGGGGGAAAAAAAAAAATCAATATTTAAGTTCAACAACAATAAAACACTACACATTGAGGACTTTATTGACAAACTCTGTTTGGAGCGTGTCTCTTTTTATCTGAAATCTGCGTTAGCAGTTTATGTCATGACTGCATCAATAACCGGTCGGATAAAATGTGAGCTTGTGGCTATACCATTATCGTGACCAAAAACGCGTGTTTAAAGGCTCACTAGGTAAGTATTCTCAGTCAGAAATAAAGATTTTTGAAAGATATCTTAAATATTCTGGAGAACAGGAATAAAAGAAGTAAGTAAATGTTATATAGATGACAATCTAGGGCGGTTTTTCGCACTTGGAAGGGCATCCCAAAATTTTCACTTTTTGGAGAAAAAGAGGGCACGGAAAATCGGTGGAAAATATTAATATACCATCACAAAGGGCCGACGGTCTCGTGGGCTGCGTTTTCTTTCTTTCTTTTTTTGCATGTCGGTCACACATACAGGGAGAACATTTCCATTTGTTTTGTACCCAAAATTACCCAATGTCTGCCTTTTTAAGTTCATAATTATGATTATGAACTTAAAAAGGCATCATATATGATCATGGGTCACAACTGGTGTTTTCCCCCACAAAACGACGTAATATGTTAGGGAACCTGAATTACAAGGCCGGGTTTCCTCCACAATACAGCTAGCATTTATTTAATTACCGATTACAGCGTAAATTTCATTTTGTTTTAAAACCGAATTTATGTGCCAGATTTAATTCTTATGGTTTTTCTATATATGCTCATAATGATTTTGTAAACTGAAAGTCTTTGTAAATTATTTGCTGTTATTGTGGAAATAAATGAAATGAAATGAAATATGTTACTGATAATTATAATATTTATTTCATTTACAGGACGGGATCATTTTAGATGATACACAAGAAAAGTTTTCCTTGCATGTATTAAAGACATTGTACATTATAACAAACTTTTCACCTAGTGATATCCACTATCCAGTATATAAAAAGCGATCTTGAAAAAAAACAACAGCTGTATTTTGTACATTTTTCTCAAACATTTACTGATCTGTTATACTTTGTCTGTTTCCGCAACCCCCCCCCCCCCCCCCCCTTATGAAGGATTATACCTTTGCAGCACATCGCTTCAAACTTGGAAGGAAATCATCATGTCTCATTTTCATTTATTGCATCTGCACAATTTGTAATAAATATGTTATGTAAATATGTGGTTAAAATTTTCTTTATATTTTATTTTTTCAGATTTGAATTGTGCACTTTTGCCCTAGAAGGAAAAAGTGGCTAAAGGAAATGGTTGCTCCTGTCCTCTGTTTTAACAAACATATGTCTTGATATCTACAACACAAAGGAGTCATTTTGTGGAAGAAAATCTTCATTCATGGGAACGAATCATCGTCTAAAGTACTGCACTTAGGACCTTATCAATGCTGAGGATTTTCGTCGTACATAAAACTATATATGTTGCGGGATCCTATGCAAAGTTGAATTGGACTCAAGTGCTGTGAAAGAGGCGAGGCAAATTGCTGTTTTTCACACCATGCAGGCACATCTATGAAGCAAAACCAATTTTGTATTGTTTGGTGAAATACTCAATGCCAGACAAATCGATCAGAACAGTAAGTTGTACAATCTCAACGTGCAACTCAATCTATTTCGTCAGTCATCGGACGGTA
Organism: Heliocidaris tuberculata; assembly: GCA_025618425.1. NCBI lineage: Eukaryota > Metazoa > Echinodermata > Echinoidea > Camarodonta > Echinometridae > Heliocidaris > Heliocidaris tuberculata. The sequence goes on from CM046850.1 coordinate 23,508,679, forward strand.
AATATGTAATGTTATCACTCGGCATATCAATAATAAGGTGGAGCCGGTATACGTCACACCCCTGTTTGAAGACCTAGAAACACAGTCAATAAAGATTGTAATTTGAGCAGCAAGACTGTCTAACTGCATTCTACCCCCCCCCCCCCCACACAGTTTCGAATATCCTGGATACGCCATTGAGCTACACGAGCAGAAGTTCTACTGAAAGAAAAAGATGGATAGGTTGCATAGGTGATGTCGCATTATTATATTTCCCTCTTGAATTCATCACAAAAGGACCAAAATCAGTGTCGGAGGAAAAACGAATCAGCAGAAAAAGTATTACAAGATCCATTTTACAAGTGTTCCCTGCCATGACCAAAAACGCAGTCGAACTTTTGATAAACGACTAAGTTACATATTATATCTACAAAATAAGTGAAAGCATTTCTTCAGCTTATTGAAAACGGATTTATGTTCTTTCTCAATTAAATCAGAATTATAAGTATGATTTCCTCCAAAATGTGTAAGTTTCCAGAAGCTCCACATAAAACGAGCACTTTCATGATTTTGCTTACTTTCATCACATTCACCAGGTGTGATACTACAATAAAAACAGTCTTGGAAGGGGAGGAGATACAACTGAATTTCAGTTATCCTTGCGAAAGCGCTCAAGTTACTTTACGACTTGGATACGGCGCTCCCTTTTACGATTCAGCTAATCCAGAATCAACGTCGTTGCCTGAAAATCAAGAGCTGAACGTTCATAATGCACCAGAAAGAGATAATTGTTCCCTTCAACTTAAACTTGATCCTGTCTTAAGATCGGATGAAGGCGGATATATTCTCACTTCATATGATAATGATCGGAATTTCGTAGAGGATACAAAAATTGGTCTGAGAGTTGATCACCCTCCCGGCATGGCATCTTGTGAGTGGAGTGAACAGAACATCGTGGATGATTGGGGTTCGTTGTTCTGCAAGGCACCAGCCGGGAGTACTCCTGGGCAGATTGCTTGCTACCAAAATGGAATAAGGCTACCCCCAAGGAATGCACCTACGGATGCTGGTAATATTCTACAGCAAGCCACCTGGGTTAGGCATTCTCAAACTGCTTTTTGCTGTGCTTCCCTTCAAGAAGAGCTCATTGACAAATGTGCATGTAAAGATTTTGTCTGGGATCCTTTACACAGCAAGAGAAACATCACAGATCCCTGCGCTGCACCTCCTCAAGATTCAACACCACCCCAGGACCCTGAAGAAGACACCAAGCTGACAAATTCTGATGATATTATTACATCACCCCCAACAACACTTAAAATTACGAAAAGACCTGCTCCGAAAAAGATATACATTTCACTGTATTGGGGGTTTTCGGTAATCATTGGAACTTTGATATTCATTATCATTATTCAATGTGTAGTTCTTACGGCAGCGTTTCGAAAGATTCAGCAAATCATGGAAAACAGACAACAAAATGGTCCTTACGAGAGCGTACCAACTGTAGAAGTGAAACTTTAGGCAGGCGCAGAAGAATTATTTGTGTGTGGGGGGGGGGGGGGGGGGGGGGGGGGGGTACAATGTACAGAATGGGGAGAGCACATTGTACATTTTGGTTTCAAAATGGGGCAGGGGTGGGGGAGCGACCCCAAAAATCCGCCAGTGGGCATGATTAAACTAGGATAATCTATAATAATTAATACGCTAAGGCGACGCGGGAGGTCCCGCGCCCGCCCCGATTGACTTTGCACGCGCTGCAGGAGGGGGTCCGTTGGTCTCTATAGAATTTTTTCCCGCTGCCCGCCGCGAGCCGCCTTCCGTCCCGACCGGTCGGCCTGGCCGTCTGCATTGGCGACGTCCCCTTCGCGTTGCACGACGACGTCGCGTTGGCAGCAGGTGCGCGATCTCCTGAACGACCAAACCCCATTGGCCCGCGTGCTTTACCTCGCCGTCGACCGAATCAGACGACGATTGCGCGTGCGTCCGGCGAACGGTACGTAGTGCAGACTCTGTATCTCTCACCGGGGGAACCCACGTAAGGAAATAATTATGCCATGGGTATGTTCAGTAGAGGTCCGTGGTATGTACGTACGATTTGTGCCATAGTCCGCTTTGTGATTAGTACACCATGTAGGTGTAGCACCCACCAGACTGCGGTGCAATCTCAATGCAAGCTCAGTGCGTCGCGACTTTAAATACACACAACCCTATACAAGGCAAACAATACAACAATACACTGCACAGCACTCAACATGAGATGACCGCGAATTCCCGAGCGAACTCATACATTCTACAGATGAATTTGGACGTGAGTTATATTATTTAGAACTAAATAATGTTAGAAACTGTATTTATAGACTTTGTTTGTCTCTATAACATGTTCTCTGTATAGTTAACTGATGAAATTCTTCTCTTTTTAGCCGGACTCTGTCGCAGCGTCGTTGCACTCTGCTCTGAGCGGTACCAGCATGCACTGCAGCCTTGGCTGCTTGAAGTAACTACGGGGAAGAAACCTGCAGTAAAAGCTGTTTATTTCGAGATTTTAAGGTTAACTTTGGATGTGAGTGACGTTGTTGAGAACAAAAAAATGTTTGAGTATAGTATTTGTGGGCTCTGTTTTTGCCTATTCGATCTGTATTTAGTTTAAAAATGATGACATTCTTCTTTACAACGCTGGTAATCTGTCACAGCAGCGCCCACAGTCTGAGGCTGAGCTTTTAGGCTTGGCTGGTTGAACTCCCAGCGAAGAGTCTAGCAGTAAATACCTTACCGAGCGCTGCTTATTTCAAGATTAAAAAATATAAAAAAGATTGAAAATAGTATACTTACCATTTTTTAAAACTACAGTTAACATTTGAATATGAATATGAATTCATATGAATTCATCCTACCGTATGTCAGAGCAGTGGCGTACCCAGGATTTTTTGAAGGGGGTGGTTTTTAATTCTCTGACAAGCAAAAAAAAAAAAAGGGTTATCAGTATTTTTTTTTTGGGGAGGGGAGGGTCTTTTTACTCTACAATTCTCTGTCAAGCAAAAAAAAAAAGAGTTATCAGTATTTTTTTTTTTTTTTTTGGGGGGGGGGTCTTTAACTCAAAAATTATCTGACAAGCAAAAAAAAAAAATGTTATCAGGAATTCTAAAGGAAGGAGTGTTTTAACTTCAAATAACACCAAACGGGGGGGGGGGGGGGTGTTTCGTGTTTGAACACCCAAAACGCCCCCTTGGTACGCGCATGTTCAGAGTAGATCTACAATACTTGAATTTTAAAACCCGCACTGCCGTAAATGCCTCACGACGTTTCTGATTTCAAAATTGGAAAAAGGTTAGGCCGAATACACCTGTACTCATTTTTTATTCGATGGTAGATTCATCTTATTTGAGTATATTCTACATCTACTTTGTTTCTTTTTTTAAAAAAATCGTTCCATGAATATTATCCGTTTGAGGGGCAAACATTATGCTAGGAGCGTTATTCCATTGAAGTCATGGGCGTAGATATAGCGGGCAGGGAGGGGGGGGGGTGGGGTATTTGAATGCATCATTCATTCCCCCCCCCCCCCCCCCCCCCATTGTAGAAAAATAAACTCACAGCATAGATAGCACTAGCAGGGGTGAAGGATGGGATGGGTGGTGCGGGATTATGTGAATGCATCAATCATTTTTATTTTCATTGTATTTGGGACCTTTCTATGCCACTGGATGCAGGAGAGTGAGGGCAGGGGCATGATAGGGCCTGCCTTCACCATCCACCATGTCCAACGGCGGATCCAGGATTTTGTGAGGGAGAAGCCAGCGCCGGATCAATGATTTTGTGATGGCCGGGAGGGGGGCCAATATTCGGAAAATTCATACTTCTGTTTTTTGAATACTTTTCATGTGTATTGTAGGATGTGATCGAACGCATGTATTGCTCATACATGTAAGTGTCTGATTGAATTTGAGAATTATAATATGTGTAGGTGAATCTTCACTCGATTACTTATAGAAAATATATAACTACTACCAATTTCTAACTAAAATTGTATTTCTTGCTATAGACTAAGTAATGAGCGACCTCTATGATGACAACAATATTCCATATACAAAATATACATAACTAGGCCATAGTAATTAATTTTACAACTATGTGAATGCATCATTCATTTTTTTTTTCCATTGTAGAAAAATAAACTCACAGTATAGATAGGACTAGCAGGGCTGTAGGATTGGATGGGTGATGCGGGATTATCTGAATGCATCAATCATTTTTATTTTCATTGTATTTGGGTCCTTTCTATGCCACTGGCTGCAGGAAAGTGAGGGCAGGGGCATGATAGGGCCTGCCTTCACCATCCACCATGTCCAACGGCGGATCCAGGATTTTGTGAGGGAGGGGGCCAGCGCCGGATCAATGATTTTGTGATGGGAGGGCCCGGGCCCAATATTCGGAAAATTCATAATTCTGTTTTTTGAATACTTCTCATGTGTATTGTAGGATGTGATTGAACGCATGTATTGCACTATTGCTCATACATGTAAGTGTCTGATTGAATTTGAGAATTATAATATGTGTAGATGAATCTTCACTCGATTACTTATAGAAAATATATATCTACTACCAATTTCTTGCTATAGAATAAGTAATGAGCTACCTCTATGATGACAATATTCCATACACAAAATATACGTAACTAGGCCATAGTAATTAATTTTACAACTATATTTAAGTTCTAATAATAAAACAATAAGCTAAATGGAAACACTAACATCAAAAGAAACTCTTTTATCTTTATTCCACTCTCTCTCTCTTTCTGTCATGTTTATATTCTCTACATCCATTCCTCTCTCTTCCTATCTGTCTACCCCAACTCCCTCTCTCTCTCTCTCTCTCTCTCTCTCTTCCTTCCCCTTTATGTCATAATGATATCTAACATAAATTATGTACATTACATAACATTATATGTACAATATTTTTAACTGAGTATGTGGGTATGTGGGTAAGTAATTGTGACCATGAGTACGCACGTATGCGTTTGTAAATACGTGTATGCATGTTTCTCTGAGTGAATTCCTGTGTGTATATAAACATGATTTTGTTTATAATAATATAAGGGTGTGCCATTTGAACAAAAGATTGACAGTTACGTGCATCCATCTAAAAAAAAAAACAAAAAAAAAAAAAACACCAATCCGCACGCGGTGCTTTCAGTGGACCATTTAAAACTTCCAAGATAGCACTTATAAGGTTTCAATGAAAAGTCTCACATCCATAGTCTTTAGACACTCTATTTTATCTTTCCATCTCTCTATTTAATTTTCCCACCTGTTATCTCTCCAACCCCTTTTCCAACCCACCTCCTCCCCCCCCCCCCTCTCTCATCTCTCTCTGAAATCCTATTACAAAATTTGTAACTATAAAAAAAAAGAAAAAAGTGTCATGTTTGTTCAGTTATAAATGACGTCTGTGTATCGTCTTTGTATGTGAATGTGGACGGACTCGAAATTAAAGACAAAATTTACCTACAAAAATTACTCAGTCTTCATAACCATTTTCGTTTCCATTTAGAACAATTTATTGATAATTTCATTAACAAAATTTTTTTTTTTTTTAAATGAATGAACTCACAAGAATGTACACATCGATTGTGAAAATGTTGAATGTGCAATGTAAAAAAGGAACCCGTGGATTTCCACGGGTCCCGCTAGTAGTAATAATTAATCTGAGTAATTAACTTTGGTCACCGACTATTAATTATGACGCAAAAACAACAATAAAAACAAAACAAAAAAGGAAAAAGAATGCAATAAACGACTCATTTGTTACCTTCAAACGAACAAAGCGAGATAGCATTTCAAAAAAACTTCTCTTTTTTTCATAACTAACCGTTGATTGATACATGTATTTTCAAAGCTTGAGGTTGCATGGCGATCTGTAGCTTAGCTACTGGGAGACATGGGGGCCTGTGCCCCAATGGAATGGGGTCATTCCATTGTCAAATCACCCAATTAAAAAAAATTGGTATATGGGTTAATCAACTCGTCGCAAGCTGAAATGTTTTACCCCGATCGGTCAAACGAAGCATGTATAATATTTATTTTCTCCCTTATCCGTAAAAGAATGAGAAATGGTTGAAGGGGAACTCGACCCTTTTATGCTGAAAATCACATGTTGTGACCTAATTATCGTAAAGATTTAATGACACCATATGAATGACGCCCATTCGTCAATTATCGATGCGCCGTCATTAGCCAAGTGATGAATACATTAGCATACATGAATAAATTAAGCGGATTTGACCTTTCTTAATGCGCATGCGTGACACTGATCCACGTTTTTATTTTACTTGCGTGTAAAGCATGTACGCGGTAGGAAGCATCTTACAAAATGAATAATGCATAGGGCTTCGGGCGCGTTCAAATCGTGGCCAAATATTACAGTGTAATGGCGGCCGCTTTAGGGGCTTGGTTGAAGGGGAAGGTTACCTAAATTATCTATGAATATAATTCCTTGTCAGATTCCTTTTCTTCATTTGATCATATTCCTTTATATATTCTGTGTCCTTTTGCATTCTATATTTTTAATTGTTTTATTTCATATTTCAAACTTGCATTGTCAGATGTGATTGTATTTTATTGTGTTTTTTAAATAATACCATATTACATTGGAAATATATTTTATTCAAGTTTATTTATTTGCAATACTCTTGTAACCTTGATCATCGTCTACTTCTATATTAGTTTCTATGCCCTGTCAAATAATAATCTTGTTCTTTTGTGCAAGTGATCATTGTTATGATGTTTGTATTTATATTCTATCATATATGCGTTGTATTTTATTGTTACACGGCCCCAGTGTAAGTCAGCCAAACAGCTGAACTGAGCTTTACTGTGTTTAACCCTTTCAGGACAGTGATTATTTAAGGGCTAAATTGATCACATTTTGTTCTTCAAATTGGCAACAATAATATTTTTCTTTTAGTACTACATGGTTCAAATAAGGTGTAATGTCTTTGAAAACAATATACATGGTCAGAAATTTGTTGAATAGTTGAAAGAAATTGCCAATTTTGATGAAAAACAATGATTTTTAACCTCTCAATGTGTTGCCAATTTAAGGATCTCAATGCTTATTCTTGTTTTTAAAATTCCTGGCATCAAACGCAATATGGTCATGCAATAAAAATGGACATAGTGTGTGCAGAAAATTTTGCTCTTTCTACTCGTGCATCTGGTATATTTTTTAGAGCTCTGGATCAAAAGTTATTGAGCCAAACCACAAAATGTGGTCAATTGTCTTGAAAGGGTTAAATAAATGAATCGAATCAAGTCAAAGTAAATCAATCCTGGGCCTAACCGTAAACAGAATTGCTTACTGAACACTATCACTTTATTTGACGAAATAGATGTCAGGTCATCAGTACTACTGCTTACGGAAATCATTATAAGCAAAGCAAAATAAATGTGTGCATGCGTCGATACAAAGCCAGAAAATATGTTCTCTTTTTGCTAATTTTATGTAAGAATCACACTGAAATTAAAGAGGAGAGTGGGAGAAGAGAGGGAGAGAGAGAGAGAGAGAGAGAGAGAGAGAGAGAATAACAGAGAGAGAAAGAGAGGGAGAGAGAGGGGATGAGTAGAGATGTAGATAGAGGAGGGTGGCGATGGAGAACTAGAAAGAGAAATAAAAGATAGGAGGAAATAAAAACGAAGGATATATAGAGTGATACAGATAAAAAGAGAGAGAGAGAGAGAGGGGGGGGGGGGAGGGGAGGAAGAGACTTCGTTTTGAAAACAAAGAAATTTAGGAACGAGAATCATACAAACTTTTGTCAGGATGGAAGTGGTATAGAAGATATAGATAATTATAATTTGTATTATGATCTGAGGATAAAGAAATCCAAGAGAAATCCCACGCTATCTAAAGAAAGCAATTTAAAGGAAACCAAAACCCAAGGAGAGAATCAGTGTTATTGGAAAGTGAAAATTCAGAGAAGCACTTTACAAAAAGTTTCATTAAAATTGATTAAAAAATGAGAGAGTTATGGAAGTTTGAAAAGTCTCGTTTTACTTTCTATGGGATCCTCAAATTGGCAAAATTGCTTCAAAATGGCTGATTTTGTGAACAACTCTCCATTTGTTTTGTACACAGATTTTCAGATTTTCCCCATTATCTTTCAAGGTGCAGTTAATCTCCTTCTGAGCTCAACATATATAATGGGAAAATGTATTTTACACCACATATGTCGAGTTCAGGAGGAGACAAGGAGCACCCTGAGAGATAATGGGGAAAATATGAAAATCTGTGTACAAAACAAATGGAGAGTTGTTCACAAAATCAGCCATTTTGAAGCAATTTTGCCAATTTGAGGATCCCCATAGAAAGTAAAACGAGACTTTTCAAACTTCCATAACTCTCATTTTTTAACCAATTTTAATGAAACTTTTTGTAAAGTGCTTCTCTGAATTCTCACTTTCCAATAACATTGATTCTCTCCTTGGGTTTTGGTTTCCTTTAAACTCTTCACGCCTTTCATAATCTTCTCCACATGACCCTTGCTTACATTTTCCTACTCTCTTTCTCTTTCTCCTCTCTGTCAATCCCTCTCTGTCAATTTTTTCTCTCTTTCTCTCTGTCTTCTTTCTCCCCTCTCCTTTCTTCTCTCTCTATCTCTCCCTCTCTCTTTATCTATATCTCTGTATTCCTTTTCCTTATACATGTATACAGTTCTCTCCACTCTCTTTTATTTGCCGTATTAAGAAAGAAAAATAGAAATACATGTACCTTCAAATTAAAGTATATTTTTGGAATATATCTAGTTTTTAATCTTCACTGGCAAAACACAATCATGATAGCAGTCCTTAAATCATTTTTCTCCTATCTCTCTTCTTTCTCCACTCTCTCTCTCTTTCTCTCATATTATTCCTTTTCCCTATCAACATTTCTCTCCACTCTTTTTTTTTCCACAATAAAAAAAAAAAAAAACCTTGAATTTAAAGCATATTTCTGGAATATCTTCAGTTTTTAATCTCGCAGTTGCAAAACACATTGATAGAAGTCCTTAAATCTTTTTTCTCCTCCCTTTCCGTCTATCTCTCTCTCTCTTTCTTTTCCTCTTCCTCTCTATTGTAATCCTTTCCTTATCTACATTAAAAAGAAAGATAAATACGATGTAACTTGAATTTAAAGCACATTTATGGACAGTCTTTAGTTTTTAATCTTGCAATGGCAAAACACATTGAAAGAAGTCCTTAAATCTTTTTCCTCCCTCCCTCTCTCTCTCTCTCCCTCTCTGTTTATCTCTCTTTCTCTTTTTATTCCTTTTTGCACATCTACATTTCTCTCCACTCTTTCTTTTTTTTTTTTTTTTGTACCTTGACTTTAAAGCATATTTTTGGAATAACTTTAGTTTTTAATCTCGCAATGGCAAATCACATTGATCGAAATCCTTAAAATAGAGGCTTACATGATGCGTTCATGATACACAACGTGAAGACATATCCATGAGATAAGACCATGATTCTACATATAAAAACTTGAACGTGTGAAAGACTTCAGGATTTGGGTACGTATATAACATGAAGGTGAACAATCACACTTAAAAACTTGTCTCCCAGATAACTGTAAAAATGTGTTGAGAGTCAGAAGGGTATGAAGTCTGTGATAAAGTATATAAGTTAACGCCCTTCTGGGTCTCAAAAAATAAAATAGACATGTTTTATACTTAAAAATGTTCACATTCGTAACACGTATAAAAAGAAAGAAAATCGTCAAGATAATACTACAATACCTTTCAAAAGTACCAAATCAAAAGGAAAACACACAATCACACACACATGCATTTAATTAAATGAAAATACAGTCACAAAAAAAGAAAATGGCTAAGCTATTTTGAAAAAAGAAATATAACCACTCATGAATCATCATGCATATTCAAAATAATTCATGGCACATCATCGCAATGATGGGTCATGATTGTTATACCAATCAATTAGCCTGTCATAAATAGTAGCATCATTAAAATGTGAAATCCATTTTTGATAGCAAGTATGCTTGATCATATAAGGAAAAAAACAAGAGATAATATGAGAGAAAGGTTGAGAAATATCCAATAAATGCTTGGGAAGGTAGAATTTCTTACAAATGTTTATTTTATATAAGAAACGCTGCCTCTAGTCTAGACTGAGAAAAGTGTCAGCATCAAAAACTTTTTTGAATACTGGTAATGGTATGTCAGAGAGGGTTAACTGCAAACAAAATTCCTGAAAATACTTGTATACATGCAGCAACAGGGCACGATTCTATCCATAATTCCACTGCGCCCCAACACAAGAAAGCTATCATTAAACTTCTTTTTTTTTTACAATAAATTAACTCTATGGAATGTAATCCTCTAAACAAACATCTACAAAACGATATACTACAGATACAAATACATCTAAAAAATGACACATAGTTTCTATAATACATGTATGATACATCTATGTCCAAACAATCTTTGATACCAGCTGAAACACATGTATTGCATACTAATACTATCATATGAAATACTAATACTTTTAAAACTACAATAAACAGGAGTTTCTAAACTAGTACTTGATACTGATTCTTTCATTTGCTGCTATTTTTGGAGTTTTAATTCATTGATCTGCATCATCACCTTCTCCAAATTATTCTTAGATCCGGATTCTTTGAATCTGGATATGCCGGCTGATAAAGCTCACTTTGGTTTCTTTCTTTTTTTTTTCCTTCTTTTTTAAAATAATTTTTCCCCTTCTCTTGTTCACTAATATATCATCTGTTTAGAGCCAGAAGGGTGTTAACTCTGTGTTGAAATATATGAGTTAACACCCTTCTAGCTCCAAACAGACCATATGTAAATTATTCCTACTGATATCCTTCTGCACCTCAGAATAGTGTATTAGAGCGATGGTGCATTATGAATGCTGTATTCATTATCATTATTTGGATCTCAACCAACATAGCAATAGATATACAATCATGTACATGTACCTATAAACTTACGAACTATAGGTATAAACTACCACAACAATAAATAATAACAATATTAATAAAATTGGATATTGTTTTAGCCTTTATATCCACCATGAATGGGGCTCAAGGCGCTCCAATATTACCCCGGCTCTAGCTATGCTACGGATTTCGGTGCCTCCCACATTAAAGGAATTCCTTCCTACCGGTACCCATTTAACACCTGGGTGGAGAGTGGCAAATGTAGATTAATATCTTGCCAAAGGACACTAGTGCCATGCCGGAGTTCGAACCCACGACCTTCGCATCTCCAGTCTACTGTTTTAAACTACTCCACTACGACACCTCTACAATCAATCACTATGAACCAGTGAGTATGTCAAGGGTTCAGCTGAAGTTCTACACAAACAAGGATATGATAGGTGATGAATAACATAGGAGTAAAAAACAGGCCTATGATTTCTCGTTTAAATTGCTTCTTGAAATAAATATCAAAACATATAGTTCAGCCATTACAATGCACACCTGGCAAATGCATACATGTATAACAAAGCCCTGAACAACAAAAATGCATTTCAGTGAAACCCCCCCCCTCCCCCCCCCCCAAAAAAAAAACAACCCCAGTTAGATGATGTAACTTGTCTCCCCACAGTACATGAAATAAACAGATAATTAATGACAAGAAATGTCAAAATACAGAGCTACTCCTTGTGTTGCTGGCAGAAGGGCGCAAACAGATGCACAGACAGCATATGTACATTTCAAGATAAAGACATTTTAAAAGTTTCGACCTTTCTTTGACCACTCCAGCAAATCATAGGGTCCTATCGTAAACGGGATGTCTTTGACTGTATCTACACAACGCATTCAATACATCATCTACATTGTTAAAATTGATATAACTTCTAATAACTTCTCATACCTTCTCTGGATATTAAAATCTTTTCATGATGCAACAATAGAAATGAAAACTTTCACAAGAGCTTGTGTTTACGCCCCTCTGCCGGGTGCCCAAGGATATAACGTACATTACTGATAAGTTAGCGATGACGGCCAATACATGTACCTGCTACAAGTCTATAAATAACAATTCTATCCTATGAAAATGGCTGGCAAGCTGATTAACCTACCACAAATATGAATGCATAGCACCATGTATTGCAAATAGACAAGGGAATATTAAAAAAAACTCATTGCAAATAACCCTTTCAGGACAGGAATTATTTCAGGGCTAAATTGATCACATTTTGTTCTTCAAGTTGGCAACAATAATATTTTTCTTTTAGTGCTGCAAGGTTCTAATAATGAGTAATGTCTTTGATATCAATGTACCATGGTTGCAAACTCTGTCAAAAAGTTGAAAAAATTGCCAGTTTTGATAAAAAAATAATTGATTTTGAATCTCTCAGTGTGTAGCCAATCTAAGGGTTTTAAAGCTTATTCTCATTTTCAAAATTCCTGGCACCAAAGGCAATGTGGTCATGCAACAACAATAGACAGAATTTTTTTCTCTTTCTATTCATGCATCAGATATTTTTTAGAGCTCTGAATCAAAAGTTATTGAGCCAAACCACAAAATAAGGTAAATTGTCTTGAAAGGGATAACAAATGCCATGCTTCTGTAACAAAATTGCTCCTAGCAGAAGAAATGCAATTTTAGCAGCTTACGGTACATCATTTACTAGATTTTGTTGGTTAAAACAACATACAAAGTTTGCATTCTAGCTATTGAAGTCACAGTAGCTTGTAACAGGTGAAAGCAATAATTTGACATCACATCTTAATGTAGAAGCACCCATAAATTTAAATACTTATGTGAACCGGCTTATTCATGATAAACAGAATGTTCTCATAAATCAATTTCCATAATCTCTTAAAGTACACATTCAAAGAAAATCACAAATATGATAAATAATGTATCACTAGAAACTGGCAAGTTAACAGATAGCAATCGTATCAGTTTAAAGTCAACTACATATCAGGTAATTAAACAATAATACGAATAAAACTACCTCCCAGCATCTGCGATATACAAGCGCTTCGCCAAAAAAATAACAATGTTTCAATGACGTCAATAAAGGGAACAATCCTGTCCAAGCAGACGACGTCCCATAAAGAATGAACATAAGTGCAGTGCAGTTATTTCTCAAATTATAAAGAATTTAGTGTATTCAAACGTGCCCATATTTCACACCATTCTAAAATGGGAATGAAACAGATTCTGATTACTGAAATCTTTTGTTTGTAAATATATAGGATGAGGGTTAATGAACAATCAAAGAAACCACACTTTCAAATTGAAAAGCCCACTGAATGATTGCAAGGACCGTATTCATCCCTTATTCAACGCCGAACGTCCAGCGGTGTATGCAGCTGTGAATGCAATGCCGTTTATTTTGTTTACAAGCAACTGATTCCTTTATTCTTGTAACGCTTCATTTTCCATCCAAATAAACCCATGCACGGGGTTTAGAGTGAGGCAATATATGTATTAAACATAATAGACTAATGCTAGTGAAGTGAAATAACTGAAGAGAAGATGACAAAACAGGCACTGAAAATATGTGAGATGTTATGGGACATCGTCTGCTTGTGCAATTAACGTCCTGTCTTTGACGTCACACATTTCAGCGGCTTTCGGAGAGCTGTTCAGGTGCTATGTCGGGGCCGTATTTTAGCAATTTGTAATTGATAATAATCATTACTTCGAATGTTTGCAAGCGTCGAATTTTGACAAACTTGTCCGGTCTAAGCTTCACCTACGCAATAATGAAACTTAGGTCAGTTTTAAAAATCAATGAATATCTACTTTAAACAAGTAAGCCCAAATATGGTAGGCTCCATGATACTAGTCTGATAACAACAAAATGTCTAAAATAAGAAGGGTTTCTTTCTGAGAGTAATTAAGGCATTATCAAACATACATGTTCATGTACATAAAAGTTTTTGAAAACAACAAGACGAATTAAGGAAAGGTCAAAATAAATAAAGCAAAATACTTTATTTTGTTGTTTATGTACATGCATAAACATATAAAATGTACTTTCATGTGTTTCAACTGCTCTTTTAAAAACAAATTACTATCTATCATGTGCAAAAAATAAATATATTTAAAGTGATTGATTAACTTTGTGAAAAATTAAATCAGCTCAAATGCCAGTGAATTGTGGGCAGTCCTCTAACTACATATATAAATAAGGATATGTGAAAGTATGAGAGAAAATGGAACCTGTTTACTATCCTAAAAAAGAGAAAATCGCAATCAATCGCTAGCGCAAGTCGCTCGGCTTCTTCGCTGCGCTGCAGTCACAAAAACCAAGCACCAGCACTTGGCGATTTCAGAGCGGGTTTCCAGCCCGTACGGTATTCTGTGATAGAGCGAGGTATGCCAACCGTAAGAGTTCTTTCGGGTTCGGTGGTACTCTATCCCGACATCAATGTTCAATCGTAAATATCTACATATATAAATAAGGATATGTAAAAGTATGAGAGAAAATGGAACCCGTTTACTATCCTAAAAAAGAGAAAATCACAATCAATCGCTAGCGCAAGTCGCTCGGCTTCTTCGCTGCGCTGCAGTCACAAAAACCAAGCACCAGCGCTTGGCGATTTCAGAGTGGGTTTCCAGCCCGTACGGTATTCTGTGATAGAGCGAGGTATGCCAACCGTAAGAGTTCTTTCGGGTTCGGTGGTACTCTATCCCGACATCAATGTTCAATCGTAAATATCTTGATATATAAACGACCGATCAGCTTATAAAACTCAGGCGATTCCTGTCTGAGCTAAAGGTTTGCAATTATGATTACAGCATTAGCTGGAACAGTGATTTTTTGTTTTAAATCCTGGGCAAAGTTAATCAATGCCTTTAACTGTTCTGTACCAACTTCTTAAAACACATTCAAACATTAGCTTACATCTTTCCTTCACCTATCAGATCCCCCCCCCCCCCCCATGACCCCATCGTACTTGTCCCCTTATAGCAACAATATATTGATATTCTTGATGTCAAGTATATAGCAACCATTAGTTAATAACAAAAGGACATCAGTACCCTTAGGATTGAACAAGACCCTGCTGCTTGAAGTGTTTAACCCAATCTACATTATTTCAGCCCTTGATAACTATAAAAAATGTAGTTCGGTCAATTACACCCCATTTCTACTACACACAAATGAGCCGATGACAATTCCAAAATTTCTACATTATTCTCTGCTGGGTACCTAAGAATTAGATTAAGGTAACCATATCGGCCAACCCCAACCCCCAAGGTGATTTATCAGTGCAGGACCAAGGGAGGACCAAGGGGATATCACAGTTGGTGACCCAACATTTGCTCCAGTACAACTTTCTTTTATAATGACATTTGTTCCGACAGTATTTGCTCCGGGACTTATTTTGTCAAAGATAAAGGGTTAGGGTTCCAATAGGGTTTTAGGTTAGGTTATGTTTTACGTGTATTTTATGATTAAAGTGATTTGGTAACTTTGTAGAGGCTTGATAAAATCTGAGCTGCCTGGCCTTACATGCTATCACTGCATGTAATATGGTGTAAAAATGAAGCCCAAGAAAAAAAAAAAGCACTTAAAAATCATCATGTGCTTCACAAAAGTAAATATATGCAAGTGACCAGAAATGCCAGACTCATTTTCCCCCATAGACTCAGTGTTAGACTAAAGCGTATGGCCATATACGCTTTCATAAATGGGAGTATTCAGTCACAGATATCTTGATAATAGTATTATATATTTGAAAACCTTTCTATGCCTGACTATTTATTTATCCTTCTGAACATCATTATGCAAGAAAGAGATCAAAATTCAACAATTTATTAAATCAAGCCTCCACAAAGTTACCAAATCCCTTTAAGTAAAGTGTTTCAGGGTTAAGGTTAAGAATTTGCTTAGTGTAGGAAATTAAACGTAAAGCAACTGGCACCGGAGCATGTGACAGGATGTCATCGTTCGGTCAAGATGAAAATAATTATTGATTAGGGAATACTTCCTTGTCTTTGGCGCTCTTTTCTCCTCATTTTCACAAAGTTTGAATATCAAGGTACATTGTAAACGCAAAACCAAGGTGAAATACAAAAAACGCATCCCCTTTTGTAAACAATGGAATGATTGAACAGATGAATACAGACTTCCATGATATCTTTGGTTTGTTTTGTAAGCACGATGATCTGTAAGAATGCAAATATAAAATAAAATGAAGTAGCTGGGTAACTACAGGCATTCTGTCATTCATTTTCAGAAGTTAATCAATCAAATCCCTCAAACTGGAGGCTTTTCAAAAATGTTTGTTAGAAAGTTTGTTGGTAAACTTTTCTTCAAATTTGGTCCGACACGCCCTTTCAAAATGGTCGACCAATACCTCTGTTAATCACTTTAATGGACAAAATCATAAGCCAACTTCGCCTAATACACAACAGCATATGACCCACATACATGTACAAGTGGTAACACACTAGTTATGACACCAAATTTCTGTGAAGCCGAGGACATGCACATATAATGTATGAACATGACGGACAAAGAGAGTGGACTAAGTAGAACAGGTGAATATGCTTGTGACACTGTTCTACCTATTCTTTACAGTAGAGCAGTGAAGGGATGTTCTTTTGACTACCAGAACCATTGTGAAGGGTAGAGTTAGGGGTTGTTTATTTTGTCAACTCTCTTTGTCTGTCATGTTCATAGTGATATACATGTATACAGACCAGTATGAATAGACCTGTTCACAAAGTTATTCAAATTTATGGATGTTTCTTTCCTGGCGACCTAGTAACAAGGTATTCCATTAACCTGTTATTAGTCAATGAACTATAATATTTGGAGTCCAGTTTACATAAATTACTAGTTGCTCTGACTGACAAGCCTCTGACAAGCTGTCAGGTTGTCAAGAACAACCTTTGTTTTAAAAATATGCATAAAATTTGAATATATTTGTGAACAAGTCTATTCCTTTCACCTTCATTTCACCAACACACATTCATGTACATCTTTGCTACAAGAACAAAGTAATATCTTTGCATTTCCATTACGATAACATAATCTGGTTAGAAAATGGCATAAAAAGATATCCATGTCTCTGAACCTGGAGGCTATGTTACATTTAAATGTTATATTCACAACATTATTACAAAATCTTGTGATAACCAACCATATCAAGAACAAAAAAAAAAGAAAATCTCATGCAAAAAAATGTGAAAATTAGACATTTTGTCAAAACATGTAGAAAGCTGATGTTTTCACACAGCACTTTTTTATATCTTATTCATCTTGCAGAAAAGGAAGCATACAATTGCAAGTATCTCCTTTTTATTTAGGAATATATTTTCCATCTACGAATTTGACATTTTAATTTTCACATATTTCAAATCATCATAATGAGAGGGAAAAAAATAAAGGGCAAGAATTAACAATTTGAGTCAGCGACAACAACAACTTAAAAGTATTCATAAGAAAGGCAAGCATAGAGTAAAATGATCCATTTCAAATGTAGGATGCAGATTGAATCAAGGTCATGGTTTTAGTCGGCTTTTCAAGGGAAAATTAAAACCTTGAAAGCAGACTCCAAATATGAGCTATGCTTTCTAAGGCATCCAAAGTATCCATGAATATCTGCCTGTACAAAGAGGCATTATCCTTCTGACAAAATCACACATTTTCAAAGAGTCAAAGACTTGGGGGATGGAAGGCTACTTCTCAAAGAAGCTAACACTACTAATTTCATTTGTCGATGACCCTGTGGATTTGTAACTCTGTGACCTTAAAAACCTTGACCTTCCACTTCTCAAAGAAGCTGACACTCCCAATTTCATTTCTCCATGACCTTGTGGCTTGATAACCATGTGACCGCAAGACCTTTGACCTCTCATTCAGCATCCTATTTCTAACACAAGACTTTGAAAGAGTCAAAGTCTTGGGGGATGGAGGAAGCCAACACTACTAATTTCATTTGTCGATGACCCTGTGGTTTTATAACCCTGTGACCTTAAGGCCCTTGACCTTCCACTCAGATGCCTATTCCTAACACTTTTGGAAGAGCAAAAAGTTAGGAGAACAAGGGTTATTCTCAAAGAAGCTGACACTCCCAGTTTAATTTCTTGATGACCCTGTAACCTTAAAGACTTCTAACCATCAATTCAGCTGCCTTTGTAAGGGTTCTTGGGAGATGGAAGGGTCCTTCTCATAGCTGGCACTCTTTCTCTGTTACTTAGTGCCTTGATGATCCTGTGACCTCACAACCTTTGACCCCTCTCATGCACAGCTCTCATTCTGACCCAGGCCAAGGTCAGTGTCAAAGTCATATGGGTTGGAGGGGTTCCTCTCATAGTACCCAGCCCTAGCCACTGACAGGAGCTTGGCAGCCTCGGACTTGCCCGTTTCATCCACCATGGAGCTAAAGAGACTCTTCTCGTCCTTGAGGAGAACGTAAGGTTCATCGAACTCTACAATACGACCCTGGTCCAGTACCTATGTGCAATGATGCAGATAAACAGTAAAAATAAGCAGTCGAGCAATGTCACAGATTTCCATTCACGGCTGAAAAACAAAGTTAACATTTCCAATGTTTCATTCTGGGGGGCGTTGCATCAAGTGTCTTGTCGGTGATTTTTAATGACAAATTTGCTCTCAGCCAATCAGATGCAAGGATTTCAGTAGCTTATAACAGTTATAATTGCAACTTGTCATTGATTACAAGCTTTATGAAACAGGGCCCTGATACCCCCAATCTGTACTACATAGTACACTTGAAACATTTTTATTTCTGATTATCTTTTGAATCTAATGCTCTCGTGGACTGCAAAACATATTTCACTTTGTAATTACCAATTATACAGGGAAACATGCATAAAAAGACTGCTCAAGGGAGACATGAATATTGCTCTTTATAGTCAGGTGGTCTTTATGTACAGGTTCCTTTCATACTATTCATGTTTCAATTAGAAAGACTGAAAAGGGAAAACAAAAATATGGTCTTACAGGCAGGTGGCCTTTCTACATGTACATAGTTATGTAGGTGAATGTTACTGCAGATTTGACTCTGTAATTAATACTACTGACCAGAATGAAATGTTAATTCTTACCAGGACGCGGTCACTATCCATGATGGTGTTGAGTCTGTGAGCAATGGTCAGCACGGTACACTGCTTGAACTTCTTCCTAATGGTCAGCTGGATCAACTGGTCAGTCCTGTGAATAGAACAGATCGACCAGTCATGAGGGATTGGCACTGATAAACTGTAAACTGAAACAAGAAACTTTTGCGATATAAAACTTATATGCGTGCACTCATTAGAAGTGAATGAAAACTGTCCGAAAATCAAAATCAAGCTTCCAGGATTTGAATTGTATAATCACCTTGGATCTACATTAGCTGTGGCTTCGTCTACAATCAGGATCTTGTTCCGATGCAATACCGCCCTCGCGAGACAGACCAGCTGTCTCTGCCCGACACTGAAGTTTGTACCTCCCTCGGACATCGTCATCTCTAGTTTCTCAGAGTTTTCTTCCACTACGGGCTTGAGTTGAACCTGGAGGGGGAGAAAAGAAGATCGAGAGTTCATCAAAGCCACAGAAATTCTTAGCACTTTGGCTTGATAAAGGAGCACTTATATGAATAGGGGCCCTGACATATGCAACTTAATACCTCTGGGTACAATGAATGTTCCCTCACTTTTTGTGTTAAAAGCAGATGTAAAAAGGATGCTGGTTTTTCCCAGTGTATTGTACTATGTTTACATTAGCAAACAACAATTTCTCTTTTCCCTTAAAATAATTAAAATAATAACAAACTGTGCAGCCTATGCCATTACAGTTCCTTTCATCATTAATATATTTTTTTTCCTCTTGTTTCTCAAGAGTACTCAACACCACAGAAAGGGTGTATTTCATACTTCATCCACCGAAAAGAAATTGTCATATTTACTTACATGTATCACTAATAATATAAGTGGTGTACAAAATCTTTCATACCTCTTCCAGTGCATTCCACATATCCTCATCCGTATGCTGATTGAACGGGTCCAAGTTCTTCCTGAGGGTCCCACTGAATAAAACTGGATCCTAGTCATCAAGCAAAATACAAGGTTACCATGACAATGACTTAAAGGTTCTCCTGACTTCATATCACATCATTCACAAAATCAATGTGTTACAATGCAATTGATATTGAAAGCTTGTGTTTCAAAATAATCTAGAAAAATGATTCTTAATTAGGGCAGGGAAAAAAAAAATCAAGGGTTCGTTTTAAATTGGCAACAGGAATTTTCTTTCACTGTTGTATTATTCTGAAATATTAAGTATATCATTTTATAAAGAAAATAAATGAAAAAAATAGTACACATCATTTTGAACAAGAAAATATTGACTTTTGCTGCTCATTTGCAGATTTTAATTCTTACTTCAGTTTCCATAATGCCAATCTGAAGAAACATTCTCCATAATACAACAAAAAAGGACTGAAATGGTGTAGTAAATTTGCTCTTTCTGCTAATGCACATGTACATGTACATGTGTGGTCTGCTATACTTTGCCTCATTGGTGTAGATCCATGCATTCCTCCTTTTCATTAGGGGGGGGGGGGGTTGGCTTTGTTTTCCATGAATGGTCATCCCCCCCCCCCCCCCCAGTTGAAAAGAAATTCTTGCATATTTAAGTCTGTGCTTTGCATTCTAAATTAAATTGAAACGTACAATACATTCCTATGGTCTCTACATACAACTTTCTGTTAATTTACTACGTTATGCATTCAGATTCAGAGCTGCCAACCTCACTTGACCAAAAATCCTATGATTTTACCATAAAAATCCTATTTTCAGAAAAAAAATCCTATTCTTAACTGTCGTGTACTTTCCTACACAATATCTCAAGGATTGCAAATTTTGTTTATTTTAAAGTAATTTATACATGTATACAAGTACATGTATGTAATTTATTTAGTGACTTAACTACATGTACAGTGTACATGTTATTGATGATGAATGATCCTATTCTAATAAGGGAACTTCACTTAATAATTACCTCATTTACTTTTGAGACCCTGATGCCGCTGCTGCCGCTGTTGTTGCTGCTCCCTTACACTTCGTTAACAGTCTATCACTAAATTTCATTTCATAGCAGTTTTGTCCTTTAGACTGGCATGTTGCCTTCTGAGTGAGAATATCACTTAATGTTGCAGTACTCAAACTGGACCTAAACTCTGTCTTGCATACGCAATCATGTACAATGTCAATGAGAGATACATAAACACACAGAGACACATAGTTATTTTTTTGATAAATCGTATTTTATTGAGAAAAATCCTAGTGTCGTATTGTCACTGAAAAATCCTATGAAATAGGATAAAATCCTACTATTTGGCAGCTCTGCAGATTACATGGGTGCATGGACTAGTCCATTCACAAGAACTTTTCAAACCAAGAATAGAGTTGTACATGTATATCTCACCTGTGGGATGAAGGATATTCGTTTCCTGAGGGCATGGAGTCCAATGTCGGTGATGGTGACACCGTCAATCTTCAGGATTCCCCTGGGCTCCGTCAACCTCATGAGGGCAGCCATCAGAGAACTCTTACCTGCTCCGGTCCTACCGACAATACCAACCTGTTGTCAAATATAAACCACGAATCACAGTTAGTAATGGTAGGTAAAATACTCGCCTACGCGTACAGTAACACTAAATGTAAACCCTGAATCAAAGGTGTTAGAATGAAAATGTGAGTGAGTGCAGCATGTATACTGCTCTTCCCCACTTCGACAGGAAATTCCCCCAAATTTTGAGGTGTAAAATTGGACTTATGCCAAGATTTTTTAAAAGAAAATTTAAGCAGAAAGAGAAGACTAAACATTTTTGCCATACGCAATGCCCAGTACAAAGGAAACTACTAAGGCTCCATGCAAAAATTGACCAATCCGGAGCAAATTATAGTGAAATAACTTTGCCCTCCATCAATGTAAAGCCAGAAGCTTTCAGGATGTGAAACTTTCACACATTGCCAATGGTGGCCACTTTCTCAGAAAGAAACTTTCACAAATTGCAAAAATTCACTGCTGGGTCGGATGGGATTCGTTCATTCCGCAGCATATGATTTCCGGGAATCTGGGCCACACATGGAAATCACATGCGTTTCTGGTTTTACTGTAGCTATGCTCTCACCTTCTCTTCTGCTCTCATGCAGCATCGGAGGTTTTTGAGGACTAGAGGTCCATCGTCGCTGTAGGAGACCGAGACATCCTCAAACGTGATGATGCCGTGCTTGGGCCAATCGGCGTCGGGTTCTTTCTCCTTCTCCAAAGGGGCTTCAGGTTTCAGCCGGGAGTACTCTATAACTCTTTCGGTCGAGGTCATCTGGGAGAGAGAAAACATTGACACTCGAGTCGAATTCACAAAGGAGATGTAATTTAATCCAAGGTCAAAAACATGGATTAAACCTTTACCACCGTCTAAAACATGTATAAAGGTATATTGGCCATTTATTGGACATAAGGCCATGCACAAAGGAGGTTAAAACCATGGGTAAGGTTTAAACCTCAGTAAGCGTACTAAAATAGGCGCAAGTAAGCGCACACTGTCCAAGCGCACGCTCAAAGAAAATATATACGAGTGGATCGGATTCTGTGTGCACGTTTGTTTAAACCATGGTTTAATAATGATAATAATAATAATAAACCGTTCTTGTAGAGTGCATATCACATTATGATATAATGTCCCTATGCACTTCCAAAGGGTTTGGATATTATTACCCTGGCTTTAGCTCCGGCAGCCGTAATCAGCGCACAGTGCATTTCAAGGATAAATCCCGCCAGGTACCCATTTAGCACCTGGGTGGAGAGTGGCAAATGTGGATTAATGTCTTGCCAAAAGATGGTAGTGCCGGGCTGAGATTCGAACCCTCAACCCTTGGATTGAGAGTCAAGTGAATGAACCACTAAACCACGACACCTCCAAACTTCCTTTGTGAATTCAGACAATAAAGGTTTAAAATATGATTTAAGATAAACCTTCTTCATGAATTGCGGCCAAAGGCAATGAACTTTTTCCCACACACAATTTAATATCATTAGCAGCAAGGCTGCCAACATGCACTGGAAAGAACACTGATTGTGTAACTTTCATGAGCACATAGCGAGTATTTTTGGATTTTATAATGTGGTGCAAAAAAAACTTTATGTGCTCATAAGCAGATTGTATCTACAGACTGCTTATTATGATATACCTGTACTGCCTCTTATTTCACATGTATCTTAGTTGTAACAAGGTAAGAAGATGAAAGCTTACCAGATTTTCTACCTCGGCACTCTGTCTAACACCCCACTGGAAAGCACCCATCAATTGAAGACAGTAGGTCAATGACAAACCAACCAGTGATGAATTCAATTCAAATACTACAAAAAAAAAAAAAAAATAGGACATACATGTATACATGTACATGTATAATAAAGAGTATATTTGGAATATTTCATACACTGTAAGTCACAAATTATCACAGTACATAGAGCATTGTAACTACAGTGTGTCCCCCCAAAAAAGTGAAACAGTTTTACAAATAAATATTAGAAAATAAATATATATTTACAAGTATTTTTAGGAAATATTCACCCTATTGGACAGCTTTGGGTCTCTTCTATGCAATGACAACAACTTTGCTGATACCAGCCAAAATAAATACAGATTCTTATCGAGTCTGGATTTTGCACCCTTTCACAAAAGTCGCTTTTGCTCACCCGAGTGTAAGAGGTTACCAGATTTTTTGGAGTCATTTGATGGAAGAGATCCTAGGCTTTCCATGAGTATGACAATTTCCTAAAAATGTTTTGAATTATTATTTGTATGAAGGGTTTCCAGGTGACCAGAAAAATTGGCTTATCTGATGGTTTGGGCAAAAGTACCCGGATGACCGTGCAATTTTAAAACAATATCTCATGGTTTGTGTAAAAGTACCCGGATGACCATGCAATATATCTCCATATCTCATGGTTTGGGGTGCGCGTGACGCGTAAAAATGTAAATACGCGCTTAAATACGCAAAGGCCTTGAGTGGGATACAAAGGGGACAATGGATGTATGCACGCAGCTCTTGCAAGATGCTTGGGTAAGGACAAAAATGATTTTCTCCCTGTGTTTTATGTCGAAGTCCATACAAAAACATAAAGACATGTAATGGTGAAAATTGAGGAACTAGGTTTCATACAATTAATAATAATAATATTGAATGGCTTTTCTTTCGTGGGACACAAGGATATATCGTACTGGCTTTGAAAATATTTCACTCGTCGTGCCGACTCGTGAAATATGCTCATAGCTCGTGCGATATATCCTTTGTATCCCACTCAAGGCCATTCAATATTATATAAATATTCATGTGGGGAGACTTTTTCCAACTGGTAACACTTATTTTGGATGCACTGTGTAGTGGCATCATGCAACTCTCACACTTGTTTTTAAAGATGCTTTTAAGGAAAACAACATTACTGATGGCAGATGCTCCTCATACAAATTCAGCAGAAACATGATACGGCAGACATTATAGATAGGGGGTACGAGGCAGTGGCGTAGGATTTTTTAAAGGGGGGTGTTTTTTACTCCAAAATTCTCTGACAAGCAAAAAAAAAAGTTAACAGCAATGATAAAGGGGGGTGTTTGTACACCCAAAACACCCCCCCCCCCCTCCAAGTACACGCATGGTATAAGGGTTACAAGACAGGTTGCCTTTGAACAATGCTGATAAAACTTGTTTTCTAGCCATCCTAGATGACTCTCACACTTGTTTTTAAAGATGCTTTTAAGGAAAACAATAAAGGTTGCCTTTTTAGACGGGACTTACGATCAGATGAGATGATACAACAGAGGGCTACGACGGCAAGGAAGGTGACGGACATCCAATCCAGCATGATACCAAACCAGCGGGTGGTGGAGAGAAAGAGGTACCAAGTCCTGGTGTGGGTGTTCTGATGGGTGTCGAACTGCTTGGTGAAGTCTTCCTGCACCTTGAAGGCTCTGATGGTCACCAAGCCCTGAAGGGAGGCCGACAGGTGGCTGAAGACGGGACTCCGAGCTGGGAGGGGAAGGAGCATTACATCAGGTTTTATCAGGGATAACTTTACAAGAAAAAAATTCCAGGGACAATTTCCAGCAGACTACAACATAATCAAGGAACTATCAACTAATGGACAACTACATTTATGCTACGACTGACTGATTAAATGATCGACTAAATGGTTGACTGATTGATTGATTGATGATGTACATGTATATATCAACTTACTGATTCCTTCTAATCTCTTGATATCCCTAGATGACGCTAGATAGTAACGTCTGACGAGGGTGAATGCTAGACACAGCGGCACCGTGAACACAAAGACAATTGGGTTGAAGATGCTGATGACAATGATCACAGCAAGGGTTTGCACTGATATCTGGAATACAAATCATAAGACATGACAACATCAACTCAGTATTACAGGTACATGTATATAGGTCCAGCACTTGCATTTTCAGTAAACTTGTTCCAGGAACTCATACCCCGAATTGTAAATCATGTGCAATTTGGCATTACTGCTGTGAATCTTGATTCTTTTAACAAACTACATGTATTTCCTTTCATTACATATCATTGATACATGTATGTACTGTATATTTAGGAATGATTGTTTATTACAGGGTTATGGTCTTGTGACAATCAAAATTAAAACAAGATTATTAAACAGTGTAGAAATTACATTCTTTTCTTGGAAGCTCTTTAAGGACTGCCTGTTTAGATTTTACACTCTTTTATGTTTTGTTAACGATGACAAAATTTTATGTAACTGTGTACAGTCTACACACATGAAAACTGAAGGGGAAAATTGCCAATAAGTTTGATAAAAAGGCAACTCCAGATAGACAGTAATAGAAATTTTCACAATTTTTAGGAATTCATGAATGTTATAACAATTGTTCAAAAATGACAACAACAACAAAAAAATTCTATTGTGATACATTTAGGGTTCATCTTGTAAAAGGACATTCTGAATTCCAAATATTTCAGTCAATGAATTTATTGAGGATTGTCTTCTGCCCTGTGATGAAGATATTCATGAACCAAAATTGCACTTGAAATAATTCAATAACAATACAATTCAGACTTACTGCATTGAAATCCGCAAAGGTTGTAGGTAATATTTCATCCATAAAACCGATATCTTTTGAGAAGCGATTTAATATCCGTCCTGAAAAGAAAACCCAAAGAATGAATCAAATGAGTGAATGCCTACTTATAAGGGGAAAAACATTTTGATAAATCATATAGCAATGGAATTTTTCATACAATTTTAAATATATATTTTTACATTCACCATATGACTACTTGAGACCATAAGCAGGCAGAGCTTACATTTTAAAAACTTTCTTATTCATTCCTATTACAATATCTTTCAGTCTATCAAAATCTGTCAGTAGTTGTGTAGTAAGGTGAGTGGCAGCCTTAAGATATCTAATAACCTTGATCTCACCAAGTTTTTAAAACAACAGTCAGAAATGAACTGTCAAGTATTGACATTGTCACCTATAATGCTGTGTCAAGGTCATACTGCATACAAAAGGTATCCCATAGGAATAAACTTCACAATAAGGGTATCGGTTTTTTGTTTCAGGAAATTGTTCAGCACTCAAATTCTAGGGTGATATTTGCTGCCCACATCACATGGAAGGGATCAACGTTATTGATCTCACCGATGGGGTTCGTATCGAAGAATTGCATCGGGGCCCTGATGAGAGCCGAGAACATTCTATTGTGGAGAACGGTGGAGGCGTTGACGATGATGAAGAAGACGTGATAGGTACGGATGAAGCAGAAGAGGATGAAGAGACAGAGGAAGATAGATAGGTTTTGAAGATAGTATGACCGATCGACATCCATAGCATCTACAAATGTATGATTCTGAAATAACAAAAAAAATAATGCTTTATGAAAAGCACATATGTATAAATAATTGAAAATAATATTTCTACATACAGCATTTTGTGCACATGTAGAATATATTAATTTTAAATGATAAAAAAATTAGAATATTAGAAACTACATTTGTAGGAAAATAGTGTTCCTTAAAGTGTACCATTCACCTGAAAAAATAACTTGTGTACAACTAGAATATATAAAGTTAACCTCAAAACACTTTACCTGACCTTTTATGGGTTAACGGTTACAGAGTATGAAGAAAAAGGAAAACATAAAAGATGCTGTTTGATTCTATCAATTAGCAAACACTGAGAAAAATAAAAGGTTAACGGAATTAGAAGCTAACTTAAAGGATACCTCACAAGTTAACTGCTATTGGGGGTATTCTAAAGAAACATCTTTGTGATAGGTTTTCATATAAAACATCCATCTTGTTCTCAACATGTAGGATGCAGGAATGATGGATGAATGATTCAGCAAGAAAATTAAATACAGTTTTGGCTATAGACAGAAGACAACCAACATTACCAAATCGAATACAGCAATAGTTAAGAGATATTATGCTATTCCTTGTTTTTAACTTACCGGCAAGACTCTGTCCACTATACATGAACGGTTCAGTAACTCAGCACATGCCATCTCCTCAGCAAACGCCCACTGTGCTAACGACCAATCAGTGAGGTTCATGAAGGCCTAAAAAAGAGAACCAAGGAAAGTTATAGTATACAAATATGCACTACCTCGAGAGACGCTGGTTGAAGTTATGGGGCTGAGATGACTGTCATATGGTAATGCCATGTTGATGATGATGATGATGATGATGATGATGTTGATGTTGATGACAAGGAGGAGGATGAGGAGGACGATGATGAGGATGATAATGGTGACGATAATGATACTGCTGCTGCTGGTAATGATGACGAGGATGATGATAAGGATGATAATGATGGTGATGATGATGATGATAATGATAATGATTTTAATGATTATGATGGTGATGATAATGATGCCGATAATGATGTTGATCATGACAAGCATGGTGATAAGGATGATGACAATGACATACCTGACAACATTTGAAAATAAAAAATCTTACTCTCTTGTGTGCAAAGCGCACATCACGGGTGCTGAGCGCTAAATCCCTTGCGGCCAGGGCCCTTGAGTGGGCCCTGGAAACTCTAAGGTTGTACATGCTTTCTGGTGCTATCTTAGCCTTATTTTTTGACATATGACCACACTGAATGAGTCAAAATTTAATGATAAAGATCATGAATATTTTAGCTTAATGAGCTTCTTTTCATATACATTGCATCTAATATTTATAAATACCGGTAAGTCCGGTATGTGTGTGTGTGTGAGTGTAACGTTGTAGTCACAAAGTCAAACTTCCTTAGAATTTGGATATAGAAAAATGCTTCTTTTGTTTTAATTCCATGACATTCAATATGCAGTCAATCACAAAAAAAAAAAAAAAAAAGCTCTAAGATGAAGCTAAAGAGTTAAAAAAAAAAAAAAAAAAAATGCTTGGTCATGCAGAACTTTTCAATTTGCATCGAGTGAACGCGCCACACTACCAGTAATCAAGAAAAGCTAGGCCGCTAAGGCTGGGGAAGAAGTCCACCTGCTCCTGATGGAATTTACTTTCCAGCAGGTTTTCTTGCTAACCGTTTTTCATCAATTAGACAACGAAATACTAATTCTACATTACCTGAATCATGGAAAATGGTGATTAAACTCAATTTGGACTCATTTCTAGAAGCTACAACTACTTCTTGAAAGCCGAATACAAGTACTTAGGGTTGTAATTTCTGATCGCGCGATTGATCTAACAACATGTAGCAGACAGCTTATGTATGCATGATATGCATACTGCACTGCACTGTGTAGTGTGCCAGCACAAAGAGGGTACATTGACAAGATAATGCACTTGAACAATCCCTCTGTAGTATAACACACAAATGTGAATGCATATACGATATGCACAATATATTTTTTGTTTCTTCCGAACGTAAAAATCGTACTGTTCCGATTTTTCACCCTTTTTTGAGGAGAAAATCGGAACAAATATGACGAAATTGGACTGGTTGGCAGGTATGCAATGATTAGGATGATAATGGTGATAACTATAATGATGCTGATTGATATGATGGTGGTGATGATGATGATGATCAGGGTTATAGGCAGCACATTTTTTTTTTTTGCTGGCTGGCTTTTGATGAAAATTTACATGCATGAACTTTGTTTCTGTCATACATACATGTACCTTTTCAATTTGGGGATAAATTTGACATAAAAGATATGAATTTTGGAATCTCGAGAGGTGGGCTCTAGTGTGGGAATTAGTGGTGAATGGTGGGCTCCATACCCGAGTTGTGGGTCCTTTATGCCACTGTAACAAAGATTGTTTTCCTCATAAAACCCTCTTTATACACAGGTTTCATTGTATTTATTAACCCACCTGACTGCTGATATTGAAAAGCATGAAGACCATGAAACCAAAGATACCAGCCCAAGCCCTGAAGAATGTTATGTAAACCCTGTATGCCACTGTAATAAAGACTGATGTCCTTACAAAGCGGTCTTTATACACAGGTTTCAGTGTATTTCTTAACCCACCTGACTGCTGATATTGAAGAGCATGAAGACCATGAAACCAAAGATACTAGCCCCAGCCCTGAAGAATGTTATGTAAACCCTGTATGCCACTGTAATAAAGACTGATGTCCTTACAAAGCGGTCTTTATACACAGGTTTCAGTGTATTTCTTAACCCACCTGACTGCTGATATTGAAGAGCATGAAGACCATGAAACCAAAGATACTAGCCCCAGCCCTGAAGAATGTCATGTAAACCCTGTATACCACTGTAACAAAGACTGATATCCTTACAAAGAGGTCTTTATACACAGGTTTCAGTGTATTTCTTAACCCACCTGACTGCTGATATTGAAAAGCATGAAGACCATGAAACCAAAGATACTAGCCCCAGCCCTGAAGAATGTTATGTAAACCCTGTATGCCACTGTAATAAAGACTGATGTCCTTACAAAGCGGTCTTTATACACAGGTTTCAGTGTATTTCTTATCCCACCTGACTGCTGATATTGAAGAGCATGAAGACCATGAAACCAAAGACACCCGCCCCAGCCCTGAAGAATGTCGTGTAGACCTTGTATGCCACTGTACCCTCTGATCTGGTCTCTTTCTGCCGGTCACTTCCTTTCTCATCAGCCTGTCAAATAAAAGAAACAAAATGATTATTCTTTTTATAATCTCTATGAAATAATACAATATCTAATAAAAAGGACTAATATTAGTAGACTACACACAGCCCAAACAAACTTGTACAGGAGATAAAGGAACAAGCATATTGTTCATTTGGCGCCAGAAGAGTGTTAAGTCCCATCATTTGCACAGGTGAAACAAAGTTGTTTGTGTTCTAATTAAGTTGTGCTACTGCGCATCACCTGGCAACAATATTAAACATGTAGCAAAGAATGTGGCAATCCAGGATTCACAGCGCATGGCGGGAAAAAGAGTCCAAGGTGACCTGACGGATGTAGGATGTATGACATTTGCTCCTGCGACAATTGCTCTGGTCTAACTTTGCCATGCTAATCCTAAACCTAAACCTAACCCTAACCCTAACCCTAATCCTAATCTTTACATTGTCCTGAACAAAAAAACAAATCATGACCTTGACCTTAACCTTTGACCTTTCGAGATATGGACTGCACAGCAAATGTCGCAGGAGCAAATGTCGGCGCCCCGACCTGACATTACGCTCCAGCGACATCTGCTCTGGGCTGTATTTCGTTAAAGATATACATGTAGAGTTAATGTTAAGGTTAGGGTTAGGGCTGAATCTGGGTTTAACCCTTTCAAGACAATTGACCACATTTTGTGGTTTAGCTCAATAACTATTGATTCAGAGCCCTAAAAAATATACCAGATGCATACATGTAAGTAGGAAGAGCAAAAATTACTACACATACTGTGTTCATTTTTGTTGCATGACCATATTGCATTTGATGCCAGGAATTTTTTAAAGGAGAATAAGTTTTAAAATCCTTAAACTGGCAACACATTAAGCAGTCCAATATCATTGTTTTTTGCCAAAATTGGCAATTTTTTCTACTTTTCTACAGTTTGTAACCATGTTTGTATGTTTCAAAGACATTACATTTTATTAGAAGCGTTAAAAGAAAAATATTTTTATTGCTAATTTGAAGAACAAAATGTGATCAATTTAGCCCTTAAATAATTCCTGTCATGAAAAGGTTAAGGTTAGGATTAGCATTAGGGTTAGGGTGCGAAAATCATTGTGGTTAGCATTGCGAGCGTCTGTAAAAAGGAGCCTAGCTGGAATGCTCCCCAGGGAGTGGAGAAGGTGCATACATTGTGTGCGGGCAATTAGCCTGAATCCCATGACCGGAGTAATGCTATATCTGCAAAGCGCTATCTGCAGAGGCATTGTAAAAGTATTAGGTACTATTTATATCCAGAATTATTATAAAACTAAAAACACAGCTCAGACCAGAAGTAGCGCAGAAGGCAACTCTAAACTGATTAAATACACACAAGGCATCAGGAACACCATGCATGTTCTTTCCAGGACATTGTGCATGCTGTCCAAGAACTGTAGAACAACATCCCATAAAATCAGACATGTTGCTTTTGTAAGACGTCAATAAAAAGACACTTACATATGTATAGAGTATTTAATTGAATATATGTACATATGCATACCAACGTTTTCGTAGTTTGCCCCCTTTTTAATATTTTGATGAGTTTTCCTTTTAAAAAAGGGCAGTGAGTGTAATGTACATGTATGTATGATGCACTATACAAGACCTGTTTTATTTACATTATCATCACTTCTGTTTCTGTATATTACAAAGTGCAAACCACACAATGTAAAAAAAAAAAAAATAACAAACAAATAGGTCAGAACAACTTTTTAGTAAAACATGAGGAAATGTAAATGTGATTCACAAAAATACAACAATAATTGCATTTAACAATGGTAAGTGAATGATCAGTAGTACATGTATGTACATGTATTTGTCATTTAGTATCACAAATTTATACAAATGTCGTGAAGGATTCACAAAGCATTATTCACAATAGACTTATTAAAAATCAAATTAAACAGCAAACTGTCTGTACTGCTGTTTCGCTGTACATATTGCAAAGTTCAGCATAAGCAGTTGCACCGACTTTAAATGAACATGTGCATATTATACACAAAAATACACGATAGTTATTATTTTCCATTTTACCAATGCATAGCAGTATAATGTAGTTAAGAAAATGCATGATTTTGAATCAAGAAGGGAACACAACACCAGAAAACATGTTTAAAATACATGATAAAGCAAATCTTTTGAAACACACCATTTATAATGCAAAAAAAAAAAAAAAAACGCCGATCATGCCTGTTTGATCGTTTTACCTGACTGATAAGACATTGTTCTCTCAATCTCCCTTTCTCATCAAGCTGTTTAAATTAAATAAAACAACACCCAATGTTGCAAATATCGATATCCAAGATTCATTAACCCATCGAGAGAAAAACTCCATATCAAAAGGGAAGTCCACCCTGATATCAAGTTGGGTTGAGTAAAATTAGAAAAATGAGAGAAACAAACCAGTAAAAGCTCGAGTAATATCTGATAAGAAATAAGTAAGTTATGGATATTTGGAGTTGTGATCGATCAAGCACAAATTGGCAACTCAGTTTTGCGAGGTCCTCTCTTACAGTTGTTTGTATTTGCCCTAAAAAAAATCATAGATTTCCATTTTCTCCAAAGAAAATATTTAATCATATTTGCACCCTAGACATAATAACTGCAAATTTGTTTTTACACACAACCTATAAGAAACAAATCTATTCCCTTATCAATAATTGAGAAAATGAAAAACTATGAAATTTTCTGAGCACATGTGAGAGGAGCTCGCAAGATACATCACAGAGTTGCCACTTTGTGTTTGATTGATTACAACTTCAAAAATTCACAACTTTCTTATTTCTTAACAGTTTTTGCTCAAACTTTCACTATCCAGTTTCTCTCATGTTTCTGCATTTATTCAATGGACTTCCCACTGATCATTAACTTTCAAGACGGGAGCCTAAGTATAAATCTCTGCCAGTTTTTGTATCATTTACAGTTTTATGTTTAAGGTTAGGAATTAAAAAGAAAAATGTGCATTTTTTAGGTAAATCTTTCAATTGTCAACATATTGGAAATTTCAGAATAATGCTCTGATAATGCAATAGCAACTGGGATACAGTAAGTTGGGCTTTTGTTTTGTTTTGTTTTGTTTTGAGGGTGGTGGTAGTGCAGGGCATCAGTGCCTTGGAATAATCAGCCTAGAGTAAGATCGTGGAGATGATATGATCAGGAGTTCCCACAGAAATTTGAGAACCAAATTCCATGACTTTCCATGACCCTTTTTTGCCTTTTTCCATTACCAGATAAGCACCATTTTGGTACGGGTTGATATCTTACATTGCTAATGTTTCATTTTTCTTTTTTTTTCTTTCCATCTATCTTTAATAGATGAAATGATTTCTCTGCTTTGCACAGAAATGCCAATCCATGTAACCCAACGGATAGTTTTTCGAGAACATGGGTGACGATGACGACTTATTTTATTTTCCCTGACAGCTACATGTAAGAACATGCTTGTAGGTAAGTAACCAGTGGATCTTAGGCTGGAAATCGGGGGAGCGTTTCATCAAGCGTTTTGTCAGTGATTTTTACCGACAAATTTGCTCTCAGCCAATCAGGTGCAAGAATTTCAGTAGCTTATAACAGTTGTCGGATAAAAATCAATGACAAAACACTTGATGAAACGCTCCCCTGGTCTGAAGAACACGTAAACAATTAATGTCTTTACAAAAGTGTACTAGCACATCACTGATAGCAACAAACCAACAACCTCACAGTTATGAGACTCAATTCAAATATGACTCCTATGCATTATCAGTTGCAATGGAGATGACCTCTGAAGGCTAATACTCACCTCAAGAATGATGTCATCTACACAAGGGGTGATCTCCGATGCGATGGCACCAGGGATGGAGTAAATGGAGCTAGTCCTTGAGAGAACGTCCTCTTTCTCCTGCGATTCATGTTCCTTGAGAAGAGCAGCGAAATCTATCCCAGTGGTCTGTAGCTCCTCGTAGCTTCCACACGCTACCATTTCACCCTGGAAAACAAATTATTAAAAAAAAAAACACACACAAATTTAACAGAGAAGTGAAAAAAATTGTGATGGCTTCAGGTAAACTTGTCAATGAAATTTCATGAGACAGATTGTGAAAATATAATTTTTTTTATTAAAGGTGTAAAATTTAAAAATGCAATCTGGTGGTTACCAGGAAACTTTCACCAGAAATTTGATGTAATCCATATGAATACAACCCCCCCCCCCAAGAAAAAATAAAATCTTTAATATTGTAACCCATGATTTCCATGAAAATAAAATAAAGGTCTAACTGAAACTGAGAGTTAATTCTTTCTGCCATTCACAACAGAAATGAAGGCAAGTCATGACCTTCATTAAATTATCCTCTATAAAGCAAATATGCCACTGTTACATGTACTTTAACTCATACAATTGGACAGAAAAAATAACCTTACATGTAGTTGATTTCACATGCATTCACCAAGATGTAAATATCATTAACTGATACACTACATATTTGAGTAGCAAGGGTATATCAATAAACAATCAAACCATTCTGTTGTGTCCTCTCAAAAGTGAAGGTATGATGGATTTTTAAAGATATTACCACAAACAAAATAAAACAAGTTACAGTGGTCCATTATGAACTGCAGAATGGATTGGCATATACTAACATCTTTGAGGACGACAATACAGTCGGCTGCATCCAGGTACTGCAACTGATGGGTGACAAGAACAACTGGCTTGTCCTTCAGGTGATCTTTGATGCATCTAATGGGAGAGAGAAAAAGAGAAAGAGATATTAAAAAATAGGGACAGAGACATATGGCAGTAAGGGAGAGAGAAAGAAAGTGAGAGAGAGAGGAGGAAGAGGAAGAGAGAGGGAGAGAGAGACGGAGAGAGAAAACGACAGTGACAGAACAAGAGACAGATGAGGAACAGAAAGAGATGAAAGAAAAGGAGAGAGGGAAAGTGAGAATATGACAAGATTTTTAAAAAATAATGATAAAAACATTTAAAATGAGAACCAAGAAGGTGACGAAAATAGAAAAGATATATTTAGAGGAAGGAGAATGGAAAGGAAAAAGACAAGTGATAGAGAGGGGATGGAAATACTGAAGAGAAAAGGAAAGATGGCAACAAAAACAGAGAGATATCTCGATGTGAAAACATAAACAGAAAACTAATGCCAATTGTAATCACTTTTCTAATCAAGTGCATAAATGTTATATTATTATTATTATACAAATATTCCTAGCATCATTGTCCTACATGTAGCTTTAGCTAGAGCAGCCTCTAAAATTTGTTAGTGCTTTCAAAAGAAATTTTCTTCATTGCCGGCACCTCCAAATTTATATTTTCAGCTAAGAAATCAATTTCTGTCTATCATAATAATTTTTAAAAAATCACTTCTTACCTATCAAATAAATGCCTTCCAACTGCAGTATCCACGGCACTCAGAGGGTCGTCTAGCAGGTACGCATCAGCCTCGTGGTACACAGCCCTGGCTAGACTGACCCTCGCCCTTTGACCTCCGCTCAATGTGATGCCCCTGTCTCCGACCATAGTGAGGTCACCGTCCGGTAATACGGCGACATCCTGCGAAAGAAGGTAAAACAAAAGGGAGTTGTACAGTAGTTTCTTTTCCAAAGCCTCAAAACATTTACCGATTTCATGAAAACATGAATCACATACAACAGATTTCTTTTTCAACTAATATTAATGAAATACATCAATCCACTGGTTCTTTTGATGCATTTCAGAAGAAATTCAACAAAATTTGCATCTTAGGATAAAAGTTAATTGCTTCTATTACAGACAGATAAAATGAAATCGATAATTTATCTCATCATGTACAGTATGGGATGCATATTTGACAGGCTTCCCTGAATATATTTCATGAAACATCATCATCTGTCTAGAGCCTTTTCGTATTTTCTAAAGGGATTTTCAACAAAAACCTTGAACTTCGAAATTTTACAGGGATCCCTCACCGTTTTTAGAGCACAGACTTTCAGGACTTCCTTGTACTTCTCTGGGTCAAACTTCTTGCCAAAGAGAATGTTATCCCTTAGTGTGCCAGAGAACACCCACGGCTGCTGTGCTGTGTAGGCTATTCTACCGCTGATAATGATGTCACCAGTCTGTGTTGGTAGCTCATTCATCATGGCCATGAGAAGGGAAGACTAGTGGGAAATCAATAAGAATGGCATCATTTTCTAGTTCTAAACACACAATGTATCCTGTACAATAAAGATACATGTAACTGTTAGTCATGAATCGAGTTTAA
The DNA here is from genome assembly GCA_025618425.1 of Heliocidaris tuberculata. Lineage (NCBI taxonomy): Eukaryota > Metazoa > Echinodermata > Echinoidea > Camarodonta > Echinometridae > Heliocidaris > Heliocidaris tuberculata. The sequence goes on from CM046850.1 coordinate 23,545,052, forward strand.
CATGTTAAAGGATTTTGACTGACTGATTACTACAGGTGTTCAAATGTTTTTTTGATGGTTTATACTCAAAATACACAAGACTGTATATTCCCATTCTCTCCAACTGTTGGGCTGTCGTTTCCTGATTTGCAGCTACTCGTAACCCTCTGACTACTGAATTCTCTATTTCCAATAGGCCTCATACGGGGATAACCCGGTTCCCGTGGGCAATAGGTTAAGTGCAAGTTGTCTGATGGAGCCTGACATTGTTTGAAATGAAAGTACCACAAGGTAAATATATTTGAATATGCAATCAGAAAATTTGTTCCATTAAAGTAATTCTACAAAATGGTTACACAATACATGTTCCTGCTACAAAATGCTCTGCAGTCAACATCCAACACTACCTCAATTCCGCTCTTACTCTATATCCGTGACAAAATAAAGCTGGAAGAAAAATATTGCGGGAGCAAATGACATGTTGCTTGCCAATCAGATATACCCCTTCAAGGATATAAAGAAGACAAGAATCCTCACTTTGCCACTGCCAACAGGTCCAATGATAGCCACAAGCTCTCCTGCTCGCAGAGAAAAGTTGATGTTCTTCAGTCTAAAACCGGCTTTTTCATCATCATTATTCTGCATCAAAATGGGGTTGATAAAATGAAAAAAAATAATAACAATTAAAATAACTGTTTATTATAAAGCACTTTACCAGTTGTATTGTAATGAACCAAAGTGCTTCAAGAGGGCACACTCTCCACTCCACTGGGGAGCATTTTCACAGAATACCCCAAAACTATAAAATTCATTTAAATAATTATGAGTTACAAGTTTCATGAGATGTTTTTTATATGCACTCTTGCCATATGAGAGGAATAACAATAGACAGTAAATAATTCTTTTCAACACGTTTCATGATAATCATGTTATGTACATAAAAATGGGAAAGACTACTGATCAGGTTCACGTTATCCTTTTCAATCTGGTACACAGTTAAATCGACTTACTTTGACTTCCCATGACCCTCCCAGGTTCCTTAGGATGACATCGCTATCATCTTCTCCACGTCTCACAGGCACATCATCCGCGGTAGCCTCCCGATTCGATCCTTCCTTGCTATCCTGTCCCTCCTCTGCATTTTTCTCTTCTTTTTCTTTCTCCTTCTCCTCCTCCCTATTGTCATTTAAATGCACCTTATCCTGACCATCTTCCATCAGCCTTTCTTTCTCCTTGTTATCATTTGGGAGGAACGCTACCGTAACGTCACCATCTGCAATGGTGTCTGTCCTCTTCTCCTCTTTTCTTCTTTCGTTCATGTCTGTTTCTTCCAAGGGTTCTCCGATCTGCTCAGGGACGGGGAGGTTTGCATCAGAGGCAATTGAGGAGAGGGATTCCGCATGCTTTAATGTCTTCAGTTCGTCCATCATCAGAAACTCCTTCAAAAGGATAAAAAGAAAGAGAGTTTGGGTGGATCTGGTTGTTTTTCCTGCATACAACATGTACATCCAGAGTACGTGTATATACAGATAGCAACTTGGCCACTTGCATTAGACCATCACAAAAACAAGTGAAACAAAATTATAACCATTTCGCGACATCACTCCACATTTTGTGATATGGCTCAATAAATTTTGATTCAAAGCTCTAAAAAATATACCAGATGCACGAGTAGAAAGAACAAAAAATTCTGCAAACACTGTGTCCATTTTTGTTGCATGACCATATTGAGTTTGATCCCAGGAATTTTAAAAACAAGAATAAGCTTTAAAATCCTTATATTTGGCAACACACTGAGGGTTCAAAATCATTGTTTTTTATCAAAACTGGCAATTTTTTCAACTTTTCAACAAAATTTTAAACCATGTATATTGTTTTCAAAGATATTACACCTTATTAGAACCACGGAGCACTAAACAAAAAATATTACTGTTGCCAATTTGAAAAACAAAATTTGATCAATTTAGCCCTTAAATAATTCCTGTCTGAAAGGGATAAGAGAGCAGAAAAAGAGGGTCTTTATTAGCCTAGAATTTGCACAATTAGTGCTAAGGGGCAGAGGAAGGGGGGGGGGGGCACAAAAAAATAAACACAATCTGTACCACCCTTCCTCCTCCTCCCTCCCCCTCTCCTCCCCTTTTTTCGCCTCCCTTTTACCCCTACCCCTAACTCCCCACCTCCCCCTTAAAGGGTACCTGAGGCCTGAAAAAATAATATGTGTATAATCAACCCCAGAAAACTTAACACGACATTCAACGGTGACAGCATACAGGAGATATTGATTTTTGAAAATGAAATACCCCCCAAAATTAATATAAATAAGACTTAAGCAAAGACTAATCGATCAATCACGACAGCTCAAGTAACGATATATCGATTCAGGAACATCTTCACTTTCAATTTTCAATTCGATAAATGTATTTTGCGACTTAGTTCTAATTTATTTGTTGTTTCATTCGGTCTGTAGATTCTTTGTAATTTAAGCGCCAAACCAATTTTCTATTCGATTTAAACGTTTTGTGCTGAATACTTGATTCATCTGTTGTTTTGTTTTGTTTGGGTTGTAGATTCTCCATAAATTACGCACCAACTTATAATTTTCATTTCGATAAAAACATTCTGGGTTTTATACTTCATTTCATATTTTATTTGGGTTGTATATTATCCCTAAGTTAAGCTCCAAATCAATTTTCGATTCGATATATGTATTTCGCGTCTTACATGTAGTTCCAATTTATTTGTTGTTTCATTAGATGCGAAGATTCTTTGAAATTTATGCGCCAAACCAATTTTCTATTCGATATAAACATTTTGCGTTGTATACTTCATCCGTTTCATGTTTTATTTGAGTTGTATATGTGACCCGTCACATAAAAAATGAGACAGAAGTCGCTGGGCTAGAACTCGAGAAAAAGGGGAAAATCGTGAAAAATACCAAATTTGGGGAAATAGTTTTTCTTGATGTATATGAATCCCCAATGTTTCATCCATGCCCTGTAAAAATTTCTAGTCCTAAATATTACTGGAAGAGGTAGAAAAATAAGTTTTTCTGGAAGTGGTTTTTTTTTTTTTTTCGGTCAAATCGTTATAGAATTTGCGGGAAGTAAATGAGAGCAATTGCTTACACGCCAGGCCACGCCCCTAGCTACGCGAGGCTTTTATTCATTGGATGTTCCAGGTCACCTGATATTTTCTGAAATACTCGCCATGTTATGCCATGTGCTAGACAGGCTAGTGCCTTCTCGCATACCTACATGTATGGGGAAAAAAGTAGATTTTGTTTTAAGGATTTCAGATTTTCCCTTCTGCATTAAAACAAGACAGATGTTTGAAAGAGAGCTGCTTCTAAATATCCCTATCTCTAATATGAAAAAACCCAAAGACAAATGAACACTATATCAATTGGTGATAGCCTTCTTTAAACAGCTGTTAACACTGCGTGATACATTGTATATAAAATAGCACATTACAGCAAATTATTATGTCAAGCTTTAAAAAGCGTGATTCGGGGGGGGGGGGGGGGAATCAATGATCGCCAGGACATGAACTCCATGCTCTTAAGCACACCTTATAGGAAAGCTGCAACTGCAATTTGTATTGCCCTATTGAAAAAGTTTGGAGATAACTTGCAGGAAGAAAGGAAATTGTAGTGTGGCCTCAAATACTTCCTGGTTTTAATACTGCATCATTAGAAAGCAAAGAGAAAAGAAACTTAGCTTTCAAAGAGAGAGCAATGACCAGAAGGCATTGTGTCAAGTTTCACTTTCAAGGTGGGTGAAAGAAAAGAGATTCAATAATAGCCATTTAAAACGCTGCGGGCATGGGCGCAAATCCAGGGGGGACAGGGGGACATGTCCCCCCCCCCCCCCACCTTTATGAATAACCCTTTTTTTTTTTTGCTTGTCAGAGAATTTTGGAGGCGAATGTCCCAACCCCCCCCCCCCCCCCCCCCCCCCGAATTTAAAAATGGATTTGCGCCACTGGCTGCGGGTACAATTGTGCGAAATTTCCATGAAATCTACTTTCATTCAACCATGAAACTGTAGTTCCTTGTTCTAATTGTAAGAAATACACAATTATATTTTAATGTATTTTTTTTTCAATTAGATATCACGTAGAGTTCATGTAAATACCAATTTAATTATATTTGAACAACTGAAAGTGAATTTTTTTTCTTATAGTTAGAACATGGACCTACAATTTCCTGGTTGAATGAAAGTACATGTAGAACTTTCATGGAAAATTGGCTTGGATTGCTTAATAATTATGCCAATTATCCATGAATTTATGCTAATTATGCATATGCAAATTACCCAAAGTTGCTTTTTCAGCAACAAAGCTGAAACTGTTCGAAGACCACAATCACAGATCTATAAAAAAAACTTAAACGAAAAGAACTTTTCTAGGTTTTTAAAATGTAAAATCGACTATATACCAGCATAAAAAAATCATAACAAATAGCACGGTAAAGATGGAATAAGTCTATGCGAGAAGCCTTTTCAGGGTTTGAAACTACTTACTTCCCTACCCATTAAAAGCGTTAGCAATCATGATTTATTAAAACTTATATTTCATGAGAAGAGATCCTAAAGGAACGTAGGAACTAGTTTTTATTCAAATTGATGAACGGTTACTACGGACTTTTAAAAAATTTAGTTGGCATTAAAGATGAAACACTGGTGCATGAAGACAAAATGGAAGTCAAACTTCGGAAGCGTCTTTCTGGAAGAAATACTTTTCCAGAGCCCTACTATTCTTGTGTTTCAAAAGCCATTATCTCCACTAATACTCTCTCTCTAGAGTTGACCTTTATATCAAATTAACACTTATGAAATGGAGAATAATAATCATTAATAAAGTTAAATTTGAAAAAATACAACTTCTGTCTCATTTATCCATTAGTTACGTGCCAAATCAATTTCCAATTGATAAAAAAACATTTTGCGTTGTATACTTCATTCATTTCATATCGAATTTGGGTTGTACATGTATATTATCCCTAAGTTAAGCGCCAAATGAATTTTTCGATTCAATGTATGTATACTGCGTCTTAGTTCTAATTTATTTGTTGTTTCATTTGGTCAGTAGATTCTTTGTAATTTATGCGCCAAACCAATTTTATATTCGACATAAACATTTTGCGTTGTATACTTCATCCATTTCATGTTTTATTTGAGTTGTATATTATCCATTAGTTACGCGCCAAATCAATTTCCAGTCGATAAAAAAACATTTTGCGTTGTATACTTCATTAATTTCATATTTTATTTGGGTTGTATATTATCCCTAAGTTAAGCACCAAATCAATTTTTGATTTTTTTTTAAAATTCTCCGTTGAATGACTTCATTCATTTGTTGTTGTATTTGGGTTGTAGATTATCTATAAGTTACGCACCAAAGCAATTTCCAATTATATAAAAACATTTTGCGCTGTAGATTTCATTCATTTGTTGTTTCATTAGGGTTGAATCTGTAAGTTCCACCCCAAATCAATTTTCGAATGTTTTTCAGCCCCGGCGCTGCACATAGCAGACGACAAAGCGATCGCGACAATTCCATTATCGCGTCTTGGCGTTCGCCGAACGTGCACGCATAAAAAAAACGCACACGCATAGAAAACTGCTCACAGGGAACTCAACTCCAGTTGAGTTCTGCGCGTCGATCGTTTACGCTGTCCTTTATTTTCTTTAAACTTCTTAACCGCTAACCTGTAGAATGTCAGGTAAAGTTATTTGGGGTTAATTTTATACATTCTAACTGTATGCAAATTATTTTTTTTTGGCCTCAGAGACCCTTTAATCGCCCAATGTATTAAAACCAATGTTGAAGCAGGATGTGTTTGCAAGACAACATGAGATCAGATTTCATGAATGACATTTCTTTAATGAACAGCGTACAACTCACATGATACATGTACATGTAGCTAATCATGGCAGCTAAAGTTTGTAACAGATGTTATATGTACAGTATGTACACTGCGAATACATTCTGGAACAAAGCACTCTTTCTTCATGAAAAAACAAACATACTGAACTATAATTGAAAATCAACTTTTAAGCTACATGTATGTAATCTACATGTACTTCTTGATTCACCCAGATGTCGGGGCTTAAAGTATATCAACTTATTTGCCCCTCTGCATCTTCTTGTGTGAGATTTCTGCACTACTGTTTGTGTTGCTGTTTGATGCATAGGGCAGACATTTCAGTTTGGATGCTAGTGAAGTTTTTTTCGAATCTATTCCCTCCCCCTCCACCGCCCCCATCGAATCTCAACATATCCTCTAATAACCCATCTTACCTGTATCTTGCATACATCAATCAGCCCCTCACTGTCGTACATGATGGAGTAAGGGATGAAGTGAGACTGGCAGAAAAAAAACCCCCAGTGACTCTTTCTTTGTTTTATCAAGGGCTCTTTCAGAGTTTTGGGGCATGAAATGTCCTATTTCCATCAAATCTCAACATATCACCACCGCATAATACCTTATCTGTATCCTGCATACAGCTATCAGCCCCTCACTGCCATACATGATGCAGTAAGAGATGAAGAGAACAACCGTGAGATTGGCAGAAAAAAAACCCCAGTGACCCTTTCTTTGTTTTATCAAGGGCTCTTTCAGAGTTTTGGGGCATGAAATGTCTTATTCCCATCAAATCTCAACATATCACCACCGCATAATACCTTATCTGTATCCTGCGTACAGCTATCAGCCCCTCACTGCCGTACATGATGCAGTATGGGATGAAGAGAATGACCGTTGGACGGACAGAAAAAAACAACAGTGGCTCTTTTTTTGTTTTATCTGGGGCTCTTTCAGAGTTTTTTGGCATGAAATGTCCCATTTCCATCAAATCTCAACATATCACCACCGCGTAATACCTTATCTGTATCCTGCGTACAGCTATCAGCCCCTCACTGCCATACATGAAGCAGTAAGAGATGAAGAGAACAACCGTGAGATTGGCAGAAAAAAAACCCCAGTGACCCTTTCTTTGTTTTATCAAGGGCTCTTTCAGAGTTTTGGGGCATGAAATGTCTTATTTCCATCAAATCTCAACATATCACCACCACGTAATACCTTATCTGTATCCTGCGTACAGCAATGAGCCCCTCACTGCCGTACATGATGCAGTATGGGATGAAGAGAATGACCGTTGGACGGACAGAAAAAAACAACAGTGGCTCTTTTTTTGTTTTATCTGGGGCTCTTTCAGAGTTTTTTGGCATGAAACGTCCTATTTCCATCAAATCTCAACATATCAAAACTATGTAATACCTTACCTGTATCCTACGTATAGCAATGAGCCCCTCACTGCCATACATGATGCAGTAAGGGATGAAGAGAACGACCGTGAGACGGACAGCGTTGAAGAGCGGGATGGCGAGGAAGACGATGCTGGGAGTGAGCACGTGACCCGTGACGGCGTAGACGGTGAAGGTGGAGAAGGAGATGATGGCAGTGGCCATGTTGAAGAAAGCGATGTTGAAAGAGCGCAGGTGGGTGGAGCGCAGCACTTTGGCGATTTCTTTCCTGGGGTGGGCAGATGGATGAATTGATGGATGGATAGATGACAATATACATAAATGACAAGATAGATAGATAGATAGATGAATTAATGAATGGGTGGAAGAATGTGTGGATTAAAAGTTAGATGGACGGATAGATGGATTGAAAAGATGGATTGAAGGATAGATGAATGATGGATGGATAGATAGAAGAATGCATGACAAGTTGGACAGAGGGATGAAAGAATGGACAGATGAAAGGATGAAAGGGTGGGTAGATGGAAGGATGAATGAATAGAGAGAGGAACGGACAATATGAAAATTGATGAATAGATAAAGGAATGGGTGGAGAGTTGGATAGATAAATGAAAGAATGGGCAGGTGAAACGATAGAAAGAAACATATGGATAAATGGAAGGATGGATGGATGAAAATGATGGATGATTCATAGAAGGATGAATGGATGGAAGGTTGAATAGATGGAAAGATGGATGAATAGACAAAAAGAATGGGCAAATGTACAGATGAATTTGTAAGCATGCATAAATAAGGATTCATTGGCAAATGGATTGACGTACAGATGGATGGAAAGGGGGAAGGATACATGAAATCATGGAAGAATTGAAGCGCAATGAGAGAATGATTTACAGTAAATTGATGTAGATTTGAGGTGCATGTAGATACAAAGTGACCTTTCTACACAGCTCATCTTTCTCTTTGCAGCTGGTTGTTGAATTTTGAGAGTGAAAGGAAACTGTTTTAGGGTTCATTCAGACAAGATGTGGTTAAATGCTTTAAAAAAATACTACACAACAAAAATAAATGAGGTACATTAAATGAAGTGTGCTTCACACCTTTGTAGCTTATCAGTATCACACAGAAATAAGAAGTAAGCACGCAATGTGGCTATTGTGGCAAGCAGCTTTACTTTTTACAACCCAAAATATTGCCTCTTGGAACTAACTCATTAACACGGAAAGTTGTGCTGCAACAATTTTTGAGGCCGTATACCACATCATGTCTAAATGGGGCTTCAAACATCACGCACAAATCAGAGAGCACACATTGGGGCTACTGCGGCATGCCGCTATACATGTATTTTTTACCACCCAAAATATTCCCTCTACCAACTCATTTACACACAAAGTTATGCCACAAAACTTTCTGAGGCCGATTGCCTCATGTCTGAATGTGGGCTTTAAATATACTGCAGCTGCTCAGGTACTTTTGTATGCAGTAATAATACACTCCCATAAAATTAATGGTTTTCGCTCGCAGTGATATCAAATGACTATTTTGAATACTTGCAGAGGCTATATGATATGCACTGTCATAAATGTAAATGTTTGAAGCACAGAGATTCTTATGGAATTGTAGACGAATAAGCTATTTTACATACAAATCACAAGGAATCACACTATTTTGTCCAATTTTACACTGTAAAGAATTGTAATTGAATTAGGAAAAGTAATGAACAAACAGAAGGTCTACAGATAATTATCACACTTGCAGCATATCAACTGTGTTGGTGATGATACATGTTTATATTGAAAAATGAGATTTGATGCTATTGGAGTTGAGGGGCAGCTGGATAATGACAATTTTGGTCGTAAGTTTGTATTTTTCATGAGGCAGATACAAAGATGGGTAGCAAAATCTGAAAAAAAAAGGAAAAAACTTCAATATTTTCATAAATACCTTCTTGCTTCTTTGACAAGGTCTGAAAAGGGGAATTCCCAGGCATGTATCTTGATAATACGCATTCCTGAGATGATCTCGTTCATGATTCTCACACGCTCATCTGTCAGTAGGGCTGTCTTGTTCCTAAAAGAAAGAAGAAAAAGAAAGAGCGCAATAGCATGGAAACTGCATGACAATCTCTTACATATACTCAAATATCAACAAAACCTTCCCAAGAAATTAAATATTGGACTATGTTTTAAACCATGGTCTAAACCATGGTTTAAACCTCCGCCATGGACTAAATTAAGCGTAAATAAGCAGATGTCTGCCCATGGGACAAAAGGACATAAACTACGCTTATGGATGTTTAAACCATGGTTTAAAATTAACCTCTTTCGTGAATTGGGGCCGATGGTTCTATATGCTTGCACACACATTTACATTCAACATGCATATTGTGCGTTACAGAGTAGACTCAACCTGCTAGTACCCCGATGCACATGCCAGTCGATGTACACGTACGCAAATACTGAACTCATATGGAGCATTGATGGACGGAATTCAATCACACCAACATAATTCATATTCAGGAAATGATTCCAAACAAGTTACAAATATATTGAAACTTTAAATACATCTCTTCTAAGCACCTTTTCCGACAGGGCTGTACTCAAAACGTATCATGGATAAAATGTTCTAATTGGTCCTTTATGAAACAAGATCCTATGGAGTCATATATTTTGAAAATTTACATTTTGATTATTACATGTATGTGTGTAGGAGCATATGGGAAAGTTGTCTGCTGCTACATGCACGTCACAGTGACACCAATTTGCCCATTTGAAATTCCTGTATGTACATGTATTATGATCTCCATTCTTTGGACTCAATAACTTTCTTATTTATTATCCAATTTGGGGTCAAAAATTACACCATCTGTTTCTCTGATTTTTCTGCTATCACTAAGAGCAAATTTGCTACGAAGGGCAGATTTCCTTTTAATTAAAGTGATTGATTAACATTGTGAAAAATTGTAAAATCAGCTCAAATGCCAGTGAATTGTGTGCAGTCCTCTAACTACATATATAATTAAGGATATGTGAAAGTATGAGAGAAAATGGAACCCGTTTACTATCCTAAAGAAGAGAAAATCGCGATCAATCACTAGCGCAAGTCGCTCGGCTTCTTCGCTGCGCTGCAGTCACAAAAACCAAGCACCAGCGCTTAGCGATTTCAGAGCGGGTTTCCAGCCCGTACGGTATTCTGTGATAGAGCGAGGTATGCCTACCGTAAGAGTTCTTTAGGGTTCGGTGGTACTCTATCCCGACATCAATGTTCAATCGTAAATATCTTGATATATAAACGACCGATCAGCTTATAAAACTCAGGCGATTCCTGTCTGAGCTAAAGGTTTGCAATTATGATTACAGCATTAGCTGGAACAGTGATTTTTTTTTTTCAATCCTGGGCAAAGTTAATCAATGCCTTTAATGAATTTAATAAAATATCATCACTGAGAAAATGCCCTTCAAGAAAACATCCCTTTTAATAAAAGAAAGCATACCTGAACTTTGAGAATAGTTTCCCCATCCATCCCTGAAGAGGGGCAAGACAGATGAGGATGACAAATCCTACCAGACAGGATGGTCCCATGTTGTTGAACAGGATGATGAGTAAGACGATCAGCTGGAGAGGACCAATCCAGACATAGTGTAGAAACAACATCACCTGCAAGTAAAAAAAAAAATGATAATAATAATATTAATAGTATTCTGTTCTTGTATAGTGCATGTCATGGAAATAATTATTCAGCCCTTATAAGGCACTGTAGCATTAAAGGAATTTCTTCCTACCAGTAAACATTTGACTCACCTGAGTCAAGTGTAGCCAATGTCTTGCAAATGTCTTGATATTAGTGATGTGGCAGGGACTTGAACCCATACCTTGTGAACCACAGATTAGTGGTGACTTATCCACTAGGCCACACCATATCTTAACCAACATGCATGTTCACATCGATCATCTGTAGAGAACAAAGAAAAGCTTCATTCCTCTCATAACCAGATATCAGACAATTCACTCCAGTTAAGTAAAAGTACTGTCGCAAAGTCTCCAACCACTTTTACCTCTCTGATTACAGGGAATTCATGAAAGTAGAGAGCATGATACTATTGAATTCACCATCAACTTACCACATCAAATCTATTCACATCGCTGGAGAGAATATTGACCAGCTTCCCAACTGTTGTTTGTCCCAGAGCGGAATTGCTTAGACGTAAAGACTGTAAGAAACAAAATAAAATTTAAGTCAATACAGACAAATACACTATTATAGGAATTCACCCCAAATGTATCAATACTGACTTCATGTTGTATATATTTCACATTAATTTCTTGTTTGTTTTTCTCTTCAAACAAATGTTCTTTTGTGTTGTAGACATTGATTTGATTTGTAAGCGTTTTTTTTATGTGAGTGGACCACTTTGGAAACCAACTACAGCTGAAAGGGCAATCCACCCCACATGTGGAAAATAGATAAATAAATAAAAAAAAAAAAACATAATCTTTTTCTTCATCCATTGAAGTAGTCCTCCATGCTGGTGCACCATCGTACTTCAACAAATCTTAACAAGCCTATTCTGTAGTTATCCATGACCCATCATAAAAGCCCACCGCATACTGTATGATCCAACTGCAATCCAATTTTGTAAGGAATTACAAGATCAAAAAAAATATAAACATATAAACAGGTAATCCTTTTTAATAAGGTTCCTAATGATCATACATGTATGAATAATTAAATCAAAAGTGGCTTTTCAGTTGGAGAAAAGGTAAAATTGGCATCAATATGGATTCAAAAAATGTCTTGTACAAAATTACAAGACACTATAGAATATATTAAGAAGAGAAAATAAGAGGAATTACCTTGTGGATACGGCTTACCTTTCTGAAGACTAGAGCACTGGTTGCGATGCGGACCTGCATGCCAACCCTGGACATCCGAAAGAAGTAGGGATGATGCATGATTGTGGCGAAAGCCCCACAGAAGGCCATCCCTAGAGCGCAGAGGTAGGCCTGGGTGGACGTGATCTCCGGCTCAGGAGAGAAGTATGTGATGAGAAAGCTGAGAATGACGGGTTGCAGCAGTTTGAAGATACACTCCTGGGGAGAGAAACGTGATGGTGATGGTGATGGTTTTTATTTTACCAGACTGCTAAGAAAGCAAGTGTATGTTCGTATGTAGTGTAAGTAAGCAACCAGGGGAACCTACAGCTTTAAGTCCTATGCTAGGGACTTGGTACCAAAGGGCACGGCGCATTGTCTCGGTTTTGAACCCAGGACCTCCCAGTTACGAGACCACTGCTCTACCACTGAGAGATCGCTCCTCCCGTAAAGGCAGGTATCCATGAAACTTCTGCGCCAAAATAAAATGGCACAAAACTTCTATACATGCATCTTGTAACACACATGAATAAGCATGCTTACATTGTGTAGGGTTTAAACCTGGACTAAAGTTACATTTTATGAAAACTGCACCATGATTTAAGCCATTTCCTTTACAACAACTTCTTTTATGAATGATTTTGGAATACTTTCTTTTTCATTAACCCATGTTGTACATTAAATAATCATCAATGATCACAGACACAATGGTTTATCATGGTTCCGGCCAAGGAGGTACTTCCTTGTTCCGGCTAACTAAAAAGCAATAAAAGATTATGAACAGGTAGAACACATATAAAATGCTTTCCATGGTGAAAATAAGTTGCCATACTATTAGACCTTATTGTCACATCTCTTGTCAATAGGCCAAACCATACAAGTCTAACTCAAAAAGAATGAAGAAAAAAAAAACCTTCAGACTTTCTGGAAACCTTTAGCAAAGTAAAAACTTTTCTGTGATTTAAATCAATCCTGACTGAATTGGGTGATCTAAACAAGACTTACCTCAAAGAAAACTATGACTCCAGATAAGGCAACAGGGCGTGAGAAGGTTTTGACTAAAGCTCGGAGGAGACTGGGCTTTTTATGATGATTCTCAAAAGCTCGCAGCTCCTTGTTCCAGTTTCTACAAACAGAATGGTGACAAAAAAATGAAAACCAAAAAAGAAAAAATAGGGAAAAAATAAAAATAAAATAAGAAATAAATTTAAAAAAAGAGAGAAAGAGAAAGAAAGGGGAAGGACAACATGAAAAGACGGTGATACAACCTCCTCCCACACCTTCCTCCTATTTATTTCTTTCATTATTTATTCATTTATCTATTTATTTAATTCATTTATTTGATTTGTCTACTTTACATGTATTTACACTGCAGGGTTGGCCTGTTCAGTTTATATGCAAAACTGCTTTCCAAAGGCGCCCTGCAGTTTAACAAATCATTCGACATGAAAATACAAAATACAGTCATTTTTAGGTAACATGGTAAAAGACAAAAATGGAGAGTGAATTAATGGTATCGTAAAATGTACATATTTGTATGGCAATGTTATAATTCCAGTGAGTCAAGATTGAAAGCTTTGCATAGTTTTTTAAAACTGTCTTATAACTTAGGGATGTACACCGTACACGTCCGAGCATTACCAGGGAGTGCATTAACCAAACTGACTCCAACATATGCAAAGAATTTCTTTTATACATGTATTCCGTCCTTGGGCGGGGAAGTTGGAGGGGGCATTTTAAAGAATAACATGTCCTATAAGTTACAATTCGTTTGCATCAATGATTCTAGATAAGTCGGTATTAGATTATTTTGGATTTATCCTACAACCTTACAATGTATTCTCTCTCAGTTCATCAACCTAATATACATGTACATGTATCTAGTGCTCTGCCCTGACCCCCACGATGACAGTACCCCCCCCCCCCCCCAGTAGGTGGACCTGTACTATACCAATTACCAATGATTGGACCTTCAACCCTTTAAGGGTACCAATTACCAAAAAATATTTTGCTCTGTACGTTAGGGGTTCTACATGTATGTCGATATACTATATTCAAAATAAGAGCTTCAAATGTTGATTCTATAAAGAGATATTGCAAGTTGAAATACACTCCCAATAAACAATAGAGCAGCTTGTGAGAAGACTAGTAGACGCACCTGTAGGGGCTAATAAGGACCCGCGCGGAACCGAACTCGGAGTTGGGTTCCGCGCGAAGTGGTTTCATGTTTTCCTTCATTTTCTTCATTCTCCTTAACCGTTAACCCATAGAAAGCCAGGTAAGGTGTTTTAAGGTTGATTTATACATTCTACTGTAGCTGTACACAAATTATTTCTTTATACATGTATGTTCATGTAGGTGATTAGGAACACTTTAAATGAATAGATGCCACATTTCTGAGGCGTGAAAATTCAAATCGACGACATTCGTGGCCAGCAGTCTGCATGAGGGATCTGCAGTAACATGAAAATGGGGTGTGACAGAAATACTTCCGTATCTTTTTTCTGGAATTGATTTCACAGATGTTACATTGTAGGTCCTGACCTTTCACTGTGAAACAGAAAATCCAGGTGTCCTTCACTGAACGTCAGTTTTGGTAATGACATTTTTCTTTTATTTAAAGTTCAATAACAGAAGTGTGGATAATAAGACATGTTTGATACATGTAGCTACATGTACATCTAGCAATGTAAATTTGTCCATTTGAACTGGAAATTATGAACTTTAAAAAATATATTTGCATGTACATGTATGTACATGTATCAGTATCAGTAGTACATGTACCTTGCAAAGTAGACATACTGTACAATACATTGTACACTGTACGATGTAGATAAAGTTGAAGTCTTGAACCTCTAATCAAGGCTTGTTCAAACAATTTTTTTTTTAATGACCTAAGTGTAATACGCTTCACTTTACAACACAGTATCTGCATCTAAAGGTAGCTTAGCGAAACGCAATGGAGCATAAAGACGCATAGAGGAAAATTGCAAGTTTTGTATGTGCTTCTAAAATTAGAATCAGACATACATGTATCTGAATAATTTTTTTCATATTGTTTTGTTCAAAAGTGTTCAAAGATTTGAATACTAATTCTACATTGTAATATTTTGATTCTGCCTCTATAGAAAAAAATTTTGATTTTGAATAATTTTTTTCATGTGCGTCTTTCCCGCGTTCTTACGCACCACGACGTTTCGCTAAGCTACAGTACCTTACAACACAGTAAAAACACATAGGACCTTTACTGCGCACTTGCTATTCAATTACACTGAAAAACAAAACAAATGAAACTGTTTACCACGGCATGTGAACAAGCCGTAACAGGTATAATTCAACTCAAGTGATGTATAGCCTATCAGCTTCCTTTCAGGAACACCTACATAAATGTCAGGGATTAAAGCCTTATAAAAGGCTATAAAATGAAACTACAGTCCTGAAGCATACTGCAAGACACAATTTCCATATCCTTTTTTTATCATCATTTGTTTATTCAAAATATTCAAAGAGATAAAGTCCTGACTTTCGCAGTGAAATAGATGATCTGGAATGGTCAATTTAGGGTACTGACACTGTTTTATTTTGATACTGACATTGTTCTATTGTGATAAAAGCTCTACAAAGGAAATAATAAAGCTCAACAAAGGAAATAATTAAGATAATCAAAAATGATTTATAACAATGCAGAAGTGTCAATCATCTATTTGAACTGGTGAGGATGCACTTTTTAAAAAATACACAAAACTGAGTCAGTGGTATCATTAAATGGATACATGCATGTACATCACATGTACCGGTACATGTAAAAAACATTTTTTCCACAATTTTAATGGATTGTTGTAATTTCATAGCTGACTGCATATTCATTATCAATTCAAATGTATACAAACCACAGCCTTGCAATGTACATGTACTATACAATAATGTACACGTACAATCATAGATGTACATGTACACATACAGTACTACAGTAAAACTTGAGCCTCTAAGACTAAGAGCTACATGAATACTCTCTGTGCTTCCTTTCAGGAACATTGTGGGATTATAGCCTTAAAAGCTTTATAGAGGAAATAAAATTAGACACAGGGAAGAACATATTGATACTGTATATAATGCAGGTCTACTCGGTAATTTCAAATAATTTGCAAATTTTGTATGGAAGTACTAGAAAGAAATGCTTCTTGTCTAATACTCCAACAATAAATTTGGCCTCTGACCTTTGACCTTTACCTGTACAATTCATGTATCTTTCTACCTTTTTGAAGCTGGAAAAGGTTAGCATTTATTAGATATTCATTTTCTTCTTTTTTTTTTCTGGGGATACAAATATAGACTGTTGATTCCATTCTTTAAAACCTACATGTATTGATACTATAGGTTACTGATTATATGGCCTACAGCAATGTTTCTTCTCTTTTTTCTTCTTTTTTTTTTCTTCATGAAACTGTGTCGAGTGGGAGGAGAGGGCTCATACAGTAAGTTTTATCTTTATTGTAATTTAGATACTTCCTATACATGAACATAGAAATGAGCTTTTCCTGGCTGTCTCAGTCTCACCCCCCTCTCCCGATGAATGAAAGATTGAAAGAAAGTCATTATGTTACCAAGCGGATGTACAAACATGAAGTGTATTTACTTTGATTTATATCATTCATTATGTCTTTGTTAGCAGCGGCACATCAACAGAGAAATTAATGATTTATTTTCTTACATGTATTTTCTAATGGTGACTGGCTGTAATGCTCCCTAGTGAAGTGTCAGGCAGGCACTGTAAAGTGCAGATAATTGAATCCTATGACCAGGGTAATGATACTCAGTAGAGCACTCTGATCAGTTTACTTGTTACTGGAAAGGAGCTAAATATTAACAACATTATCATTAGTTACATGTATTATTATTATAATTTTTATGAAATACATGTAACTTACCTTTCAAGTCTATTGGCAAGAACATTGGCATCATCTTCTTTGCATATTCTATAGAGATCACTCTGCTCCAAGGTGTGATTGTAGCCATATTTGAAAAATGGTAACAGCCAACTAAAAATGAAATGATGAAAGAGAGACATATTTTCTGAATACAAATTCATTGTTTAGGAAGCTATGAAACATGTAAATGTACATGTACATACATGTATGTGCAAGTTCATATCATTACTTTTGTAATTTTTTCTTTAACCAAAGTCATGAGTAAAATACATACACATGAAGGTTGTGCAGAATTTAAAAGAAAAATTCATTTATTTTTTATTTTTTTATATTAGTGAAAGTGTTCAGCTAGAAAGCACTCAACATATTGCTGAGATACATATACATGTACAATGTATAAAAAAAATCACAATAAGATTAGATATCCACTTCAGACACTTGGGCAAAAGTTCTTTTTTTTCTTCAGTTTCTCTCTTCTGCACTCTTCACATAAAACATACTTACAGTTTAAGTTGAATAATTGATCTCTCTTTACGAAATTTAATCATCAAACAAACATTTTTTAAGAACTATCCATTTATAAAAATTGTCTTACTTTCATCCAAATAGACTATAGTATAATGGTTTTAGTAGGTTCTGGAAATAAGTCTGAAATAAAACAGCACTACTTGCATCTGGTAACATTTGATTCGTGTTTGAATATTAACAATGAGATGGGAGCATTTCAGTGAACTACATGTATGCTCACACTCTAGGAACTATTATTCTCTTTTCAAACGTGTCCTTTCTATTTTTAGAATAATACATGCACTCCAAAGCTGAAAAGACTGAAAAGACAGTAGTACTAATTAATACAATGGACACATTTTGTTGACACAAGTTTGACAAATAATTCCACATACTTCACTAAGGTAATTTAAACAAATGAATATTTCATGTATTTGGACTTCATACATGTATGTAGACACTGTTTTGTAAAGGATGCCACCCCGGGGGGCCAGTCAACTACATGTATATTGCTGTACACACGCGCGACCAGAAAAATGTGTGAAAAGGGTAGTTTTTGCTGGTTAAGGCGTGTGAAGCGCGTGAAGCGTCTAGGATGTCAAAAAGGCCAAAACCGTTTTTAGGATATCCTTTTTCCCATGCTTGTGTGGATTTTGTGTAACGAGTCTCTTATTTAGAGGGTAAAATCTTCAAGAAAGCACCCGAAAACACTTGAATAGGGTGTAAATTTGACCAATTGGATTAACCCTTTCGAGACAATTGACCACATTTAGTGGTTTGGCTCAGTAACTTTTGATTCAGAGCTCAAAAAAATATACCAGATGCATGAGTAGAAAGAGCAAAAATTTCTGCACACACTATGTCCATTTTTGTTGCATGACCATATTGTGTTTGATGCCAGGAACTCTGAAAAGGAGATTAAGCTTTAAAATCCTTAAATTGGCAACACATTGAGAGGTTGAAAATCATTGTTTTTTGATCAAAATTGGCAATTTTTGCAACTTTTCAACTCAACAAAGTTCCTAACCATGTCTATTGTTTCAAAGACATTACATCTTATTGGAACCATGCAGCACTAAAATGAAAATATTATTGTTGCCAATTTGAAGAACAAAATGTGATCAATTTAACCCTTAAATAATTCCGGTCCTGAAAGGGTTAAACATGTTTAGGGGTGGTTTGGAAAACCTGTGGTCGCGTGTGTGTACAGCAATATAGTTGAGTGGGGGGGGGGGGGGGGGGCACTCACGTATATTGGTGGTACGGGGACGTGCCGCTTTGATGACCCCCTTTTTCAGACCAAGATTTCCGTTCTCTAGATACTCAGTTCCACTCAGTTCCGCTCAGGAGCCGCTCAGCCCCGCTCTGAAGACCCCCGTTATGAAACATATCCGTTCGCATGCGGCCGGGAGCGTGGCGGAGGCAGTGGTCGCTCGACCTGGTCTCGCGCCCTAGGCCCTTTCGTCGCGCGAGCCTTGAAAACTGCTCCAGCTAGCTAGCTCAGTAAAAATAGTTTACCATCATCACAGTTTGGTACAGTTATCAGTTCCAAGGTCCTTGCTAGTTTTAGGCCCCTACATATATGCAGTTCTCAAGACCCCCTATTTTCACTCTGCCGGTTAGTTTTGTAGTTCCCTAGACCCTGTTTTTCACTCTGCCCAATAGATCATAGTTCCCAAGACCCCGTATTTTACACCTTGAAGTCAGTTCCTTAGACCCCCTTTTTGGGGATTCGTGAGGCACACCCCCGTCAAAATATAATTCGAGTGCCCCCCCCCCCGCCCCCCCCCCCCCCCCCCCCCCCCCCCCCCCGGGATGCCACTGAATGAACATGTACACTCTATGTAAACTTTCCAAATGCCCCATTTACACTTGCATTTTGGTCCCGCACTGCCCCGCAGTACTGCGTAAAAATGCTTGCCATTGACAGGCACGCCAACACAGCACATGAGGGCACTCTATGTGTGGGCATACACATTGCACAGGCATTTTTGTACACAACGTCTACCCAAGCAGATCTCAATGCTCATTGTGTTCATATACATAGCAAGGTGATGAAAATTTGACTAGGGAGTATTTTTTATATGAAATGGAGTTGTCGCCTTTTTTTTTGTTGTTGTCTTGTCTAGTTTCCATGGTAGATCCAGCTCCTATAAATACTTTATTCAGCTTGTTTGACCCATAGATATATCTTTTATTGAATTTAGTAAGTCTATATTTGCATAATTTTTTTGGTCTATTTTTTCCTAAAACAATATTTTTCTGATTTGTCTATGATTCCACGAGATACCACTAATATGACACTGTTTTCTGGAAAATACTCTACCCGAATTTAAAAGATGCCTTTGAAGTGACCCTTCCCTTTCCAAAATTTGTCCCTTTTTTTGTTTGCGCTGACCTCAAATTTGTGCATATGGTACTATTTTCTATGTTAAGAAATCATTAAATCGAGTGTGAAATGTATATTGTTCAAAATTGAGTAAAATCTGAATGATTAACAATCCCAAATGCCCCATTGAGCCTTGGTCATGTTGAGTTTGCCTAGCTGATCAGGCTGGGCAGAAAAAAGTCAATGTAAAAAGAGGCCACACTCTGCACACATTTTTGGTCCGTTTTCTTATGAAGCAATATTATTCTGCCCTTTCTCATGATGGATATGTCTACTGTGGGTTATGATCTACAAGATAAATGTGATTTTGGAGCAGTTTGTATATAAGATAAAATTTTATAAATAGTGTGCCTACCATTGAAATGATCAGTAGAGGCACACCGCCGATATTGGAGACTGTTTCCTATTCGGAAGACCATCTCTATTATCAGAGACTTTTGTCAACATTTTTGATGGCCTATTTGGGAGACAGTCTCCCATTTAGGAGACCAATTTTCTTTGTTTACATCTGCGGCAAAGGGATTACCTTGGCTCAAAATGAAAATGTGATTAGCAGATTCCTTATGAATGTACCCCTTTTGACCGTCTACTTTAAAAATCCACCATTTACTTTTGTTTTCATAACATTTTTTGTTATGATCCACACACAAAACAAATGGGCTTCTGATTTCTGAGGGGAAAAAATTTGGCCGAGAAAAAGTGCCTTGTTGTTGGTGTTGTTCCTATTGTCCTCTTGTTAGCAAAGTCTCCAATATCAGAGACTGTCTCCCAAGTGGGAGAGAGTCTCCCAAATCGGCCGTACGCCTCTACTGTCATGATTGAGCGGTCATCTCCGACTTTTTGGTCAAGTCTGATGTACAAATAATTTACGCCAGGCATGGCTAGCCTGGAAAGGCTCTTTGAAGAGTAAAAACAAAAATAGCTGACTCTACTCTTCATACAGCCTGGTACTTTTATCTATTCTCAGCAACATACTTAGCCATTTTAGAATCTAACATTAACAGTCATGACAGTTAAAAACCTTCTTGAAAATCACCTTTATATACCGTGAGCCAGCTTCTTTCATCTTCTCTTCACCATATCTTTAGAGTATTAAAACCACTTTTTTTTTTACCCTAGAATTAAAAAATATTGAAAATAAAATGTGAAAAATTATTTTTTATATTAAACGGTAGGTTCAATAACTCCCCGAAAAAGCCTGCACTGCAGCAGATGTAGCTCATTAACAGCAAGTGTCCCGTAATTTCTGGGATATGTCATATACCTAACATCAAGCAAAACGTCAGAACTTTTAAACAATTAATCTCAGTAATAGCGAAATTACTCATGACACAATACAACAAGCAGTGACAAGATCACTCATTCATAAAGCAGTTGGAGTTGCCACTGTGTTGCCCTACCGGCGGGCTAGCTAACGGCCAGCGCCCAGGCGAGAGCATGTAGTTCAGCTGACGCCCAATTCATAATATCATGCAGCGAAGAAGGATACCGTATACACACTCATAGGCCCTTGCCTATATGGTGGTTGATCCAGTGTCCAAACTCTTTTCAGAAAATCAACGACTGCAAATAAAATATCAAACGAATATCTGTCAAACTTACATAATGAATGCTCAAAGTCCTACAGAAAAAGAAGTTGATGGAATTTTAAAAAGACAACGTAGATTTAATACGATATTCCCTTCCTAGTGAACCCCTGACCAACGACGCGGCGTTTTGGTCCCTTGAAAAAGGTACTGTATTTCCGAACGTGTGAAACCTATGGGGAAAAGACAACCTTTGTTTTAGTAGTGTGGTTTTCATACGCGTAATCCCACGCGTATGAAAACCCATTTTAGGCACTTAACTGTACACGTTCGGTAATACAATCTGTTCGGAATTACAATCCTTGACTATACATGTTGTATGGGACTGTGTCCAACATTCACTATTGCAGCAGTCAAAAACAGACAACAAAATTGCTCTAAGCAAGATTTAATTTTCTTAAATTTGCTAATTACCTGATTCATGGACTCTTCAACTCTTACTGTGCCACAAATTAGGGGATTCAGAATTGAAAGTGAAATTTTAAATAATTATTTTCCTCTCCTGTATGAATGATCTACCCTGGAAAAAGGCCTGCTGATACACACAAAAGCTATTGAAGCCTATTCACCAATAAAATTAAAAGCTAGTCTGGAGTACAAGGTTATCTTAATTCAGATAAGCTTGTAATTTGTATAAGTCAAGGGTTGTAATTCCGAACAAATTGTATTACCGAAAGTGTACAGTTAAGCGCCTAAAATGGGTTTTCATACGCGTAGGATTACGCGTATGAAAACTACACTATTTAAACAAAGGTTGTGTCTTTTTCCCATAGGTTTCACACGTTCGGAAATACAGTACCTTTTTCAAGGGACCAAAACGCCGCGTCGTTGGTCAGGGGTTCACTAGGAAGGGAATATCGTATTAAATCTACGTTGTCTTTTTAAAATTCCATCAACTTCTTTTTCTGTAGGACTTTGAGCATTCATTATGTAAGTTTGACAGATATTCGTCTGATATTTTATTTGCTATCGTTGATTTTCTGAAAAGTGTTCGGACACTGGATCAACCACCATATATAAGTGCCGTAGACTATAGTAATACCGGTCCGTTGAAAATACTCACCAGAAAAACGTCTGAGATAAAATCCCTCCAGTTGCTGCTGGATTTGGAGGGCCGTCAGTCATCTTGGATACTATATCATTGATATCAGCTTGCAAGTAATGTGGATAGGTCCTTTTGTCTTCAATTCATCGAGACAGATATCTACATCATTCTCAAGATGTCAGCGAGAATCGAGATGGATGCAAGCTAGCCTTCCAACAAATTGCGTAACACCAAATTCAAAGATCGTAAAAAGAGAAGATAGGACACTCTCCCGATTTTGTACAGGGTATATGTAACGGTCAGGGGAAGGGCGCCCAACAGCGTTGGGTAAGTAAACTGACGCATTGACTGTGTACAAACCAATTGGGGCAAATGACCCAGAGGGCTGAAATACTGTAACAGGAAGGAAATCAGGCGTCTCTATGAATTCAGAAGAGGAAAAGGGCTTGAAAATTAATGAGGAGGATAAAAAGAAAAGGAGGAGGGGTAAATTCAACAGGGGACATGCAGCTATATTAGTGTTGTTCCATGTCCGTGCCCATTTTCTTTACACTTAAATATCATTTTAAAATAGTAATCATACATACACACACAGGGTGTGTGCGTGCGTGTGTGTGTGTGTGGGGTGTGTGTGTGTGTGGGGTGTGTGTGTGTGTGTGTTTGTTTGTTCGGGGGGGGGGGCTAGAGGTACAGGGTCCCGACTTTTAAAAGTACCCGAAAAGTGCCCCTTTCTTTCTGATAATTTTGAAAAATGTTGCCCGACTTTGTTTAAATTATGGGCACGTTCGAGCGAGTGGAATGAGAGATCTTTTGCTGTGGGAGGGGAGGGGCATTGTACCCCTCTTGACTCCATCTCCTCTGCCTTACATATTACTGGTACATATAATAATATGGGTTCTTGTTACTATATAAAACAGTTCTGATTTTTTGAAACTATATATGGCTCTTTTTGTAAGAAAAAGTGGGAAATGTAGGAAAAATGGGTTGTGCTCATTACAAGAGGAAGGGCAGGGCTATCAGAGGGGGCACTTGATATCAGAAGTTAAAAGTGACATTTAATTTGATATCAGATCTGAAAAGGTACACTCATATCAGTTGGGGAAAGGGCACTCATTACAGAGCAGAAGGGGCAGACTTGAAAGGAGCAAATATTGTACAAGTCTTTTAAAGGGGGCACTTATCACTTTATCAGAAGGGGAAATGGCACTTTCTAGAAAGGAAAAGGAGTACTTTTGTAGTGAAAAGGGGAAGTTATCAGAAAGCAGTAAATTTCAGAAATAACAAGGGACGCTTTTGGGGTACTTGAAAAAATGGAAAGGGGGCACTGCGCACCTATAACAGTCAAGGCCACAAAATCTGTGTGTATCAGTATTTAGTCAGAGCACAAAAGTTGTCATTGTGCTTTGCAGTTGAAATTCCAGAGCTGCTCTTTAACCCAGAGTCAAGAATCATTAATGACATTGAATAGTATTAAGGTTGGCAGAAATGACAGGTGCCATGCACAATGGTATTATCGTTTTCTGAATTTTATTACTGCTACACACAGATTTTGAGGCCTTCATTTTTCAAAAACCTGAAAATCTAATTAAATGTTCAGAGCATCAATTTAAAAGCATTAATCACAGAAGTTTCACAGAACGTGGGAGGGGGTATCCCACACAAGGGACTTTTTCAAAAATCTGTCTATAAACTTGCATTTTAGAGCATCTCAAAATGGGTTTCTGTGTGATTAAATGATTAAACGGCAAATACAACAAAATATTAATAATCATAACATAATATATTCAAATATGTGCGGTATAAATCATTTGTAAAGGCAGGAAAAAGAAGACAGATAGACAGTTTGTTGTTCAATGCTCGAAGAAGAAGTTTTATTATACAATTTCTTAAACATTTTCGCATTGAAATTATGGCATTTCTTATTTCCTTACTTCTAATCTTTAAAGAATGTGATGGTATTTCAAGATCAAACATTATGAGTTTGGATAAATATTAGTTTTAAGTTAATGTATCATAATTCTTATTTATTTTATCCAAAAATATTGGGGGGATGATAATACAGGCCATCCCCCATCGCAAATTTTTGGTGGGGGATATATACCCCCCCCCCCCCCGAGATCGACACCCATGTCCTGAAAGCATAATACTTCCAATTTAAGGAAAACAGAAAATAATTGTTATAGTGCACATACTGCAGTGGTCACAACAATCATTTGTTTTATGGTTTTGTTTTTTTCTGATTCTCACTGTACAGTAAAGGGATATAGTTCAATTATAATGAAATGTGGCTTAATTAGAACAAGTGCAAGACTATTTTTGTTTCTGGGAAATCGAAAGAAGTGCCGATTGGGTGTTTTGTGGGGGTTGTTTGAACAATTCACAGCAGAGCACTACATCTTCGACCTGCTCGCCATTGTTTTGCACGTAATGTCAACGTAGTCTCTGATAAGTTTACCTACCCAACGCTATTGGGCGCCCTTCCCCATGAAGCCAATTCAGTTACATAAAAATAGGAAGAGTGTCCTATCTTCCCCTTTTAAGATCTTTGATAAAGCCATTATGATGGAGGATAAACTAGTAGTCTAGGTATATATATGGTTGCTGCAGACATTAAATGTTCAAAGTTGAATGAGAAGCGCCGTTAAAGAACCCATGCCAAGCAATTAAATGCATGTTGACTTTTGTTGATTTATGATACCCTGATTATCATTTATGTGGCAAAAAAAAAAAAAAAAAAAAAAAATCTACATATAATTATGTGATATATTTTACAATAATTTTTCAGTTTTTTTCCCCGAGTTTAGATAACTGGGATCCGCCCACCAAAAAAGCTGCAAAACCAACATTCCCCTTGTGACATCACTTGTCAATCACCATCCAGAAAATATTAAAATAAATATTTGCTATGTCGGATAGTCACTGTCAAGTGTTTTCTCACAATAGTATTCTACAAATACACCTTCACTTACCTTTCTTATGCAGGTGTATTATCATGCCATTGTGAGAAAACACTTGACAGTGACTATCTCCGACATATATCTATTGAAATGTTAATATTTTCTGGATAGTGATTGTGATGTCACAAGGGGAATGGTGGTTTTGCACCTTTTTTGGGTGGGTGGATCCCAGTAATCTAAAGAAAAAATACTGAAAAATTATTATGAAACATATGACATATATGTAGATATTTTTTTGGCCAATGATAGCCTATGATGATCAGGGTATCATAAATCAACAAAAGTCAACATGCATTTGTTTGTCACGGGCCCTTTAAACTAACCAAACAAACTCAACAACAACAACAACAACAACAACAACAACAACAACAACAGTGTTATTGTTCTGGCCCCCGTCTTAAGAGTTGCGATTGATTATTGCAAATAATATCCAATTGATATCAATCGCAACTCTGTAGGCCTACTTTGAGAGATAGAAGATTGGAAATTTGTGGTTGATTGGAGGACTCGCGATCGATTCGAATCAATCACAGCTATTTATAAGACGGGGCCCTGCATGGTCTCAGGCCAGGGTACCCTCGGCCTCGCCGACGGATCGGAAAGAGAGGGTAGGAAAAGATAACGGTAACGGGTGGGGGGGGGGGGGGGGCTATAATGAACCTGGCACAAGAGAGAGAGAGAGAGAGAGAGAGAGAGAGAGAGGGGGGGGGGGGACTGAGAGAAGGGGGAAAGGGTGAGAATTAGGAAAAATAGAGGCCACAAAAGGGTATATGATGCTTGAGACCCCTCCCGCACCCTTGATTGGTGACCTTACAAATTCGCATTAATTTTTAGTTAATGCAATGGCAAATTCAAATTCAAATTCAAATTCAATTAGTCTGTTTATTGAAATGAAATCCTGACACAGTATGATTTTTCACTTTTATAAGAAAGAATATAATAGAAGCATGTTTTTATTGATTTATTTTATTTTTATTTATTTATTTATTTTTGCATGGTACATGGCATTACATAGTATGATCATTATGACAACAAAAAAATTTTAAAAATGAGAACAAGTATAAGTAAACAATTCAAACAGAATTAAAAGGCAAATATGATCATAATACAGGTACAATATATGGATAATGTAATAAGATGAAGAGGTTTGGCAATATAAGCTTAAAGCTTGAAGCATTGCGATACTTTTTCATTTTTTAAACGATACATATAAAAGGAAACTAAAAACAAACAAAAAAAAAACAACAACAAAAATAATCATGACACTAACAACAAACTTATTGATACATTCACACTATTTACAAAATAACATGAAAATAAAAAAAAATATATGAATAGAAAAAAAAAAGAAAAGAAAAGAAAGAAAAGAAGATGGTAGAAGAGAGAAAGTAACCCTTACTAATTCAACCAAACATATCTTGAGAATACAATTTGTAGATGCAATACAAAAAAAAACGAATAATATCAAAAATAGGAATGGTCTATTTGTACAAGTGATAAGAAGAATCACATGATAACAAAACAAAAACGATTGTACATACATGTATATAAATCACATCTTTGAGATAAGCATGCGCTTAACCGCATTCAATAAAACAAAACAATAAAACATAACAATTAACAACAAAACATAGGCAAATAAATTGGAAAGAAAATGTACATAACCAAATTATTTCAAAACAAAATTGTACACATATATACGACACTCAACGAAAAGTAACGTTATAGTAGGCCTATACACCATACTGATAACCCAAAACAGAACGCGGTTATATTACATGATTATTTTCATTCGACCGTAATTCTCTCTTTGTGATTATCACCAAAATCATAACAAACATAACAGAGACTTTTTAATAAAAAGCAATCATATCAAAATAAAACTGTAAGCCTACATAATTATCAAATAACACTTGACGAAAAGTCAAGTGTTCTTGAAATACGAATGTAAATTTAATGGCGGGTCCAGGATTTTCAGAGGGCGCAAGTCAGATAATTCTCTGCAAAACAAAGAAAAAACAAAGAATTGTAAACATTTTCGGGGTGCCTTTTGGGGCACATTTTCTTTTCAAACTCAAAATACGCCAGACTGGATTTGGCCAGGAGCGCACGTCCCCCTGCATGTGCCCCTGGATCCGCGCTCCTGCAGCAGGTAAGGGCTGGCGTCCACTAGAGCGCCGACATTAGGAAGGGTTGCGGAAGCAAATTTTGTCATTTCGGCATTCGTTCCGCGTCAGACGCGGAAAAATTATGCAAATTATTGTTTCCTGAGACATTATTAAGAATGTCAACACATTGACTGCAGTCAGTCCTAGGAGCGTCCTAGGAATCATTCAGGAATGTCCCGAAATGCCGCGGAAAATGCTGATCGTGGCAGGACAGTGCGGACACATCTAGGATCACACCAGGAGTGGTAAAATTACGGACAAGGACAATCCTGAAACATTCTGCGTGGCTTCCGCTTGCCTTCGCGAAGCTTCCGGCACCGCGGAAGCTTTCAGGAGCGTTTCCGGAGAATGCGGAAGTGTTAAAGAAAGGCAGGATGTCCTGACGATGTCCGGACGACAATGCGGACAAGTTGCCGAAGGTGTCAGGAAGTTCATTTCCGCGTCCAAATTTTGGTCTCGACCAAAATTTGGACGCGGAAATTTTGCTCTCTCCTGAAGGTGCGGAAACGCTGGGAAGTGTTCAGGAATGGTGAAGACAGTGAACGGAGCCTTTCAAGAATATGCGGAGAGCTTGCTGAATGAATGCGGAATGACTAGTCTTGCATTCCGCGTCTTGTCCGCGCCCTAGTGGACGCCTAGTCTAAGAACAGTGCCTCCCACATGATGCTCTGCATGATGCCAGTCAGCTCCCTCAATGACTTGACACACGCGCCACTCTAATCATATGGGGACGAGTATGGCACCCCACTCAAGAAGTCTCTTGGCATAATATATCCATAATTGCACAATCTCGTAATCTCTTATACACAATTGTGTTTGATTTATAGTTGGTTTATCATTTTAAAAACAATTTATTGTGATGAGTAGAGAAAATTAATGGCAGGCTATATAAACTTACTATCTGTAAAGATCAAAATCTATTTCATATCAAACATCCACCTTTACATCATTCACAGTAGGGAAGATTATATACATCAGGGCCCCGTTTCATAAAACTTGTTATACGATAATTGTTATAACGTGTTATTGCATCACGTGCATAAAACAGTATACTAGGTCAAATCATTATATTCGATCCAACTTCAATCTTGTTACTGACTTACATAATTATGATACAAGAAATAGCAGATTCAACTTTAACTTACCAGAAAGAGTAGGTAGCATTGAAAATTTGTTTCACTATATTGCCATCAAACATTGGAATACCCGTCCTAATTATATAAAGGAAATAGAAAACTTTGCTCTTTTTAAGAGGAAATTAAGGGAATACCTATCACTTGAGAGTCAGAGGAGAGAAGCTAATGACATGGTATATATGATTAAAATTGCCTG
Organism: Heliocidaris tuberculata; assembly: GCA_025618425.1. Lineage (NCBI taxonomy): Eukaryota > Metazoa > Echinodermata > Echinoidea > Camarodonta > Echinometridae > Heliocidaris > Heliocidaris tuberculata. The sequence goes on from CM046850.1 coordinate 23,574,078, forward strand.
AAGACAGAACACTTTTCTTTTCTCTGCCAGGTTCATGCTGTCTAAGTTTGTATATACTTTTGTTTTTGTACGTTTTAGAGATTCAACATATTCTTTATTCTTTTTGCTCCTCCTCCTCCTCCTCTTCTTCTTCTTCTTCTTCTTCTTCTTCTTCTTCTTCTTCTTCTTCTTCTTCTTCTTCTTCTTCTTCTTCTTCTTCTTCTTCTTCTTCTTCTTCTTCTTCTTCTTCTTCTTCTTCTTCTTCTTCTTCTTCTTCTTCTTATTATTATTACATGTATCATTATTAATGTTGTTGCTGTTATTATCATTGTTATTATTCTTAATATTTTTTTTCCCTTCTCATTCTGTAAATAATACAAATTGAATTATTAATTTTGTATGTTGGGGACCCCACTGGAAATAAGCTCTCGAGCTTTCGTGGGTTATCCTGTTCAAGCTTACATAATTTTGATCTGATATTCTTTAATTGTTGTATGTTATAGAGGCTTGGCAAATAAAATCAATCAATCAAACAATAAGGTACTGAAATCCTTGAATCTGATTGGCTAATAGCAAATTAGTCATAGAAATGGAGCAGTTGTTATTGACAACAAGTTTTATGAAACAGGACCCAGGTCATTGTCAGAGAGAGAGAGAGAGAGAGCAGGGGCAGATCCAGGGGGAGGCCGAATCGCCCCCCCCCCCTTTGAAACCCAATTGGCATACCTTGAGTACACAATAAAAAATTTGCCTCCTTAATTGTGTACTTTTCGGCTTTGTTCATCCTCTTTTACAAAATCCTGGATCAGCCCCTGGAGAGAGAAGGGGGTTGATGATGCTGTTTGGCTTTATTTGGCAAATTGTCTGAATTGGCTCTTACAGCATGGATGTTTTTTTAACGTATTTTTCTTTGCTTGTAATACATGTATCTCGAAAATTGAGCAAAGAACGAAAACAATTAGAGAGAAAACTTTTAATAGCTAACGGCATCCCTGAGTTCAAAAGTGGCATCCGAAAATCTCGTATTATGCGTCACTTTTACTTGATCTTCGTCTTGGTCAGGTGTTGGCATCGTCAAAATAAAAAGTGTGATTTCTGTGGTTGGTATCCGATCACACTCGCCGAAGCACTAAAACGAAACCACATCAGCGCCATCTCTTGTCCTCAGCGACGTCGCTAGAGGGATGGGGGGGGGGGGGGGGGGGGGGGGTGACACCCACCCACCCACCCTATCCCCCCCCCCCCCCAACTCAAAATTGCTGTCGGCAACTGCGCCACCTCTGTCGGCCAAAAAAAAAAGAGAGGGGAAAAAGAGAGCGAAAAGAGGAAAGAGAAAAGGTAAAGGAGAAAAGATAAAGGAGAATTAAAAAAAAAAAGTAAAGCGAAAACAAAGGAAAACAAATACAGAAAGACAAGAAGGAAAGGAAAAGGGAAGGAAAGGATAAGAGGAAAAAACTGGAAAAACTGGAAAAACTGGAAAGTTATTATTTGGGCAAAAGGCGTCCCAACTATTTCCAAAACCCGGCTAATTTTGGCTCAAACGTGTCAAATGGAGATGGTCATTGGGCAAAGCATTATCCAAATTGGGCACCTAATTGCCCAAAAGTTGGTCTGACACATTATTACCCTCATGTCGGGCAAGTTCTACCCAACAAATTTTTTACAGTGATAGTGACCCCCTGTTCGTATACTCTATGAAAAGTCCGCCTTTAGCAAAATACAATTATATTATAAAGACGTGTTCTGCGTTCGGATTTCCGAGTATGTGGAACTACTTTTCGTTAAATTCTCAGAGCTTCTGATGCAGCTGCAGCAAGACGCAGACTTCATTTTCTCTTTCCACATCTTCCGCACCCTGGCATTGAGACCGAACGAGAAGAAGAGGAAGATGCCTTGGAAAGCATTGACTGTCGTGAAGATGAAAAACAGGGCAATGGAGGTACGAACCCAACCTGACAGGGGTCCTAGGATCCAGCTAAATCCCATCAAACAAGATATCTGGAGAACGAAAAATGAAATACGGCGATTAACAGCCTATTAAACAAGACACATGTACATGAAAATAAGACGGGGATGACTATCCAAACGAATATAGATATCTGACGAAACAAAAATGGAATACGAATGCCAGTAATCATTATTTTGGCTTATTATTGTACTCAGGATTATGACATTGTATTGGATCTCTGCTCAGGAATGACTGAATAAAAAGGAAAGAGGGGAGGGGGAGAAAAGAAAAACAAAAGGAGGGATGAGAGGGATAGAAAGAGATCGAGAGAGACAGAGAGAAATGCAGACAGAAATAGAGAGTAAAAGTGGGGAGAAGAAGAGGAATGGAGATAAAGAGGAAAAGAGAGGGGAGAGGGGAGGAGGAGGAGGGAAGAGAGGCGAGAGAAGAATAAGAGAGCAATAGAGCAAGAAGGAGGAGAAAAGGGAACAGGAGCATAAAAAAAGGAGATGACCCGATTGCTCTCATTAACCCTTTCAGGACAGGAATCATTTAAGGGCTAAATTGATCACCTTTTTTTTCTTCAAATTGGCAACAATAATATTTTTCTGTTAGTGCTACATGGTTCTAATAAAATAATATCTTTGAAAACATTATACATAGTTAGAAACTTTGTCGAAAAGTTGGAAAAGTGGCCAATTTCGATAAAAAACAATGATTTTGAATCTCTCAATGTGTTGCCAATTTAAGGATTTTAAAGCTTAATCTCCTTTTTTAAATTCCTGGCATTGAAAACAATATGGTCATGTAACAAAAATGGACACAGTGAGTGCAGAAATTTTTGCTCTTTCTACTCATGCATCTGGTATAATTTTTAGAGCTCTTAATCAAAAGTTATTAAGCCAAACCACAAAATGTGGTCAATTGTCTCGAAAGGGTTAACTGCACCTTGTTTCTATACAGGGTGACCCAGAAAGAATGCAACATTTGAGATCTGCGATTCCAACGACATCATTGACACAATTTCTTCTTTTATTGGGTAGACAACTCTTTTCCGAGTAAAATGTCTTCAAGATCATCAATTTTGGGTGAGGCGTTTTGCTTCTACAGCTATTTTTGTGAGGCAATGTCATTTTCAAAATTTGCTCCTTTTGCAACCGTAGTCATGCTTGAAGCAGCGAGAAATTTGCCAATGACGGCTTTTCATACAGTCAGTTTTGTTGAAAAACGCATGACTGATGTCGCTTTGAAAACGAAGACAACATGAATGAAACGAAGATTGTATGAAAACCCGTCATTGGCAAATTTCTCGCTGCTTCAAGCATGACTATACGGTTGCAAAAGGAGCAAATTTTGAAAATGACATTGCCTCACAAAAATAGCCGTAGAGTCAAAAAGCCTTACCCAAAATTGATGATCTTAAAGACATTATACTCGGAAAAGGGTTTCCTACCCAATAAAACTAATGAAACGAATGATATTGTGTCAATGGTGTTGTTGACATTGCAGATCTCTGGTGTTGCATTCATTCTGGGCCACCCTGCATAATTCCCGCTCGTAAAAAAAACCCTTAACGGTTAGACATGCAGTACCCCCTATGAATGGGCCCATGCCACGCAACTTTCTGGAAAGAAATATCACAGGTGGTTAAAAGTGATGGAAAGGGCATCAATGATGGAGATATGACTAGGTGAGCTAGTGGTCATCTTTCTGTCTTCGCCTACAAACCGTCTCTGACGGACCCCGGTTCGAAAATGAGTCGCGTCTTTGGGATGATGACGTTAACATAAATAATCGTGTGTCATCGACACACGTGTGTCATAAACCAATTACACACACGATCAACATAAAAATGTCAAACTGGTGAATATGTTTTTAATAAACGTTTTTAATTTGCATATAATGCCAAAAAAGATGATCCTAAAGAAAATCTTCCCGATAAGATTCATGGAAAGAGCCGCCTACCATTTACTGTGTTAGTTTAAAGAGGCACCTTGAAAAAAGAAAAATGGCAAAATCTCATTTTCAGGCTCTCTTTAAGTAACAAAAAAAGCATGTTTACTATTTAGAAAAAAGGACAGTTGATCGTTTTGGAAAGGATTTTTTTTAATTAGCGAGCTTTACCGCCCGTGATTTTTATGCGAAGTCAAATTACCTTAAAGTAGGTAAGAAGCTCTGATATAAAACGCTTGCGTTCTACGTTGTTGTCATGTCCAAAAGCACGTCGGGTCATGCGGTGTGTCTTCCAAATGTTGACTACGGTGATGACGAAAAAAACGATGTTGGTTATCACAGATAAGAAAACTGGAACCACGAAGAAAACATTGAGGGCCAGGTATGGATGCAGCCAACATATTGAACCCGATCCATACTTCAAAGGGATAACTTCATTCTCGGTGAAATGTAGTCCGATTGCGATGAGGACAATTATTAAAGGAACACCCCAACCGAACAGTGAGTAGCGAGCGTAGCGCTTCAAGCGATTGGTCGATTCGTGACGCGCGTGCGTTTGAACTCCTTTAAAGCTCAGGAAAAGGTCGAAAGCAAGTACATTCATCCACGCAAAGACGCTCAGATAAGTGAAATGTCCGACCATCGACAAAATCTGACACAGCATGGATGAGAGAGGTAAGTAAAGAACGATGTAATTGGTGTATAGCTGGGTAATCAACAACGCTACGACAAAGCTTAATATGGCCCATCCTTGAAAGTTCCGGAGCTCAGGGAAAGTCGCGTAGGTAATTAACAAAAGAAACAGACATAACGTTGATATACCATACATAACTTCTCCATAGATGCGATATAATTCATAAATAAAGTTCGTGTCTACTGCAGAAAGGTTATTGCTATGCACAATGCAGATCCCGATTGAATTGTTCGACAAGTATTCAAACTTTACAGCGCTATATTCCGTTCCCATGTACAAGGCAATAGTCGAGTTGCTTTCATCTCTCAGAGAATACTCCTCTTCGGTTAGGACAATGGCACAGTTGGTCATAACTTCCCACCTTTTGCCACAGACCCCAACGTCTCTTGTTTTACTTTGACGACCGAATTCTAGAGTTTCAAGAACTTCATATGTCGTTCTGTCAATCCACCAATTTGGTAAAATGTAAGTTCCGTTGAAGAAGAGAAGGGAAAATAATGGTGCGAAATCATCTGACTGACCGAAGAACCACTCTTCGTTACAGTCGCTCGACGAAAGCGACGTTGTGATCGAGTCATTATTACCTCCTTCCAGCGAACAGGCTACTCCGAATTCGATGACGCCTTTGCATCGGCTGCTTTGGTTTTTATCTTTAAGCTTAGTTTCAAGAACTTTTTCTATCTCCAGTAGAAGAAGGCTTGCGTTGATGGCATCGATGAGCGGGGACCGCCACCCTGATACACCTGGGTGCTGAAGAAAAGTTCTCTCGTCTAATTCCTGGGAAGAAAGAAAGTCACTAACCGAGGACTTGATCGTGGATTCGGGATCATTGCATGAACCCCCTATTTCGGTATTGAATCGGTGAATAAACTGTAGAGTTCCGTTGTGGCATACTGGCCACACCAGCCCATCGTTTTGTGACGGGCAAGTTGTAGAGATCCGCTGGAACCCTTGGGGACATTCAATGGCTGTAGATCGAGATGAGTTTGATGGGGCACGGTGAATATCCAAACCAAAAGGCCCATCCTCATCTCGTGTTATCGTCGGACTCCCTGCACATTCGTATCAAAGGGATATGAAATTGCGTGATACAAAGCATAAAAGTATATATACTTGTCGGTAAATTGATTTATGATCGCCACAAAATCAATTTACCGACAAGTTAGTCTAAATCTCCCAAACGGGGGTAAAGTGACAGATTTTCATTAGTCAATGGCTAAAAAAAGGTCCAAGTATGGTAACAAAATTGAGGTGTCGTCCCTAACACCCCCTAGTGACGCCTCTGGAAAAGAGCTCATGGTTTTGACAAAAAGCGTGTTCCATTTCATGTAGAGGATAGCGGGGAATTTCAACCATTATTTCTTCAAACCAATATTTATGAAAGAAGGTTTGCGGTTCTAACGAAAACTTACATGATGTAGAGGCGAGATCAGAAGGCAGTGAAGAGAACCGAGTTGGAGACAGCGTTGGTGGACTCGACGTCGTCGTGAAGGCGAGAACATTGTCCATCGTCATCGAGAAGCATGTCAAGACGATGACGATAAACTGCATCATGATTAAGAGGCTGTAAGGTGTAGCAGATAAACCAGAAATTGGGTTCGAGTCCAAGTTAGGGTACTTAAACTACTTATTGCCTTTGAACCGTGATGACCTAGGTACGTGTCCAAGTTAGTGTGCTTGTGCCATTGGGTGTCAGGGTTATATTGATGGTATTCGAAGTGGGATTATTCGGGCTAGAGTCCAAGTCAGTACCACTGGGCCTAGAGGATATTACAATAGACTTGGAGACGTAATGACCCGACTCTGAGTCCTAGTTATTGCGCAATAGCACGTGGTCTCAAAGGAGAGTGCGATAGTTTTGGAAACGTAACGAGCCCCTGGATCGAGTCTAAGTTAGTGTGTTTGCAAGCCTTGGGCCCAGTGGATAATGGGAAGGTTTTGGAAACGTAATGGCTTAGGTTCGAGTTAAAGTCTGTGATCTATTACCCTTGTGCTCAGATGGTGCGATTATCCTTGAAACGAGATGATCCTGGTTCGAACCAAGTGACCTAGGGTAAGGAATTAACCATCAATTAGCTGGTTTTGTCGGATAGGACACTCTGTAGTGTAGGTCCCTTGGAAAACAATCATCAAATTTCTTTCTCGTCATTCGGGTAAAATTCGTCGCTGGTTTCTCGAACTGACGTACGCACATATAGGCTTAAGTACAGGAGATACGTCGGTTCGCGAAATCAGAGACGAATTATAAGACTTAACCAAAAAAAAAGGGATAATTGAAAGTGACTTTAGGATGGGAAAAGACGACTTTTAGAACTACATTCTAAAACACAAACAAACACAAAATTAACAAATCTGGCGATGTTATTGTTGTTTACGGCATAGGCCTACAATAATTATACATATGTTTGAACAGAAATATCGACCAACTTCTTACGTAATACCTTTTTCTTACACATAATATTACATGAAATAATATCCTTACAAGGCCGTGTTTCATAAAACTTGTTATTAATAACAAGTTACAATAATTGTTATAAGCTACTGATATCCTTGAATCTGATTGGCTGATTTTAAATTTGTCATAGAAATGGGGCAGTTGTTATCGATAACAAGCGTTATGAAACAGGGCCCAGAAGTAAACGTTTTATCACTGCCATTCAACTATATTCTGGGGATAGCAACATTAATGGCAACTCTGGGTATGGTAAAAACCTTGTGAATAGCTGCACGTTTCCACTCATTGTTGCGTTCTGAATTAATTGTTGGTACCGTACTCTCCAGGGGCGGATCTAGCTTTTTTCCAAGGGGGGGGGGGTTTGAGGGGCTGAGCTGGGTATTGCGAGCGAGCGAAGCGAGCGAGGGGGGAGGGTGTGGGAGGGGGGACCCCCCTCCCACAGTAGGGAGATTTTTCATTTTTAGGGTTGCCAGCTTGCGATTTTAAGCATACTTGCATGCTCTATTTTTTCTCTTTTTTGTTTTCCTATGCACATTAAATGTTTACTTGGCAGCCCAAGGGGGGGGGGGGGGGTTAAACCCCCTAAACACCCCCGTAGATCCGCCACTGCTCTCTTTTTTATGGTCTAGATTTGTCAAAAACAGAAAAAGCTATTCAAACTTCAAAACAGTATTTTACACAAAGATCTCCATTCCATTGAGAATATGCAATAATACCTTGAAAAATGGATATGAGATTATTTTTATTTTAGTTGTTAATTATCAATCAAAAGAGTCAAATATATTTTGTAAGAGTACCGGCTTGGTATATTATGATTGTTAAATATTCAATAAAAACAGCAATAACAGTCACATATCAATATGTACTTGGAACTCACTGAGACAATGTTGGAGAGCTGTCCTACAGCGCTTTACCCGCTATGTACTGCAATCATATCCTTTGCATGCAGACCAAGGTGCAATGTATACAAAGGGAGGGCCTTCTTTTCCACAATGCTCCAGGCAACAGGTATGTCTATAAAATTATCAAGTTTGCTTTATCCGATTCAGTACACATTCACAATCAGGATTATGGCCGAACTTCAAAACACCTTTCAAAACCCACACATGTGCATAATATATATGAACAGAAGGTTAAACAAGGAGCTGAAAGATATTTAGGGGTAAATAAATATGCACGTCGGCCTACAAGTGAATCATTGATCTTCATAATGGTTTCATGTTTTATATCCCTTGAAAAAGACAGAAATATTGAAGTAGTTATTCCTTTAATCCTTTATTGCAACAATATTTAAATATGCGCACGTACAATAACAAAAGGGATAAGCAGGTGGAGATAATGATTATTCGGCTTTAACTGAAGGCAGTTTTATACCAACATGAAAAACATTATTTTTTAACCGGAGAAGAGCATGCAATAATGGGATGGAAATTGGATAGCTATCATACCTAAAAAGAAAACGATTGCTATGTTTTTCCTGCTCTAACATAATGTACCCGTAAAGGCCACCGCACACCTTACGATCGGTCTGCGATCCGATTTCAGAAGAAAATGTAATATCATTTGACAAATCATTTAAAAACGAAAAATATTTTAGATTGAGGGTCTGAATGGTCATACAGATAGTAAAATCGATAATACAGCCTTTGCCGAGTTTTCTAGTCGGTGGAATGGCCAAATCGGCTCTGAGTCGCAGTGACGTCACAAAAATCGTACGGCTGCCTACGATTTGAAACTAATTTTGCCCCTATTCCCTGTAGAAAGCTGACAGCTCACCCAAACCCTATGTTTAGCATTCATTTTACTTTTCAGAACCTGACAAGGGTAGATTTCATTTGTTAAAGTGCCAATATTTAATGCCATAGCGATTTATTTCACAAATCGGATCGCAGACCGATCGTAAGGTGTGCGGTGGCCTTAATAAGCAGTCAGTGTATAAGACAATGTTCTCTGTATTTTGCCATCTTTACAAGAATCATGCAGAGGTAAGATGAAGCGCTTCCATAATAATTAGTTAAGGTAACGTAGGCATATCGAGCGTGTAGGCCTGTAGGAGGAAGCTGGCGAATGCATGCCACTCCCGTTAGAAGGCCCGGGGAAATGGGGGGGGGGGGGGGCGAATCGAACTTTGCAACGGGTCTTGCAGGAGCTGCCTTTGGTAGCCCAGGGGCACCCTCCGTCTATCCGTTTCTGGAAACGCCACCGACACCTCTTCTTTGAATATAGTGTAATGTTGACTGAACATGCTGAATGCTCCTTAGCATGACCGACTTAACTGGAGGCGCACATATTTTTCATTCTAATTGTTTTCGGCCAACTCCCTGCAGGCATAGGTTGAGCGCAGCATAGGATAAATTGTTGCGGATCCATGATTTTCTGCGCGGGGGGAGGGGGGGGGGGCACAAGTCCGAAATTTTTCTGACAAACAAGAAAGAAAAAAAGAGAGAATTTTAAAGAATTTTTCCAGGTTCAGGTGCCTTCTTGCCGCGGGGCACAATTCATATTTCTTATTACTTCATATAATTAAGGTATAGGTCAAAGCCAGATTGCGTTTTGCCATTTTGGCTTTGCTTGTATCTCAATAGAATTTTTAAAAAGAGAGAGAAAACAATAAAATTATATAGTACCAGAAGGGCTAGTTTTCATCCCAATCAAAACATGTTCTTATCAGCCTATATAGCTGAGGGAAAGCCATGCTCCCTAAGATGGAGTTCATACGGATTCTCAGATCTCGTGCACGCAGAAAATACTGATTAAAAATTTTCCGTGTAAAGAATTCTCCGTGTATAATCGCATCAGTTCACTAGGTATTTGGTAATTTGATTAGAGAAGATCCGCTTGAAAAAAATAGGCAACAGGTAAAAATTACCATATTTGTGTTGGCTACCGTTCAACCCGGATCTCTGGACAGTTTAACACTCTTTGTGTTAAAATTTTTACCAGGAGTTCTTTCAGTGTGATTCCCCAATGACTCTTTAAAAAGACATCCTCTTTTTTGAGCACCACAACCACCATCCTCTCCAAAAATGGAAGCGTCATAGAAATGAGTTTTTCATGGCCAATATAAAGGAACCCTTTCTAGAAAAATAAAAATATGAACAGTATAAACAGCGGCTGACGCAACGATTCTTCAGAGATAACTAAGACTGAAATTGCATACATTTTGTTATTTTTATAAAATTTCTTTTCAGTTGAGAATACTTATTAACATCAAGCTCCTCTTGGTAAGAAACTAGTAATATATACCAAATACGAAAGTTTATTATCATTATCATTATTATTATTATTATTATTATCATTATCATTATTATCATCATCACCATCATCAACATCATCATTATTATTAATAATATTATTACTATTTTTGAAATTATTATTATTATCAATATCATCATCAGTATCATGATCAGTATCATTATTATTATTATTATTTATTCGGCATTTCAAAGACACGATAAAGTCATGATCGGGAATACAAAGTAAGAACAAAGGATTCAGCTTCCCAAAGTTGCCTGGAAGAAGAAAAAAAAAAGGAATGGAATTCCTATATGACCCTTGGGTCTTTCCTACAGACTCTATAGGAAACGCACCAGGGGAGCGTTTCATCAAGCGTTTTGTCAGTGATTTTTACCGACAACTGTTATAAGCTACTGAAATCCTTGCATCTGATTGGCTGAGAGCAAATTTGTCAGTAAAAATCACTGACAAGACGCTTGATGAAACGCTCCCCAGGCCTAAAATAATATAGACAAATGTATTTGCATAATGCTGTATAAAATTTTTACTGAATTGCATTACATGTACAATAATCCGAGAATTCAATTTCTGTAAAGTGGTTCATAGTCAGAATATACCAAGCCAAGGTCCGGTGACGTAGCGTAGGAGGCACTAATGTCATTCATGAGGGGCATCTGGCTTACTAGATGCATGAATGAAATGAAAAATCATCAGTGGCGGATTTAGGACAGGGGGGGGGGGGCTAACTCCGGACCGTGCCCCACCCCCCCCCCTTTTGAAAGCAAAATGTACATTGTGGCCCACTTTTAGTTTTTTCCTTTTTTCTTTTTCTTTTTGCTTATCACAGAATTTTTCAGGAAAACGGGACCAAACAAATCTGATGACCCTTTTTTTCTTCTCTTTTTTGGCTTTTCTGAGATTTGTGCCCCTCTTTTACAAAATTTCAGGATCCGCCCCTGGTATAGATAATAACGCAGTCGAAATAACGCCTTGTGTTGACCAATGCCAGTTACACACGATTGCTTTATTACCTACGTTATTCAAGCCTACGAAGGCAATTTCATACGCCAGTAATTCAACGCAAACTTTGTACTGTTTAGTTTGCATTCCTGTTTTGTACGACGGTCACTGTCGCATGGCGCGTTAGGGGCTGCGTCATTCGCTGACGCAGTTCTACGTCAGGCAAATAGCAAATCGTTACGGGGACAATTTTTATGACAAATCACTTTTATACTAATTTAGTAATTATCATATACATTATTCACTCCAAGTTACTAGTTAGCGCTGGCGGATTAACCCTTTCGAGACAATTGACCACATTTTGTGGTTTGGTTGAATAACTTTTGATTCAGAGCCCTAAAAAAATATACCAGATGCATGATTAGAAAGAGCAAAAATTTCTGCAAACACTGTGTCCATTTTTGTTGCTTGACCATATTGCGTTTGATGCCAGGAATTTTTAAAAGGAAAATAAGCTTTAAAATCCTTAAATTGGCAACACATTGAGAGGTTCAAAATCTTTGTTTTTTGACAAAATTGGCAATTTTTTCAACTTTTCAACAAAGTTCTTAATAATGTATGCTGTTTTCAAAGACATTACATTTTATTAGAACCATGTAGCATTAAAAGAAAAATATTTTTGTTGCCAATTTGAAGAACAAAATGTGATCAATTTAGCCCTAGAATAATTCCTGTCCTGAAAGGGTTAAAAGCGACACAAAATCGTGCAAACCTGAAGCCTGGCTCATACGAGGCGTCATTTCGATTGCGTCAGTGCCTGCGCTAATTTGGTCTGTGAAGGCAATTAACCCATACGCCAGTTATTCTGTTCATTTTCTCGCTTTTTAAACAATATCATTCTTTCATGGCACGAAAAAAAACCCCACACAATTCACTGACGCGGTCCTAACGTCAGCAAATGACGTCTCGTGTGAGCCAGTCTTATAAAGTCAACTTTTTTTTTTCTTGTAAGAGAATTCTTGAGTAATTCCTTTGGCCTCCTTACAAAATCCCGATCATCCCCCACCCCTCGCCAGCTAAACTACATGGGAGGGGAGGGTAAAAAAAGTCATAAACGCAGGTGTTGTTCCACATTGATAACATTGCTCTGAAAAATCCATGTTTGGCGAAATACATTTATAAAGAAGTGTTTTTTATTGGAATTTGCGTAAGAAGCTCTGATATAAAACGCTTGCGTTCTACGTCATTGTCATGTCCAAGAGCACTTCGGGTCATGCGGTTTGTCTTCCAAATGTTGACTACGGTGATGACGTAGAAAACGATGTTGGTCATCACAGATAAGAAAACTGGAAACACGAAGAAAACATTGATAGCAATTTTTGGACCCAACCAACAAATCATTGGATTCGATCCATAATTCAGAGGTATAACATCGTTCTCAGTGAAATGTAGTCCGATTGAGATAATGACTATTATTAAAGGAACACCCCCAACCGAATAGTGAGTGGCGAGCGTAGCGCTTTAAACGATTGGTCGGTTCGTGACGAGGCGAGCGCGATTGAGTTCCTTTAAAGCTCAGGAAAAGGTCGAAAGCAAGTACATTCATCCACGCAAAGACGCTCAGATAAGTGAAATGACAAAACATCGACAAAATCTGACACTCCTTGGATGAGAGTGGTAAGGAAGGAGCGATATACTCGCTGTGTAGCTGGGTTACCAACAACGATAGGACAAAGCTTAATATGGCCAATCCTTGAAAGTTCCGGAGCTCAGGGAAGGTCGAGTAAGTAATTATCAAAAGAGACAAACATAACATTGATATGGCATACATAACTTTGCAATAGATGTGATATAAATCTTTAAGAAAGTCCCTTTCAACCGCTGAAAGGTTGCTATGCACAATGCAGACTCTGATGGAATTGTTCGACAATTATTCAAACTTTTCAGCGCTATATTCCGTTCCCTTGTACACGGCAATAGTCGAGTTGCCTTCACCCCTCAAAGAGCTCTTTGGTTAGGACAACGGCATAGTTGGTCATACCTTCCAACCTTTTGCTACAGACACCAACGTCTCTTGTTTTACTTTGACGACCGAATTCTAGAGTTTCAAGAACTTCATATGTCATTCTTTCAATCCACCAACTTCCGTTGAAGAATAGAAGGGAAAGGACTGGTGTGAAATTATCGGACTGACCAAAGAACCATTCTTCTTTACAGTCGCTCGATGAAAGCGACGTTGTGATCGAGTCATTAATACCTCCTACAAGCGAACAGGCTACTTCGATTTCGATGACGCACCGGCTGCTCTGGTTTCGATCATTACGCCTTCTTTCAAGATCTCCTTCTATGTCGTGTCGTAGAAGAATCGCGTCGATACCATCGACAAGACGGGACCGCCAACCCGACATAGCACTTGAATGCTGATGAGAAGTTTTCCCATCTAATTCACCCGGGGGGGGGGCACTCATGTATATTGGTGGTACGGGGACGTGCCGCTTTGATGACCCCCTTTTTCAGACTCCGATTTCCGTTCTCTAGATACTCAGTTCCGCTCAGGAGCCGCTCAGCCCCGCTCTGAAGACCCCCGTTATGAAACATATCCGTTCGCATGCGGCCGCGCCGGGAGCGTGGCGGAGGCAGTGGTCGCTCGACCTGGTCTCGCGCCCTAGGCCCTTTCGTCGCGCGAGCCTTGAAAACTGCTTCAGCTAGCTAGCTACTAGCGCTACACGGCGCGGGCGCGGCCCCCGGCGCGGCCCGTCCCGAGATCCTGCGATGGCGAAGGTGTACCGCCGATAAAGCGAGGTTAGTTTTGTAGTTCCCTAGACCCTGTTTTTCACTCTGCCCAATAGATCATAGTTCCCAAGACCCCGTATTTTACACCTTGAAGTCAGTTCCTTAGACCCCCTTTTCGGGGATTCGTGAGGCACACCCCCGTCAAAATATAATTCGAGTGCCCCCCCCCCCCCGGGCTAATTCATCGTAGGGGTCCAAAAGAAAGTCACGGACCGAGGACCTGCTCGTGTATTCGGGATCAATACACGAACCTCCCTTCACGTCTGTACTGAATCGGTGCATTACCTGTAGAGTCCCGTTGTGACATGCTGGCCACGTCGGCTTATCGTTTTGTGACGAGCAAGTTGAAGAGATCCGCTTGAACCCATGAGGACATTCAATGGCGCTAGGTCGAGATGAGTTTGATGGGGCACGGTGAATATCCATACCGGAAGGCCCATCCCCGTCTTGTGTTAACGTCGGACTCCCTGCATATTGATATCAAAGGGACATGAAATTGCGTGATACAAAGCATAAAAATAATGATCGCCACAAAATCATATGATCGACAAGTTAGTCTAAAGTTTAGCAGATAGACCAAGTTAGGGTACTTACTGCCTTTGAACCGTGATGAGTGCGTGTCCAAGTTAGTGTGCTTGTGCCATAGGGTGTCAGCGGTATATTGATGGTCTTCGAAGCGATATTATTCGGGCTAGAGTCCAAGTCAGTGTGCTTGTATACCTTGCGCACTGTGGATATTGCGATGGTCTTGGAAACTTATTAGCCCGACTTTGAGTGAAGTTATTTTACTATAGCACGTGTTCTCAAAGGATAGTGCGATGGTCTTGGATACTTAATGACCCGCCTCTGAGTGCAGGTTATTGCGCTACATCAACCGGTCTCAAAGGAAACGTAACGAGACCCTAGATCGAGTCCAAGTTAGTGTGCTTGTGCCTTTTGGCCCAGTGGCTGTTGCGAAGATCTTGGAAAGGTAATGACCGAGTTTGGATTCCAAGTCGGTGATCTATTGCCCTTTTGCTCAGAGGATGATGCAATTATCCTTCAAATAAGACGATTCGGGTAATTGAGTGACCTGGTTGGAACAGGAGACTATTGTTGTAGTAAAATTGAAGTAAATTGTCAAATTACTTTCTCGACATTCGAGTAAATCTATAAGAATCAAAAGAATAATATATTTTACAAGAACAAATTAAAAGTAATTTTCAGATGAAAAACTGCTTCATTCTTCCAAAAGATCTTACGACTTTATTATTAATGTTAACGGCATGCAGTCATTTGGAAAAAGAAAAATGGGACAATATATTACTAATGACGTTTAAAAAAAACACATATTAGATGAAATGGCATAACATAATGTAAGCTTTACTTCACTGCCATTCAACAACATATAATTATGGGGATATCACCAGTAATGACAACTAAGGGTAGCGAAAATTGTTGGTAAAGTCTGATTTCATAGTCTATATTTGTCAAAAATTGAAAAGGCTATTCAAATTTCAAAATAGTATTTTACACATAGGTCGACATTATACTGATTCAGAATATCTCATAATACATTAGCTATTCCGAGAAGAAAAAAAAATCGATATAAGATGATTTTCTTTTAGTCAAATATATTTTTTAAAAGTAATGTTTGCAGATTGGTCTATTGTGCTTGTTAAATGCTTAATAAAGAAAACAACACATTATCCTATGTTACTTGAAACTCACCATTCAACAAGGCAACATCGGAGAGCTGTTATACAGCGCTGTAATAATACTATTCCGTGCTTGTGTAGCGCATATCTATAGGCGTACGAGGCTAAGGGACTGGGGGGGGGGGGGGGGTGTGCAGCCCTCCTGAGGATTTTGAAAGTGGTGAAATTCGGGCAATCCCTACCTCATATCCGGGGCAGCGATGAGCCCGAGTATTCTCATATTCAAGCAGGAAGGTGGCCCAAAATATTCAGATTTAGATTCAGATTTATTGACTTTTTTCAGTCATATTAACAAAATATACAAATATACCAAGCTGCGAGAAAGTATAGTTGAAATTATTTATCTGAGGAGGGACTGGCATAGTACTATTTTTTAAAAATAGTTACTACTGCCAGTCCCTCCGAAGATATATAATTTCCACTATACTTTCGAACTAAATGCTTGGTATATTTGTTTTATAGCTCTTCTTTACAACTAATTCAAAATAATCCTCTCCTCATTTGTTTTTTGCAGCAATGTAGAATCTCGCCAAAACGTAGTCCGAATCTTGATTTGAAAGTTCCTCAAAAGTGACGTTAGCAGAATTCACAAAAAACAACCAAACCAAACTTGATCACTTTCTTCGTATTTGAACTGTCAGTGGAAGCAATAAAATCGTCGATATCTGCCCCTTGTAAGAGGTCAAAGCGAACTTCCTCCGAGGCCGCCATGTTTGTTTACATATCCGATCCGAACCGATTAGCTACCAGCTGATCTGCATCGAGCGCTATATAGCGCGGGGCTAAAGTACCGGTGACTTGCGCCGATACTGCAGGCGGCAAGGTTATGAACAGTCCGTATAAGGACTCGCTTAGCGGGGTCGTCTGTGCGTTCAAATTTGACACAAATTTTGTCAATGAACAGTGAGCATGCGCAGTAGTGCCTTGGAAGAAAATATTAAATAGAGCATGCGCAGGTCTGCCCAGGAAAAAATAGTTAAAGCTATTCGGAGCTCTGGCAGAGATTTGTTTTTCCTAGTGAAATTATATTTTATCACGTGAGCACCAATTGACCAATCATGTATTCAGAATACTCATGAATATTCATAGAAGGGATATAATACACCAATATAACAATGTTTTTCCATAGATATGGGTACATAATTAAATATCAATAAGTAAGGTATATGATGCACAAATATTGCCCGTACACCTATGCGCATATCAAATTATGATCGTCTCTAGCGCGCTTCCAAAGAGCCTTTTGGAGCTTTAGCTCCGGCAACCGTTACCAACGCACACTAATGCATTTCAAGGAATAATCCTACCTAGTACCCATTTACCTCACCTGGGTCGAGTGTGGCAAAATTTGATGTAGATTAATGCCTTGCCAAAGGCTTTAGTGCTGTACCTGCAATCATATCCTTGAGACACGCAACAAGGCATACAAAGACAGTGCCTTCTCTGTCTCATAATACTCCAGTAAAGTGGTGTTTTACATTTTCAAGTTTGCTGTATCCGATTCACTACACATTCAGAATCAGGATTTTGGCCAAACTTCAAAACACCTTTTCAAACCCATGCGCATAATGTTATCAAAGAAAGGTATACAAGGAACTGAAAGATAATTGGGGGTTAATCATATTATGCACGTACAAGAGAATCATTGATCTTCACATAATTCCATATCATATATCCATTAAACCAGAAAGATCAATTGTTGTAATTATTCCTTTATTCCTTCATTTCAGTAGTATCGAGTAAATATACAAATTTGCGCATGTGCAATTACAAAAGTGACAAGGAGGTGAACATAGTATTCGGGTTCAAGGCAGTTTTGTACAAACATGACAATAATATATATATAAAACCGATGAAGAGAATGCAATAATGAGACAGAAATTGACTATACTTGAAAAGAAAACGACTGCTATGTTTTGCTTGTTCCAACGTAATCTACCTGTAATAACAATAATATGTTACATTTATTAAGCGCATATACCGTGAATACTTCAATCCGCTTTACAATGTTATTTATTATTACACTGTTGGGTAAAAACAGTCAGTGGAGAAGACAGTATGCTAGGCATATTACCATATTCAAAAGAATTGGGTAGGGGTTATCGAAGTTCTATCATAATAATTTAGATCAGGTAGCGACAACCTGCAGAGCACTTAGGGTGGGGCTGTTAATGATAGTAATGATAATAACAATAATAACAACCTTTTTTGAATGGATAAATAGCGCCTTTCCAATTAAGTAACAGATCAAAGCTAACTGATAAAAGCTCTGTACAGTATTTTGGTCAATGGATTCATTTACGATTATGCACTTTATAGTGCTCATTCTCCACTCCACTTAGGAGCATTCCAACTTGGCAACCATTTCAGAGGCGCACATGCATATTCCAGCCACATGCATTCGCATCCTACCCATTTCACACCTGGGTGGAGAAGAGCAATGTAGATAAAATGCCTTGTTCAAGGACATAAATGCCATGTTGGCGTTCGAACCCTTTGCATCCCCAGCCTAGTGATTAAATTAACCACACGACTACGGCACCTTTATACAAAAAAGGTGTTAGATTGGGGGGTCGAACTTTACAATGCGTCTGGCTGGAGCTACCTTTGGAGGTAGCCCAGGTGCACCCCTCCGTCTATCAATTCATGGATACGCCACCGACACCTCCGCTTTGAATACAGTGTTGATCGAATGCTCTCCCTAGGTTTTTGTCGGACCCAGTGGGGATGATGAAGTGTGCGCATTTTTATCGCCTTAAAAAACCCCACCAAAACCAGTCCCTTATTATAGAACGCGAATAACATGTTTTTCCTCTTTTTCTTTTTTGACGAATTCTATTTTAAGACACAATCTGGGTTCTACACAGGGTAAATAGTGGCGGATACAGGATACAAGTACCCCGTTTATTCAAAGCAATCGCGGTGTAATTACTTTCATCTGCGGTGATCTGCAAATATGCTGGTACTTATATTAACTGAATCCTATACACAGATCCATGTAATTGATATGCTATTTCAACCTGATATTCCTAAACACCTTTGACGATTTATACGTTCGAGAGATGACCTACCAAATAGAGTTGCGTTTTATTACCCGTTCACACGTGTAAAACTAAAAGAAAAATAAAATTATTGCCAATATGAAGGACAAAATGTGATTTATTTAGCCTTTAAATAATTCCTGTCCCGAAAGTGTTAAACAACTTGTGTATGCATCAACAGCCTCCACAAGCTTCATTGGCGCTGATAATTGACGCAATCCAAATGACGCCTTGTGTGCAAAAGGGCCTAGCATGAAATCTTGCGTGCGCTTTTCTATTTTCTGGAAAATTGCTAGAAACACTTGAATTCAAGAAAATTGCTAGAAACACTTGAATTCAAGAAAATTATACAGTTTGTGAACAATGAATAACACCCAGATCAGTGTTAAATCCGCTGCTCGGACAATACGGTTCCTCCCCCAAAATGAAAGTAACTCTCTGCAGCAGAGGAGAAGAAATTCAATTTTGTAGGAGCCACTTAAGAGATCAAAGAGATTTAGGGAGGAATCCACTCCAAGGTATTGATTTAATTACTCTTTTGAGAGTGGATTCCTCTATCTTGAGCATAAATTTCTCCTCCAAACTCCGTTTTAGAGTTAAATCCGCTCCAAAGTACAGGTTAAATTACTCTTTTGAGAGTGGATTCCTCTATCTTGAGCATGAATTTCTACTTAAAACTCCGTTTTAGAGTTGAATCCACTCCAAAATATTGATTAAATTACTCTTTTGAGAGTGGATTCCTCTGTCTTGAGCATGAATTTCTAACTTCGTTTTTGAGTTGAATCCACTCCAGAATTATAGAGGAATCCACTACAAAGTAGTAGTTGAATTACTCTTTTGAGAGTGAATTTCTACTCCAAATAAAGTGAGCCCTGATAAGACTCCCCAAAAGTGGATTTCTGCTCCTGTACATTAATATACCGATAGCCTTTATTGTATGGGGGGGGGGGTGAGTTTTTAGATTGAATGATTGATTCAAGAGGGGTTTTTTTCTGTCTGCGGAAAAAGTATCCATTTATTACGTGAAAAGCAAATAAAAAGAGTTGCCATGTTTACCTTTTTTATAAGCTTTCTGACAGTGGCTGAAAATAATGTTAAAACTAAATTATCTATGGCTTGTGCTAAATAACAGACAGGAAACCCATACACACAAACGAGACCGACATGTAAACAGACCGAACAAAAAAAAACTAAAAAAAACTAGCATTACACCTAGTGGAATTAGAGTATGGGTCGGTATAGAATCAATGTCGGGTCGGTATAGAATCCATGTCGAGTCGGTTTGGCGGTGTGGCTTATACTCTGCAGTCACATCGCCAAACCCAGTGGCGGATTTAGGGGGGGGGGGCAATCCCGGCCCGTGCCCCCCCCCCTTTTGAGAGAAAACAATGCATTGTGCCCCTCCTATTTGCGAATGTGCCCCCCCCCCCTTTTCGACCAGAAAACCTTTTTTTTTTTTGTTGCTTGTCAGAGAATTATGGAGGGGAACTGGACCCCATAATCCCCCCCCCCCCCACTGAGCAACTTTTGGAGGGCTGGCGAAATATTTTTTTTGGGGTCGCCACCCCCCCCCCCCCCCCCCCCCCCACTGACCGACTTTTGGAGGGCTGGCGAGACCCCAAAAAAAAGGGTCTCCCTCCAAGCAGTTTCCCAAAGTTGACAATCCTGCATTTGTGTTTGTGTGCCCCCCCCCCCTTATACGAAATCCTGGATCCGCCCCTGGCCAAACCGACTCCAAATGAATAATTGAATGAATGAATGAATTTATTACCATATCTGAAACAATATATGAAACACATTTACAAGGTATTTACAAATGTGAATGGTAATGGGAGGAAACGAAATAGCTGAAATAGCTAATGAATATGTGGTTCTCTGACAAATTACGTAAATGTGATATAAGTAAAGACTACTTAAAACACGTAAGAACTTCTTAAAAATACAAATACTCTAACAAATAAGGTCTTACAATAATCAGTAAAAAAAAAAATGTTAATATTGGCAAGAAGAGTATGTATATACACACACGCAAAAATCTGTTCATTGCGTACAAACGAAATACCTGTATCTATAAAACTACAGGATAGGACTAGATTCACAAATACCGGGGGGGGGGGGAACAAAAGAAAACAAAACAAATGCATATACTGAGATACATCACTCTAGATATTCCGTTAGCATCATTTCTCTTAACTTCCTAATCGACCGATTCTTAGCCATTCAAGGTAAGGTAATTTTTTATTTGGTCTGTTGTCGGGTCGGTCTGCTCGGTGGGACGGGGTATAAGTTATATGAAAAGCTAAGTAGTGTCAAGAATTAGTACAGTGTTCTCCTTTTGTTTGACTAAACACGAAATGATCCTACTGATTATGACATGAATTGATGTGATTGAAATACAGGCATAAGTTTATTAAATACATACTACAACAACTACACTGTACTCGCATTTTACAGTAATTTTTCATATACAGTACAACTGTACAAGCAGTTTGGGATTGGGGGGGGGGGGGGGCAAACATTCAAGGGGGCTCACCTTTCAAGGGCTCATGTCTTCTCACCCCTAAAAAAACACACACGCTTTCCCACCCTCTCACAACAATACAGATCCTACTGATAAATCAAAATTTTACTCAAAAATTCTCTGACAAGCATTTTTGGGGTGTATTTTTACTGGAAAATTCTCTGACAAGCAAAAAAAACAAAAACACCAGAATTATGCTAAAATTCTGCTAAATTTTGTCAAATTATGCTAAAGCGGTCGAAATTCTGCCAGAAAGCAGAATTCTGCCAACTCTGGCAACCTTGCGTCTAATACAAAACCTCCACTACGTTAAAGTTTAAAGTTTGAATGCTTTATCCGTCTTCAGTGATTTCCATGAATACGAAAAATGAATACAAAGGCTTACAATTACGTAATAAAGCAATCAAGCTTTTAATATACACACGATTTTTACTCCTTTACTACTGATTTTTTTTTTTTTTTTTTACGGGGGGGGGGGGGCTTTTTGGGGGGCGAAAATGCATTTTGCCCCCCCCCCACTTTTTCGTTTGGGGGGCGACCGCCCCCTGCCCCCCCCCCCCCACTTCCGGCGCCTATGACTGTATAACCATCTGTTTTTCACCTTCATTTGCACCTTTTATCTTCATAATATTCCTGATAAACTAATTAAATTACTGAATTAAGATATCAGAGCCTAGAGACATAATACATGTTATCAAAATGGTCAAGAATTCAATCATTCCTTTGTTGTTGTTTTTTCAAACATTACGTTTTATAATCACAATAAGTTGTTATAGAAAGTGTTTTCACTATTTTTGGAATCAAAAGATCAACATATCGGAGTTTATCGAATTCAAATATGGACTCAATGACAATTGATTCCACCAATATTGTTTCAATAATATTTGTGGAATCACTTAAAAGCGCCACCCGCTTATATTCGCCCCTCCCCTTACTAACAGAGGCGTCGGAACGTCGGGCTAGGACAATCATGACAATGGATTGGAGGGGGGGGGGCATATTTTGTCTGGCGGACAAAAGATGCCCCCAATCCATTGTCCGAGCCCGACGTTCTGACGCCTCTGCTTACTAAAGACAGCATTGTCCTCTGAGTGAACAGATGGATGTATTACGGATAGGCCTAAAGTAATAAATAAATTAATAAAATATATAAAATGAAGCTTTTCATATGTGTAATAGGCGTAATTCGTGCAGTGGTGGCGGAAGTGGGGGCCTTTTGTTTAGCGGAGAAAAGGTCCCCCACTTCCATTGTCCGAGCCCAACGTTCCGCCGCCTCTGAATTCATGTCATTTACAAGCAGCAGCATCTTTGTACGATTCTGTGTAAGATGTATTTGCTCTATTTCCTCTATATATGAATGGCATAGGCGTAGCCAGAGGGCACAAGGGGGCCATTCCCCTGTTCGTCCGCTAAAAAGAAATAGAGAAAGAGAGAAAAAAGAAAGGGAGAAAAGGAAGAAACACTTTGTTCCTTAATGATAATGTGCCCCAAATCGGAAGGGTAAAGTGCAACAGAAATTGAAATTTTAGGGTTTAACACGCAAACTTTTGTAAAGCTCGGTCGCTTTGCTCCTTCGCACATGTTGCTTCGAGATTTCGTAATTTCCTGCCCAAATAATAAAACCTACCGGTAGTTTACAAATAGCGTTTTAATAGGGTTCAAATTTGAAAATATAATTCTGGTTTAAAGTGTACAAAATAGCATTTTCAAAGGTTTCACATTTTATCGCGAGTAGAAAATAATGACAAATGTTTGGGTTCGTTGTGGTCCGCTTAATTCACTATAGTGTGAATAAGCCTTTACAAAGGCCACTACACAGAACTAGTCTTGGTCTTCTTGCTTTTGTCGGAGCTTCCACTGCTGCTACTGGATCCTGCTGACTTGACTTTCTTTCTCCACATCTTCCTCACCCTGGCATTAACGCCGAACGAGAGGAAAACCGAGATGCCTTGGAGGGCATTGGCCGTTATGAAGAGGTACCAGAGGGCGGACGTTGTACCCAGGGCGGCTATCAATCCAAACAGCCAGCTGAATCCCATTAGACAAGATATCTAGAAATGGAGAAAAGGAGGAGGAAAAGAAGAAGAAAATGAAGAAAAAAAATGGAGAAGAAAAATACGACAATTAAAATGTAGGCGCGTGTTTTATTATTATGTTGTGTCGTATGCTGATTCTATATTTTTACTTCTTTAATTATTAATCAATCGACAGCCCAGGATGATGACATGAGGGCACAAAATTATCGGAATATCATGTATGGAATTTTTTTCATTTAGAAACATGATAATCATGGGCTGCGGAACCAGGGGGGCTGGGGGCTGCAGCCCCCCTCACACTTTTTTGAGTAGACACGTCCAAAAAAAAAAAAATCTCGGAAAAAAAAAGACTCGAAAATTGTCATTAATGAGTGAAAGCAGATCAGCCCCCTTTCAAAAATGCTCCGCGGCCCCTGATAAGTGTAAGCCTAACCTAAGACCCGATTTCATCCATGACCCTAATTATAGTCTTTTACCTTAAAGTAGATGAGTATCTCTGTTAATGCATGATTGTGTGATCTTTCCTGTTGAAGAGCACTTCGGGTCATTTTGGTAGTCCGGCAAATGTTAACTACGGTGATGACGAAGAGAACAATGTTGGCAGTCAGTGATAAGACAACCGGTGCGATGAAAAAGACGATATTGGCAAGAACAGGATACACCCAGCAGTTTCTTCCGGATCCGTACTCGAGTGGGAGGACATCATTCTCGGTGAAATGTAGTCCAAGAGCGACGACTACGAGAAGGACAGGAGCGCCCCAACCGAAAAGCGAGTAGCGCGCGTAGCGCTTCAGGCGATTGACTGGGTCATGGCGCGCGCGCGTTTGAGTTCCTCGAAAGCTTTGGAAAAGGTCAAAGGCAAGTAGATTCATCCACGCAAAGGCACATAGAAGCGTGAAGTGTGCGACAACCGCCACACCCTGGCAGGGTGCCGTTGTGCGAGGGGTGTATGGAAGAATATACTGCAGACAGATCTGGGGTATCAGCAACGATATTGCAAAGCTGAGTATGGCACATCCCTGCAAGTTTCGAAGATCAGGGAAAATCGAATAGGTAAAGATCAACAGTATGAGACACAAGGTTGATATAGCGAACAGTACATGACCATAAATTAGTTGAACGTTTACAGGTTTCATCGTGGGAACTCTCTCCTCTTCCTGTTCTTGTACCGTGGAAAAGTTGTCATGAGTGATGCAGATTCTGATAGAGTTGTTAGACACGTATTCGAACGTTTCATCGTTGTATTCCGTTTCATTGTAGACAACAAACGTCGAGTTTCCGCCATCTTTTAAAGAGTATTCCACTTCGGATAGGACAACCGCACAACTAATCAAAGCCTTCCGTGTACCACAAACCCTGATCTCTCGCGTTTTATCCTGACGACTGATATCGGATAAGTACGTTTCCACAACGTCGTATGTTGTTCTGTCGCTCCACCAATTTGGTGTAATGAAAGTCCCATTGAAAATGAGAAGGAAGGATCCATTGTGCCAGACTGGTGTGAATTCATCTGGAAGTCCGAAGAAATAATCTTCGTTACAGTCCCTCAATGAAAGCGACGTCGAGATCGAGTCACTACGATCTCCTTCAAGCAAACAGGCTACTTCGAATTCAATGAAATCTGCACATCGGCTGCTCCAGAGATTGTTAAGCTCACTTTCCAGAATGTCTCCTATCTCATTCTGCAGAAGACTTGCGTTCATATTGTTGATCATAGCCCAAAACTCAACTGTAGCAACGGGGTACCGGAGGGCAGTTGTTTCATTACCGTTGACAGTTGGTCCCAGATACTCACGGATCAAAGAAACGGCATCGAAACAAGACTCGTACCCGTCCACGCTGAATCTGTGCATCACTTTCAGGGTTGTAGTGTGGCATTCCGACCATGGCGGGTCATTGTCTATTGATCCGCAAGGAGTTAAGATCTGCTCAAAACCATAAGGGCACTCGATGATGACTGTGGTTTGAGGGGAGTATGGATGGGCAGTCGGCGTACGGTATGGATTCAGATCAAAAGGTGCCCCCACTCCTTGTGTGAGTAGTGGTTGCCCTGTATGAAAAAAAAAACACAATATATATATAAAACTTTAGGTCCTGTCCTTGTCTTTGAAGGCACCGCCACTCCTTGTGTTCCTACTGTTGGTACCACTTCATTATAAAAGATTGAAAGTAGCTCTTTAGCTCCTGTGACAGTTCATGTCATGAATAATATGTTTGGTCCTTCCCCATCCATCCTGAGATGTATATGTGCAGTGTTGTCTTGGTTAATTTTAATTCTTTACTTTCAAAATGACCACTCTCTGAAGGCAGTACCTTCTGTCTTCCCATGGGGATTCTCCACGTGAACGTGGGAGGGTGATGGGGTGCTGCAAATACCCCAGTTACTCTTTTTAGGGGGTGTCCATTACCTCCCTGAAAGAGTCAATGGTGCTGGGGTGCTGTATGCAGAGGGTGTTGTCCGAGTGAAAATGCACCCCAAAATCTGATGACATTTTAATTATTATTGGAAGTAGTAGCAGTAGAAGTAGTTCTGTTTTTTTTTTTTTTTTGATTTTTTTTTTTTGTTTGTCAGGATTTTTTCGGCCTTGTCGTGATACCCTCGTCACCCCTGTAAAAAAATCCTGCCAAGGTTGAAATATATTCAATAAAATTTTAAGTTTTATCACAAAACTTTCATACATTGTTTTTCCTAAAGGGGTTACTACAGAAATAGATAAATCAATCAATCAATCCACCAACAAAGAAGGAAATAGGTATAAAAACCAATAATAAATAAATAAATAGATGAACAGACAAAATCTAATGAATAACATCATTGGTGTGTGGTTCACTAAAGACTTACGTGTCGTTGTCCAACGAGGAGGCGGCGGTGTAAAAGGACCGTGGGTGAAGAAGTGAGTAGTAGGAGGAGGAGTAGGTGGTAGGAATGTCATCGGTCTCAACGTCGTGAAGGCGACGACGATGTCCACCGTCATCGTCATCGTCATCAAAAGGCAGGCATCAAAGCTGGCTCCGAGCTTCATCATGTTATGTTATTTCTACATGTAAGATAAAGACAACATACATAATAAACAGTGTCTTATAGCCACAGGGGACACAAGGGGGTACGTACCCCCAATCGAATGGTGAAAAAAAAATTAAAAGAGGGGAAAATAGAGAAAGAAAGGGAGAGGGGAAGGGCAATTTACAAAAATATCATTGATCCACTCTCACACAAAATCCCTAATATTTGTTCTCCATTTTATTCCACCTAGTAACACGGTAACACCTGTGCGCCATGACATCAATGCCTCCTCAAACACCGGCCGCGCTAAGTCACTTTTTACGTTGGCTTTCTCCACTCCCTTTCTTTCCCCCTGTTTCTATTTTATGCCATTCAATAATATTGGAGGAGAAATTTTGTAAAAGAGGGGTGTAGGAATAAGCAAAAAATTCCTGAGTGACAAGTAAAAAAAACCGAAAGAGTTATCAGACATTTTTGATGTTGTAGAGCCTTATTTTGAACACTACATGTATGAGTCAGAGAACTTTGTTAATGTTTACAATTTTTCTATTTATGCTCATGTTTATTTCATGCTTGTCCATTACATTTTTCACCTGCCAGTCACTCTCCTTACCATCTCCATCCACACCACCTGTTCATTGTACATTTCATCCCATTTTCATGTTCCCTGCATACACTCTATGTGCAGTCACTGTTGTATGTGCAGTGTATATACTCATTGTGCATTGTATTCAAGCTAGACACACTGTGTGTGTCATGGTCATTGCTAAACACATTATATAATGTTATCACTTTCTTACTTAGCTACACACACCCCTGATGTTCATCTTTGTTCATCTTTGTTCACCTTTGTTCACCCTCTCATAACTTTTATTTCTGATTGGTCAGTTATTTAGTTGAGACTTTTATGATTGGTCAATGTGATTCTGAATATTAATTTTTGTGGAGGAACAAGGAAAGAATAAAGTGGAACAAGTTCCATGTGCTTCTAGGCCAGCTGTAACCCAGATCTTGAGAGTGCTGTATCTATTTTATTTTACTGACACCTGTGTAGTGAACCCTATAGCATACGCCATCATACTTTTAGTAGCCACCCTACATCTGGTAGCAGCAGTTATTTGGATTGTTATATTTAGTGGCAGCGGTGGGATGGAAACTGATGTGATGAAAGTTGAGGCGTATCTGGTTGGGGATAGTCATTGGCAATCGTTTGTGTCTCCAATGAAGCAAAGGATTTTCCTGTATTAGTCACAGAGCATACCATGTGTGGAGTGGGGCGAATGGAGGCCTTGTATAAGTAGCTGTTCCCCTCTCTGTCTTGAACTTGCTTGCTGTGAGAAGTTAGGCTGACTTCTACCAGTCACTGTGGAGCTCGGCGAACTTGAACATGGACAAGATGGAGGATGTTGTCGCCATTCGTCTGCCTTTTCCTCCAAGGCGACCAGTCTCCGTAGTACCGGGCGCAGCAAAAGCAAGAAGTCATCTTTATCGGATGTAGGCCTACTAGAATTGTCAGGCTTGTATGAGTAGTCTGAGGACCGTTCATTGTTGGGAGCTCTCCTGGTACGACCGAAAACAGCAGCGAGCCTCTCTTTCGTAGTTTCATAGTCGCACTTCTCTGAACAACTAAGTTCGTACCAGACATCATAAGCTGCTCCAGATGGATAGGAACTCTCTGACTCATACATGTAGTGTTCAAAATAAGGCTACACAATACTCCTCCTTACAGTAAAATTGTATTTTTAGTCCAGCAGATTGGTGCAGAAAATCGATGGAACTGTGCAGTTTTTCATAAAAGCATGAAATTTGGCATGTATGCAGAGTTTTTTATGCCGAATAATTCTGGATATGGGGCCAACAAAATTTCGGGCCCTGGGGCCCGTTGTGCTCATTAAAAAAAATGGCCCTCTCAAGGTCTTTTCCCTTCAAAGTTAATGTCATCAAATTTAGTTTGATATAATGAAATATCATGTAGTATTTCCCGGCCTCTAAAATCAGGCAAATGCTTTAGGTGCCCATTTTTTTTCTTCAAATAAAGGGCCATCCTATGTATCAAAATATAAAGTCACTGATATGTTGAATATAAGTAAAATGCTTCTAAATGTGATCAGTCAACATTACGTTTTTGAAATCAACAACATAGGTGCCTCAGGTGACCATTATAACTAAAAAAGGCCCATAAATGCCCAAATAATTTAACTGCAAAATAAGATTTTTAAAAAAATATTTGATTTAAATTTCAAATGGTAGACATTAATTTTGAAATCAAGGCCATATAAAAATCCCACTTTAGGAATCACATGAGCCCATTGATGGCCCATCAAAGACAATTCTTTCCCTCACAAGAGGGTTCAACACGGCCCCAAAAAGTGTTTGAATATGAATATAACCTTGAGTTCGGGCTTTAAAGTATAACTATTGGCAAGGTACAGGTAGCATGTTTTATAAGCAGAATACCTCTAGTGTGGGGTTACTTCCTCTCATTAAGATCTCCGTCATATTAAAAATAACCACTGGTTTGTTTCAAGATGTGGTTATTAATTGCATTAAGTTTGCTGTGTCTTGAAGCTTATATCTTATAGGTAGAGAGTCTTGGATGTCGGAACTTTTTTGCCTATAACAGTCATAAGCGAAATACCATGGTGTATTTGGTCGAGACACAATGAAACCAAAGTAAAGGTATATCTTATAATGCTGAAACTTAAAAATAATGGGGAATTTCATTTCCAAGATTGCCATCAAATCGAAAAATTACTGCATAAGCGTTGAAATGTAATTTGCATCTGATAATTTTGCATTTTGGCATATAGCATCAAAATGCAAAAAGGTTAATATAATAAAAAAAATTATGTATTCAGGCTCTATTTCTATAAAGGGACATCCAACCTTAAAAGGTAACATATAGTTTTGGGAAGCCCTCAAAAACTTTTCGTGAGATTTCTTTGATTTTACTTAATGAATAGCAGGGTACTAACATAACTAAGATGCTGTGAAGTTTTTTCCTCAAGTGAAATATTTACTGAATGAGAGGTGAAAAGTAATAAAAATCCCTGGCCCAAAAAAGAGGGGATGTAAATTCAAACAACGGCCACACACACTACTCACATTAGGATTGCTGTGTGTATAGAATACGCTACACATAGTGCGAAACGCTGGGTTTATTGTGCGGGGAACCTTCGGGTGGATATGGTCTTAGCTTGAGGCAGTGAAAAGCCGTTACCAAGCGTTTCTTACAGATATTTACACTAAAATTTGTTCGAAATCGTGAATGGAATGTTAAATAATCTCGTACATGTGTCTTATGATAAAAGAAGAGTAGTATGTGACTATGTTTGATAAGTTTCTTGCCAGTATGATTTTTGCTACCGAGATTGTCTATGAGCTTTAATGGCAAGTTGCTCTGGAAGAAAGCAGAAAAATCAGAGAAGTAGATTGTTAAAAGTTTGAACGAAATTAAACAAGCAATATGAAAGTTGTAATCCCTATACAAATAGGAATTTCAAATTTTCCGAAACGGTAATGTCACTGTGATGTAGCGGCGGAGAACTCTCCCATTTGTTCCAACACACAGTGACCAAAATGTCAATTTTTCAAAAAAATATTGCTAAAATATATTTTGAGTAGTGCCCCAAGGGAAGGGGGGCTTATGAGAAAAAGAAAAATTAATGGTGTAGGACAAAATCGAGAGTTGACCGGGAATACCTCACAATCGACTGACCCAACTGCCAATTTGCGATTAAAATAGTGATCTCATTTCTCAAACATCGATAACTTTCTTATTCTTGGTCGGATTTCTTTCAGACTTTTATCATTATGTTTATCTTTTTCTGATTTTACACAAATCTACTTTTTACAAAGTTTGGATTGTCCTTTTATTAGATGTTGCAGATGTTTATAAAGAATACAGATATTAATTGGCATCTTTATAAATCTTTCAATGTCTAGGTTGTTTCGTAAGGACATATCAGTTTTGTCTTTTTTTAATATGCCACGAAGATGAAAAAAAAAATCACTTACTTGTTTTGCATCTGATTATAGGTTTATTTCGGCATAATAACATTTATTTGTAAAAGAAGGGTATTTTTTAGCTTCACCAGGATATTAATGTATATTGTTCATAAATAACTCTTCAATAAGAAGAGAAACAAATTTTAAATGTTAGATCTATATTTTCTGTTTATAGAAATTTCAAACATTTATATGTACTAAATTCCACACTTTTATACCAAGTTTTTTGCTTCCAGATACAACGTAAACTTTAAAATGCCAATAGTCACATCTTAAATGACAACGGAGACCATTATAAATGCGACGGCCATCTTGATGAAATGAAGTGACCCAACTCTTCTGCCTATAATAACCAGCTTGTAAATAGCTTTGCTTTAAAGCCCAAACTCAAGTTACATGCAAGTAGGTATTTTAACACTTTGGCAGCTATTTTGAATTTGTTAAATATGTGAGGAAATTAATCAAATTTAATTATCTCGAATGGGCCATCGATGGGCCTATGTGGCCTGCTAAAGTGAGCTTTTATATAACCTCGCTTTCAAAACTGATGTCTATACCATTAGAAATTAGAAACAAAGATTTAAAAACATTATGTTGCAGATATATTATTTTGGGCCTGTTGGGGCCTTTTCTGGTCATAATGGGCACCTGCGCCACATACATCGATCTCAAAGACGTAATGTCAACTGATCACAATTAAAGCATTTAACTTATATCCAACAAATCAGTGACTTCATAATATTTTGATATATACATGTAGGGTGGCCCTTTATTTGAAAAATGGGCACCTAAAGCATTTTAAAGGCCGTGAAATATTACATAACATTTCATTATATCAAACTAGATTTGATTACATCAATTTTGAAGGGAAAAGACCTTGAGATGGCCAATTTTAAAAAAATGGGCACAACGGGCCCCAGGGCGTGAATTTTTGTTGGCCCCATATCCAGAATTATTCGGCATCAAAAATTTCATGCTTTTATGAAAATGTGCAAAATTATTTCACCAATCTGCTGGAATATCTCTAAAGTTTTCTGACAAGCAAACCCCCGCCCCCCCCCCCCAAAAAAAGGGGGGGGGGGAGGTGGGGGCACAGACTTGGAGATGTGTACGTAAGACTTAAAGGAGAATTAAACCCAGAATATAAATGTACTTATGTTTAAAGGTGTAATATATTCTTAATGACTGGCCTGTATCACTTTAGAAATAAAATATCTGAAAAGGGTTTATTAAAATAAAGAAATTCTAGCACACGGTATCATGTGCTAACACTTTACATGGAGGATGCCATTTTCTTGATGATATGGAGTTGTACATGAACCATTGGAAACCGTTCCGGTCAGGAAGATATTTTTGATCCTAGACCTAAATTACTTCTCTTCATTACAAAAAATCCCCTTATATGATGGAAAATACATAACAGGTGTATACATATATTCTAAAATTTGAAATTTAAAGATTTCTTTTTAAATTCTCTGGGTTTGCTAAATAGAAATCGATTTCTTGGCCATGCCTCGCACAGCAGAACATAATTTAAACAACGCGCGCATTCTGACTATTGAAGTCCATTATCTCAAAGCAGGTGAATGCATATATTGTCACTATTGACGCTCAGGAAAGTTATCATCCATAAATTTGAATTAATTTGCTCGTCGCGTACGTCATAGTATCAA
The DNA here is from genome assembly GCA_025618425.1 of Heliocidaris tuberculata. Taxonomy (NCBI): domain Eukaryota; kingdom Metazoa; phylum Echinodermata; class Echinoidea; order Camarodonta; family Echinometridae; genus Heliocidaris; species Heliocidaris tuberculata. Next base: position 23,606,077 of record CM046850.1, read on the forward strand.
GAAAATAGATTTACTAATAACCTAGTTATTTTTAAAGAAATATAAAACACATTTTCGTTTTTTAGAATATACGTATATATCTGTTAAATATTTGAATTCAAAATGGGATTTTGCATCAGGAAGAATTTTGCATTCAGATTAAAAATATCTTAATTTTTGTACACATCAAGAAAATGGCAGCCCCCAGGTATCGCTAGCAGACGATAAATTTTGCTGAGAAAATCTTGATTTATACACATCTCGTATATATTTTAATGCAAAACTACGTAGGACAACAAGAAGGAATAGATTACAGACATTTAAATACCTTGGAGTGTGGCTGGACCAATCTCTAGACTGGAGAGAGCATATCAGATACACAAGCAAAAAAATCAGCTGCAGGCTAGCTTTACTGAGCCGTCTAAGATACCCGCTAACGTTAAAAACGGCTAAGATGTTGGCAGATGCTTTGGTGTTACCACACTTTGACTATTGTAGCATAGCGTGGATACATTGCAATCAAACTACAAAGGATATTCTGATTAAACAGCACAAAAGAATGGGCAGATTAGTATTGAAAACAGACTATCGAACACCCACATCTACAGTAATGGGCAAGCTAAACTGGAGACCCATTGAGGAGAGATGGACCTTTCAAAAAAGTAGAATGATTTTCAATACCATACATGGTCAGGCTCCATCTTATTTGAATTAATTGTTTCAGAGATCCAGCTCACTCCATACCCACAGGACGAGAAACGCGACAAATTTAGGTTTGGTGGTCCCTAAATTTCGTACACAGATGGGGAAGATGTCTTTCTCCCACGAGGGCGCTGTGCTGTGGAATAGTCTACACAATAATGTTAAAGCTTCAACAACTATACAAGCTTTTTCTACCAATTTCTGGAGGTACAGAACATGATGTACATAAGAACTAGTTGGAAATCACTTGTCTTAAATAAATGCTTTCTTTTGATTTTATTTAATATATCCTAATTTTATAAAGGATTTATATTGTCTATATTTCATGATGGAAAATTGGAGTACAATGTAATAATGTTAGTTATAATTTATGACATAATTAATTTGAAGTGCTCTTTCAATATTACAATGTTTCAATTTTTATTATGCCGTAATGTATCTCAACTCTATAGAGAATAGCTATATTTCATTTTGTGAAACAAGAATATGATCTTGTATAATATACATAATTATGATAACGGTAAATACATAATATTAACTGTGAAATCACATTATGCATTCATGTAATGTCTAAATGTGTCGTAAATTTACAAAATGTTTCTATAATTCATAATGCAAAACAATGGTAAAATTTAACTTTAATATCATACTTAATAAATGAACGGTATATACATAATTCCATTTTCGAGATTACACTAATTATCCACAGGACACAGGGCAATATTGATATGTTAACTGCTAGTTTATCATACTTAATTTTGATTCTTTTCTTTGCTTTAAATATGAAATAATATCTCAACTTGTATCTCAGGAGTACATGTATTTATACATATATATATATAAGTCGCCTCTTAACCACTGGAGAGTGCGGACGTGTCTGATTTTCCGTTACTCCCACGATCGATTTATCTATTGCCTTATTGGATTTATAGGGAATTTTATATATCTTAATTCGGAATCGAATTTCTGGCCCATCTGCATTCGAGCCATTCGAGGTTTAGACTTATTACGTCTCTGCATGATCAGCCGCTAGAACAATTTAGCATCCCTATATCAGCATTTTAATATTTCGTCATCGAACTGAACTTTACTAACTTCGTCACTGCGAATTCAGCGTCATCGAACCATCATCGCCATCGACATCAACATCGACATCAACATCGAACTTTTGTAGCCTTTTCATCTTAGACTTATTACGTCTCTGCATTATCAGCCGCTAGAACAATTTAACATCCCTATATCAGCGTTTATTTCGTCATCGAACTGAACTTTACTCATTTCGTCACTTCGAATTCAGCGTCATCGAACCTTCATCGCCATCGACATCAACATCGAGCTTTTGTAGCCTTTTTCATCAACCTTCGTCGATTCAGCATTATTGTTACATCATTCGTCTTTGCACTTCGTTAAACTTTTTCGAGCTTACATCTTTTCATTCAACGACTTCACCAAGTCGGACTTGAGCTAGCCTCTACGAGTAGGCCGAGAGCTATTTCTAACTTTCTTCACATCAAGTCTCCGAGCGACATCACCAGAGCCCCTTTTGTTTTCGACCTCCGTCGTCGAGCGCCCTTAGTTCAACTCAGCACCGTCTAGTACAGGAGCTAGCTAACGCCTTCTCGCGTAAGTTACTTTTACAGCCAGCAATTTTTAGACTTCCTGAACTTTAATCTGAACTCAGAACTCTAAAGTTACAGCAGCAATTTTTCACGGACTTTTAATTCCACCTTGTATCATTTTATTCATTTCTACACAGAGCTAAATTCTTATAATAAAAAGGGAAAAAGGGAATTTCTTTTGTTATGGTATTTTAATTTATTGTCGGCGTCAAGATCGTTGACGTAGAATTTTCTAAGTTTCATTTTCACCATCCTACAATTACATCCTTTCCCGATTTTTTTCTTAAAGTATAAGTATATATATATATATATACTTAAAGTATAAGTATATATATATATATACTTAAAGTATAAGTATATATATATATATATATATATATATACTTATATATATGACACCCTATTTGTTAATCTTGTATTATCATATGTTTTATGTCATTGTCATTTGAATGTATATATGTTGATATTTATACAGGGCCCTCAGGAAGAACGGTATTTTGTTTACTGATGAGGCTACCCTGTAAAAATAAAACTTTATCAAATCAAATCAAATCATCATTGAATACAAGCACATTTGTATTTTGAGGTTCTCCTTTAAGGTGTGCCACTTGAAGTTTCAAAGGGGAGGCCAGATTGCCCCTCCCTAAATCCGCCACAGGCTACATCATTCAGTGTAGGTAAGACTGCTTCATACAGGAGGCTATACATCCGATCGACCTCTCGAATTTGTTTTCAGATTCGTGCATTATTTTCCTTATCAATATTTGCTGTTGATCACCAATAGGAAATCGTAAAGGTTTAGTGTACTTGCATAGCATACAAAAATAAACCCATGCAAAATTAACATACAGAGTGAATCAAGGATATCGTATGTGGAAAATATACATGCTTATTGATATAACAATGTAATTTATAATTATGGAATTCTGGTCCAATTTAAAGCTTTGTATTTTTTGAATGTGCGCGGCAGAGATGCATGTGCACCATTGGCACAATGCAATGTAGAGTGCTGCATGCACAGACTAATATTTAGGCCGATAACAATTTCATTATTGTACCATTTCCAACGTTTATGTCTTATAACACTGATTGGACTAAAAGTGATCGTGATGCAAGGACTATTACAAAAATCGCTACAAAATAGACATCCACAGTAAAAATAATATACATTTACATATAGTTTAGTACGCTATTTTGAGTAGCAAAGCGCGGTTATATAGTCTATAAAGAAAACAGGCACATGTACAAATTATTTGTAAATTCAAACTTACTCTGTACTGTAGTGATACCACAGAGTTACATACGCACTGTGTATGTAACTCTCTGAGTGATCCTTGCTAAATGACAGCTAGTGTCGGCCTACAATATCTACTGTAGAAAAACTCTGCAAACATAGGCTTTCTATATAAGGTACATGTATTTGTGTACTCCCCGCTATTTAAGCCCCGGACGCGAGTCACTTCACAATAATAACAATGATGATGAAAGGCCGAGGTTAAAAACGGTTTCTTTCTTTCTTTCTCTCTCTCCCACATACAATACACTCATAAATACCCGCACATTATAGGCCTACAAACCATGGTCATGGCTCACTTTTGTGAAGGCAAGAAAACACAGTGAAATGGAAGGAAACTATTGACCTATAAAACCCAGTTACAGAATTGGTCAGCCCTGAATTCAATCTGCTAGAGATCTCAGTGGCAAGGTACGCATACATCAGTAAATACCCTGGGCCCCGTTTCATAAAACTTGTGATATAATAACAAGTTATGATAGTTGCTATAAGCTACTGAAATCCTTGCATCTGATTGACTGAGAGCAAATTTAATTGTCATAGAAAAGTGGCAGTTGTTACTGTTCACAAGATTTATGAAAGAGGGCCTAGACCGACAACAACTGGACAAAAAAAAATGTAAGTTTACATCCATACAATAGTAAGAGTGGTGCTCTACCACATGGTGCTAGCTAGTGCCCCCCCCCCCTTTAATTCCTGGACGGACGCTACGCCATTGAACCTATAAATGTTTTTAAGAGTCCGGGGAAATTGTGCTGATTGAGTGTGGTTCGTTTAAATTATTATCTTGCAAATTACAAGGGCTTTAAAAGCTGGAGCGTACGTTTTAACAATATCCCCCCCCCCAAATGAAACATGGAAATTGATAATTGAGTAAATGGAAGTGGGGCACGGAAGTCGTTAGAAATAATTGATGTCGCTGAAAACAAATGACGGTTAAATAGATTTTAGATACAAACTGAAGTCCATTAGCTCTCAATCAGACTTAGGTGCAAAATTAATGACAAATAAAAGTCTAAAGAGCTTCGTCATACTCCCACGTAACCATAGGCGTAGCAAGGGGGGCACACTTGTGCGTGTGTGTGTGTGTAAATACGTGACTCTGACTTTGTGTCAATCCCCCCTCCCTCGTTGAACAAGTCTGGCTACGCCAAACACGTACCGAGTTTCATTTGAATACGTAAACTATTCTCGATCCTAAAACTCAGCCACAAGTAGTCACGCTGTTGAGCACTGGCTTACTTTGAAAATTTTCGCCTTTTTTAAAATGTTGGGACTTTTAATGCCCCCCCCCCAAATAATGATTATAAAAAAAAACGAAAAAGTGGTCAATTGTTGTAAAACATGGTCACTGTCGTTTACTTTTGTCATGTATATATGAATTTATGATTCGCTTATCTTTCTGTTTGAAGAAAAAATTTAGATTTTCAGAGATAAGACAAACATTTTCAAAAGCTAACATAATAGGTCTCTCTTCCTAAAAGTTGATACTCAAAAAAAAAAGAAAAGTATCTCGCGATGGGTTTACCATGATTTTATTGGGAAATGTGTCAAATTACCAAACATATATTGTACTTATTGAAAATCATTGATATTTATCAATATTCATTTTACAAAAAATTAATGACGTAATCATACATGAAATAAGATATTTTTACAAAAGTTAAGGGATATCATATAAACAAACAAAAATATATACACAATAATTATACAATAACAACAAATGAATTATACATGTACAAGTATATATTATGCAAAAAGAAGGTACTAATAACGCGAACACATATTACATTACAAGTCATATAATATTTTAAACTTCTTATATATTTGTTTAGTTTTAATTAAACGTTTAATCGTGGATTAAGAAAACTCGTGGGGAGTCGTAGAATTGCCTCCAACATAACTTTTCAAAGTATTACCATCCTCAACACTTTCTACTCCTCTGGTAGAATTGTATTTTTTGATGGTTGCTTATAAAATTATATGCTTGAAGTATTTACGGCATTTGACATACTTATTTACCCTTTATACGAATGACCTATATCACAAAGACAATACTTATAAAATTAAAAGTAATACGACGTATTACTGCGAGTTTATGTGAAATAAATAGGCTAATTATAAGTACGCGGATAATAAATACCTCTATAGATCTTGATAAGATATGTCAAAAATTCTGACATAACCACTGGAAAGGGAGACCCTCAGATTACCATATCTTGTAATTTTCATTGAAATTGGGTAAAGAGTTCTTGAAATATTGACGAAAGATCTAGAATTTTTACGTGTTCCATAAAAAAAAACAGTGGCTTCACCGACAAGGGTATACAAAATTTAATCTTCCTTTCTGAAGGCGATGCCATCAAAATTACCTATTGAAATTGAAATTTACATATTGTATGACATTGTACCTTGCACTTGCATTCGATGAATTTCTATTTCAAACAATTACACTCTCGCTTAAAGCCAGTCATATGCCCGGGGGGGGGGGGGGGGGGGTACTCACGTATATTGGGTATACGGGGATGTGCCGCTGGGAAGGGTGACTTTTTGAAGAAAGATCCTTAGACATGGGTCCCCTTTTCATTAAAAAGATCCTTAGACATAGGTCCCATTTTTCCCCAAAAAATCCTTAGACATGGGTCTCTTATCCCGGCTCTTATCATTTGTTTCATTCCTCTCTTTTCTCCCTCATTTGTCCGGGAAATCCTTATACATGGGTCCATTTTTCACAAAAAATCCTTAGACATGGGTGCCTATTTACAGCAAAAGGACCCTTGGATGTGGGTATGGGTCTGGAGTTCTCAGCCGCACACCCCCGTCCGATTATAATCTGAGTACCCCCCCCCCCCCCCGGGGTCATATGATTCCTTGCTACCCAGTACGACGAGGAAGGTGATTTTTAGATTTACATCAATTTTGGACATTAATGGCTATGGCGCAGGGGCGGCGATACAGGGGGGGGGGCAGAGGGGGCGACCGCCCCCCTCTGATTTTTCAAGTAGTGAAAAAAAGAAAAAAAAAGAAGAGGAGTATTAAAAAGAGAGGTCTTAAACATGTAACTCCATATTACCCCTGTTATTTAATGGAGAAAAAATATGACGTCATCTTTAGGTCGTCTTGCCCCTCCTATCAAAATACCCTGGCGCCGCCCCTGCTATGGCGAACGTTCCGCCACTCCCGAATGGGCCAAATGGTATGAATTATCACAGAGACGCAACGTAACTTTACCCATCTGAAAAAATAAAAAGATGTAAAAGAAACCCTGGTCAGTGCGGCTATATACAGGCCCAAAAGAAATCTTTGCCATATACATGCAGGCCTATCACACGAGGAGTCATTTGTTGACGCATGATACGGTCATTTGCGTGTCATGAAAGAGTGATGTGGTTTAAAAATTGATTGCAAAATGAACAGTGCAAAGAATACTTGTAATAAATGGCGCATTATGTAAATTGCCTTCACAGCAATTAGCGCAGGTACCGACGCAATCGAAATGAAGCCTCGAATGAGCCGGGCTTAAAGGGACCGAAAAGTCGCAAATCGTGGTGTTTTGGAGCTTGGCCCGGCTCGGGTAACATTCAGGAATCTCCGTACATCTTCGGTAAACGAGCACGCAATTGCAGTGATACGCATTCGACCGAAGAAAGACGAACTGAACAACCCAACTGACAAACTACCCCACCCTCGACGGCAATTTTGTTCGCTGCTCCAAGATTGTTGTTATGCACGGCCTTGCAATAGGGGCAAGCGAATGAAATTGAACGTACGTTTTTTTTTTTTTTTTTTTTTTTTTTGTGCGCCTCCATAGGGGTAGCCACTTTCACTTTAGGCTCCACATTTTTGTTTGATTTCAACTGTTATTTTTGCTTATTTGTAAGATTTATTGTTGATTAGTGATATCTTATTGGTCAAGAAGTCGTGTAGACGTTTTCAAGAAAGTAAGGTGGTAAGATTATCATATATTTAATGTTTGATTTATTGTACCTACCTTTTGCCTGTACCTGATTTCTAATGTGCTGCCATATGCATTCACTTTTCTGTACACAGTACCTATTGAATGCTCTGCTCGAGTGGCTCTTAGTATTCCTTTGTGTTTTTTGAGTAAGCCGTGACTTTGCATTTGTCTTTTGTGTTAACCACCCAAAAGAATTTCACTGTCACAATGGAGTGTTTCAGACTTCTGATAGTGTTCTTTTGTACCATACTAGTTGCCTCTGTATACAATAACAGTGATAGTGAACAACCCTGTGTTGGTAGTAAATGGCGTTTCAATAGGCCTACACACTTTGAGAAAGTTAATGTGAAGTATTGTGGCAAACATGTTCTGTATTACGGTAATGCCACAGCTAGTTTCCAAGTTTGTATTTTACTGGGGGGTGATATCCAGACAAACCCGGGCCCTCAGAATGATAGATATCATACATGTAACTCTCAACCTGATGTTAATTGCTCTTTATCAACTGATCATGCACCAGGCCGTATTTGTTACGATGTAAATACTTTACGTCAGCTGAACATTCAGCCTCATTCTTTGTTACCTCAGCAGGTGTGGAGCAGAGTGTGCGATCTGGGCATCGGTCGCCGACCTCGAACTCATCTCGGACGAAGGCGCAAGGTCCCCAGATCGCAATACTCTCCCACACCTTCCTCTGGCCTTAGACTTGGTCTTTGGAATGCACGATCCTTGACCAATAAAACATATGCAGTTATTGATCTTGTTATGGAGAAAAATCTTGGCTTTCTGGGGATAGAAACAGGGATGGTCTCATTCTTTCTGATTTGAAATCATGCTTGCCAAATTATTGTTTTATTCATCAACCCCGCTTGTCTTCTAGGGGTGGAGGTATTTTTGTTCTATTTAAATCCACAAGCCGCTGTTCTGTAAATCCTAATGGAGATTTCTCTTCCTTTGAATTATTTGATATCACACTGAATCTTACCTCATCTTCTGTTGTTAGGATGTACTGCATATATCATCCTCCATCTTTGAGTAACAGTGTTTTCCGTGAGGAGTTTGTAACTCTTCTTGAGGGTGCCGTTATAAGTGACCACTTTCCCATACTCTTAGGTGATTTTAATGTTCACATTGATGATCGTAATGATAACTTTGCTAAGTCATTTATGAATGCAGTTGAATCCCTTGGGTTTAAGCAGCATGTCTGCAGTCCCACCCACCTTGCAGGACATACTCTCGATCTTTTATTTACTAGGGACTCCAAAGATGTAGTTAATGTTAATGTTTTGTCTTCACTGCCCTCTGATCATTCTGCTATTGTTGCTACAATGAAGCTTCCTTCCCTGCGAAACCCCAAGAAGAGAGTTTCCACCAGAAAATTCCGCAGCATCGTCTTGGACACATTCCAGAATGACATTAGGGCCATGTTTCGCCCACCTTCCGAACTGACATGTCCTTCTGAGGCCTTTGATCATTATAACGCCTGCCTAAGGTCTCTGATTGATAGACATGCCCCCCTTCAAGTTAAAACTGTCACGATTAGACCAAAATCACCTTGGTTCACCGATGACATCTCGGAAGCAAAGAGGCGAAGGCGACGGGCGGAACGCCGCATGATCAAGTCTGGACTTTGTGCTGATAGGGAACAGTATCGCAGAGAATGTGAGTCCTACTATGAGTGTATAGTTAATGCCAAGTCTTCGTATTTCAGAAACCTCATTGCAGAGTCGGACACTAAACAGCTATTCAGCATTGTTCGGTCACTTTCATCGCCAGATCAGTCTACTAGCCTACCAGACCACTCTTCGGCTCAGAACCTCGCCAATCAGTTTGCCGAATTCTTCAGCGAAAAGGTATCAACTGTGATTTCTTCCTTCAATTCATCAGTTTCAGATCCAGCAACTGCATCTTCTCCGACTCCATCTCAACATAGCTTCTCAGACTTCTGTCACGTCAACGATTCAGACATCCAGAAGCTCATCCGTTCTCTGCCATCAAAACACTGCAACTCTGACCCGATTCCTACATGGCTTCTAAAGGACTGTCTCGACGAACTAATTCCGACCATCACAAGGTTTATCAATTTATCCTTGTCATCTGGTTGTGTCCCTGATGGTATGAAAACATCACTTCTACTTCCTCTTCTAAAAAAGCCGAGCCTTGATCACAATAATCTTGTCAACTACAGGCCCATTGCTAATCTGCCTTTCATTGGCAAGGTTTTAGAAAAGGTTGTGACTTCGCAGCTGAAGGATCACCTTGAAGGTTTCGGCATGCTTCCAGTTCATCAGTCGGCTTATCGGAATCACCATTCCACTGAGACTGCCCTGGTGAAAGTCTTCAACGATATTCTCCTGGCCATTGACAGGGGCGAGGAGGCGGTGCTTATTCTCCTTGACTACACAGCTGCCTTCGATACCATCGATCATGGATTGTTGCTGCGTCGTCTGGAAAATGACTTTGGTATTTCTGGGACTGTTCTTGATTGGATCCGGTCGTACCTACACAATCGAAGACAACAAGTCATCATCGATGGCACCACATCCGCACCTTTCCCATTGGTCTGCGGCGTTCCGCAAGGTTCGGTAGTCGGCCCTCTCCTCTTCATAATGTACACAAGCCCTCTGTCAAGATGTATTGACTCTCACCAGGACATTCGCCACGCAATGTATGCAGATGACACACAAATTTATATCATTCTCAAGCCTACTGGGAAGGATGATGCTGCACTGAAGCTCAGCAGATGTCTTCAGGACATAAAAGCCTGGTCGCATGATAATAAGCTTTGTCTTAATGAAACGAAATCAGAAATGATCCACTTGTTCTCAAAACACAGAAAAACAGAATCATTTCCAATGTTATTCGGTTCAGATAACAGAAACACCAGCACTCTAAAGTGTAATGATTGGGTACGGGACCTTGGGGTCACAGTGGATAGGAATCTCACTTTCCAACAACACATCAAAAATGTCTGCAGGTCTGCTTCATTTGGTATTCACAAGATAGGAAAAATTAGGAAGCTACTCGACCAACCCACAGCTGCTAAACTAACCCATGCCTTTGTATCTGCTCATCTTGATTACTGCAACTCTACCTTTTCCGGAATCCCACAATCCCATCTTCGTCCACTACAAAGAATTCAGAATACTGCTGCAAGGCTTGTTACCCTGTCAAAAAAATGTGAACATATAACACCAATTCTTCGCTCATTGCACTGGCTTCCAATACGCCAGCGCATCATTTTCAAAATTCTTCTAATAACCTATAAGATTATTAATGGCCTGTCTCCTGTATATCTTTCTGATCTCATCTCCCTTCGCTCCTCTAGTTCTCTCCGACCTCTTCGTTCTTCAACAACCTTGCAGCTTACCCGCGGACCCCGAACTAATACCAATTATGGTGATCGAGCCTTTTCTGTAATTGCCCCATGCCTTTGGAATCGATTACCCTCATATATCCACAATGCCAACTCCCTTGAACAATTTAAGACTTTACTCAAAACCCATCTTTTTAATGCTTAGTTTTCTCCACTCAGCTGTGGGTTGGTCTACACTTATGGAGGTGCACATCATTTTCCTTTTTTTTTTTTTTTTTTTTTTTTTCCCTCAAATATGAATATTAATTCAATTTGATTGAATAATAATTCAGGTTACTCTATTAATAGCAAGAATACTGTGCGCTTAGAAACACCAGTATAAAGCGCTATATAAATGTTATAATTATTATTATTATTATGTACGTGGATATCGAGCGGTGGCTCCCTTTAACAGAAAGTAACCACTTAAAAAGAGTTTAATGTAAATACAGGTACCTCGGTCACACCAAAGTGACCGACAACAGACTTTACAGTAACTCAAATGACCACGATTCTGTAGATTAATGGTCGGCTTGCATGAGTCGGTCTTCAGGTGTGACTTGGGTATTACACTCGATAAGGTACTTATATACATTAAACATGTAAAAGATGCTACCTGCACACGTTACGTAAACTGTCTTTGTATTTAAATTAATGACTTACAGCATCTTTTAACATAGCTTTATTTAATGTACATGACTATATTATCATCTCATTGTATTTTAGATGAAATTTTTCACTATTGCTTTCTCTATACTTACTTTACATTTTTGTATTATGACTTATGATATATTTTGTTATGCTCTATTACCTTCTCTGTATCTACATCTTCTGATAATACCTTATCTACTGTCATAGGTAAGCGGCATTTATACGATCTATACTATTTATAGGTTGACATGCATATTTTGGGGGATATATTATGACTTACATTTCTTGTTAAATACTACCTACTAAATATTTTTATGATTTCATGTACATAAAACAAAAGACTCAATTTCAAAGCTTTATGTGTACATTTTCCGTAGATATGCATGTATAACATAATATAATTTCTTTTAGGATACTATCCTAAATTATTATGAATTCACTTTTCATATTTTTCATTTTAGTCCGTTGTCAAGTGGTCAAAAAAAATTTGGAAATTTTGTGAGGATTTCTGGAAACATACATTTTTAGAAAGATAATGTCATGAATAAAACTATAAATGTTGTTTCCAAATTTTAAAATGCGTCTAAAGTTACTTTTCAGGTATTTTTAGAATGTTGATTTTGGTGAAATTTATGGTTTTTTAAATTATTTTTTAGAAAATGCTCTTAAAGTGATTTGGTAACTTTGTAGAGGCTTGATAAAATCCCAGCTGCCTAGCCTTACATGCTATCAGTGTATGTAATATGGTGTAAAAATGAAGCCAAGGGGGAAAAAAAGCACTTCAAAATCATCATGTGCTTCACAAAAGTAAACATATGCAAGTGACCGGAAATGCCAGACTCGTTTTCCCCTATAGACTCAGTGATAGACTAAAGCGTATGGCCAAACGCTTTCGTAAATGGGAGTGTTCAGTCATAGATATCTTAATAATAGCATTATATATATGCTTGCCTATTTATTTATCCTTCTGAACATCATTATACAAGACAGATATCAAAATTCAACAATCTATTAAATCAAGCCTCCACAAAGTTACCGAATCCCTTTCAGTGCAATAGGGATAAGAATTTCCACTGTTTGCATATAAATGATATTAGAGATGACTTTCATGAAAAAATAATGCAGAAAAAATATACAATTATATCAAATATATATAGGCTTTTATTCATATCTTATTTTATACGCCCTCTACGATAATTATGAAGCATTGTCTTATGCTCTGTGACTGTTTCCTACAGTGTTAAACATCAAATCGTATATTAGTGACCAATAATAGATCAATGGCATAATTCATTGACTTATATACTTTGAAAATATGTTGGCACATGGAGTGACAGTCAAAATCAACAGTGGTATAAAAGAAGGTATCAACAGAATTAGAATAGTGATATGCAATAGGATCAACACTGATTCTACAACAATTTTCGTCTTGATAGCTGCCTCTCTTTTACTATTGTCTCTCCTTTTACTTGGTATTCTTTCTCTACATGAATTGTTTCCGAAATTACGATTCATCACAATGTTATCTGTCATTCCATCCTGGCGTATGCTTATAATAATAACAACTTGCCCTTACCATGAACCAAAAATCCGCCCTTCGGCAAGCTACAACAAAAACATGAACTTCCATTCATTCAAGAAGATCCAGAGGAGATATATAAGTTTGCCATACTTTGAGCTGAACATCAAGGTAAATCGTGATATGTAACATCAGGTCCTGCATTCTTGGATCTCATATTTAAATTTAGATTGATAATTTCTTTCGAATCTCATAAAGCTGTGAAATTTACAATTCCTACACAAGTGATTGTATTCAAGTGTGCTTATTTTCTTGTAAAGCAAATCGAGATATCATGATACTGTTGAGCTATTATCAGAATTCCCTCTCCCCATCTTGCTAAACGATCTCTCTCTCTCTCTCTCCCCCCCCCCCCCCTCTCTCTCTCTTTCTTCTTCTTCTTCTATTTCTCTTCTTCATCAATGCCCATATGCATGATCTACTCCCGGGGGGGGGGGGCACTCACGTATATTGGTGGTACGGGGACGTGCCGCTTTGATGACCCCCTTTTTCAGACCCCGATTTCCGTTCTCTAGATACTCAGTTCCGCTCAGGAGCCGCTCAGCCCCGCTCTGAAGACCCCCGTTCGCATGCGGCCGGGAGCGTGGCGGAGGCAGAGGTCGCTCGACCTGGTCTCGGCGCCCTAGGCCCTTTCGTCGCGCGAGCCTTGAAAACTGCTCCAGCTAGCTAGCTACTAGCGCTACACGGCGCGGGCGCGGCCCCCGGCGCGGCCCGTCCCGAGATCCTGCGATAGCGAAGGTGTACCGCCGATAAAGCGAGGTTAGTTTTGTAGTTCCCTAGACCCTGTTTTTCACTCTGCCCAATAGATCATAGTTCCCAAGACCCCGTATTTTACACCTTGAAGTCAGTTCCTTAGACCCCCTTTTCGGGGATTCGTGAGGCACACCCCCGTCAAAATATAATTCGAGTGCCCCCCCCCCCCCGGGGATCTACTACCATTTATTCTTATCAAGAGTTAATTTTTTATCATATTGATAATATTTCCATTTAAAATTCTTTACAGAGAAATGGATGTTAATTTTAGATTATAAGAAATGATGGAAGCCCTGAACGAAACAGGCTTAAAAACGACTAAGGTAGGTAATTACTATAATAAAAAAAGAAATAAACTTTTTTGTTTAAATATAAATCTATTCTATACAAATGAAAGAAGGCAAATATTTAATTCATAGTGAATAGCGTGGAGTTGAAAAACATAAGAATTACATGTATTTTAGCTTTCGAGAAAGTGAAGGAGAGAGAGAGAGAGAGAGAGAGAGAGAGAGTTAAGCGAGGTGAAAGGAGAATTCTGATAGCGCATTAAGATTTTTTAAAAATTTTAAATAATACATTGATTTATAATATTTTCAAAGAGTTCACTTTAACATTTCCTACATTCAATCACTTCCGTAATTAAGATTTATTTCAGAGCTTCATGAGATTTGAACGGTGAGTGGTATGAGGTCCAAGAATGTAGGAGCTGATGCCAAAAGCCTACAGCTCAAGGGACCAAAATTCCAAGAGACCGACTGCCCACCAGGGCCCTGTTACATAAAACTTGTCATCAATGACAAGTTGCAGTAACTGTTATAAGCTACTGAAATCCTTGCATCTGATTGGCTGAGAGGAAATTTGTCGGTAAAAGACACTTAATGAAACGCCCCCCCCCCCCGGTCTCCCGGGCCTTCTGACAGTTTTTTTTTCAGGGTTCACTAAACCCAGATGGCCAATAAGACTTTTTACTTTTATGTAGCCATATTTCTTTGTTTTATGGTTCTCGTTGGCTATCGGTTTAGGGAACCTTTTATAAATGTCGGTCTCGTGGACTATCGGTCTACTGAGATATGTACCCGATATATAAGGCCGGTTCTCATTTAGAAACATAACGCCAGGACGCAATGCAATGACAGAGAAAAATGAGATGAATATTTATTTTAAAAAAAAAACAATGGAAAATGGCCATACCGTGCACTGGTGCGCAAGAGATTGGTAGAAGCCAAAAAGAGGGGAAGAGTAGGCTATGCTGTTTAAAAACACCTTTGTATGTTAAGAACTCACTGCACTATTCGTAGAAGAGTAGGGGGAAACCCCTGTGTAGTGGTACATGTATACCACTGATCTCTACGGATTTTTTTTCTTCCCCCGCAGAGATCAGTGTTGTACACCAGCACATCCCAATCAGTTATTATATCGGGAGGAGAGACCTGAGGGTTACAGTGATTCAATTTGCTTTTCCCCTCCCAGGCACATGTGACGCCAAATCATTAATAATAATAATAATAACAACAACAACAAAAATACTGAGAGAGAAAAAGGGTAAAACTATGAAAAAGAGAACTGTTGGTGTAAGTGTGGATCGTGTTGTATAGCACTCTTCTAGTGATTCTTTTTACATATAACTTGATTTTGACTGTAACTCAATGTGCCAACATATTTTCAAATAAATAATAAAATGAATATCATATTATATAATACTGTATTATATTTTATATTGTCTAACATTATAATGAATATTATGCCACTAATTAATTATTTTTTACTGATATGAGATTTAATGTAAGTACACTGCATCGATCTCTAGCACGTACACTGTCGGAAACAGTCTTAGAGCAGAAGACAATGCTTCATAATTATCGTAGATGGCGTTTAATATTTTTGATATATTTATATATTTTCCGCATTATTTTTTTTCCCACGAAAGTCATCTCTAATATCATTTCTATACAAACAGTGGGAATTCATACCCCTATTGCATTTAAGGGTATTTAAAAAAAAAAAAATCGAAAATCATAAATTTGACCCAAATCAGCATTCTAAAAAAAAAAAACCCTGAAAAGTAACTTTAGACACATTTTAAAATTTAGAAACAACGTTTATAGTTTTATTCATGACATTATCTTTCTAAAAATGTATGTTTCCAAAAATCCTCACAAAATTTCCCATGTTTGACCATTTGACAAGGGACTATTTTATTACTTTTGTATTTACCTTCCATTTGACATGTGTTATACCTTTGTTTTACACTCTAAATATTTGCATCTGTATTTATACATGTATATATATATATATATATATAAATATATGTATATATAAATATATGTATACATAAATATATGTATACATATACGAATTTCAATTCATAAAAGGAAGGACATTTGATACAGGGGGTGTCAATCATGGGGGGTATTGGGTACAGTTCAGTTGGGTATCCAGGGATAGGCCTACGCCACTTTCCCAGAGCCCCGGGGAATACCAGTGCCATCCATACATAGAGTTTGGCCAACTCTGCTCCAGTGGGTAACAATATGGCGGCCTGTTGCTTTGTTAGGCAAGCATGTAACAAAGGAATATACGCCATGTTGTGCCCAACTGAAACCGAGTTGGCCAAACTCTGTGTATTGATGGCTCTGGGGAATACAATAAAATTGCGCCCCTCCTGCCAAAATTTATCAGCTAAAAAACAGAAGCCATATTAATGCCTGCAGATTTTAATTGGAAAATTATGGCACAGCGTAAAAAAAAAAAAAAAATCTTTGACACATATAAACCGTGATTGGTAGCCAAACTCGAGCAGAACAAAAATTCATTTTCCCCCTAAAACATGATTTCAAAAATTGATTAGCCACAAAACTCCGTTCACAATATACCGGGGATGCCAAGGCTGTTTCGGCCCCTTCCCTCAATTCGTGTATCAAGTATCTTTCAAATGATATATTACAATTATTTACTACCAGCTGCAATAAAATCTGTTAGAAGAATGCCCATGGGCTCAATATAATGACTCGTATCCATTAAGGTGGACTAAGTTAAACATGTTTGAACTTAGTCCACTGATGTATGGAGCGCCAATTGTCAAGCCTTTACTCTGTGCAAATCACTGCAGTTCTGTAACAAAACGAATAAACGAAATGAATCCACTCATGAAATGAAAATGAGAAATGGATTTCATGTTGGCTTGATTTTTGTTTCTTCATCAAGTTATAGAATAATTGTAATTTTTACGGGATGAGAGTAAATCAGTGGACTAAACCTAACCCACTTTAACCTAGGTTCCCTTTCATAAAACTTGTTATCAGTAACAACTGCCTCATTTTTATGACAAATTCGCTCTCAGCCAATCAGATTCAAGGATTTCAGTAGCTTATAACAATTATTGTAACTTGTTATTGATAACAAGTTTTATGAACCGGGGCCGTGAACTAAAGTTAGTACGCTTTTATGAATATCGACTAATGTTACTATTGTCCCTAATGAGATCCAAACATGTTGCCGCTCTATTTCGGAAGTTATCATATCTTCGTTTCACTCTCCACTACCGATGCCAGAGAATTTCCAATCTTCTTCTTCTTAGCTTCTTCCTCTTCTTCTTCTTCTTATCCTCCTCCTCCTCCTGCTTCTTCATCTTCTTTTTTCTTCTTCTGTTGAAATATAGGCCACCTTCGGTGAATCTTCGATCAAGTCGTTCAGTTGTATGTACATGTACAGTGCTGTGGAAAAGCTTATCTACGTGCGGCTAAAAGAACCCTTGTCCCTAGTAAAGATAAAAACATCCACCTTACATGTTTCTACTCTCTTTCCAAAGCTCTCTTATCTTCATTTAAGCCTACCCTTCACTACCAATGCCAGAGAATTTCCACTCTTGTTCCTATCGAAGTTCCCAAAGTCTAACCTTATTTCCACTCTTTCTAAAGTTGTCTTATCTTCATTTCGCTCTCCACTACCAATGTGCCAAAATCGTCAGATGAAGGTATCCACAAAGACTTCCAGCCCTGAGTTGTACATTGTCTCCACTGAATACCATACATACAACCGTTTAACTGCACTTGATTAACAGAACATTCTCGATTGAACCACCAGCCGTGCCATGCAGCCTCTACAATGAAGGGCTGTCCGGATTGCGAACATTCCTTTGCTGTCGTTTTTCGGTGTATTCCATCGCCACTAGTTCCTTTGAAAGATGTGAAATTTGCACGGTATCTGTACAGGTGAGTATCAAATAAAAGCGTATGAGCAAGAAAAGGAAACGAATAAGGTTAGAGAAAAAGATGGCCATCAAGAAATACGTTAAGTCACCGCTGGTAATCAGCATAGAGGGTGAAGCCGATTTTTTGACCGCTCCCTTCCCTCTATCCTCCTCAAACAATCAAATATCATCCAACTTTCCATTTTCTAAAGTTTGCGACAGAGCGAAACAAGCAAAAAGAAAGTGCCACTTTATTTGGGGGAAAATGTTGTTTTGTCATCAAAGTGACTTTATGTTGAATGAAAAAAATGGCTGCTAATGCGGAAGCTAATTTACAGCTTGTTAAAAAATATATGCCGCGGTAAACCACAGCGGATTTTTTATTTTATGACGTAAGTTTAATACGTTTCAAAATTCTGTATCTTAGAACATAGATATAAAATACCTTTGTTGCGCGCATTCGCCATTCATTTACGGGAAAAAAATAAAAATGGAATAAATTTTTAAAAACCGTCGCGGCTTACCGAGGCTTTTGTGAACGAGACTTTATAATACGCGCTCGGGCTACCGGCCTGTGATAAATCTGCAAGAGGCACTTTTCTGTTTCCGCCATTGACAGCACAATAGTTCCATTTCCTTCCTGAATGTTCATCTCTGGAAATTTTAGTATCATAATCACCTCAGACCCATATATTCTACAGCAGATTGGTGCAGAAAATCGATGGAATTGTGCACTTTTTCATAAAAGCATGAAATTTGGCATGTATGTAGAGTTTTTGATGCCGAATAATTCTGGATATGGGGCCAACAAAAATTCGGGCCCTGGGACCCGATGTGCCCATTTTTTAAAAAAATCGGCCCTCTCAAGGTCTTTACCCTTAAAAGTTGATGTAATCAAATTTAGTATAATATAATGAAATATCATGTAGTATCAGACAATTGCTTTAGGTGCCCATTTTTTTCAAATAAAGGGCCATCCTATATATCAAAATATAAAGTCACTGATATGTTGAATATAAGTGAAATGCTTCTAATTGTGATCAGTCAACATGACGTTTTTTAAATCAACAACATAGGTGCCTCAGGTGCCCATTATAACAAAAAAAAAGGCCCATAAATGCCCAAATAATGTATCTGCAAAATAAGATTTGTAAAAAATATTTGGTTTAAATTTTGAAGGGTAGACATTAATTTTGAAATCAAGGTCATATAAAAATCGCATTTAGGAATCACATGAGCCCATTGATGGCCCATCAAATACAATTCTTTCCCTCACAAGAGGGTTCAACACGGCCCCCGAAGTGTTTGAATATGAATATAACCTTGAATTTGGGCTTGAGAGTATAACTTTTGGCAAGGTACAGGTAGAGGGCCATCCTATATATCAAAATATTATAAAGTCACTGATATGTTGAATATATGTAAAATGCTTCTAAATGCGATCAGTCAACATTACGTTTTTGAAATCAACAACATAGGTGCCTCAGGTGACCATTATAACTAAAAAACGCCCATAAATGCCCAAACAATTTATCTGCAAAATAAGATTTTTAAAAAATATTTGATTTAAATTTTAAATGGTAGACATTAATTTTGAAATCAAGGTCATATAAAAATCCCACTTTAGGAATCACATGAGCCCATTGATGGCCCATCAAAGACAATGCTTTCCCTCATAAGAGGGTTCAACACGGCCCCAAAAGTGTTTGAATATGAATATAACCTTGAATTTGGGCTTTAAAGTATAACTATTGGCAAGGTACAGGTAGTATGTTTTATAAGCAGAATACCTCTAGTGTAGAGTTACTTCCTCTCATTAAGATGGCCGTCATAAAAATAACCACTGGTTTGTTTCAAGATGTGGTTATTTGCATTAAAGTACACATTCAAAGAAAATCACAAATATGATAAATAATGTATCACTAGAAACTGGCAAGTTAACAGATAGCAATCGTATCAGTTTAAAGTCAACTACATATCAGGTAATTAAACAATAATACAAATAAAACTACCTCCCAGCATCTGCGATATACAAGCGCTTCGCCAAAAAAATAACAATGTTTCAATGACGTCAATAAAGGGAACAATCCTGTCCAAGCAGACGACGTCCCATAAAGAATGAACATAAGTGCAGTGCAGTTATTTCTCAAATTATAAAGAATTTAGTGTATTCAAACGTGCCCATATTTCACACCATTCTAAAATG
Source organism: Heliocidaris tuberculata (assembly GCA_025618425.1). Classification (NCBI taxonomy): domain Eukaryota; kingdom Metazoa; phylum Echinodermata; class Echinoidea; order Camarodonta; family Echinometridae; genus Heliocidaris; species Heliocidaris tuberculata. The sequence continues at coordinate 23,626,362 of CM046850.1, forward strand.
GAATGAAACAGATTCTGATTACTGAAATCTTTTGTTTGTAAATATATAGGATGAGGGTTAATGAACAATCAAAGAAACCACACTTTCAAATTGAAAAGCCCGCTGAATGATTGCAAGGACGGTATTCATCCCTCATTCAACGCCGAACGTCCAGCGGTGTATGCAGCTGTGAATGCAATGGCGTCTATTTTGTTTACAAGCAACTAATTCCTTTATTCTTGTAACGCTTCATTTTCCATCCAAATAAACCCATGCACGGGGTTTAGAGTGAGGCAATATATGTATTAAACATAATAGACTAATGCTAGTGAAGTGAAATAACTGAAGAGAAGATGACAAAACAGGCACTGAAAATATGTGAGATGTTATGGGACATCGTCTGCTTGTGCAATTAACGTCCTGTCTTTGACGTCACACATTTCAGCGGCTTTCGGAGAGCTGTTCAGGTGCTATGTCGGGGCTGTATTTTAGCAATTTGTAATTGATAATAATCATTACTTCGAATGTTTGCAAGCGTCGAATTTTGACAAACTTGTCCGGTCTAAGCTTCACCTACGCAATAATGAAACTTAAGTCAGTTTTAAAAATCAATGAATATCTACTTTAAGTTTGTGAAGCTTATATCTTATAGATAGAAATTCATGGATGTGGGAACTTTTTTGCCTATAATAGACATAAGCGAAATACGTGTATTTGGTTAAGACACAGTGAAACCAAAGTAAAGGTATATCTTATAGCATCTTATATCTTAAAGCATCAAAATGCAAAATGGCTAATATGCTAAAGAATTATGTATCCAGGCTCTATTTCTTTAAAGGGACATCCAACCTTAATGGCAAGTTGCTCTGGAGAAAGCAGAAAAATCAGAGAAGTAGACTGTTAAAAATTTGAAGGAAATCGGACAAGCAATATGAAAGTTGTAATCCCTATACAAATAGGAATTTCAAATTGGCCGAAACGGTAATGTCACTGTGATGTAGCGGCGGAGAACTCTCCCATTTGTTCCAACACACAGTGACTAAAATGTCATTTTTTTCAAAAAAATATTGCTAAAATATATATTTTTAGTAGTGCCCCAAGGGAAGGGGGGGGGGGGGGCTTATGAGAAAAAGATTAATGGTGTAGGACAAAATCGAGAGTTGACCGAGAATACCTCACAATCGACTGACCCAACTGCCAATTTGCGATCAAAATAGTGATCTCATTTCTCAAACATCGATAACTTTCTTATTCTTGGTCGGATTTCTTTCAGACTTTTATCATTATGTTTATCTTTTTCTGATTTTACACAAATCAACTTATTACAAAGTTTGGATTACCCTTTAATAGGTGTTGCAGATGTTTATAAAGAATACAGATATTAATTGACATCTTTATAAATCTTACGATGTCTAGGTTGTTTCGTAAGGACATATCAGTTTTGTTTTTTGTTTCAATATGGCCACGATGATGGAAAAAAAAGAGGAAAGTGCAGTTTTATCACTTACTTGTTTTGCATTTGATTATAGGTTTATTTCGGCATAATAACATTTATTTGTAAAAGAAGAGTATTTTCTTGGTTCATCTAGGATATTAATGTATATGTTCATAAATAACTCTTCAATCAGAAGAGAAACATATTTTAAAAGTTAGATTGATATTTTATGTTTATAGAAATTTTCAACTTTTTACAAAGTTTGGATTGCCCTTTAATAGGTGTTGCAGATGTTTATAAAGAATACAGATATTAATTGGCATCTTACGATGTCTAGGTTGTTTCATAAGGGCATGTCAGTTTTGTCTTTTTTCAATATGGCCACGAAGGTGAAAAAAGAGGAAAGTGCAGTTTTACCACTTGTTTTGCATTTGACTATACGTTTATTTCAGCATAATAATATTTATTTGTAAAAAAAGGGTATTCCTTTGCTTCATCAGAATATTAATGTATATTGTTCATATATAACTCTTCAATAAGAAGAGAAACAAATTTTAAATATTAGATTGATATTTTCTGTTTATAGAAATTTCCAACATATATGTACTAAATTCCACACTTTTATACCAAGTTATATGCTTCCAGATACAACGTAAACTTTAAAATGCCAATGGTCACATCTTAAATCATAACGGAGGCCATTTTAAAGGTGACGGCCATCTTGATGAAATGAAGTGACCCAACTTTTCTGCCTATAATAACCAGCTTGTAAATAGCTTTGCTTAAAGTCTAAACTCAAGTTACATGCAAGTAGGTATTTTAACACTTTGACAGCTATTTTGAATTTGTTAGATTTGGCCACCCTCTGTGAGGAAATTAATCAAATTTAATTGTCTCGAATGGGTCATCGATGGGCCTATGTGGCCTGCTAAAGTGAGCTTTTTATATAACCTCGCTTTCAAAATTGATGCCTATACCATTAGAAATTAGAAACAAAGATTTAAAAACATGTTGCATATATATTATCTTGGGCCTTTTGGGGCCTTTTTTGTCATAATGGGCATCTACGCCACACATCTCATCGATCTCAAAGACGTAATGTCAAGTGATCACAATTAGAAGCATTTCACTTATATCCAACAAATCAGTGACTTCATAATATTTTGATATATAGGGTGGCCCTTTATTTGAAAAATGGGCACCTAAAGCATTTGTCTGGTTTTGGAGGCCGTGAAATATTACATAATATTTCATTGTATCAAACGAGATATGATTACATCAACTTTGAAGGGAAAAGACATTGAGAGGGCCAATTATTTTTTAAATGGGCACAACGGGCCCCAGGGCCCGAATTTTTCTTGGCCCCATATCCAGAATTATTCGGCATAAAAAAACTCTACATACATGCCAAATTTCATGCTTTTATGAAAAAGTGCACAAATCATTTCACCAATCTGCCGGACTACTAGAGTCTCTCAAGACAGTGTATATTTCATATATTACTTACCCATGACGAGCGTCCGTCAAAAAGAAGTCATATGAAGCATATTCGACACTGGATGACATTGGGAATGACCTGTTCAACAGTCGCATATCCAGTCTTAGTCTGACAGGAAAGGGTCCCAACTGAATGATTCTGTCTAGTCCCAACCAGTAGTCTCCGTTTGGGAAGAAAAAACCAGCGCGATAGCTTTCTTCCCCGGGCCCCAACAAAAGGAACATATTTGCCGGCGAATTACGCTATAAAGAAAAGTGTATGGAATGCTCTTCATGCTAAAAAAATACGCTGAAAGGGATGTCACCTACAATGAATGCAGGTAATTAAAACTCAAATCAGAAGTTAAATAAACTAGATGACTCATCTTGAATTGCCTTGATATACATTATAAATTATGTATATACATGATATATAATACAATTTGGAATTGACATTGCCCCTAAGATGATTTCTCAAAAGTCTTTGAGATCGTATCGTATCATAGGCCTATACGTGTACATTTTATGTATTATCTTTAATCTTAAGGCCACCGCACACTACACGACCTGAGGTCGTACGACCTTCCGAACTACGGTATGACGTCACCAAACACCCAAATTTCAGGTCGTAGGACCAGGTCGCACGATCAGGTCCCAGGTTTTGGCATGTTGAATTTTTGCGAGGTCGTGGACTAGGTCGTATGACCTCTAGGTCGTACGACCTCAGGTCGTGTAGTGTGCGGTGGCCTTAACTTAGATTTTTTTTTTTTATAGATTTTATACAAAGATGCAGTATTATTGTTTTACCCATATACACCTAAGTACATTCTCCCTCTCTTGTCATCAAGGCTGTCAAAATTTCCCGACCACTTGTCCATCCCTGATGATGCTTAGGCATGCATTATCAGGGGCGTCGATGCTTTTTTTCGGATTGGGGGCAATGAAGGTATACATTATATCACCCTTCATGATTTTTAACGCCTATTAATTACCAGCTTCTACACGGTTACCTGAAGCAGGGAAAATTAGAGAAACTGCTCAAGTCTGATCGTGTAATACCTTTTGTATTTCATTGTTTGGAAGGTTTCATTTCCCGAGTTTTGCATCATTTTTTCTTATTTAATTTTACACCTCCTGATTATTGGGGGGGGGGGACGAATCGTTTGCCCCGCAATATTTTCTGGGGCAACTGCTCCCTGCCCCCCCCCCCCCAGAATCGACGCCCCTGTGAATACTTACTTGGATGACTGTCCAACCGCCTCCATCGGTTTCCATGTCACACTTGACCAGAAAGGGCTCGTCGCTTTCTTCCGGTTTGATCTCGTACGTACGGGTTTCATTGCAACCGATATCACGATAACCTTTGCAGGATGTCGCCCAATGGCAATGTGATCCAGTGAAACCGATGTTGCAAGAACAGCGCGATTTGAACCGGTCAGATGGGTGCGACGAACAGGAGCCATCGTTCAAACAGGGGTTGGAGGCACATACATCCTCACCTAAAATAGGAGGTAAGGAAAGAGGAAATAGTCGCACTAAAAGCCCGGCTCACGCGAAGCGTCATTTCAATTGCGTCAGTACCTGTGTTAACCGAGCCTATGAAGGCAATTAACCCCGGGTCCGCTCGCTATTCATAGGAACCGCTATTCATAGCGCGTGTTAAATGAATAGCGGTTTTCTATGAATAGCGGTTCCATCATAGCGCGTGTTAAATGAATAGCGGTTTTCTATGAATAGCGGTCCTTATGAGTAGTTATGAATAGTGGTCCTTATGAATGAATGTCCTTATGAATAGTGAGGAAATTTGTCTATGGTTTGCTCGCTATTCAGAAGGACCGCTATTCGTACAAAATCGCTATTCATTTAGCCACGCGCTATGGATAGCAGTCCTTATGAACAAGTGGTCCTTATGAATAGCAGTCCTTATGACTAGCGAGGTTACCCCATTAACCCATGTACGCCAGTTATTGCAAGTATAATTTGCACTGTTCATTTTGCCGTCACTCTTTCATGACGAGCAAGAGACCATGTCTGTCACAGGCGCGGTCCTAATAACGTCAACGAATGACGTCTCGCCTAGCACGTTGCACACCCAGTGCAAGGTTTCGGATTTGTCAAAAAAAGCTTCGTCGACGGAAAAGTGGCGAAGCACATTGAATCATCTTACACGAACATTTTGTGTGCAGCCATCATTATCTGCTTGTTTGCAGTTTACAGTGGTATTTCGAATCGGATACGCATTTGGCGTACTCAGTGACACTTCTAGTACGATGGTCCAAGTAGTGCCGGTTGCACCCGAATAGTCTTTTCGATTGTGTTATTGGGGGTATAATTTTATCCCCAAACAAAATTGATGTGGGAGGGGGGGGGGGGGGGTGGCCTGTATTATCATCCCCACCCCAATATTTTTTGATAAAAATTTAAAATAAATATGAATTATAATACATTAACTTAAAACTAATAATTATCCCAAATCATTATGTTTGATCTTGAAATACCATCACATTCTTTAATGATTAGAAGTAAGGAAATAAGAAATGCCATAATTTCAATGCGAAAATTTCGGAGAAAATTCCGAAAACTCGTTCGCTCAGATTGTTATTCTTAATTAAGGGGTTCCGTCCACTGGCGTAGATCCGTGCATTCCTTCTTTTCATTAAAAACCATTTTGGGATTCTTTAAAAGGCAAGTTTTATAGACAGATTTTTGAAAAAGTCCCCGGTGTGGGAGGGCGGATACCCCCCCCCCCCTCCCCTCCTCCCACACCCTCACCCGCTCAGTCGCTTCACTCAGTCGCCGGTCATCCCCCCAATCATGAACACGGATTGACGCCCCTGCTAATGAGCCTGTGAATGCAATTCTCCACATGCCAGTAATCAAACCCATGTGTGCACTCTATACTTTGCATTCACTTTTTGTACGATGTCACTCTTTAAGCCCCTTTCACAATTGGTCTGCGACCGTTTGCCACCATTTGGTCGCACGACAGGCTGCAACAGGCTTCAATCGCCATCGATCTCATCAGGTCGCAGAAAGGCATTCACAAATGCAACAGCGGTCGTAAAACAAAAGCGACTAGAAGAGACCGTTGCACGAGTAAGTCGCATTTGCTCGCATATGCTCGTGCGAGTGGTCTTGCGTTCACATGCAAGTGTTGCACGAGTGATTGCGAGTGGCTTGACGCCAATCACAATAGTCGCAAGATCGATTGCATGGTCGTGCGAGTGAATGTGAGACCATGCGATCGCTCGTGCGATTGAATGAGACCGGTGCAAGTGGTCGTGAGAGTATTCGTGCGAGTGGCGTGGGGTATAAAAACCCCCTCGACAATTGACCGGTAGTCAGTTTCAAGTTGGCCTTCTTAATAGTCAAGATGCCAAAGAAGAAAGTTACAAAGAAGAGAAAGTTGTTAGAGGAGGGCCCTGTTGCAGAGGATCATCTCCATAGTCCCCCTGTATATACCCCCGAGGAATAGTCGCATACAGTCTCATACAGTCGTACAACGGTAGTACAACGTTGTAAGATGTGCTGCGATCGGTCGTGCAACAGTCTCATGGTCTTAGCACAATCGCACCCATTCGCAAGACTGGTCGCTATAGGTCGCTAGCGCACGTGCGAGTGTTGCACGACCTCCAGCCCACCCACTGCGACTACTGAGTCGTGCGAACTCTCGCATCTAATCGTGCAACGTTGTGCAACACTCATACGAGAATCGCACGACTGGTCGTACGACCTAATGCGAGTGAATCGATCGCATCTGGTCGTGTCTGGATTTTGAGCATGTTCAAAGTTCAGATGCGACCAGTCACGACAGCCTCAGGTTCGTGCGACCGCCTGCAACGACTGCGAGTGGTCGCAAGACACCAAGCGATCGGTCGTGCAACACCCCGAAAAATCTGTTGCAGGCGGTCGCAAACTTGTCGCAGACCAATTGTGAAAGGGGCTTAATGACGCGCATTTTAAGATCGTACGATCGTAAGATCGTAACCTGGTAACACTGTCCTAACGTCAGTAAATGACGCATCGTGTAAGCCGGGTTTTAAGGAACAACAGCTGGAATCGAGACGTTAAACGCATTATCGCCTACCACAAAGAACGTAAGCAGAATGGTGCTCTAGAGAATCGACGACTGTCATGCGACATCCAGTGATGTTTGCTTCATCTCCTTCGCAGTTAAGTTGTATCATTTGGGATTTCACAGATTCCTGCTCCATGTTGTTGCCAGGTTCCCCTTTTCCGTTGGTGGTAATAACGGCGGGAAACTCAAGAGAACGGCAGACGACCGATGCAGCATAAATGTCCCAGTGTTGTTTGCTCACGTTTCGCCAAACCCCTTGGCGCAGGATCTCTACACGGCCTTCTTGCAGAGAGGGTCCGTCAATTAAACGCAATCTTTGCGTCAGAGCTGTGTCTGGAACAGTGATGATGTTGCCTACTTTTTGAGGAAAAAAAAAATACAACGCGATCATTTAACATGTTGTTTAAATACAGAGGACGAATACAACTGTGCAGTCGAGAGTGATATAACTATTCCAAGACGAATGTCCTTGCCATGCAGGGGTAGGCTATCCAAAAATATTAATGTGACGATCAGAATCGGTCCTACATAAAAATATTGAATTATATTTAATTAACTAAATGAAATAAAGTTTGACTTTCTTATGCTAATTGATTATACTGTGTGGTAAGATGCAATAAAGCGGAAAGCGGAGACGAGTAAGGGCTGAAATTCATTGATTGTTTATTTCACACAAGCTTTCGGCCTGCAATGGCCTTCCTCAGGTGTTCCTGAAGATAAACATAATTATAAAGGCGAATCATGACTATAAAGCACGTCATTTGTTGTATACATACAATGTTAAATCAAATACATATCGTATTAAGGTATACATAGTGTCACAATATTGACGCAAATTCAAATTGTATTATAAAATAATGTAATTGAATAATATATATCAATATTTGTCAAAAATACTCAAGTATTTCCGCTTTATTGCGTCTTCACTCATATATTATGAAAGAAAGCACCTCAGCAATGTACACTCAGCCAAAAGAGAAAGTAAACGCTTAGTGAAGTTCAGATTTTCCATACAAGACTGTAATAAAATCTAATGAATTATAGATCAAATTAAATGAATATTAACTATCTTTCACTCTGTTAGGGTAACATAAAGATAAATATTGGGCATGAGTGAAGACATTCTTTTTTCTCTTCCAAGGTACAGAATTAAAAATTGCAAAAATGGACAGTTTGCCATTGATGTTTAAATGCCCTTCCACATAACAATGGAAGGAAAAGATCAAACTTACAGGATGGCTTTATCTTTGAGTGAGAGACTTGGTTGAAACTGCATGATCGAGCCTTCGCTCTCTCTCTCTCTCTCTCTTTCCCACAAAAAAGAAAAAAGAAAAGAGAAGAAGCTCTGTTTTAAGTCAAAATTCAAATGGGATCTGAGGTAGCCACAATGGTGATTAAATGTCCAAATTTGAATTTTTTAATGAAATTGAAGGCTGAGTTAAATGTAATGACAGCACATGGTTACTCAGTGGCGTAGTGTGTGGGATTAGGGGCACTGCATTTCAGGGAACACTATTTCATGGTTCGATAGCGTACCCCTAAAATGCATGTCCTTAATCTCCCATGCTACACCACTTTGGCTACTCCTTGGCCCATTTTAGACTTTCTTTTCAAGTGTAATGAACCATGCAAACTTTTATGATGCTTTGTTTTAATTTTCGGTGCAATATGACTGTGAATTTCGAGTTGTTTGACTTTAAAAAAATTGTGTGTGTGTATTTTTGCAACTTTTACTTTGGCACCTTGGAACAGATAAATGAATGTGTTCACCCATGCGTAAGTTTCACTTTGTGTTCACCTACCAGGTTAAAAGACAATTAAATTTCCATTAATTAGATATATAATGTATTGATTTTCATTAAAGTCTTCACTTAGTTCAGATTTTCCATACAAGACTGTAATAAAATCCAATAAATTTTACATCAAATTAAATGAAGCAAGGTCGAAAATGAAATGTTGCGAAATTCGTTGTTTTCAATAGTAAATTCGCGTTTGTTTAAGAGGATGGACTGAGTTTGAATGATGTTGATTCGAAAGTCCCGACATGATGTTTTCTCAGATGCATTACGTGGATGGAAGCTGTTTGGAATAATTTTGAGCCCGATAATTTTAAAAGGTTTAAGACATGATGTAAGATGCTAAATAGTTGCTTTCATTTCTTGTTGAATTTATGAAAGTGGAAATGTCTCTTCATCCACTAATTTGGGATTAATTATTCAGACTGACAAATCTTCAACCTCATTAATTATTTCCTTTGTCGGGGAATTAATGAGGAATTAAATAATTAAACAAAAGGAATTAATTAATGAGGTTGAAGATTTGTCAATATGTCGGTCAATTGAATCTGGTGCCGCCGAAACCACTGACCCGTCTCCGTGGTCTAGTGGTTAAGGCATTGATGTTCTATGCCAACGACCCGGGTTTGATTCCCAGCGGAGACATTTTTTTTCAACATTTGCAAAAATTTCAAAAAGGGAGGACAGCTCTGGCCAGGGGAACTTTGATTTAAGCTACCCAACCATTATTCTCTCATTTATATTTCTCACAATTATTATTTCCACAAGAGTTGCCAAAGCTTTTGTATATGTTATTTCCTTACAATTAAAAAAAAAAAAAATAAATAAAAAAATATATATATATATATATATATATATATATATATGAAAAGAGAACGACACTACCCACATTTACCTCTTTATTCTTACTTACCCCTACTGCATGAGTAACCTGTCTTGGTCTCCGTACAGTTCTCGTGCGGTTGGCATGGAAACGAAGAGCAAGCTACACATGAAACGGGGAGAAACAAGTCATATGTCATGGTATAGTGGTTCCTTCACTTGACTTTCAATGCATAAGGTTGAGGGTTCGAATCCCAGCCCGACACCAACATACTTTGACATTGATTAATCTACATTTTCCACTCTGCACTCAGGTGTAATTGGTAGTTGCGGGGTAACTGTTTGTCCAGGGTTATTATGGTCATACCACTAAAATCAAGATAATTAAAATCGTAATGATTATTGAAATACAAACAGCTGATGATATGAAACTACGATTATGTGTCAAGAGAAACATATATACATATATATATATCAGTGTTGGGTACCTCGAGATCGATCTTGATCTCGAGACCAGTCTTGAGATTGGCATCAGTAACCTCGATCTTGATCTTGATCTCGGACATATCTGATCTTGATCTCAGATGTTCTAATCTCGATCTTGAGCTGCGGATCTTGATCTGGATCTGGATCTCGGACTGTCTGATCTTGATCTTGATGTCGGACCCTCTGGTCTAAGACCCAACACTGATATATATATATATATATATATATATACAGCTAAAGAGAGAGAGGAGGGAGAAGCAGAGAAAACAGAAAGAAACATTGTTAGAATATTCTGAAAGAACAGAGGAAGATTCTCGACAAAATTGAGATGAAAGAACAAATCCGATAGAAACAGGAGAGAAGGGCAGGGAGAGGGAGAGAAGGAGAAAAATAGGGATAGAGACAGAAATAGAGAGATGGAGAGACGAGGAGAGAGTAAATAAAAAATAATGAAGAGAGAGAGAGAGAGAGATGACGATGAAAATAATTATTTAAAAATGAAGAAGATATAAAGAAAACATTATTTTAGGAGACGAAAGAAGAAGATGGAAAGAGGACTAAGAAAAAAAGAAAGAAGAAGAGAGAAGAAAGAATTGACTAGAAGGGGAGTATAGAATGAAAGAGGGAGCAAGAGAGAGAAAAATAGAGAAAGTGAGAGAGAGAGAGAGAGAGAGAGGACGGGAGAAAAGAAAGAGGTACAAAGAAGAAGAAATAGAGCAAAGTTTCTCTTTCTCTCTTTTTTCCTTTATACACAGTCTTGTAGTTTGATCAGGATAAACGCTTCGTACTTCATTCCAATTTTCTCTAATTTCCTCCCACCGACTAAGATTTCTCATTATGAGTTTGAATATAGCTCGTAAAAATCACCACGATTATATCAGGGAAATGTCCTAGTTACAGTTCCGTGATTATGTGCTTTCTCTCTTATGATACAAACTGTGATGCATATGCTGTTTGCTCCGTTACTATGGTAACAGTACCGGATGATGGCGGGCGTGTACTTTCTAAACCCCATAAAAACTTGGCATGTTGCTTCTTTTGTTTTATAAGTAAATATACCATTTTCTATTTTAGCACTATACGACGCAAAATTGTTCAAACAAGTGTTATGAACAGTAAAATAAAAAGGGGCTGCCAAAGAGCACTGGGTGAAATATACGACCGTGGATACTGTAAGCTGCGTTTGCCAAAATGTACATTGAAAACAACGAAGAACAAAATAAAGATGCAATCTAATTTTCACACACCAGACAATAATCGTTTTGCTTGAACTTTCCAATGATTATTCAGAAAGCAAAAATATTCCACACCAGTTTTCTCTTGAAAGTTGAAGTAAATTTAGTTATTAGCTAGCTAAGACCTATATATAATTCCTTGGGATATGGTTTCAGGCAGTGGTAGTTATTTTGAGCAGGAAACTATATTACGTTGTTAAACTAGTCACGTTTTCTTCAGGGTTTTTTTCTGGACAAGTTTGTCATTGTCTGTCTCGCATGGCGGTTCCATCTAGAAGGAGAAGGGAGGGGAGAGGGTCGAAGGGCGCGAAACACATGCGCGGCTGTAGGCAAACCAGCGCTGATATAGGGGTATTCTCATCATTGAATATATGAAATGTGAGACACTTCCTATATATTTTGGCCGTTCAATTAACAAGTAAATCTCAGTCCGGGGAGGGGGGGGGGGGGGGTGGTGGATTCAATAATTATTCAATAATTAATTTTTATTATCGTTTATTCTATTGTTATGACCATAATAAACCTGGGAAACTTGACCGGCAACTACGCCCGCGGACAAATAATTATTTCAGGTTTGGGAATATTTGGTATTCGTCTGGAGTCAGTAATTGTTTTGCGTGTGCCCGGGATAATTGTAAATGAGGTAGTTATCCAAAGGTAACTGTTCTGTTGTGACATTCCTGCGTAGCATTATCTTGGCACACAGATAGGGTATCTTTTAAAGAATAACTCTGTAAAGTTTCATATCTATATCTGAAACAGTTATTTAATAATTTCTGATTGATTATTGACATATTCACGAATTGAAAATTATGGAGAAATGTTCATTTTTACGCTGTGCGGTACCCGTTAGTAGAAATTTTATAAATTTGATATCAAAAGATGCATAAGACTCTAGGCGTAGCCTAAAACATATCGCGGCGCGCGCCAGGGGGGGGGGGGGGGAGGTGGGGTGGGGTGGGGTGGATTCCACCGCGGCTATTTTAGGGTTAACGGGGGGGGGGGGGGTGGATGAAGCAGTTTACTTACATGATGGCGCACAAACACGCTTCTTGGCAAAGCCTTGGCCTGGAAACATTCTTGTCTTGTCTTCCAAATATTTGAGCATCAGGAGAGAAGGGTTTCCATTGTCAGCATTACATGCATCTAACTGCTCAGAATAATCTGCAAAAATAACAACATGAACGGCAGGACAGATTTTTTATAGAAAATTTAGAATTAATCGGAATTGTGATTTTTTTTTTTATTGAGGTCCCAAATAATGACACGAAATGTAATATTGACATTATGGGTGTCGTGATTCTTCTAGTCGGAGAAAAGACCAAGTCGGCTATGGATTGTGTTTAATTCTCATACTTGTTCTCATACATATATTTTATATCATTTTTAATTTAACATAGATTAAGTTAAACTTTACTGAACAGCTTATTGTGCCGATGTAATGGTTTTCTAGACACAATTTTATTTCATCATGAACACAAATTTGTGTATAACTATTGGCCATAGCAGGGATAACGGGTTCTCTTGCTTTATCAGTGTTGAGATACAAAGTACCGACACTCCCCCCCCCCCCCCCCTCCCTCCGCTGCACATGCTTTATCATGCTTTATCCAATTTATCATTTATTATCCTGTTAACTATAATGTCGTGAAATGGAAAAAGAAATAAAACATTTATGACATATTAGGAACAAGACATTATAAATACCTGCAGTTATCAGTATCGAAAGAAACATGGGGAAAATGCCGATCTGAAAAGATTTGAAATGAGGATGGATTACAGACATTAATAGGCCTACGGTATTTTGGTTTTCTTTTACAGTTCCTTTTCTAGTATGTAACACGTTGTAATTTTATAAGTTAGGTGCAATGTACGTATTGCATTCGTTGTCATGTATCATGCTCAATTACATACTCAATTATTATGCTGTATAATGAACATTCAACGTGTATTGTTTGAATAAAAATACCATCTTTTAATATACTGTATGTAAATATATATATATCATTTTTGGTATCCCAAGTGGGGATTTATATTGATCCAAGATCAACTCTTTACTTTGTTTATGAGCTTTCATAATATTACTATATTTTGAGGGATGACAAAGTATTTGATGACCTTTCATCTCATTTAAAACCAATTACCGAATGTATATATATATCAATGATTTTAGAAAAATACACCAGTACGTTTTTGAAAATTTCCAGTTATTACGAGGATACCAGATAATATGTATATATATATATATATATATATATATATACATATTTAAATATCTTCTGTATTTTGTTTTGTGGCTGTAATGAGTTTATATTGTCACTTAATAGCTTTGTTATCAAACAGGGCCTCATGGAAGACCACTACTATTGATGAAAATGTGATACCCTGTATAAATATCAGAAATAAATAAATAAATAAATAAATGAATACCACGTACAGTTTTACTGTTATAGAGAGCCATATTTCTCCTACCAGTTCTCTTATAACAAACCATAAATGTTTTATGCTAATACAGTGAAAGTACTATGTTTTTACACATTATTTTTTAACATACCAGTAAAATTATTCCGTCAAAATGCATTCTTATAAACATCCAGACAAATAAATGTTACCTAACAAAGTAAAGCAAACCATGAGGGTAAAATGTAATGAAAAATAGTAATGTACGTCTGTTGCAAATAAGAGGTAATAAACCGGTAACCTGTCGTTTTTCAGAAGGTTCATAATTCCGAATGGTCGTAATTTCAAAAGTTCGTAACTCCAAAGGTTCGTAATTCCGAAAATGAAATAGGGTTCATAATTCCGAAAGCATAATTCCGAAAATGAAGATAGAATTCTGGATCGTTTTAAGAATTACGAACCTTCGGAATAATTAACCCTAAAACCCTTTATCATTTTCAGATTTATGAATCTTCGAATTAATACAACAAATTTTCAGAATAATGAACCCTGTTAGTATTTTCGGAATATTAAACCCCCCGGACTGCATGGTATGGGAAATTTATGTTTCGGAATTATGAACCCTCGGAAAAACGAGTGCCTCCTAATCAGTGTTGGGTCCAAGACCAGAAGGTCCGAGATCAAGATCAAGATCAAGATCAGACAGTCCGAAATCCAGATCAAGATCAAGATCCGCAGCTAAAGATCGAGATTAGAACATCTGAGATCAAGATCAGATATGTCCGAAATCAAGATCAAGATCGAGGTTACTGATGCCGATCTCGAGACTGCTCTCTAGATTAAGATCGATCTCGAGGTACCCAACACCGAGTCGTGTTTTCGCCGATTGGTGAACGATTTTAAAAGCTTTTTCGTTTGATAATTTACATAATAACAATGTTGATCTCGAGCGATCTTGAGCGAAAATTCCGAGAACAGAAGCTCCGAGATCAAGATCAAGATCAACACCTTCGAGATCAGGAGCAAGATCGAGGTTACTGATGCCGATCTCGAGACTGGTCTCGAGATCAAGATTGATCTCGAGGTACCCAACACTGCTCCCAATAAACCATTCCTCACCTTCATTCTCCGTCTCTGTGCAAAAGTTGCTCCTTACTTGACTTGACGGAGAATGTCAATGCAGGCGACCAATGACTGGAGAATTATCTTTGCGCTAGGAGCCCTCCTCTTGTTTCAATGCAGCAAAATGCTAACTTGAAAATAAAGAAGTGCGCTAGTTGAAGATTGTCGTATAATATTGGCTGGGGCGTGGTTATAGTAGGAGATGGGGGCATGTGGCTCAGATCGAATGGTAAAAGTGGGGGCAGGGTTGTGAAGGAAAGAGAGAGAGAGAGAGAGAAAAGGAAAGGAGGAAGGGGAGGGGGGGGGGGGAGAGATGGAGATAAAATAAATTGATGAAAATTAATATTTTAACCAGGGTATCGATCCGTGTTCATGATTGAGGGATGACCGGCAAGGGAGCGAAGCGACCGAGCGGGCGGGGGGAGGGTGGGGGGGGGGGGGTATCCCCCTCCCCCACCAGGGACTTTTTCAAAAATCTGTCTATAAAACTTGCATTTTAGACCATCCCAAAATGGTTTTTAATGAAAAGAAGGAATGCCAGTGCACGAAACCCTTACTTGAGAATAACAATGCGAGCGAATTTTCTTCGATATTTTCGCAGTGAAATTATGGCATTTCTTATTTCCTTATATAGTTAATCATTAAAGAATGCGATGATATTTCAAGATCAAATATAGGTAGTTTGGATAATTATTAGTTTTAAGTCAATGTATCATAATTTTTATTTATTTTATCCAAAAATATTGGGGGGATCATAATACAGGCCACCCCCACCTCAAATGTGGGGGAGGATATATACCCCCCCCCCCCCCCGGGAACGACACCCATAATTTTAACCAGTAGAAGCGGTGCCCCATTCATTATTCACGACTTGATTCACGCTACATTACCGTGCATGCATTGAAACAACACAAACAGACTTGGTGATCTGGAATATTTATCAACGTCATTATCTAGGATACGTAACTTATTGTTTATTTTCTCAAAATTACTAGTTGCAGCAGCTTTTTTTTTTTAAAGTAACGAAGGGGGAAAGAGGGAAAATAAAGGTCCCTTTCACCCACAACAATTAATGACTAGACTTACCATTATAGCTGGGATATCTTTGCAAATGATCGTGATGATCAGGAATATTGATTGAAATCACCTTGTAGGGTATGTGTTATCTTGTCGAAATATTACAGTTTTATTGATATCAAAAAGTGTTTTCAACTTTACTTTATGAATTTGTATACTTAGCTTTGTATCCAACCCACCATTTGGTCTTTTGTTTGTTTGTTTGTTGTTTTTTTTTGCCAATTGGTCCAATTACCATATGGTCCGTTATCAACTGGACCAATTACTATTTGGTCTAATCATCAAATGGTCTGAACCGAACCAGTCCAATATTTGGTCCATATTACAGTTGGTCCTACTTCATTTGGTCCAATGTCATTTCGTGTAATAACCACTTGGTCTAATTATCACTTGGTCCAATTACCGTTTGGTCTAATAACCGTTTGGTCTAATTATAATTTTGTCTAAAAACCAATAGGCCTAATAAACCGCGGCATAGCCATTTACGACACTAGGACGTCTATATGTGCTGTATTGTCTTTCATTTTAGATCCAGACACTTTCTGTACGCATGGTACGACAATTAGTTTAAGTTTCTGCAGTTAATTTGTATTCAGAGGTAGAGTATAGATCAATTTACATGTCATGGAGCTGTTTTCCACGTTTAGTGGAAGACAATGTCAATGCCTTTCGTATCGTAGATGTTATAATATTTTAATGATAATAATCATTACTCTTTATGATAATGATCATATTATTATCTTTTTTAAAATATCATTATTACAGTATAGCCTATGCATCATTTCAATAATTCAAAAGCATTAATACTATTATCATTAGGCTATTACTATTATAATGATTATTCAATAGGCCTATTGTTTCAGAGTATAGGCATATCTACCATTTCAAAAAAGCTATTATTATTATTATTATTATTATTATTATTATTATTATTATTATCTATTTTTTAAAATTCAGCAAATAATTGCCATATATAATTTCAAATAAAACAAAAAAAGTAGGCACGCAGTAATCTGTATTAAGAACATATTTTTCTGTAGCACTAGACCAAATGGATATATTGGACCAAATGAGTGATAGACCAAACGGTCATTAGACGAAGTGATACTTGGACGAAATGATTACTGGGCCAAATGTTCATTAGACGAAATGATCATTAGACCAATTGGTTGATGGATGAAATGATGATTAGACGAAATGGTAATTGGACGAATTGATTACAAACCATGTGGATATTAGACCAACTGGGATTAACCGAAATGGGTATTGGACCAAATAAATATGGCTGCCATGCTGAAATCTACCATTCATGTGTTCATTACACAAATACTTTGCATATGCCTTGCCAGACAGGCACAGATGGACAATGGGTGTGTTTACATAATCCTGACAATATCATCTGACTACTTTTGAGAAAGCAGTACAATTTTCACAATTTAATAAATTATTATTGAAATGATCGTTTGACACCAAATTGCACCCAAGAAAGTTATAATACTCAAGATTGTTCTATATAAATTTTAGCTGAATTGAATGAGACAATTTGGAGTTATTAAGGTTGTAATGCCAAAAAATGTTTTTTTTTCTCTATATCCAGAGCATTTTGGGCAGCAAAGCTGGGTTTAGGGGCACTTTGGTGTTTTATTCAGGGGCGTGTTACACCCCCTTCCCGATGGAAATGTTTGTAAGTTTTTATATTTTTGTAATGTACACCCATAACTCTTCCTTCTGACAAAATTTGGTCCATGGGCCTTAAAGAGAAAAATTTGCCCCATTTTTTAGGGGCGGTCTGACAACCCATCCCGACGGGAAATTTTGTCAGTTTTGGTGTTTTGGTAATGTATAGTCATACACCTTCCTTCTGACAAAATTTTCCGCATATGTTAGATGGGTTGAAATCGACCCGACTTTGGGACCCCTTTCGGAGGCTCTGGGGGCCAAACCCGGCAGCTTCATTCGAGCTGACAAGCTTTTTGTGAATGACATGGATGGTCTTAGCAACTTTAAGGGGTCAAATCTCATATGTAAAATGGGTTGACTATTTCGGGACAGGCTCCTGGCCTATTTTGTATATTTCCCTCAAGCTAGCTGAACTTCAAGTTGAGGGTGTATATAAGCCTACTGTAAACTGTCAAACAAAACCAGGTGCAAACCCACATGCCTGACATTGTAAGAGTCCTAACTATGCCATTTATTTGATTTTAGACCTATTTCGCTTCTGCCAGCAGTCTCAAAATAAAAGAAGGCAGTACATCAACAGCTTTACGCCTATTTAAATAACAGTGGCCTTTTATGTGATCGACAGTCTGGGTTCAGAGCTCTCCATTCGACGTCAACCTGTTTGACAGAAATTGTTGATTTTCTCCTAGATAATATGGACTCTGGTCAAATCACTGGGGGTCTAATTTTAGACCTCCAGAAAGCGTTTGACGTTATCCCAATTGATTTAATTCTTGAAAAATATTTTGAGAAATGTATTATTATGGCATTAAAGACTCTGAGTTACAGTGGCTTAAAATGTATTTAATTGAAAGGCGTCAGTGTGTCTCAATAGAAGGTACAAGAAGTTCATTTTTAAATGTCTTAAGACTGGTGTCCCTCAGGGGTCCATACTTGGGCCTGATATTCTGTTTATACGTTAATGATATTGGTAATTTACCTTAATCCATATACCACAGAAGATATGAATGTATAATGCTAGAAATAATACTCCTATCATAATACTCCTATCATGACTCTGATAGGAGTATTATTTCTAGCATTAATTTACCTTTTCATAGTAAAGCAAATGTGTGTTTAAATGCAGACGATACTGCACATTTTAACTCCGATAACGATAAAACCAAGATTCAAGAAAATTTGCAATCTGATTTGGATTTAATTTTTAAAAAAATGACTTAGATTTAATCGCATGTATTTACATCCACTATAAACTAAGGTTACAATCATGACAATAGGAATAAACCATTAAATTTCAAAACACTGTACTAAAGCATGTTGATAATATGAAATATCTTGGGGTGATTTTTGATTCTCAATTAAATTGAACATGAAATATTCAGTACCGGTATATTCCAAGTAAACTATCCCAGTCTTTTGCTGTATTAGAAGAATCAAACATTTTAACAACACGAAACAGTTTGAAACATCTATATTTCGCATTGATATTGTCATACATGGTTTGCAGTTGTACGGTATGGGGTAATTGTTCCAAAATTAAATTAACTCGGTTACAGAAAATACAGAATAGATATGCCCGTCTAGTTTTAATACAAACTATTCAACTTCACAATGTTCTTTATTAACTACCCAGAATTGGCAATCCGTCGATCAAAGAATTAAATATCAAAAATGTATCTTAGTGTATAAGATTTGGAATGATACTGTACCAAATTATTTGAAACCATTTTCTGTTATGCGACCTATTATTTATAACTCACGTCATACCACAAACAGCCGTCTACAAATACCTTACCCTAAAACAGAATTAAAAAAAAAAAAAAAAAAAAAAACGATCCTTTTCATCCTCTGGAAATTCTCTATTTAATAAACTACTACTATTTGTTCAAAACTGTAAGACAATAAGTAATTTCAAAAAACAATGTAAACATTTTCGTAACATGCTTTGAAAAACTATCTGGCTTTTAAAGATTTTTAACGTATTTCCTTGTTTGTGCATGTCTACCGTCGAGTGCCGACTAATAATTGACAAACGCGGGCCTGGTGCCTTTCGACATGTTTCTTGTGGGGTGGCTGCCCGATTCCGCATGGACTGTTGTCACAGGGATGCTATATATATGTTATAAATGTTTCTCTGAAATGACGCCACCGTGCTGTCTACCTGTGTGGTTTCGGTTAGGTGCTCTCTTTTGGGGAGTCGGGGACTTTGCTGGGCATCGGGCCCGTGTGCTATGTTGGTTGGCGCTCCACGGTATCCTATGAATATAATGATTCAATGTTTGATATTTTGTTTATATTTTATTTTTGTGGAGGGCTCCGTTTTAAAGCAGTTACATAACTGAATCGCCTCCCACGCAAACTTTCAAACGTCATCATCATTCTCAATATTTGTTACCCTGACCCGGATATGGATTATTATTATTTTCCGTATAAAAAAGATAATCAGTGCACACTTAAAATATACACGTACATGAATATATATATCAAGATTTAAATCAAGAATTAACGAAAAATAAAAAATAAAATAACGGCTAGAAAGCTCTATTCAGAGCCATTAACTAAATTGCTCTGTTCTTCTTAGAGGTCCAGAAGTATTTACTTCTTTTGACAGACTTATGTACCCTTCAGGGGCGGATCTAGCTTTTTTCCAAGGGGGGGGGGTTTGAGGGGCTGAGTAGGGTATTGTGAGGGAGCGTAGCGACCGAGCCCGAGCAAGCGAAGCGAGCGAGGGGGGAGGGTGTGGGAGGGGGGATACCCCCCTCCCACAGTAGGGAGATTTTTCATTTTTAGGGTTGCCAGCTTGCGATTTTAAGCATACTTGCATGCTCTATTTTTTCTCTTTTTTTTGTGGTTTTCCTATGCACATTAAATGTTTACTTGGCAGCCCAAGGGGGGGGGGGGGTTTAAACCCCCTAACCCCCCCCCCCCGTAGATCCGCCACTGCCCTTTTTAACCCATTGTCTACGGGAACCGGGTGATCCCTCTATTAACATGATTAACTGGCTATGGGAATATGAAAAAACGGGTTAAGGAATGACCTACATTGCAAAGACCGGGTCCGCTCGCTATTCATGAGGACCGCTATTCATAAAAAAACCGCTATTCATTTAACACGCGCTATGAATAGCGGTCCTTATGAATAGCGAGGTAATTTGTCTATGGTTTGCTCGCTATTTAGAAGGACCGCTATTCATACAAAATCGCTATTCATTTAGTCACGTGTTACGGATAGCGGTCCTTATGAATAAGTGGTCTTTATGAATAGCGGTCCTTATGACTAGCGAGGTTACCCCGCAAAGACAATACAATGTCCTAAAAAATTACAAGTCATACGAGGTATATTGTGGGTGCATGTGAATAGGCTAACAATTAAATAACAGTGTGAAGTTCGCGGATAATAAATACCTCTATAGGTCTTGATAAGATGATGTTATGTCAACAATTCTGACACTGCCAGTGGAAATAGAGACCCCAAATTACCACGTCTTTTAAATTTCTTTGAAATCGTGTAAAGAATTCTTGAAATTTTGACGAAAGATCTACAATTTTCTGCGTTCCATCAGAAAAAGTGGCTTGATGAACAAGGGTCTAGAAATCTTTATTTCTAGAGACGACGCTATCAAAATTACCTACTGAAATTGAAATTTACATATTGTATGACAGTCTTGCTTTAGACAGTCATATAATCTTTTTCTACTTAGAATACACGACGTGGTAGGCAGTATTAAGATTTGCATCAAAATGAACAATTGATTGTGACAGAATATTCATGACGATCAAGAGATGTTGGCTATGTCAAACGTTCCACCACTCTTCAATGGGGTCAATATAATGACTCGTATTCTTAAAGGTGGACTTTTTAAGAGTGCGTTATATGCTCATATTTTTCAGGCCAGCATGAGCATTTTGAGACGCGTTTAGTTCAAAACGTCTTTCCTCATTTTCGTATATTAATAATGGTACTACTCACGCAAAGGTGCGTTTTGAATTGACGTTTATCCAAAAAGACGGTTTCTAGGAAAGCATAGACGCACAATCATGTAAACGCGTTTATAATGACGTCATATAAACGTGTTTCCGGTTCACGTGAAAATCCGCGCACCGCTTGTGCAGATATATATATATATATATATATATATATATATATATATATAAAAATGATAGCGCGGTAACTTAAAACTTTCGAGAAAAAAAAGCCCGCGCCCAAAATTGACCTGCTCTCCTGGGGTCAACATAGGGCGCGCAATGTAGCTTTGCGAATCGAGATGTAGAATTGGCCTGGAGAAAACAAGCATAAACATTCTGCCTTCAGACTGAGTGATTTGAAACGCTCATCTAAATCGCTCATCTACTACTGTTTATGCTTGTTTTCTCCAGGCGAATTCGGGCTCTGCAGCTGGATTCGCAAACCTACATTGGCGTGCTACGTTGACCGATGGAAAGCTGGTCAAGTTGGGGCGCGCGCTTTTTTCGAAAGTTTTGAGTTACCGCGCTATAATCATATATATATATATATATGTATATATATATATATATATATATATATATATATATACATATATATATATATATATATATATATATGTGTGTGTGTGTGTGTGTGTGTGTGTGTGTATGTATATATATATATGCATCGTTACTATTTTCACGAAGTGACGGATGAGCGCGCAACTAAAAGAAAGTTAGTTTTGAATAAATCGCTTTCTAAGTTTTAAAGCATAATCTCAACCTCTTTAACCCTTTCAGGACAGGAATTATTTAAGGGCTAAATTGATCTCATTTTGTTCTTTAAATTGGCAACAATAATATTTTTCTTTCAGTGCTAATTGCTTCTAAAAAGGTGTCATGTCTTTATAAAAATATACATGGTAAGAAATTCGTCAAAAAGTTGAAAAAATTGCCAATTTTGATGAAAAACAATGATTTTGAACCTCTCAATGTGTTGCCAATTTAAGGATTTTAAAGCTTATTGTCATTTTTAAAATTCCTGGCATCAAACACAGTATGGTCATGCAACAAAAATGGACATAGTGTGTGTAGAAATTTTTGCACTTTCTACTCATGCATCTGGTATATTTTTTAGAGCTCTAAATCAAAAGTTATTGAGCCAAACCACAAAATGTGGTCAGTTGTCCTGAAAGGGTTAATGTATGAAGGGTGAATAAATTTTATATCCTTGGATAGATCATATTTCAGTGTTTAGTTCTATGTTTAATCATTTGCCTATTTTTTTTTATATTTGGGGGAAAATGAGCTGTAAACATAACCGTCATTTCGTAAAAACACAAAATTCCAAGGACGCGTATTGACGGATTTTCACGAAGTGACGGATCTCAGCCGCGCGCGTGCAAAACATATGGGACTTGATCACCGCGCTTTTAACCGTCAGTTCGTGAAAACACAAAGTCAATTCAAGGGCTCGCTCTTCTTTGTTTTCACAAAGTGACGGATCTCAGCCGCACACGTAAAACATACGGGACGGTTGTAAGCCGTCACTTCGTGAAATCAGAAAATCCTTTTACTAGGTATTTTCTCGTTGACGTTATCGCCATAGTTACATAATTATACATCATTATGATCTGAAACTTTGTGAGGA
The DNA here is from genome assembly GCA_025618425.1 of Heliocidaris tuberculata. Classification (NCBI taxonomy): domain Eukaryota; kingdom Metazoa; phylum Echinodermata; class Echinoidea; order Camarodonta; family Echinometridae; genus Heliocidaris; species Heliocidaris tuberculata. The sequence continues at coordinate 23,649,544 of CM046850.1, forward strand.
TCAAGATGTTAGTGAATGATGTCCAAAAATGCAACAACAAAAAAAAATGCAAAAATGTGCGTTTTTCCTCATTATACCGTCACTACGTGAAAACAGGGACGATATATATATATATATATATATATATATATATATATGTATATATATATGCACAAGCGGTGCGCGGATTTTCACGTGAACCGGAAACACGTTTATATGACGTCATTATAAACGCGTTTATAAATGATTGTGCGTCTATATATATGCCTCCCCAGAAACCGTCTTTTTGGAGAAACGCCGATTCAAAACGCACCTTTTTTGTGAGTTTACAATCGCCGTTTTAAATCGGCGATAATACGAAAATGAGTTAAGACGCAACCTGTTGTGAACTAAACGCCTTTTGAAACGCTCATTCTGGCCTGAAAAATGTGAGCATTTATAAACGCACTCTTAGTCCACTGATTTATGGAGCGCCAATTGTCAAGCGCTCTGTGCAAATTACTGTAGTTCTGTAACAAAATGAATCCAGCATGCAAGACGAGGGGTCCTGAGACCAAGACCAGGAGGGACACCTTATGATTACATTAATTTTATATTAGATCTCAGGGTCTAGACCAAGACCAAGAACCGAAAATTCATGACTGAGATTGGTCTCGGAACCACGACTGGAATCCAGTCATGAAATGAAAATGACATGATTTTTGTTTGTTATTTTATTTGTTGAAGTATTGTAATTTTTACGGGATGAGAAGGGTGACACTTGGCGCTCAATGATTATGAATGGACTAAATCCATCGATCGTGGTAGAGATTAATGACTAAATCTAACACAACTTAGCCTAAAGTTAGTACGCTTTATGAGTATCGGCTAATTATTTCACTCTTGTCCCTAATAAAGATCCAAACATGCATGTTGCCGCTCTATATTTCGTAAGTTTTCATGCATTCATTTCATTCTCCACTACCGATGCCAGAGATTCTCTACTCCCCCCCCCCCCCCTTCTTCTTCTTCTTCTTCTTCTTGTTCCCGGGGGGGGGGGGCACTCAACTATATTGCTGTACACACGCGCGACCACATGTTTTCCAAACCACCCCTAAACACGTTTAATCCAATTGGTCGAATTTACACCCTATTCAAGTGTTTTCGTGTGCTTTCTTGAAAATTTTACCCCCTAAACAAGAGACTCGTCGCACAAAATCAACACAGGTATGGGGAAAAGAATATCATAAACGCTTATTGAAACGGTTTTGGCCTTTTTGACATTCTAAACGCGTCACGCGCTTCACGCACCTTAACCGGCAAAAACTACCCTTTCCACGCGATTTTCTGGTCGCGCGTGTGTACAGCAATATAGTTGACTCCAATCCCCCCCCCCCCCCCCTTCCCGGTTCTTGTTCTTGTTCTTATTATTCTTCTCTGGCTCCTCCTCCTTCTTCTTCTTCCGTTGAAATCATACAGGCCACTTTCCGTGAATTTTCGTTCATTGAATGTCGTGCAGTTGTATGTACATGTACAACGTTGTGGAAACGTGCAGCTAAAAAGAACCCTTGTCCCTAATAAAGATCAAAACATCCACCTTACATGTTTCCAGTCTTTTTCTAAAGCTTTCTTATCTTAATTTTAGCCTATCCTTCACTACCAATGTGAGAGAATTTCCACTCTTGTTCATATCGAAGATCCCAAAGAAAAACCTTTTATATTTCCACTCTTTCTAAAGTTGTCTTATCTTCATTTCGCTCTCCATTACCAATGTTGCTAAATCGTTAGAAGAAGGTATCCACAAGGAGCTCCAGCCGTTCACTGAACATTCCCAGAACTTAATATTGCCATACATACAACCGTTTAACTGCACCTGGGGAAAATAACATTCTCGATCGAGCCACCAGCCGTGCCATCCGTTTACAGTAAATGGCTGGCCGGATTGAGCCAAACATTTATGAGTTACTTTTCTCGTTCTTCGGTGTATTCCATCGCCACTAGTTCCGTTGAAAGATGTGAAATTGGCACGGTATCTGCACAGTTGAATAGATAAAAGCGTATTCATGAGGAAGGTCAGGAACGAATAATGTTAGAGAAAAAGAGGACGACCAAGAAATGCGTTAAGTCATGCACCAATGGCGTAATCAGCATAAAGGGTGAAAGGGGGTCGTCAAAGCGGCACATACCCGTCTGTCCAATATATTGAATGCCCCCCCCCCCCTGGGAATTACGCCCTTGCTATCCGCGTACATCCATCCCTTCTTCAAAACTGTTTGTGTAGGAAGGTCTACGGTACGGTGCAGATGATCATCAGTAGACAGGTAGATGAGTAGATTTGGGTTTTTTATATCTAGTTCAAAGATGACTGATATAAACGAAATATATACTGCCTACATTCGAGTCTCTGGTTATACCATGGTACCTTTGGTGACGTGAAGACAACCATTTTCCTCAGGGACCATAATTCCAACCAGACCCTCTCATTCATGGGCCGCGGAACCGGGGTGGGGGCTGGGGGCTGCAGCCCCCCCCCCCCCCCCCCCACACACACACACACACTTTTTTTCAGTAAACACGTTAAAAAAAATTGTCATTAATGAGTGAAATCAGATCAGCCCTCCCCCCCTCACTTTCAAAAACGCTCCGCGGCCCTTGTCATTGTTGTATATATGTTTATGCTATCTAGAGTCTCTTCAAGGCAGGTCATATTTTACATATAATTACTTACCCATGACGAGCGTCCATCAAAAAGAAGTCGTATGAAGCAAATTCGACGTTGGATGACTCTGGGAATGGGATTTTCACAAATTGCATATCCAGTCTTAGTCTGACAGGAAAGGGTCCCAACTGAATGATTCTGTCCAGTCCCAACCAGTAGTCTCCGTTTGGGAAGAAAAAACCAGCGCGATAGCTTTTTTCCCCGGGCCTCAACGAAAGGAACATATTTGCCGGCGAATTACGCTATGAAGGAAAGTGTATGGAATGCTGAAAAATATTAACGCTGAAATGCATGACGTCTGCAATGAATGCAGGTAATTAAAACTCAAATCAGAAGTTAAATAGAATTAGATGTCTAATCTTGTATTCATATAAAATACAATTTGGTATTGACATTGCCCTTCAGTTGATATCTTGAAAATGTTTGCCACAGTGTCATATCATATATATATATATATATATATATATATATACAGTGTGAGTCATTAAAAAGGAAACCATGATTCAAACCTAAATATTGCTGCAATGAAAACATGCAGATTTAATCAAAGATATTCACACTGTAGCCTTATCGTATTTATTTTGAGTTTACACCTTGATCAATAAAATCCGACTATGGACAGCAGAACAGAAACATAATTTCCTGATTCATGTCAAATATGCCTCTGCCCAATTTTTGAACGAAATAGATGGTCAACCTAAGGTAATTTATTACTTATTTATTCAAAATTTATTTAAAATACAGGGTAGGTGCGGTTGGTTGGGTAAGGTTGGTTGAATGGTCTCCATTCCAGTTGAATGCAATCACAAATAATGAAAGTAAATCCTGAACACCTTCAGCCCAAACTTGGGCAAAGACGATTTTGACATGCTTTTTCAAAATGGCCAGTACTCAGTCATCCATGAACGTATTCTGATGAGCTGCCTATCCAATCAAAGAAGACATTATCAACTATGATACAATTATAATCAGCGATTTTGCTTGGTTTTTAAGGTGTTGGGGCTTGAATATGGGTTTCCTTGTTATTGACTCACACTTAGTATTAAGACAAATATTCCTCGAACACAATGCTGGTGGCCACTCATAGTTACTTTGTGGAAGGTATGGTGAGAGTCTGAGAGATATGATCACTATGAGACGGTCGTAGCTATTATTATCCTCCTTTATTTGTATAGTCAAGCTTACGATATGTGATCTTCATCAGAACTTATGTGGACAACGTCGTTTTAGTCGGTGTTGCTTTTTTTACGTTGGCATGGGCTTCTTCGGGGATCAATGATCCAGTTGTTAATACAAGTGCGATGTCATGTTTCTGGCCAATTTTTGTGTTGAGGGAGTCCCTCAGGGATTATTATTTTGATTATTTTTTTTTTTTTATAGATTGATTTTGTATTACCCAGATGCGTATGTACCCTTTCCCTCTCTTATCATTAGGTACTCGCCCCTTTTCCAATCGTCAAACTGCTGGCAAAATTTCCATCCCTGGTGATGCTTATAGGCATGAATTATTAGGCCTACCTGGATGACTGTCCAACCGCCTCCGTCGGTTTCCATGTCACACTTGACCAGAACGGGCTCGTCGCTTTCTTCCGGTTTGATCTTGTACCAGCGGGTTTCATTGAAACCGATATCACGATAACCTTTGCAGGATGTCGCCAAGTCGCAAAGCGATCCGGTGAAACCCACGTTGCAATAGCAGCGCGGTTTGAACCGGTCAGATGGGTGCGACGAACAGGAGCCATGGTTCAAACAGGGGTTGGTGGCACATACATCTACACCTAAAAAGGCGGTAAGGAATGAAGAAAGAGTCACACTGAAACTCGGCTCACACGAGGCGTCAATTTGGTGACGTTAGGACCACGTCAGTGACTTGTACGGTCTCTTGCGCGTCACGAAAGAGTGATATCTTTTAAAAAGTGATTTCAAAACGAAAAGCACAAATAATACTTTTACTTGATAGCTGACATACGGGTTAATTGCCATAGGCTTGATTAACGCAGGTATATACTGACGCGATCGAAATGACGCCTTTTGCGAGCCGTGCGGGCTTAAGGCCTATATGGACGTTGTACATCCAGGCCAAGGTTTTCAGATTTGCCCGAAAATAAATCATCTACACGAATTTGCAGCCGTCATTATTGATTGTTTATGCCTAGTTTACATTTGGTTTGCGATTGGTCTACGGAGCCCGTATCCTGCCCGTATCCCCTTTTCCGTGCGGCCTCCGCGCGGATGCAGGAGGCGGCCGTGGGATTTTCGTACGGATTACCGGGCTCCGCGGCCTCTACGATTTTGTTTCGCGGGAAGTTATACAAATTTGACAAAATCGTAAGCCCGTTGCCTGTAGAAATGTCGTATAGGTGGCATTGCACAATGCCTGCACGGGCATCGTGCGGAGGCTTCACGCTGATCGTGCAGCCGCACGATTCCCATGCAGTACCCGTGATACTGAGCAATCAGCCCGCGGCAACCCCACAGCTCCCGCACCACAGCCGTGCAGCCGCCTTGAGACGGGCGAAACATTTTTTCAGATGGGCTCCGTACGATTTCTGTGCGGAGGCTGCACGGCAACTGCACTGAAATTGCACGAATTTAACAGCCTCTATACGGATATGCCTCGGCCAGCCCCCGGCCAAGAAAGGGCACGTTGCTCGTAGGTAATGTAAACACAAACACCATAGCCCGTAGCCACCAACGATGCCCGAAAAATCGCACGGAAAATCGTAGACCAATTTATCATACAGCGCCTTGGGCAAAACTAGGTATTTCGAATCTTTTAATCATTTATAATTGGCGTACCCAATGACACCTGTTGTGCAATGGTCCACAATGCCAGTTGTATAACAGGCGTCTTTTCGCTTGCGTTATTCGAGCCTATGAATGCAATTAACCCACATACTAGTAATCAAACCCAATGTGTGCACTGTTCATTTTGCAATCACTGTCTGTACGATGTTACTCTGTCATGACGCGCAAAAGATCGTAACAGTCACTGACCCAATCCTAGCGTCAGCAAAATGGCACCTCATGTGAACCGGGCTTTAAAGAAGAACAACAGCTGGAATCGAGAGTTTAACCCTTTCAGGACAAGAATTATTTAAGGGCTAAATTGATCACATTTTGTTCTTCAAATTGGCAACGATTATATTTTTCTTTTAGTGCTACATGGTTGTAACAAAATGTAATGTCTTTGAAAACAATATACATCATTAGAAACTTAGTCAAAAGTTGAAAAAATTGCCAATTTTGTTAAAAAACAGTGATTTTGAACCTCTCAATGTGTTGCCCATTTAAGGATTTTGGAGCTTATTCTCCTTTTTAAAATTCCTGGCATCAAATGCGATATGGTCATGCAACAAAAATGGAAATAATGTGTGTAGAAATTTTTGCTCTTTCTACTCATGCATCTGGTATATTTTTTAGAGCTCTGAATCAAAAGTTATTGAGCCAAACCACAAAATGTGGTCATTTGTCTCAAAAGGGTTAAACATCATTTGCCTACCACAAAGAACGTAAGCAGAATTTTGCCCAAGAGAATCAACCACCTTCATGCGACATCCAGTGATGTTTGCTTCATCTCCTTCGCAGTTAAGTTGTATCATTTGGAATGGCACAGATGCCTGCGTCATGTTGTTACAAGGTTCCACTTTTCCGTTGGTGGTAATAACGGCGGGAAACTCGAGAGAACGGCAGACGACCGATGCAGCATAAATGCCCCAGTGTTGTGTGCTCAGGTTTCGCCAAACCCCTTGGTGCAGGATCTCTACACGGCCTTCTTGCCGAGAGAGTCCGTCCATTAAACGCAATCTTTGCGTCAGAGCTGCGTCTGGAACAGTGATGACATCGCCTAATTTATGAGAAAAAAGAACCAATTAAATCATTTAAATACAGAGGACGAATACAACTTTGCAATCGAATGTGATAGTCGCAGCTATTCCAAGACGAATGCCCCTGGTCCTTGCCAGGGGTATTGGAAATACCCCTGGTATTGGTATTGGAAATACCTCTGGCAAGATATTTTCATAAAAAATAGGTCTATATCTACAGTTAACGATATTAACAGCATAATTATTCATACCCCTTATAATTTGAAGTAGATGTGTTTGTCTTAAAAGTGAAAGGTTGACTTGTGGATTTTGGTTTATGTTATATAATATCATTCGTAAATATTCTTTGTCACATCAAGTAGGGCCTACATGTACAACCAGGACAAACCAGTTTTTAATGAAAAATAAATTGAAAAAAATTCAAATCTTGGTAAGGGTATGAGTAATTTCTTGTTAAATGTGTGTGTGTGTGTGTGCACGTGTGTGTGTGTGTGCGGATGGGTGTATGTTTAAAAGAAATATCCTTTATTTGACTTACTATCACGGAGGTTTGAAAATGATGAATTTTAGAGATATGATTAAGGCACAAAGAATAATGTGGATTAAGAGACTAATTTATGAAGACAGCAATATGAAATGGAAAAAATATCTTGACTATATATTCCAGTCAATTGGAGGAAGATTTATAGTTTTATGTGATTATGCTATGAAAAATATTCATATTCAGGCGCCTCCATTGTACTTAGAATATTTGAATATTTGGCATGACTTATAAGAGAGAACAGAATTATTACTAGTAAAACTTAGAAAATCAAATGATTTTTAATAATACTTTAATCCGTTTTGGCCGGAAAACACTATTTAACAGAAAACAATTTGAGGCTAATATATATCAATTTAAGCATGTTGTAGATAAAGAAGGCCATTTAAGGCCAGTTAGCTATTTTCTACAAAAAGGTCTTGATGCCAACGTTTTATTCTACATTAGTATAGCATTTATTCAGCATTGCCGATGAATTTGGAAGAGACAAGGAAAAAAGACGAAGAAATAAATGACACGATCGATTACTCGGAATTAATGTATAAAGTAGGTCATCATAATTATGAAGGACTGACTTCTAAAATCTTTACAGACAATATAAAGGAAACCTTTGCGTTTAGACACGCAGAAATAGCACATTTAAATACTACATCTGGAATTGCGACTTCCTTTTTGACCCTGAGATTATGCACTTTAGATGGTAAATTACGTGAATTTCAGTTTAGATTATTACATAATATCCTATATTGTAATGATAAACTGTATCAATTTGGCTTCATATCATCTAACTTATGTTCTTTCTGTGGAAAGGAAATCGAGGTATATAATCACTTATTCACGGCTGATAAATGAGAAATCGACAAACAGTTCGAATTGAGCATTTTCGTGGCTTTTATTTAACATTGGTTACTGTCATTTCCACATGTATCATTTTACCATGGCGGTACATGAATTCACACCAATATTATAATTGTATTACACACAGATTTGAGTATCCAAACCAAATACAGAACTAGTGCTGGAATCTATGCTGAAAAAATGAGGAATCATGTGAATAAATGTAATCTGCACCCCATACATAAACCTTAAAATCAAAATATGTGAAATCCAAGCGTGTAGCCAGAGAAGGGTTAAACCCACGGCTAGAAACCCCCTCTCGTAAACGAATGTCCCCTCTGCATTGCCACGAGCCCCCCTTGCTAGCCGTCAGGAATGCCCGATCAGACGGGGAAGTTTTTTATGTAACCCGGATGCACCACCCATTCCCAGCTCTCATCAACGATTCCAGCAAAAGTGTTGCCAACCGGGCCCCATCACTTCCCTCCAGGTATACCTCCCGCATGTAAAATCGAGCGAGGCTCCTGAAATTACTTGTCTTACGAATGGTAATATAATTTCTTGCTAATATATGTAAGTGTGATGAAGGCCCAAATTGATAAATTCAGTCCAGGTCACCGACCAATAGCTTAAACAGTGATTTTCTTCATATATAGCATGCACTAATTGCAATTATACAACACGTCACTACGTAAAATGTATACAGTATGCCTGTTTAGACACCCCCCCCCCCCCCCCCCCCCCCCGAGGCCACTCCATGACCCCCTTTCGGATGAGGTGAGGGCAAAAACCCAATCTTCAGACCCTTGATCTGAGAAAACATGACTGGGACAAAATTCCCTCACGGCCCACGACTACGGAGCCACCTTTGAACCGCAGATGTTTGTGCGACCAAGCATTTTGCTCCACATCCGAGTAATTTGTAATTTGTCAGCATTACCCTGCATTCCCTTGGGAAATACAATTATCCTGTAAATCACAATACAATCACTGGATGCTTTTAAACCCACTGTATATACAGCGGAATAACTCCCTGGTATAATGAGGTTCTCAGTACCATTAAAGTTACCATGCTACAGCAGGAATGCCGTTATATATAATCAAGTTAACAGCAAATAACAAAACGACATGGTATAAAGAGGTGGGATTCACACCAATATTATAATTCTACATGTAGTACACACAGATTTGAGTATCCACCCAATTACAGAACTAGTGCTGGAATCTATGCTGGAAAGTGAGGAATCATGTGAATAAATGTAATCTGCATCCCATACATAAACCTTAAATTCAAAATATGTAAATTTCAAGCATCTAGCCAGAGAAGGGTTAAACCCACGGCTAGAAACCCCTTCTCGTAAATGAATGTCCCCTCTGCATTGCCACGAGCCTCCCTTGCCAGCCGTCAGGAATGCCCAATCAGACGGGGAAGTTTTATTTATGTAACCCGGATGCACCACCCATTCCCAGCTCTCATCAACGATTCCAGCAAAAGTGTTGCCAACCGGGCCCCATCACTTCCCTCTAGGTATACCTCCCCGCATGTAAAACAAGCGAGGCTCCTTAGTTACCCTGCTACGGCAAGCATATCGTTATACATATTCAAGTTAACAACATACAACAAAATGATATGGTACATGTATAAAGAGCTGGGATTCACACCAATATTATAATTCTAGTACACACAAATTTGAGCAACCAACCCAATTACAGAACTAGTGCTGGAATCTATGCTGAAAATGAGGAATCATGTGAATAAATGTAATCTGCATCCCATACATAAACCTTAAATTCAAAATATGTGAAAACCAGGCGTGTAGCCAGAGAAGGGTTAAACCCACGGCTAGAAACCCCCTCTCGTAAACGAATGTCCCCTCTGCCTTGCCACGAGCCCCCCTTGCTAGCCGTCAGGAATGCCCGATCAGCGGGGAAGTTTTTTATGTAACCCGGATGCACCACCCATTCCCATCTCTCATCAACGATTCCAGCAAAAGTATTCCCAACCGGGCCCCATCACTTCCCACCAGGTATACCTCCCCGCATGTCAAAACGAGCGAGGCTCCTGAGTTACCATGTTTCAGCGGGAATGCCGTTTTATACATGTTTAATCAAGTTTACAACAAACAACAAAACGGTATGGTATAAAGAGCTGGGATTCACCCAGTATTATAATTGTAGTACACACAAAATTGAGTATCCAACCCAATTACAGAACTAGTGCTGGAATCTACATGTATGCTGAAAATGAGGAATCATGTGAATAAATGTAATCTGCATCCCATACATAAAACTTAAATTCAAATTTTGTGATATCCAAGCGTGTAGCCAGAGAAGGGTTAAACCCACGGCTAGAAACCCCTTCTCGTAAACGATGGTCCCCTCTGCATTGCCACGAGCCCCCCTTGCTAGCCATCAGGAATGCCCGATCAGACGGGGCAGTTTGTTATGTAACCCAGATGCACCACCCATTCCCAGCTCTCATCGATGATTCCAGCAAAAGTGTTGCCAACCGGGCCCCATCACTTCCCTCCAGGTATACCACCCCGCATGTAAAATCGAGCGAGGCTCAGGACTGAGTTACCATGCTACAGCAGAAATGCCGTTATAAATAATCAAGTTAACAACAAATAACAAAAACGATATGGTATAAAGAGCTGGGTCCAGCGATATTATTCTGCTTTATGAAGAACATTGTTAAATCAGGGGCCTGCAACATAAAGAGACACAATCAATCCCACGGTCAATTGTAACTTCTTCAGTACATGATTTGCCTTAGACTTACGATTTGAGTCAATCGTAAGACCGATCGCATTTCCCATGTCACAGGGCACAGATCTCTTTAGCTGAGTTTCCACTGTACCCTATATATTCGATCGCGTGACCTACAAGCATTAAATCCAATCGACATGTATAATTGCCTTCGTATCTGTGAGACAACACAAGTATCGTGTCAATCATAACTTATACCGTAACCAACCAAAACCATTATTACAGAATCATTGCTTGCAAAACAACTTAATACTACACAGGCGGTGATATTTGGGATGGTGGATGGGGATTTTGGATTGTCCAAATCAACAGGTCCTGCCTCTACCAAAAGCCACGAGAGAATGACAAAATTTCCATGAGTACACGCTTCCACAATCGCGTGTTATGCGCTCCGTGTGCAAAAGGAAGCGCGCATCCGGAAACGCGCCACAAAAGCGCGCCTTGTCTAGAGGCGCCAAATTCGTGACAAAAAATGTAAACAGTCTTATTGTTGCGTCACAATGACGAGCAAAACCAAACAAGGAGCGAGTGGGCTACCAGCCGTGTATAAATATGTTTGAAAGCGTTTGGCAACTCTTTAAAATTTCTGATAAATGAGAAATCGACAAACAGTTCGAATTGAGCATTTTCGTGGCTTTTATTTAACATTGGTTACTGTCATTTCCACATGTATCATTTTACCATGGCGGTACATGAATTCACACCAATATTATAATTGTATTACACACAGATTTGAGTATCCAAACCAAATACAGAACTAGTGCTGGAATCTATGCTGAAAAAATGAGGAATCATGTGAATAAATGTAATCTGCACCCCATACATAAACCTTAAAATCAAAATATGTGAAATCCAAGCGTGTAGCCAGAGAAGGGTTAAACCCACGGCTAGAAACCCCCTCTCGTAAACGAATGTCCCCTCTGTATTGCCACGAGCCCCCCTTGCTAGCCGTCAGGAATGCCCGATCAGACGGGGAAGTTTTTTATGTAACCCGGATGCACCACCCATTCCCAGCTCTCATCAACGATTCCAGCAAAAGTGTTGCCAACCGGGCCCCATCACTTCCCTCCAGGTATACCTCCCCGCATGTAAAATCGAGCGAGGCTCCTGAAATTACTTGTCTTACGAATGGTAATATAATTTCTTGCTAATATATGTAAGTGTGATGAAGGCCCAAATTGATAAATTCCGCCAAAGAGCAAATTAAATAGCTCGCCGCCAAAGAACACGGTTTCACTGGAAATTCAGCTCGAGGTGAAAATTCTCACCAATGATTGAAGCCAACTAATTAGCAAGGACGAATGTATAAACACCACGGAAACCATATATCCAGGTACCGCAGGCAGCCTTGCATTTAATTTTTTTTTTATTTTTTTTTTATTTTTTATTTTTTAATTTAAATTTTTTTTTTTTTTACGAACGCCTAGGCGCAATAAACTGGAACACTGTAAGTTACCTAACACTGTCGAAATGCAATATCTTGCCATGCGGTACCTAACCGGAATCCGGACATAACTCCCTAAACTTGCATTACTCCAATATAATAAACCTTACTTTATAACCGCCACTAATTACCACCATAAAATGAGAGATCTCTGCATAAGTATAAACATTGTGAGGAGGCTATGACGCAAACGAGCCCTCGATAACTCTCATCTGACCCGTTGCATAACATATTAACAAGCCTGTTAACGGTAAAACTCATAAGGGCTCTAGGCTAAAGAGACCCCCTTTATGGACTATCTTCGACTCTGTTAATTCTTTGCTCATTCACCGAGTAAAAGACATAGACAATAAAACATTCGTATTTAACGTTTGCAGGTAAGACACAATAAACATCAAAGGGATGTATACAAATAGGAAGGGCAGCTGCTCGTTAACCCTTTCGAGACAATTGACCACATTTGGCGTCTCCGCTCAACAACTCCTGATCCAGAGCCGTAAAAATACACCAAACGCATAAGTAGAAAGAACAAAACTTTATGCATATACTGTGTCCATTTTTGTTGCAGGACCATGTTGCATTAGATGCCAGGAATTTTTTAAAAAGGAGAGTAAGCGTTAAAATCCTTAAATTGGCAAAGCATTCAGAGGTTCAAAATCACTGTTTGTTTGTTTTTTTATAGAAGTTGGCAATTTTCTCAACTCTTAACCATGTACATTTTTCTAATATATTACATTTTAATAGTACCATGTAGCATTAAAAGAATAAAATGATTGTTGCCAATTTGAAGAACAAAACGTGATCGGTTTAGCCCTTAAATAATTCCTGTCCCGAAAGGGTTCAAAACCCTACTGACCGGAACTCGTTGTCCGTGCCGAACTGCTTGGGAGTGGGCGTGACCAATACTTAATTGTACGTCTGAACCTCTTAGCAATGTCCAAGACGAAGAAATATGTCCCAGCATCTGAAAAACGTACCCCGTCCGGACGGAAAAGCTCACGAGAGGTATGTACGTACCATCTCCGGGTGCTCTATGTAGCTACCATTCAACCTCCCAACAAGGGACCTTGCATATCTGAAAAACGTACCCCGTCCGGACGAAAGCTCGCGAGAGATATGTACCATCTCCGGGTGCTCTATGTAGCTACCATTCAACCTCCCAACTAGGGACCTTTCATACCTGTTCAATGACCGCCGCTAGCGGTCGACGAGGCCCTGCTATTGACCACTTCTAGCTCTCTTGAAAAATCCCTCTTTCTCTTTGCCTCGATATCATTTTATTTGTCCTCACGTGAAGTTATATGACGGCGTCGAACCAGCGCCAAGAAAAAGTGACGATAGGAAAGCCATTGTCTCGCCGAGCTCCTTGCTGCCCTTCTGCTGAACCCGCCGGGCCGTCTAATGGCGTCCCGCACGATCCATACGGCAGGGGCTGCAAAATTAAGAAAAACTTTTGGGAGTATCTTGCACTAGGGACATGTAATCACAATCACTGAAAGATAAATTCTGTTCTGACCCTGCGATTTTCATGTAAAGAAACTGTTTTAAAGCAAGTGGGAAAGTTCCATTAGTTGAACATACACAGGTGCCTATATAGTGTGAGATTTTTAGGACTGTTGAATTGACAAAACATTCTCTCACTTTTCACAACAAGTAGTTTCGCTGCACACAGAAACAAGTATGCGGGACCACACAAATCTGACATGAATGTTCAGCCGAACAGTCCCATTTCGGGTAATACCTGTCATATTCCCAATATGAGGTCGTTAGAAGAGTAATCCTCAGCAGTGGACCATTTTATTATGATAATTCAATGTAATTGACATGAAAAGAATGAGAAAGCCCGCAAATTATTTTTCACCTTTCCCAGAACTGAACCTTCCCTTTAACAATCATTAGAATGTGTCCTGGGCCCAGTTGCATAAAACCTGTCTTCAATGACAAGCTGCAAAAACTGTTAAAAGCTACTAAAATGCTTGCATCCGATTGGCTGAGAGCAAATTTGTCTGGAAAAAATTACCGACAAACGCTTGATAAAAGTACGCCCCACTGGCGTCTCTGTACAACTCTTTGGAACCTGCAAAAAATTTCCAGGCACCTTGAGCCTGTAATATAATCCCAGTATCTCAAGTGTTGAGTTGATGCATTCTCACTTACGTTAATAGTGCCAATATACCATCTCGCAATTTGGAAAAACTCGTTGTACACGTATGTTATTTAGTAACTCAGTCTTAGCTCTGGGTGGCAATGTATTACTTAAAAACACTACAATAAAATGGTTGAGGAGTTAAAGTTTCTTGGTTTACTTATTGATAATACATGTAAGTTATCTTGGAAACCAGAGCCTGTGTATCTGAACAAATTGCTCTCTAGAAATGTTGGTATTATAAACACAACGAAATCCTTGTTTTCCTCACTGTTGTTGTATTCCACTGGTTCTACCCGTCATAAATTACGGTGTTCTTGCTTGGGGCAACTCTGCTTTTAAAGTCTCAATTGGATAGACTCTCAATTGTACAAAATGGGTGATGAGAATGATTTTGAAAAAGCCTCGACTATGATGGAGTGCATAGGCATTGTACACGCCAATCCTCTTTCTTTCATTTCTTCGTACTCACCTTGCCCAGAAAACATTAATTTATAATTGGCCCATTTATTGGAATCATCTTGATTCAACTCTAAAGCAAGCTTCCTCTCTTAAATATTTTTGAAGTCTGAAACATTATCTAATCAACTCTTAGAGTAAAAGTTCATACCAATTGTATTTCTATTTGCTCTTCTGCTTTTGTCTAAACATAACAAAAACAAAACCCTTCCATCGAGACAACTTTTCGATCATACTTACACATACTATGATGTGTATCTGGATTTTCTACTAGAGCCCACTATAAACCCAATAGGCTGAAATTAACTACTCAGAAAATAAAAGCTCATTTTTATTTTCATGTTTTATGTGTGTTTCCTTTTTTTTTTTCACGCACACCTAACATAACATAATTACATATGTTTTAATTCTCTTTAATCGGGGAACCTAGCTGTGCTTTTCCATAGGTTCTCCCATGATACTGCCTTTTCTATTGACTTATGTAACTTTCACTTTTGATTACCTTGAAATTGTTGGTGACTATGATATCCGTATTCAATATTCGAACTATGAATACTGTCAATTGTAGTGTTCATGGCAGATTTCTGCAGTATTATGAAATTCATTCATTCATTTATTCATAGACATAGTGCACATAATGTTAGCTCCCTAATGAATTCATTTGCAAAGCATTATGCTATAGGCCACCAACGTACGAATATGATAATAATCGTGATCATCATAATAACAATCATAGTAGGCCTAATAATAATAATAACCATGCTGATAGCAATAACGCAGAATAACGTTTGTATGGCAGTTAATAGCCTACTGTTGTAAAAAACGCACAACGTTCCGACTACAGGTCAATAACCGGACATAAATGTAGTCTACGAAAGGAAATTTAGAAATCTGTACCGGTACTTAATTATGAACCGATAAGGAAATATTTGAAGGTTAACTCGGCCGTACAATAAATCCAAAGCACTATGTCTAACTAGTCTACATGTACATGTAGGCTACAAAGGCGCTGGAAATTTTTTGCAATTGAAATGGATGAACTTGGGCCAACTTCGATAAGCATGTTGCCAATATACCAATTCCCTACCGTTTATACCAATAGTCGGTAGGCCTGCAATGTAATGATATAATCTAAATGACTGGACGTGACAGTGATTAGGTAATATTAATAAACTGAATCCGATTAAATCAGGTCAGCCCCGACGACCATGTCATTTAGGCCTACTGCCTGGAAAGGCAGCTGTTCCTATTTTCTGCAGCAAAACAAGGCGATATAATCGCCCCGCCATGTATTTTCATTCAACCCTAAACTAAGGCTTACCAGCGGCTAAGGGAGAAAACTTCCAACATAACTCGAATCCTGCTGTGTCTCAACCCATTTCATCTAGATCTAGATCCAGACAGAGATACAAATCTACTTTCACCTCCCATGTTGATGTTACTTTGTTAGGTCAAGATCCTGTGCTTAATATTCCAGGCTCTAAGTTGAGCCAAGAATAGATCTAGGTCTAGCATTAGAATCATCGTAACAATTCTCTCTAGTAAGGTTAACAATATTGCAGGATCCGACCTCCGTCAACAGGCCCTACCCTAAGTTAGGAGCCCCAGGCCTAAACTCGGCCCTGACTACATGTAGATGCGACGTTTGTTAACCCCAGATCTTGATAATACCATTTCCCGACTCACCGGATACTTGTTGAGGTTCCGGTCCTTGGGCTTGGACGGTCCTTGGGGTTGGACTTGGCCTTGGGCTTGGTCTTGGTCGTATTGGTCCGCAAGATCCGAGCCCGCTGTCGGAGGTTATGATGTTTCACGGCCTGCAGAACCAGCTGATATAGAATTAGGCCTACTTCGCCTATGCCTACGGCACTATCGCTCACTTCGTTCGGACTCCTTCGCCTTGACAGTGGTACCGTACCCGTCTTCCTTCGCTTTCGGCATGCCGGTTGCTGATTCCAATTTACAGCACGGACTAAAGTAAGGTCTAGTCTAATCTATACGTACAAACGAAGTCACTGTGCAGCACCAAAATTAATCATCTCTCCACTGGAGTTAATAACAAAATTGATGTTAGCGAATTCCAAAAGTCGAACAATGTATTCAAGGAAATTGACGGGATTTCCACTGCCGATGCAAAACAAAGTCAACGTTAGTTAGTTCCGGTAAGGATCCAATTATATTTTGGATATTTTAATATGTGTCAACAATTTCTTGTCGTAATTTTGGATTGTCCAAATCAACAGGTCCTGCCTCTACCAAAAGCCACGAGAGAATGACAAAATTTCCATGAGTACACGTACACGCTTCCACAATCGCGTGTTATGCGCTCCGTGTGCAAAAGGAAGCGCGCATCCGGAAACGCGCCACAAAAGCGCGCCTTGTCTAGAGGCGCCAAATTCGTGACAAAAAATGTAAACAGTCTTATTGTTGCGTCACAATGACGAGCAAAACCAAACAAGGAGAGAGTGGGCTACCAGCCGTGTATAAATATGTTTGAAAGCGTTTGGCAACTCTTTAAAATTTCTTATTTATGAAGTGTCAATTTGTTAAAAAATTGGGGCGAGAAATAGGGGAACAAATGAAATTGATGTACTTAGATACTTTAAAATGGGAGGAGATTTTGGTTGGGTTAGATGGAAAATCAGAAAAGCATATGTACATTAACCATATAATTATACTCATAAAATATATGATATACAATGCGAGATCAAAAGGTACGCCCCCAACAAAGATAGAAATCTATAATGCACTTTTAGAAATTAAAGATAACGAACGTAAAAAGGCAATAGCTCGAAATAAGTTAAGTCTACATCTAAAGAAATGGAATTATTTAGAAAGTTGGAGGGAAGGAGGACATACACGATAATATCACAAACAGTTAAAATATATATTATATATATATATATATATATATGTGTTAAGGTTTCACGTATCGGCTCAAACAAATTCAAAGAAAACTGCTAAAAGCGTTTGTAATGCATTGTGGCCAATTTTATTTTTCTACTCAAATCCTCGACACCCCCTGGCGTCCTCCCCAGGAGAACAATAAACGATAAGGCATCACACAAATAATTGAAATAGTTATAGTTATAGCGCGCGCATCCTCAGTCAGATATAGGTTGCTTAGAAACCGTCTCTCTTGGAGATCTGACTGAGGATGCGCGCGCTTTACAAAAAAATGATGGATATAATTATGCAGATGAGAAAAGAGTAATGTGCGCGCTTCATTATTACGTAATTTAATAATACACAAAATCCCAAGTAGTATTAGCGGCAAAGATTCAAAATAATAGTATTGAAACAAAGAAGGAGAATTGATACCAAATCATTATTAAAGAACATGTGATTGAAAAGATACAAAAAAACTTAGCGAAAATATGTAAATCCATTGAGAAAGTAAAGATCTCTGTTAAGACCCCTTCCCTCAAAACTTCTGCTCTCAACAATTGCCCGTAATTCGGCAATTTTCCCATTGTCGGCTGACCCATAGCCTCCACCGAAAAGGCAAACCTTGACATCCGCAACTGAGTGATTGGGAAGGCCGAAGTGCCCAGCCACAGGGAGATCATTCCGTCTTTTGTTGATGGATGATCTGTGCCTATATATATATATATATATATATTCATTATCATAATTGCCCTTTATACTTTGAATTTGCCCCTATCAGGTTTTAATCTATACCTTGTTCAGTTATATTGTACAATTGTTGCTTATTTATAGATGGCATGTTATGGAAATATATAATTTGTATTGTGTTTATTGCCATGTTGAATTATTCATGTATGTCTGAATGTACAAAAATGTAACTATTTCATCACCTTCAGGCAGGGTTGGCCAATTTCACTCTCAATACATTCACTTCACATCAATCACAGTTTACCAAGTTATAGGAAGACATCATACAATAGAATCACCATGCTAAGATAACACACTCCAGTCTTCTTCAGAATATTACTGTCATTTAAGATATAAGTATGTGTACAATAATTATAACAAAAAATGAAAAGAAAGTATATTTTCTTACCTGTAAATAAAGTAAGAACAGAAAACAATGATCAGTCACTTTGCTATTGGGCATCAAAAATAAGAATGATGACCACATGTGCTGACCAAGCTGCACTGGGGGGTTTTGGGATTAGTCCATTTTAAAATAGGGGAGTGGTGTGTCTTCCTACTGGAGGAGTTAACATAATTCAACTGAGTCTAGTTGGTATATACATGCTGAAACTATATACAAGAAATTTGTAAGGGTGCCCTATTTTGGAGGGGCCTCACAAACACACACACACCCACACCCACACCCACACACACACACACATATATATATATATATATACATATATATATATATATAAAGAAAACGAAATTACTCATATTTACCTCTTCATTCTTACTTACCCCTACTGCATGAGTAACCTGTCTTGGTCTCCGAACAGTTCTCGTGCGGTTGGCATGGAAACGAAGAGCAAGCTACACATAAACCAGGGGAAAACACAAATCATATGTATAGTGGTTCCTTCACTTGACTTGCAATGCATTTAAGGTTGAGGGTTCGAAACCCAGCCCGACACCAACGTCCTTTGACAAGACATTGATTAATGTACATTTTCCACTCTGCATCCAGGTGTAATTGGGTAGATTGAGCGCTAGTTACTTTAAGCCATGGTCTCATTACCCTTACGACCGGCTGCCGACTTCTGAAAAAAAAAGAAAGAAAAAAGGTGCGACCCTCAACAACCAATCTGAAAAAAAAAAAAACATTGGTCCGCGATCAGTTGCCGATTGGTTGTAGGATAGTCGCCGTTCGGTTGTAAGCCAATCGCCAATCATCAAAGACTGATTGGTCACCGCTTGTAACCGGCGTCAATTGATCGGCGATTATAAACAACCGGTCGTGGTCGTAGACTGATGGCCGGTGTTCATACAGCAGTCGGGAAGGCTATGAATCACTTGTGCAGAAATGTCTAAATAATATATTTATGCCAGGTTATGATGAATAGGTTACCAATTATTGCAATACATGAATAACATGAAAAATACATAATGGTATGCGTGCAAAGCAAGGATGTATACGAGTTTGCCTGGATAATGATATTATGAAGAAGAAAGAGCTTAAAGGGGAATTAACCTCAAAATATAAATGTGCTTATATTCAAAGATATAATATATATTCCTTTTTTTTTGTCCTACGTAGTTTTGCATTAAAATATACTACGAGATGGGTATAAATCAAGATTTTCTCAGCAAAATTTATCGTCTGCTAGCGATACCTGGGGGCTGCCATTTTCTTGATGTATACATAAAGATGTTTTTAATCCGAAATCAAAACTGTCTTTCTTCCTGATACAAAATTCCATTTCAGATTTAAAATATTTAACAGATATATACCTGTATTCTAAAAACGAAAATGTGTGTTATATTTCTTTGAAAATTACTATTTTACTAAATGTAAATCTATTTTCTTGATACTATGACGTACGCGACGGAGTAAATTGATTCAAATTTATGAATGATAACTTTCCCGAGCGTCAGTAGTGACAAACTAGGCATTTAACTGCTTTGAGATAATGGACTTCTATAGTCAGAATGCGCGTTGTATAAATTATGTTCTGCTCTGCCATGCAAGCCCAAGAAATCGATTTCTATATAGCAAAACCAGAGAATTTGAAAAGAAATCTATAAATTTCAAATTTTTGAATATATGTATACACCTGTTATGTATTTTCCATCATATATGGGGATTTTTTTTTTTTTTTTTTGGTTGTTGTTGTTGTAATGAAGAGAAGCAATTTAGCTCTAGGATTAAAAATATCTTCCCGACCGGAACGGTTTCCAGTGGTTCATGTGCAACTCCATATCATCAAGAAAATGGCAGCCCCCATGTAAAGTGTTAGCAGATGATACCGTGTGCTAGAATGTCTTGATTTAAACCCTTTTCTGACATTTTATTTCTAAAGCGATACATGATTAAGAATGATTAAGAATATATTACACCTTTGAACATAAGTTAATTTATATTCTGGGGTTAATTCTCCTTTAATATGGCTCTTCCATTTCTACCATCGGCTTGACAGTGTGTGGTCCATATGATAAAATCATATTTTTTATAAGCAAAACTATTTTTCAATAGGAAATGCAACCAAAAATTACCCTTGAGTTAATTTCATTATATAGTCTTTTTGATGTTTTTGATTAAAGTACTGTTGGTTGTCCGTGTTCGGTAATGGTTTGGGAATTAATCGGTCACTGGTCGTTAATTGTTAGACGATCATTCGCCGACCTTATTTTCTACCCAAATCCGCTCGGTAATGGTTGTCCAGCACTAAAAATCAATCTGAGACCTCTTGCCCACCTTTGGAAAACCAAAAGGAAAATCTCCCCACAACCAGTTTGGTTGGCTAAAGGTTTTTCTTTGCACCAGCGTAAAACCTAAGTCACACTAGAGTGGCGACCGGTTGCCTACCATTACAACCGAAAAAGCTGCAAGAACAAACACTGAAGACTAAAACCCCGAAATTTGAAATGTTCTTTTACTCGGTGACTTTTCGCATTTAGGTTACACACAGTGTCGCCAATCAGTTGCAGACCGGTAGTCTACCTTTATACAACAGCTTAAACATGCAGTGGTCACATCCCAGAAAATTAGCCTGCTCGGGCGGCGAGTTTTTAGCCCATTTCGCCCGGGCACCGAGCGGCGGGCGCCCGGGCAACGCTGTTTTTTTGTTTTTTTAGGGCAGCGCTCGGTCGCCGCTGAAGTTTTAGCGCCGAGTTAAAATTTCGGCGGCGCCTGGCCACTTTTCACTCGCCGCCCAAAATACGCTCGGTGTCCGGGCGGTCGCCGTCGAGCAATTTAGGTCAAAAAATCGAGGCCGCAAGATCAAAGGCTGCCGAGCGGTCGCCGCCCAGTCGCTGCCGGCCGGGAATCGACGGGTCATCAGTCGGTCACTGCCCAGTCGCCGCGCGGAGAAGCTCCCCCGATTTTCCCCCAGTTTTGACCTAACATCGACCGGCGACCGAGGGGAAATCGACAGGGCACTGCTCAGGCATCGCTAGGACTTTACAGCTCGCTCGACTTCTCCAAAAATCGTTGGGCGATGCCTAGATTCCAGCGGCGCCCGAGCATGCAGGCTATAAATCGGTCGGTCGCCGCCCTGATTTGTGACCATAGCTTTAAAGATCAGAAGAACCAAAAGGTTTTCGATGCAACATCGAAAACCTTTCAGTGGTTGGCGGCCATTTGTTAACGAACGAACACCCTTTTAAGACTGCGTTAATTAATGGAATCAGCAGCTCAATGGGGAAGTAATGCTTTCATAAAACCAATATGATCACAGACAATGGACTGACTGCATGTCGTTGGTCAGCGATCGGCGGCTGCTATAGTGAGACTTATAGGCTTAAACCTCCCGCCGACCAAAATGCTCCGACAACCAGTTGCCCACCGCTGACAACCAAATAAAGATTGACGAAAACCTCTTTGCGATCCCAGATAACCAACTACTGAACAGTGGTTGTCGGAAGTCGGCAACCGGGTCGTAATGCCAGTGAGACCTTGGTTTTAGCGGCTCGGCAATAACCGGGATAATAGCATCGGAGTGCCATGAACGTTACTGCCTGACGAATAAGAGCGCTATATAAGATAAAAGATATATTAGATATATAATTTATTCATATTGATGGAGCAAGGACGCAAACACCCTGGAATGCTATGCTGTAATGTCACAACCGGACAATTACCTCAGGCTAACTACCTCAATTACAATCATTCCGGGCATACCCATAACAATTACCGACTCCTGACGAATACACACGGAAAAGTATTCCCCAAACCTGAATTAATCATTTTTCCGCCGGGGTAGTTGACGGGTAAGTTTGTCCAGTAGTTATTATGGTCATACCAATAAATCAACGATATAAAAAAATTGTAATAATTATTGAAATACAAGCAGATGATGATGATATTAACCTGCGAATATGTGTAAGAGAAACAGACAAATAGACGGCTAAAATAGAGAGAGAGAGAGACAGACAGACAGACAGACAGACAGAGACAGAGACACACACAGAGAGAGAGAGAGAGAGAGAGAGTGTGTGTGTGCGCGTGTGTGTGTGTGTGTGTGTGAGTGAGTGAGAGAGAGAGAGGGGGGATAAAAAAGAAATTGAGAAAACAGATAGAAATAATAGAAGAATATTCGGAAGGAAGAGGGAGATTATCGACAAAAAAAACAAAAAAAAAATTTGAAAAGCTCGAATTAAGAGTGGGTGAAGGAATCCCCCTCCCCCGAGGGAGAAACAGAAAAGAAGGGCAGGGGATCGAGAGAGAGAGAGAGATAGAGATAGAGAGAGGGAGGGGGAGACAGAAATAGAGAGATGAAAAGAGGGGGAGAGAGTAGATAAAAAAATTAAAGATATATATATATATATATATATATATATATAAATATTTTTGATAATGAAGAAGATCTAAAGAAAAAAGATCAATCGGAGTAAAAAAGAGGGAGATGGAAAGAAGGCTGAGAAAGGGGAACGAAGAATGAAGAAAGAAATGACGCGAAGAGGATAGAAAAAGAAATGAGATAGAATTAAAGAGGGAGCGAGAGAGAGAGAGAAAGGGGATAAAGAATGAGAGAGAGAGAGAGGGGGCGGTGAGAGAAGAGAGAGAGAGACAACGAAGAAGAAATAGCGCAAAGTTTCTCTTTCTCTCTTTTTCCTTTATTCATAATGTAGTTATGATCAGGATAATCTCTTGGTATTTCATGCCTATTTTATTTAATTTCCCCCAGCCAACTAATATTTCTCATTGGGAGTTTGATCATAGCTCGTAAAAAATCCCTACGATTATATGTTTTCTCTCTATAATAGAAACCGTGATGCACATGCCGATTGTTCCGTAACTATGGTAATAATACAGACGTGGCAGACGTGTACTTTCTAAACCCCATAAAAATAGGCCATGCGCTGTGACGGCAGATACGGTTCTGCGGCAGATTCGGTATTTATATACTGAATCCACCGGCGGCTATCGTTACCGTCGGCAGATATCGTTCTAGAACTGAATAAACCGCCGGCGGATTCTGTGACTGAAACCGAATCTGCCGGAAACCAAATCTGCCGCTACACAAAACCGGCCGCTTCTTTTGTGTTGCAAGTAGGCATACCATTATCTATTTTAGGACTAAGACCTAAAATCGATCAAAAAAAGTGTTATAAACAATAAATTAAAAGCGGGTTTAATACCAAAGAGCACTGAGTGAAATATTACTGCAAAAACGTTTATACGACCACACTGTTTTTGGTGCTACAGATGTCTCCATACTGAAGAAAGCTTGATTGGCTAGTTTATTGTTATTATCTTTTTTATCATTTTTTGATTTTTATTTATTTTACTTTATTTTCATTTTTATTTTATTTTTTGAATTTTTATTTATTTATTTATTTTTTTTTTAATTTTAATTTTTTTATTTTTTTATTTTTTTATTTTTTTTTTTTGGGGGGGGGAGGTCAGAAGAAGAGTGTTTTGAATTTTGAACTCCACGGCTACTCCACGGCTCCAATATATTTTGGAATAAATATCAGTAATCGGTACATCAACCAAATACTATAGCTTACCCTAACCAATCGCAACCCTATCCTAACCTTATATTTTTCATGAAATAAAGCCTGGAGCAATATTATTGTCGCCAATGCAAATGTCGGATCGCCGACTGCATGGGTCACATTGAAAAACTTGATTATCGACCATTCAACGCATTTAACGTGAGTGAGGGGGAGGGGTGGTGGATGAAGCATTTTACTTACATGGTGTAGCACAAACACGCTTCTTGGCAAAACCTTGACCTGGAAACATTCTTGTCTTGTCTTCCACATATTTGGGCATCAGGAGAGAAGGGTTTCCATTGTCAGCATTACATGCATCGAACTGTGCGCCAAATACAGAACAATCTGCAAAAAGTTGGTTCTCTTAATTGCTTTATCAGTTGAAGTACAAAGTATCCCCCCTCCCCCGGAGTGGCGTAGTGGTACATGTATTTAATTTTTAAAAATAATTAACATAAATTGCATTCAACTTTATTGTACAGCTAATTGTGCCAATGTAATGGTTTTGGTTTAAGACACAGTTATATTTCAAAATGAAAATAATATTATTGCGGGGATTAGACAGATTCTATCAAGATAAAGAGAAGAGACAGATGTTTTAAATTGTGCATCAATATGGATAACAGTGACGACAGCTGGTTCTCTTAATTGCTTTATCAGTGTTGAAGTACAAAGTATCCCCCCCCCCCCGGAGTGGCGTAGCCAGGATTTTTTCACGGGGGGGGGGGGGCAAATATTGTCAACTGTCAAATTCTTCTTGGAGGGAGACCCGTATTTTTTTCTTCTCGCCAACCCTCAAAAACTCGCTCGGAGGGGGGGGGGGGGGGGGGGGGGGGGGGGTGGCGACAATTTCTTCTTTTTTTTCGCCAGCTCTCAAAAAAGTCGCTCAGTGGGAGGGGGGGGGGGGAGAGGTTATCAAATGTTTTCCTCCATAATCCTCTGACAAGCAAAAAAAAAAAAAAAAGTGTATTAGTTCGAAAAGGTAGCTCCGTACTTTTTTCGTATCGAAAAAGTCTATCAGTGGGGGGGGGGGGATATCAGATTTTATCGGGTCCAGAATTCTCTGGCATGCAAAGAAAAAAAAAGGGGGTCTAAAAGGGGGGATTTATTTTTCTATGTCAAAAGTTGTCAGGCAGTCTGCCCCTCTGCCCCCCCCCCCTTGAGTACGCTAGTGGCCCCCCTCCCGCTGCATATTTCGATGCTTTAGACAATCTCTCATTTATCATCCTGTTA
Organism: Heliocidaris tuberculata; assembly: GCA_025618425.1. Lineage (NCBI taxonomy): Eukaryota > Metazoa > Echinodermata > Echinoidea > Camarodonta > Echinometridae > Heliocidaris > Heliocidaris tuberculata. The sequence continues at coordinate 23,675,074 of CM046850.1, forward strand.
CCTAACGTCGTGAAATGGAAGAGATTCAAGAGAAATATCACAATCATTAAGAACAAACTTTTATACATACCTGCAGTTATCAGTATCGAAAGAAACATGTGGAACATGCTGATCTGAAAAGATTTTAAATGAGTATTACAGACATAGGAATAGTATCTTGGTTTTCTTATACAAATTATTTTCTCTCTATATAAGGCTATATCACTGATACAAATTCATAATTTACATGTATTGTATGCTTTACATTCGTTGTCATGTATATCATGTATAGTTTAAATTTTTAGAATGCCAAATTTTTACTACCAATACTCTCATCTCATTCGAACCCCGGTAGAATTATTCCTTTATGCATTCCTATATTTAAACATCGAAACAAATAAATGTTATCTAACAAAGGGAATTTAAACGGGAGCCTAAAATAGTAGGTCGGGCTGATTTGAGCAAAAAAGGGTAATAATCTGGTCACATGTCGTTTTTCCGAAGAGTCATAATTCCGATAGTTCGTTATTCTGAAGGTTCTTGATTCCGAGAGTTCGTAACCCCGAACGTTCGTAATTCCGATCGATGGTTTGCAATTCCGAAAATAAAATAGGGTTCATAATGCCGAAAATTAATTAGGGTTCATAATTCCCAAGATGAATATAGACTACCCTGGATCGTTTTTTTTTTTTTCTTCTTCTTCTTTAAATTATGAACCCTTTATCATTTTCAGAATTACGAAACTTCGGATAAACTAACCATCGGAATAATGAACCTATTTCATTTTCGGAATTATGAACCTTCGGAAAAACGAGTGCCTCACCTGCATGTTACGTCTTTGTACATCCATATTATGTGCAAAAGTTGCTTCTTACTTGATTTAATGGAGAATGTCAATGCAGGCGACCAGTGATCGAAGAATTAATTATCTTTGCGCCAGGAGTTCTCCTCTCGTTTCAATTCAATGCAGCAAAATGCTATATTGAAAACAAAGAAGTGCGCTGGTTGAAGATTGTCTTATAATTATTGGCTGGGGCGTGGTTTTGTGGGAGATAGGGGCACGTGGCTCAGATCAAATGGTAAAAGGAGGGCAGGGTTGTGAAGGAAAGAGCGACTCGGAGAGACTAGTGTCCGGGAGGGAGGGAGAGAGAGAGAGAGAGAGAGAGAGAAAGAAAGATGAAATAAATTGATGAAAATGAACGTTTAACAATATAGACTGACGTACTATATATATGGGATATTTTTATTTGCAAATGATCATGATGACCATTGATCTAGATTACCTTGTAGGGTACGTGATATTTTGATGAAATATTACAGTTTTAATTTATTAATGATATCAAAAAGTATTTTCAACTTATGTATTTGGCTGTACGTAGCTAATTTTTTTTTATGCCCAACTGATAAATATTGTATCTTATCATGAGCACCAGTGCCGTATATTGAGCAAAAGAATAGTGAGAGCTGGGGCTGAGACAGTGCAGCCTGCAGGGAATGAAATATTTTAGTATATCTTTTTAGTAATATTGATCCAGGGGCGGCGCCAGGGTATTTTGATAGGAGGGGCAAGACGACCTAAAGATGACGTCATATTTTTTCTCCATTAAATAACAGGGGTAATATAGAGTGATATGTTTAAGACCTCTCTTTTTAATACTCCTCTTTCTTCTTTCTTCCCTTTTCTTCCCTTTTCTTCCTCCTTTTCTTCTTTTTTCTTCTTTTTTTTTCTTTTTTCACTACTTAAAAAATCATAGGGGGGCGGTCGCCCCCTCTGCCCCCCCTGTAACGCCGCCCCTGTATTGATCCATGAATGTAGTACATACTATGGTAGTGGATCCAGTGTCCGAACACTTTTCAGAAAATCAACGATAGCAAATAAAATATCAAACGAATATCTGTCAAACTTACATAATGAATGCTCAAAGTCCTACAGAAAAAGAAGTTGATGGAATTTTAAAAAGACAACGTAGATTTAATACGATATTCCCTTCCGAGTAAACCCCTTCCCAACGACGCGGCGTTTGGGTCCCTTGAAAAAGGTACTGTATTTCCGAACGTGTAAAACCTATGGGAAAAAGACACAACCTTTGTTTCAGTAGTGTGGTTTTCATACGCGTAATCCCACGCGTATGAAAACCCATTTTAGGCGCTTAACAGTACACGTTCGGTAATACAATCTGTTGAGAATTACAATCCTTGACTATACTACTACTACTACTACTACTACTACTACTACTACTACTACTACTACTACTAATACTACTACTACTACTACTACTATACTACTACTACTACTACTACTACTACTACTACTACTACTACTACTACTACTACTAATAAACCGTTCTTGTATAGCGCATATCGCATTATGATATAACGTCCCTATGCGCTTCCCAAGGGTTTGGATATTACCCTTGCTTTAACTCCGGCAAGCCGTAATCAGCGCACAGTGCATTTCAAGGATAAATCCTGCCAGGTACCAATTTAACACCTTGGTGGAGAGTGGCAAATGTGGATTAATGTCTTGCCGAAAGACGTTAGTGCCTGGCCGAGATTCGAACCCTCAACCCTTGGATTGAGAGTCAAGTGAATTAGTGAATGAACCACTATATACCACGACACCTCTACATGATAGGTATCAATCTTTTGATTATGGGAGCACGCTATCAAGTTTCAATTTCGCGTGGATGGGCCCACCAGCCGAAAAATAATATTGTGGCTCGGATTATACACTGACATTTACAGTATAAGTGATGTTTTGATACACATTTCCCCCCGTTTGACAAAAAGTGCAAAGGGGCGGGACATTGCTTACATTGAAGCAGTGGTTCTTAACCTAGGGGTCGTGACTCTCCTTTGATAATATGGATTTTCAAAGGGATAATAAGTGGGTCATGAAATGAAACTAATTCCATGATTTGAATCTACATGCCGTGTATGTCGAAATTATATTAAAGTATATAAAATGTATTTGTACATTAAATCTTCTGACCGCTACTGCAAATTTTTGTCGACAACCCCCTTCCCCGCATCGTTGAGGACAAATCCATGCCTCTGATATCAAGATCCAGGATGCAGTAGTGCAATTTTTGATATAAATTCAACGTTATCCATCAAACTAACAAGTTTTCATGCATGGCGCCATGCCATATTAATCAATGATTAAATTAATGCAAATTCTATTTGCCTCTTTGCAGACACCGCGCCAGGTACTTGATAAACAACAACCATCAATGCATGCAATGCATGCAAAGAGCTGTCTCGTAGTATGAATACTGCAAAATCCCCCGTATGGTACAGTATTCTTTACTTCCTGGCGCTGGCCTTGATAAGTTGATATATGATTAGTCTTTTTTGATCTTCTTATCCATAATGACCAAGCAAGAACGGAATAAGAAGCCAAAAGAAGCCCGAACAACCAAGGTAAGTATCTATTGTCTGAATTTGGCTTCAGTTGAAGTCCAGCCTTGACTCGACCGAGCCACCTGCGAGATGCGCCTGACCCACTGCCACTGGGCCTGGCCTGGCCCCGCCCATCCGCTGGCGATCATGAAATACCAATGTGTCAGGTTTTGTTGTGATTACCAGCTAAGAATATGTTTATTAACCATTATTTTTGATAGAATTGTATGAAATACTCACTTTGAATATAATCTTGCAATTTTCTTGAGCTAACATGATTGAAAAGTGACATTTTACTTTAGACAGTTTAATCACACGACGCAGCTCACAATCGCCGTGCGCAGCATGCACTTCTTCTTCTTCTTCTTTCGTTATATTGAATGGCAATTAGTCATATTTGACTACTGTCGCCAATGACTTTTTTTCTCTCTCTCTTTCTCTCCTCTCTATTAATGGATATTATTTATATACTTTCTATAATTTTATCTTTCTTGTTTTTGGTATGGTATTCGGGGTGATTAGTCGGACACACATTTTGCAAAACTGGAAAATTCACAGTTGGTAATAGGCCTATATTTATATCCATCATGAATTTATATGGATCTAGTAATATTGACATATGTGACCAGGCACCACAAAACCACCAAAAAGTCGCCAGATATGAATTTTTAGTTAAGCTCTGATTCTGAAAGAGGAGATTCTCAGCTTTAAAATGATATATAACTCATTAGCATTTGATTTTCCTAACCCACTGTACAAAGAGTAGAATGGACAGTCCCTCAGAATGTTACTTCTGGGAAATAAGGGTTTAAAGTTTGTAGTCTATTGAAGCACTCCGTTGCGCTAAGGTGACAAAAGGAGGATTAGAACTCAATACAAATTTCTATGAAGGGATTATCAGATTGTCCTAAAACTTGGCATACTAATTAGGCATATCCTGTTCATCGTAGTGCACAAGTATCAATGCAAGAACTTTAATAGTCTGTTTAAAAGTTATGGGAGATCAAAATGAGACAAGTATTCAGGGGGTCGTTTCATCAAACCGTCATAACGACAAGATCAGCGACATCTCGACGCTGTCGCTCAACTTGTCCGCTAACCGTTTCACAAAGCCGTATTAGCGAAGATCAGCGACAACTTCCCTGACAAGTGACTTGTCGGTACTCCAAACCTGTCATATCTTTTTAGAACGCCATCACAAGCCAGCTTTTAGTTAGTGTATGGGCTGCGAAAAAATGAAAAATGTAAGTTAAGTGAAAATTATTTCCTGATCTCCAAGCACATTTCTTTATCATTCTTTTTATCAAATAGTTTTACTAATGTTTTTATTATAATATTTTACTGACAGACAATATGTTTTTATGACTTCTTGACCCCCAACACGTATGTGAGATTAAGATTAAAAATACCCACATCGGTCTACCATAGAAAAAGCGTCTAAAACGAAACAGTCTGTATATATACAGACCAATTTAAACGACGACAATTTATCATGTATGTATTTTACCTTTATTTTTCCTTTTTCACGCAATACTTTGATATAAACAATATTAAATGTATTTTTTATAACTGAATATTAAGAATTGGGTCAAAAAATATCTTTATTTAATCATTTTCTCTAAAGTGTACACGATTTGGGTCTTCTTTCCATAATTAGTCAATTACGGTATCCTCTTATTTACAAATCTAGATTCGTACATCGCAAATGCATCCTCAAGTTTTCTCAATTTTATAAATTCTAAGATGCCATAAGTAACACATCTTTTCATGTAAACGGGATGTTTGTATCACCAGTATTAATTTTCGCTGCCTTTTTTGACATTTTGGAACAATTTGGAGAAAACTGAGCCTCAAAATCTGTTTGGGTAATTGACGATAAATCCAATGGACTGTGATATAGACTATGTTTTTTAGCCGATGAGTATCGATATCATTGAGTTTTCGTTTATCATGTCTTCGTGAAACAGTTTGTCAAGTCCATGACATTTCCGTAGATCGCCGACAAAGTTATGACTGTCATGGAGTTGATTTGATGAAACGACCCCCAGGGTCATAAAAAAAGAAAAGTAATACAACAAAAGCAGAGAAGACGCATATAAGTTCAATAAAAAACTCTCAAAAAATACCACTTTTAGATTGTTTGGTGCCTCCAAATTTTTAGATTACTTAGAAACAAGTATACTCTTTCAGGAAATACCCAAAACTAAAATTTGACCATGCCAACTCAAAATACATTGAGCTCTAACTGAAAAGCACACAGTGCGACTTTTTGGTGGTTTTTGGTGGTTTTGTGGTGCCTGGTCACATGTACCTGTAGTTTCAGTATGTTTCAGACATGATTAATATCCTAATTTTGCAGTAATTCCTTCATCAAAATATTAATTTCTCCAGATACGAGTCTGAGTACCAAACACAGTCACTGAGTCAGTGAATGCAACGCACGGCTATTGCAAATGCGAGCTGTGAATTGTGATTAAACAGCCCAAAATGTCATTGTCCAATATGATCAGCAAAATTTTGTGAAAATACTTCCTTTTAGACTCTACATTTTAGAATGATAGAATATCTAATTTCATGCCAGATCCTTTGATAGGATCTTTATCATCTTGATCAAGTGAAATTTTCAGGCTGTTTTTGGTCGGTGATCTTGCTCCTCTGCCGCACACATATGTGCAAGATATCGCACACTTTCTATGGGAGGCAACTGCTCACGGTATGACAGGACAAAGTGCGAGGTTACATGTATCTCCAATAACCTCGCATAAGTGTGAGTGGGCCCAGCGTGCATCAGTGTAAATGCATTGCATGCGAGGTTTCTTTAGATCGGATGCTGCTTCTGTGCACGAGCCGCTTGCGGCGAGTTCACAGTACGCACCATCTGAAGATACCGAGCATTCACTGCATTTCGCACAACAGGGTCAAGTGTGCTATTTGTTTTATAAAATAGCGACACGTGAAAATCAAAACAAATGAAAGTCTAGATTTATTCCACTCACACTTATGCAAGGTTATTAGAGATAACCTTGCACAGAGTAGTGACTCACTGGAATATGCTACCAAAGCCAGCAGTGGAAGCATCTACAATCAATAGTTTCAAGTCAGAAGTCGATGCCTTCCTCTCAGAGAAGTACATTTACAACAAATTTACATTTTTAGCTGATTAGATTTCTTAATTAGTGCTCAGTCAATACTGCAAACGAAGGAAGTTAAAGATATTCAAGTTGACATACAGTGGAAGTTAGATTGAAAGTGGGAGGGCATTACAAGACTATCATCTTACAAGGAGCCTGACAAGACAGGTGAAAACAGGTGAAAAAATTAATTATAAATGTTAACGTTGCATCCATGGAAATGGAAATGTTTGTGGATGCTTTGTTGCTGATGAATTTGCGATGAGCTGATTCCAATACTGGCCTGAGGCTGGGAGGATGGACCAGGAACATCGCCGTAAGCCACAGTTTCTTGACTGTAACTAGTGCTGGTCTTGGTACTGCTGAATGTCACAGACCTGGCCTCACTTTCAGAACTTGAGCTAAAAGTACCTGTAGCAGTGGAAGTAACGTTAGAGCTTTCACAGTAGAGCTGTTGGGCAAGAATGCCGCTCATTCTTTTTTCACTCATGTGGCTATAGTGTTTCAGGCTTGTTTCAGTCTTGTGGCCACTGACACTCATAATGTCCCTCGATTAGAACCCTGCACTGTCCAATGCATTTATAGTTGTTGCATGAAGTGAGTGATTAGTGTAAACTTGGCTACCCAGAATTACAAGATATTGACTTGAGCTTGTTTCTGATAGTGTTAACTCCAAGTGGGCTGTTGAAGTACCGAGAAGATCCATCCTTAGGAGCTGTTGGTTTGGGTCTTTGCCAGAGCCAGGGGCAATTTGGGTTTAGTCTACTGACGTAAGTTTGGAATGCTCTTATGGGACATGAGTCACTGTTCGGAATCTCATACATTCGGCCACTGTTTGACTCTTCATCCTGACCTTTTGTGTTATTCTTTGTGAGACAGTCTTTCTTCTTCATGTAAGAAAGGCCACTGTCGACGTCTGTCTCAATCGTAAAATCACCTAGCTTCATCCCATGAATGTTCTCCCTACTACGGTTGCAGTAATAGGTCATGATATTGATGAAAACTTTATTTTGCAACCCTTTCGGTGTTGTCATGTGGAGTTCCTCAGAGTTCTGCATTGTTTGCATGTCTGTTGGGCTGATCACGGGTTTGTGCTGAACAAAACCCTTTCCTTGTTTCTTCAAACTCACCAATATGGCCTTAAACGTGCGATTCGATTGAGGAAATTTCACCTTGTCTGTAATATCACAGCCGGACTCGTCCAAATAATGTTGTTGAACTCTGTATTTAAGAGTATGTATAGTTTTTTTTTGTAATTTGTCCCATCCCCTTTTCAGATCCCGGCTTAAAACTTGCCCAGAAAGGAATCAAGATCAGACGGATCGTCAAGGCACTCTAAATTTGTGTTTGAATACTTTGCAAATCCCAGTAATTTTTCTCTTGCGAATTTTAAGGACTTCTTGGTGTTATCACTATCCATCTGGCCCACCAGGTCAGCCAGTTCTTCGTCCGTGGGGACTTGAAACGACTTACTATTTGCCATTTTCAAGATTTCACCTACAGCTACAAGTAGCTCCGACTTTCAAACATTTCCATTTCCATGGATGCAACGCTTTAAAATTTATGCCAAATTTGTTTTCTCCCGCTCTACGCTGGAGCGTGCAATATCACTTTTCGTTGCGCACCTTTTGCACTCCCGTGCAGACTGCGCAATAAAAGTTGCATGTCATGTGACGCGTTTTGACCAATCATGATGCTTAAAATAATCATAGAGCTATTTTATAAACACTTTTGTGTCTATTGAGGTGGAATGAAGTCACCATAGCGTTGTACGCAATAAACCGATACTGTGCGGAATGAATGAGGGGTGACCTATTTCACGATAATGCCGATGACAAATATCCTAGAAGAATCTGGCATTAAATCAGAATATCATCCTAAAATGTAGAAAGAAGTATTTTCTCAAAATTTTGATCATTGTATTGGTGTTTTTACCTCTTCAACTTAGAGGTCGTGACCACTGCTGAAATTGACACAGTCCCACATAGTGATGGTTCCATGGCATGAGTAGCTCAGCTCCACTCTTGGCTCCAGTTCTGTGGTGTGGAAGTCGTTTTATCATTCATAACAGGGCCTAGGTCGATCTTTTACTTGTCTTTTCTTAATCAATCTCTCTCCTGTTCAGGTAGGAAAGAAAGCAAGCTCTTGAAAAGTCTAAGTTAAAGCCACTTAGAGTAGATGCTGCGAAGTGCGGCCCGGTAGCCGGTGTGCAGCTGGCCAATCGTTTGCATGTCAAAATCACTTTAAAATACATGTCATCATGAGATATCACATATCACATACACAGGGTAATGTACCCTCTGTGTGTGATATGTGATATATTATGATGCCATGTATTTTAAAGTGATTTTGCAATGCAAACGATGGACCAGCCGCACACCGACTACCAGCCGCACTTTGCAGCATCTACTCTATACATGTACAAGCTTATCTGAAGATAAGCTTGTACTCCACAATAGCTTTTACGGGTATAGGCTTCAATAAAATTGTGGGTATTGGCGGGCCTTTTTCCAGTATAGATCATTCATACATGAGAAGAAAATAATTACTTAAAATTTCACTTTCAGCTCTGAATCCCCAAATTTGTGGCACAGTAAGAGTTGAACAGTCCCTGAATCAGGTAATCTAGTAAATTCAGGAAAATTAAATCTTGCCCAGAGCAATTTTGTTGTCTGTTTTTGACTGCTGCAACAGTGAATGTTGGACACAGTCACACATAGGCAAGGTCCTATGAGTGGGTTAAATCTAATCATTTTCTAGAATCTAGTCTTCTAGTCTATTTTCTCAATCTAACAAAAAGAGTAAACATTTTTTTTAGAGTTCACACACTTTCACTTTTCATCATCAAGATTATGTACGCATTGAAATCAAATTGAAAATCAAACAAGATATTTCACTGCATTTGTTACAGGTTGTCATTCGCTGTTTGCCACCAGCCCTGACAGAAGAAGAATTTCGAGAGATTGTCACCCCCTTCCCAGATCATGAATATTTCTACTATGTGAAGGCTGATAGAAGGTATAATGCATTCAGCTACAGGGCCTCGTTTCATAAAACTTGTTATCAGTAACAAAGTCTGCCATATTTCTTTGACACATTTTCTCTCTGCCAATCAGATGCAAGGATTTTCAGTAGCTTATAACAGTTATTGCACCTTGTTTTTGATACCAAGTTTTATGAAACAGGGCCCAGGTTTATTGTCTTATTATCATATCATTTTTTTTTCTGAAGGATTCATATGTTTAAAAATAATTTTGTATGATTGCACAAAAGTTGACAGATTTTGAAATTTTGGGAGTGTGGAGCTGGAGTTTTGGTGCCAACGTGCACAGGAGAAGAAAACTTTGCAGCTTCAAGTTGTGAATACCTTTCTGTTCTTCAGTTGAAATCAAAGAAATCTTACATATTGCCTTTGTAAGGGACAACTAAATTTCTACCTGTACATAGGCTGTCAGTATTGAAATTATGTCCTGAGCTTTGGATTGTGTTCATAAAAGTCCAGTTTAAGTGCGGAATGTTAGTCCACTGATGTATTGAGTGCCAAGTGCCATCCTCGTTCAGTAGAAATTACCACGTTTCTGTACTAGGTAGCTTTGCAAAACTTGATTGCACGTAGAAACGCGGGGAAAGACGCATATGACAAAATTATTCAAAATTATAATTTCATTCTATAAATGCAGAACCAAAATTTTAGGATGTAGAATTAGTCTAGTGTTTAACTTTAGAAACGCTTTTAAGCAAAATAATATGAAAACTATTGTAATTTCAGATGCAACGAAAAAACTAGCAATTTTGGACTTTGCGTCTTTCCTTCGTCTTTACGCGCCATTGCTTTCACTAAGCTGCCTTACTCAATGAACAAACAGAAATCATGCCATTCCTGTTGTTACAAATTACAGTAATCTGTATACAGTAAAGAGGTTAACACTTGGTGCTCCATTGATCAGTGGACTAAGTTGCACTGATCTATGGAGCACTAAGTGTTTAAACCTCTTTACCGTGTACAGATTACTGACATATATTGTAGTCCACCTTTGTGAATACAAGCCTTTGTGTTTTATTTACAGTCTCGGAGAGCATGCCTACTCACGAGCATACATCAACTTCCAGAAGGAGGATGATATTATCCCATTCAGAGATACATGGGATGGTCATGAGTTTCTCAATAGTCAAGGTATGTACATGTATGTAGTATAGATATATTGACTGCTATAAGAGGCATAGTTGTTTATATAGGCTCAAGGGGACCTTACATCCTGCCGTGACCCCAAAGCTCGCCGAGGGGTCATAGCAGGATGTAAGGTCCCCGAGAGCCTATAGAAACAACTGTGCCTCAAATACTGAAGCTGTCAATATGTCTTTTATATACCAAACCAAACAAAGCCAGGTAAGAGTCAAAGAATACATGTGCGACTTACCAATCATGGGGTCCTCACATTTAAAAATCAAACTGTTAATAAACTAAAAAAATCAGAGATAAATCGAGATAGATCACTGGTCTTCTGGGCAAGTAAAATAAATTTAGCAATCAAATCGCACTGTGATTATGGTATCCGCGCTCACACAAAGTTATTTTTTACACGCAAACCAGTGGGGATCGCAGCAAAATTTAAAAACACGACTTCACTTTCAACCAATTAGATGACAGGATTAGGAAAGATTCTTAGAGTAAGGTATATAATTAGTATTAGTGCTGTAGCTCTGAACCAGAACTGGTCTCAAACTCGTCAGACTGAGGGTTTTTTTAGCCATGCCAGACATGAACCACTCACACCTGCAAGCTTATTATAGATAACCTCACACCCCATACCTTCATACTGTAGAGAATTGCCTCCCACAGCACGTGTATAATCTCTAGCACATATGTGTGCTTTGAAGGAACAAGATCGCCAGCCAAAAAGGACCGAAAATTTCACTTGATGAAGGTAATAAAGATCCTATTGAAGAATTTGGCATGAAATCAGTTTTTCTAACACAGAAGGAAGTATTTTCTCAGAAGTTTAGAGTTTATATTGGTGTTTTCACCTAGCTCCAACTTAAGAGATCGCGACCACTGCTGAAACTGACACATTCCCATATAGTCATGGGCCTATGAGTGGACATGAAATCATGTCAACTTGGTAACAGAGGTCCAGTAGAAAGGAGTTGTGGAAAAGCTCACTTTTGATAATTTTTTATCACGCAAAAAGTGTATTTTCTAGTATATTTGTGTGTATATGTACATGTCTGCATAGTATGTATTGTAATATGTGCTACAAAGCCCTCTAAGGGAAAGAACAGACATTTATAAATGTCAAAATTTTAAATAATATAAACTAACTTGTTCCTTAAAGGCATTGATTAACTTTGCCCAGGATTGAAAAAAAAATCACTGTTCCAGCTAATGCTGTAATCATAATTGCAAACCTTTAGCTCAGACTGGAATCGCCTGAGTTTTATAAGCTGATCGGTCGTTTATATATCAAGATATTTACGATTGAACATTGATGTCGGGATAGAGTACCACCGAACCCTAAAGAATTCTTACGGTTGGCATACCTCGCTCTATCACAGAATACCGTACGGGCTGGAAACCCGCTCTGAAATCGCCAAGCGCTGGTGCTTGGTTTTTGTGACTGCAGCGCAGCGAAGAAGCCGAGCGACTTGCGCTAGCGATTGATCGCGATTTTCTCTTTTTGATTAGGATAGTAAACGGGTTCCATTTTCTCTCATACTTTCACATATCCTTAATTATATATGTAGTTAGAGGACTGCACACAATTCACTGGCATTTGAGCTGATTTTACAATTTTTCACAAAGTTAATCAATCACTTTAACGAGTCACCATGCAGACAGGTCCAGAACCCAGTAAGGATTTTCAAAAGTTAACGAGCCAGTCCAGACTAAGATTTTGGGTTGCGAGCTACAGCACTAGTTTAATAGTATAGGCCTCGGATTGGTACAACAACAAATGCTTCTTAGAGAATTGCTCCAGGGTCAATTCTTTGCACTATCCGAGTTCCTAACTTCAACCCTGGACCCGACACTGTACCCATCCCTAACCCTAACCCTAAACCTTTCCTAAAACCCACTTGCAACCCTAACCCTATGTCTTGATAAATTATAGCCTAAAGCAAATGTCACTTTAGCAAATGTCAGATCGGGGTTAATTTCTGCATTGACCAGCGTTGTCACTACGGTGGTCTGCACCGGTCGATATCACACCCGCCCGCCTGGCACTAATTTCCCCAATGACAAAGAAATAATACTACGATTTTGACCTACGAACATGCAACTGTGGTTTAAGCCAGTAATCTGACAGCACTCACAGCAGGTATATGTACAAAGTAAACCAAATACTAGTACAGTAGTTACAATTATGCTTAATGCTGTGCAGCTACAGTACAGTGTGTACTCTTTAGATACATGATATTTTTACTGTTTAACTATAACTTATAAGCCCTGAAAACCGACTAGTTTTTGTCCCCCTGAACCCCCGTGGCAAGGTGTCGGGCAATAAAATTTCCACCACTAAAAAGTCCCTAGGTGACAACCCTGGCATTGACATTTCAGGAGATAGAAATCCAGGGGCATTTCATAAAGCTGTTCGTAAAGTTACGCATGACTTTACGAACAACTTGAATATGAAGTGTCAGATGGGATGCCCAAAGTTTTTCCTGATGTTTTAACAAAGTGTGACTGTACATGTATTTCCAATAACCTCACTTAAATTATGGCAAAAAATATACTTTGCATTACATGTAAATATGTTTGTTATAATAAGAATGTTAATCTACATCTGCATGTAGTTCAGCTTTAGTTGATGCAGTTAAAAATGATTGAGCATCCCATTTGGCTTGTCATATTTAAGTCATTCGTAAAGTTATGCGTAACTTTACGAACACCTTTATGAAACACCCCCTGGCTACACATTGGACCATTATAGTGGCATTAGACTTCATGTTTTGTAGAATTTCATGTATGAAAATTTTGATCAATGAACTTGTTACTGTTTTCATACACATTCCTATAAACAATAGAAAATATTGGAAAGGGGCTTTTAAAATCCTGTACTAAATGCATATTCACACAAATACACAGATCCATGCATTTGATTCAAGCTGTCCTGACTAATGCAGCCTCGTTATTTGGACTGATGTGAGCGAGTTAGTCCTTGGGCTGAGTTAGCCTGGATCCAGTTAGTGAAAAAAAAATGTTTTTGATCAGCTCATTTAACTGATTTAAACCTATGTATTTGCACCTTCTTTCAATATTTTTTAAAAATAAGTTTCCAAGAATGGAAATTTTGAGGGTGAACCAGCAAGAGAACAGTGTCATTTCAAGGTATTTATCAAAAGTTGTATTAAAATTAACATTCATATTAAGTGTCAGTTTTATGATTTGGCTGATAAACAAAAATGAACAATGGTGCACTTTCGAAAATCAAATATTATGTGTATGCGTTTCTTTGTCATTCAGGGTCGGTGTACCCAGCAGTGGTAGAGTTTGCTCCATATCAGAAGGTGCCCAAACTGACTGGAAAGAAGGTGGATGCAAGATCAGGAACAATTGAAGAGGGTGAGAAACAATACTTTCAAAATCTTGGAAAGAAAATAGGTAGAGAGAGAGAGAGGGGGGGGGGGGGGGGGGGGGGAGGGGGAGAGAGAGAGAGAGAGGGGGGGGGGGGGAAGAGGGGGAGGGAGAGAGAAAGAGGGGAAAAAAGAGAAAGGAGATAGATAGGTCGGTATAATGTGTGTGTGTGAGAGAGAGAGAGAGAGAGAGAGAGAGAGAGACAAGCTTTATAGTCAGTGCATGGATGTACATGTACATGTACATGCTAGAATATCTGTAACAGGAGGATATACAACATTAAGATTGATAAGAATGAAATTGACATTGAAAGAGAGAGAGAGAGAGAGAGAGAGAGAGAATCACATCAATTGAGCTGTCCTCACAGAGAAAGAACAGACCATTTTCTCTTATAAACTCCACTGTCACTTTTCTTTCCGTAGATTCTGATTACAAGAAGTTCTTAGAGACGTTGAATGCCGAGATTGAACATCTCCCTAGTGCAGAAACCATGCTTGAAGAGATAGAGACGAAAGCAAAAGAACCAGGTAAAAAAAAGAGTGCTTCGACATACATGTATGCTCCTGTGACAGTTGCTCCGGCCTTTATTTCGTCAAAGATATAGGGTTAGGTTTATGGTTGCAATTGGGTTTTAGGTTAGGTTTATGTTAGGGTTAGGGTTAGTTAGGGGCATGAATTCACAAAGGAGGTTTGGTTGAAACCATGGTTTAAACCCCCTCCTGGGTTTTTTAAGCGTACGTGCGCACGGAATCCACTCCAGTCATATATTTTCTTAAAGTGCGCGCATGGGCAATGTGCACTTATTTACACTTTTTTTAGTACGCTTACGGAGGTTTAAACCTTACCCATGGTTCTCCTTTGTGAATTTTGGCCATAGTGTTTGGTCCAGGGTTGAAGTTTAGGATTCAGTTAGAGTACGAAACTGACGCGGAGCGATTGTCGCCGGAGCATGTTTCGGACACCCAAGAAATGCCGAGAGTTTGAGGCCATTTTATTGAGAGTTGTTGTGATCCAGTTGATTAGTCACTGGAGGTTGATTGCATGGCTCAGAGTTCAAATCCTTGCCCACTGCACTAACATCATTTGGTAAGACATTAATCTACAGTTTGCTGCTCTTGACCCAGGTGTAGTAAGTGGGTACATGTACCTGGTGGAATTATTCCTTGAAATAGATGGTGTGCTGGTAGTGATCGCAGGAGCTAAAGCTGGGCTGATAAGTTCCAAAGCCCTTTGGAAGTGTATAGGGACGTTGTATCATAATGTGATATGAACTCTACAAGAATGGAATGTTATCGTTACTATTAATGTTATAATTATCAGTTTTTGTAAAGAGAACTAAAATCCTTTTTCTATTGTTTTTTTTTACTTCTTCATTTTGTGCAATTGCAAGCAATTTCGCTGCTTCAGGAATCAGGAAATATTATTATGCTGCGTATTAGCTTAGGCAAAGCTAAGTGAATGCATATAAAGTTGCCCATTTTATGTACATAGAAAATTATATGTCTCCTCTCTCTGCCTGCCTTTCTCTCTGTCTCTCTGTCTCTCTCTCTCTTCCTGGCTGTCTGTTTGTCCGTCTCTGTTTGTCTCTCTCTGTCTCTTTCTTCCTCCCTCCCTCCCTCTTAATATATATATATCTCTCTCTCTCTCTCTTTCACAGGAAAAGTAATGACACCCCTGATAGAATACCTCAAGGGGAAGAGGCTAGAGAGAATTGTAAGTTTACTCAACTTCTGTAGAACTTATCACTCAGTATTTATAGGAAATAAGGGAGACTATTACATGTCTCGCCATCCGCTTGAAAGCCATCCGCTTGAAAGCAACAATACAGTAACTGATCATTCTTTCTTCTCCAACTATTTTTAGATATATACAATTGGAAATGTATTTGTATCAGATAATATTCAAACTTGGTACACCTTAGACATTTGGCCAGTGTCTCCTAGAGGTAAAACATACTATACTTTTGTAAATGGTCTTCAAAGTACTGATCATTGGCTGGTATTTTCCCATTCCCTTCCTGTACTGTATTGCTGTTTTACGACTGATGCTCATGGGCCCGTGATACACACATACCATGAGCAGGTTAGATCTGATGACGGGTAATAATGTATCTGTAAAGCGCCTAGAGACATCGTAGATGAGCCTGATCGGTTAAGAGTGAGCATTGGGGTGAAAATTTAATTTTCAGATATTTATGATGAAATCACTTTCAGGTTTTTCATTAATATCTATAGTTACTAAAATTCACGTTTGTTTAATTGACAAAGTCGGAAAAGTCATTGGATTGGTCCATTTTTCAACAGGGGTGTTGAACACTAATGTCACGGACGGACATTTTCTAGAAAGATTGATTTGGTCCTAGTTTAACACTCTCTAAACTTTCTTAAGTTTTGTTGGCAAATAATTATAGATCAAACACCATTCCATTGAAAACCCAAAAATATTTGAAAATATTTGTAAGAAAATGGTTGTGCCGCATGGTCATTCACATCTTGATGCAAATTTGTCCGTCCGTGACAGAAAAAAATTGTAAAAGTTTTTTTTTCCATTGGTGGGGCAAAAATGAAAACAAAAACCATGCTGAGCTATCTCACTAGCTAGAGACCTATACCATGTATGAATAAAACCGTGATCAATTAAATATACATATACTAAAAACGAATTTGAAAATTGTCACGGACGGACAATGCAATATATTGAAATGGTAAACGCTGGGAGATTTCAAATTCAATGAATTGTTTTATTGTTTATTGGTTCATGGAACATATTTCATCCAAAATATCACGTACAGTGAAACCTGTCTATAAAGACCGCTCAAGACAGACAAGAAAAGCTGTCTTTACGAGCAGGTGGTCTTTACGTATAGGTTCCTTTAATACATGATTTAAGAGAAACAGTTTTAAAGGGAAACAAAAATTGTGGTCTTTATAGACAGGTATTCTTTCTATACAGGTGGTCGCTAAAGCAGGTTGGACTGTATATGGTATTGTGATCCCCCATATGAATGCAAAATTACCCCCCACCCAGCCCCAATTTTTTTTCTTTTTCAAGCTAATAAATGTCATAAAAACCTATTGATTTTGCTATGGCTCTAATGGGAGCCAGCCTGCATTGTCAGTCTGCAAAAGACAACCACTACAGGTGTTTACAGCAGATGAATACTTATTTTCTTACTTATTTGTTTATTAATATTATTACTGCTATTATTGTAGCTGATATTTTTGGTCATCAGCAATGTGTAAAAGTTTTAGATTCAACATTAATACCGAAGCTTGATCAATATTCAAATTAAATTACAAGTTGTGCTTGAAAATTATAGAGATTGGAAGTCAGATGTGGTATCAGACCGCAAGAGCCATGTTTGTACTCTATTTTGTAAGAATGCTTTGAATTAGTTGTAATGTTTGAGACAGATATAGATTCTTTGTAGTTCAGGATCATACACAGCCAACAATTTTTAAAAAATTATGTAATCACATAACATAAGAAGAAACCTCTTTAGACACTATATAATTTTAAATACTCATAATTGAATTGGTTGCATCAACCCTGAAACAGTTTTTTATGGGGAAGGGGGTCAGAAAGTTATAATATATGACTTAATGTACTCTAGTCGTGTTGGGCAATCCCTCAACTAACAGGACATAATTAGGCTCTGTGGGCTTTATACACTCAACTGTTGCCATTAGGGCCTTTGTCCAGAAAGCCAACATTGTTCTTAAAGTGATAGAGACATTACTGAAAAAGTAAACTATGGTATGAGAAAGATTTAGACAATGATCTGCATTTCATGGTTTGGTTTTCCCCCTCTTAAACAGAACAACTGAAAAATATTAGATGTTATAAAGAGTACTGGTATGTGATGTTGTAAACCAAATGAGAAATTTTACTTCCTATATATGATAATGATCTATCACACATAATCCTATTTCTATATTACCTCTATGTTTGAAACAAAATACATGACTTTGAGCTGTAAAGTAAATTGAAATACTAAATAGTGATGTTTGATTTCGGTCCACCTACATGACTGTAATGTAAAGGGTTATATTTTGAAAGCTTACATCACATTCTTCTCAACATGTTCATTTTGGTCTGTACCATATATTGTACATGTACAGTTGTACACTACATGAGTACATGAGCTTGTACATTGTGTATACACTACAATACAGGCATCCTCTGTTGACATAGATTCCACAAATAAACTAAGTTTTTCAAGCTAAGTTTTGCTTAATAGTTGAATAAAGTCAATTTCATACAGAAAGTAGAAAGCAAGAAGTACGTATGCGCTATTTTAGCTAGGAACACATGCAGCTTTTAAGTTAATGTCCGTCCGTGACGCTCAAAATGTCCGTCCGTGACGCCCAAATGTCCGTCTGTGACAAAAAGTTTTCGGACCTCCAGCAAAAGTTACAGCTTGCTTTAAAATTCTATGTATGTGATAGGGAAGTCAATTTACTTGACTAACATTTGCAGTCAAAAAAATTTGTCAGTGACAGTTTGTTTAGATAGAAAAGACAAAAGATTACCGATAAGTCAAGAAACCCATTTCTATCTTGTCCGTCTGTGACATTGAATATTTAATGGATTCTATCTTTAGTAGGTAACCATGGCAACCAAATTTTATCATCATTTAGCACCTTCAGTGGTATTCTTCACAATGAAACATAAAACAGCTCAACACATCTCATAACTTATTTTTTACAGGCCTTCAAACTTTCAAAATTTGCCAAATGTCCGTCCGTGACTAACCGATCAGGCTCAGATGTATTAGGCACCGTAGAAATCCAGAATATGAATACTGTTTTTAATATCATTTGTTTTTCCAACTGAAAAATATGACTGAAACAACATGAAGTCCTCATTAGTTTATTCTTCTTTCAATGATATCAACAGAAAGCAAGAGAAGAGGCAAGAGAGGAAAGACGTCGTAAGGAAAAGGAAAGACGAATCAAGCTGGAAGAGGAGAAAAGAAGGAAGAAAGAAGAGGAACGGCGCAAGAAGGAAAGGGAGAAAGAAAGGGAGAAAAGGGAGAAAGAAAAAGGCGGAAAGGACAAGGAGGAGAAAGACAAAGGGAAAGGAAAAACAGAACCGAAGATAACCGTGAGTATGATGGGGCTCAAAATTAGTGGTTGCCCGGTTGCAAATGGCCGTCTAAAGTCCTATCAGGCAACCCAGAAATCCAGCCTTTCCCAAAATGTTCATGGTTCATTTGTGTTTTCATTGAAATCTACACAATCCACAAAACAACCAGCAATAAATAGTGATTACAGAAGTTTTATAAGCATTATTGTCTTAATGGGTTGTACAAAATTGGTACAAATGGCCTTTATCTGTGCAGACTGCATCTACAAGCTGGCTTATTCATTACTGTTTTGATTGTTTTGCAGCTTCTGAAGAAACCTGCAGCTGACACCAGCAAAGAAGAATCTACCAACAAGTCCTCAGACTCACAGTCAGACAGAGAGAAGAAGAGAGACGTGGAGAAGGGCAGAGACAGAGATAGAGATAGAGATAGGGACAGAGAGAGGGAGAGGGAAAGAGAAAAAGAAAGGGAAAGAAATAAGGAGAGGGAGAAGAACAGAGATAGGGAGAAGGAGAGGAACAGGGAAAGGGATAAGAATCGTGATGCTGGAAGGGACAAGAAAAGAGACGCGCCGACCGGTAGAAATCAAGATGGTCGTACTTCAAGGTCAGTTCCTACATTTATTATGATGCTAGATCTTTCTGAAAAGGAAAGTCTACCCTGATATCAAGTTGGTTTTAAAAGAAACAGAAAAATCAAAGAAACAGATCAATGAAAGTTTGAGCAAAATCTGGTAAGAAATAAGAGTTACAAATTTTCAAAGTTGAAATCAATCGAACACAAATTAGCAACTCCGTGACGTATCTTGCGAGCTCCTCTCCCATTTGTCCTGTACTAAAAGAATCAGAGATTTCCACATTTTCGAAAGAAAATATTTAATCGTACATGCAACCTACATGTAGATATAATCATTTCACATATGTTTTTACACAAAACCTGTATGAAAAAAATGTATTCCTTCATCAACTACTAAGAAATTGAAAAATTATGAAATTTTCTGTACAGACTGAATAGGAGAGAAGCTCGCAAGATATGTCACCAGGTTGCCAATTTGTGTTTGACTGATTACAACTTTTAAAAATTCCTAACTTTCTTATTTCATGTTGGATTTTGCTCAAACTTTCACTAATCTGTTTCTGTCATTTTTTCTGCTTGTATTCAAATCAACTATTATACCAGAGTGGACTTCCCCTTTAAATTATTTCCATTTTATATACAAGGGAAGGGGACCTCCAATTTTCTTTCCCAGTGATTAAAAAGTTAGAAAACTTCAGTAGTTTTACAGCTTGCAGAAAATTATTAAAATACAGTGGTTCATCAAGCATAAATTCATCAGAATGCTAGAAAATGCTTTAAAACATACTGGCTAGATTTCCAGCATTTATATTTGAACGCAAAGTTATCAGTAGGTTCCTGCTTATATGTACACATTGTTCCATTTTAATGAAGAAGAACTAGAAAGCTTATTAATTCTGTATGAGATGATAGAAAATGTATGATAACATGAGATAAAACAGAACTGTGGTTTTGCTTGATAAAATGTGTAAAACCAAGACACTATGGCCTAAATTCACGAAAGAGGTTCATCAAACCCATGGTTTAAACCTCCATAAGCGTAGTACATTCATGTCCTCATTTCCAGCGGGCGTACAGTAGTGCGCTTGTATACGCTTATTTGTACACTTATTTTAGTCCACGGCGGAGGTTTAAACCTTGGTTTAGACCATAGGGTAAGATAAACCTCTTTCATGAATTTGGGCAGTGTTTCCACAAATTCTGTGGAATTGCTGAGCCCAGTGACAATATGAGGGTATATTCAACAAAATTCATTCTAATTTCCTTTTTTGCCAACAAAGCTGCCTATTATCTTGAACCTTTAACCTTTAAATGGAAGGTTGAGTTCTGGGAGAGGTGAAAAAATAATTTGTGAGCTTTCTCATCTTTTTATGTCAGTTTGGAAGAACATCATACTAGAAACGCCCCCCTGAAAAGGAAAGCTCTTCAAATGCCCTCATATTAGAAATATAACGAGAAATAGCTGAAATATTTGGGCCGAACATTCATGCCACTTGTGTGTGCAGTCCCATATACCCATTTCTGTGTACGGCACATGTGCTTTACAGTGAGATTGGGTCAATTTCTTATCATTCTGATGATTCCAAAACCTCACACTATAAAACAGTTATTATGTAGACATGATCAACCTTTCCCAATTGCTTTGAGACAGTTTCTTTCACAATGTAATTGCATGACCAGAACTCTACTTTATCTTTAAAATGCTTTTTGCTTGATATGATTTTCAGATCAAGTGACTCCTACCACGACAGAGCGAGGGATCAAGATGTGAAAGGAGGAAGGAGAGATGAACCCAGAGATGGGGGAAGGAGGGATGAGCCAAGAGACGGAGGACGAAGGGATAGAAACAGAGGCCCTCCGAGAGATGATGTGAAATCTCGGGATAGGCCTAGGAAGGATGATGGGTGAGTGAAAGAAAATGTGCAGTAGTTGATGATTAATTGATAATGGTAATGATGATGACGATGATGATGATAATGATATTGGCTTCTTGTATAGGGCTCATATCCACAATGCAAGGTACTCAAGGTGATTCAATATCACCCCAGCTTAAACAAGGCTACCGATTAGTTGCTCAGTATCTAACCTTTTAGATATTAAAAAAGTGAAGAAAATATTAAACCCAAAAGGTTATGGGATAATGTGGTATCAGGATAGGCTAAGATGTCAGATGAGTGAAAGGAAATATAGCTGTGCTACTAGGAACTGCATTTCTGATGCTTTTCTCTCTATTCAGTGTAAGAGTAAAAATAAATTGAGTTTTTAGTATACATGTGAAAAAACATCTGTTAATGCATTATTCATTCTATATAAATGGAAAGATTTTTTCAAAAAAGATTAGAACTACCCAATAGATGCTCTCCAATTGTTTTTGTAACTGTGACAAAACATTTACCAATAGATGATTGGTAATACAGAATCAAAGAATAACATTTAAAAGAGACACACTGAAGCACTCATCAGATTAAATAGCAAGAAAGAACAGAAAGCTGAACTCGAACAATATAAATGGAAACTAAAGATTTACTCGGATGAGTGCAATCTGAAAAGCTTCTGTATGTCCCTTTTCAACCCTCTTAATTACTTTTTGCTTGATGATGTCAATAGATTCAGATTTCGAATTCATCACCGAACAGGTACAGGGATGAGAAGAAGGGAGACGGTGGGAGACCACGACGTGACTCTGATCAAGCGAGAGACCGACAGCAGGATGGGTGGAAAGGCAAGGACAGAACAGATGACAGAAGGAGAGAAGAGAGAGGGGGAGAGAAGAGAGACGGTGGAAGACCGGGAAGCAAGGACACCGATAAGAGGGCTGATAGACCGGATGATAGGGGCGGGAGGAGGGATGGGAGGGGCGGAGGAGGGAGTGGTGGTGGTGGTGGAGGTAGGAAAGAGAGAGGTCCAGCGTCTGATAGCAAGAGGGAAGACTCGACGTCATCGTCGACATCAAGCCTTGCTTCATCATCGACTCAAGATGCCAAGAAGGAGGAGAAAGCAAGGAATGAAACGGGGGAGAAGCGAGAAGAAAAGAGACCTCAGAGAATCAGGAATAAGGTAAATTGATTTTTTTGTTTTAGTGGCAAGGGATACAGGTTTAAGGGGATACTGGGAGATTAATGAGCACAGAAACTGCCAAATAGCACTGTTAAAACATCTAGCCTTGAGGCTTATAACTGAAAGAACCCCCAACACTATTCAGCTATGCGTTATAGAGATATTTTCATATCATCGACATTACAGTGGAACCTTGTTATAGAGAACACTGTTATAACAAACACTCATTATAACAAGGTGATTTTACTGGTCCCACTCCTTTTATCTCATTGTTTTTTAGTCCTGGTACAAGGTTTCAATATAACAAGGAAATTTATTTGGTCCCAAGGAGTTCATTTTAACGAGCTTCCACTGTATTTACATCATAGTATTTTCACCCTTTCCATGCTTTCGGTGACAGATTTCTCCATGGGATTAAAATGCTCTAGGATACATGTTGGCTTTATACATTTGTAGTTAGACTTGTTTGATTTGTTCCTAATAGAAGATATTTTGGTCGTTCGACACATGCTTTGGTGACAATTGCTCTGCAGTAAATTCCATACACTATCCATATTCTAAACTCCAACTCTGGAGGCGCGATGGCTCAGTGGTAGAGCAGTGGTCTTGTAACTGGGAGTACCTGGGTTCGAAACCAATTGGATGCGCTAGTGCCGTTTTGTAAAGGCATCAATACTCATTACCAGGTCCCTTGGAGAGGACTCTAAGCCGTAGATCACCTGGTTGCTTACTTACAAGCATTCACATGCTTTCTTAGCAGTCAGGTAAAATAAACCATCACCATTTTCAACACTACCCCTACCCCTAAACCTGACCTAAAACCCAATTGCAAATGTAACCCTAAATCTCTATCTTTGATGAAATAAAGCCCTGAAAATATGTCTGAGCACTGATATTTCATTTAGTTTTGGGGTTGTCAGTTAACTGAGAACCTAAAAACTATGATAGAATCAAAGAATTACTATGACTGTACTACTGAAAATTGTCCTCTTTAAAGATCACGCAAGGGATTTGTAGTAGCAGCAAAAGTGTTAATTTGCTCCTTTTTCTTGAAACAGGATCGTCCCGCGATCGCGCTTTACCAGCCAGGTCAGAGGTCATTAGTCAGGAAGAAGAGCGAGGAGGATGGGAAGGATTCGGATTCCTCTAGAGCAAGCGACAGCAAGGAGAAAGCGGAGGTCCCCCGCAGCGGGAGCAGCTCCTCCCTCAAGAGTGAGAAGTCGGACGGAGGGAAGGGACAAGGAGGAGGAGGGAGGGATGGAGCCGCGGGTGGTGGAAGTCGAGAAGGAGGAGGGGGAGGGGGGAGGGACAGGGGTGGAGGTAGGAGGGACCAGGGTAAGGAGAGCAACAAGGGAGCAGAGAGAGACAGATATGGGGGTAGGGAGAGGGGCAAGGAAGGGAACTGGAAAGGGGCGGGAGGAGAAGGAAGAGGTGGAGGGGGAGGGGGAGGAGGCGGAAGGAAAGATGGCACATCCTCAGGAAAGAGCTACAGGGATGATAGACCTAGGGATAGAGGTAAAACCGATACTACAGCAAGTAAGAACCCAGATAAGACAGATTGAAGCATATTTAGCATTTTAACATAGAAATTTAAATGTTTCATATGTTTAAATGAGTTGAATTTTTAAAGGAAATTATTTCTTCATTGTCATTAAAATGTCTTCTATCTTGTTATTGATACATATATTTTCATCTTGAAAGACCATTTTCTTTCTCATGAACATAGGAAATCAGAGATGTGAACAGATAAGGGCAGTTAATAATATCTACTCATCAGAAATCACCTTTATGAATTCATGTTTTGTGACTATTGGTGGTTCTTAGCTGTCAGGTCACATTTTTTAAAGATTTTTTTGTGGCCCATGTGCTGTAAATGATAGGTAGAAACATTTTTATTGTTGTGTTTCTTAACTTGTCAGTGGAAAAAAAGAAGCCATTTGTGTTATCACTGTTATGTACTTTTATCTTTTGAATGCGGAGTGCTTTAATTTTGGAAAATACATGAGCAAAAAAGGCAAATATCTCTGTATGATTCAAGTTCATTTCTGTTGCAAGTATATACTATGAGTATATATGCTCTACAATGAAAATGTTAGACCGTTATCCACTGAATGTAGTAAGCAATGTCTTTGAAATTACCATAACAAAACTAGTGCTACCCTTTTTTATTGCTCAAAAGGCAAAAGAAGTTAAAAAAATATATTTACAATCAAATTACTTCAAAGATGTTGTGATACAGTGAACATTACCCATTTTATCATTATATTTTAGCTCTGATACATGTACATGTATGTGCTATTTTATGTGAGACACTCTTTTCTCTGAAATGCCACATTAGCTGTTCAGCAAAGGTAATAAGCAATTGATTGGACAGATCATATTTCAAATAAAAGCTACATGTATTGACCCATCCACTTTTTAGGACATGCCATGTAATATATTGTTGTATGTATGCATGCTGTTGAATCCTTTAAGTTCAAGGGCTACTCTTAACAGATGAAAAAAATGATAAATATTACTGTAAAACTGGTATTCTGGGCCCATATTCATAAACCTTACTAAAGCTAGTTGTCAAATATTTTCATAGGCTACAGTACATGACTAGTTGCCAACTAGGCCTAGTAATGGGTTATGAATATGGGCCCTGGAGTTTATGTGGAAAAGGTGGGGTGGGGGGCACACGACCCCAAAAGTGGTAGGTATGTGCCGCAGGCAAGACCAAAAAAGGGGGCTTCGGAACGAGCGTATCATGAACAGGATGGTCTTTGGAACTACTAACATTTTGGAAAAAGGGGGTCTTTGGAACTGGATTACAATGTAATTATGATGCTACGGAACTGGTTGTTACTGAAATGTAAGGATCATCGGAACTCGTTTTCAACTTTTCACCAAAAATGATATTCTTCGAAACAGGCCGGAGTGGGCCAGAACTGCTAGAATGACGGAATGAAAAAAAGTGGTGCTTTGGAACGGTTTTCTCTCTTCTTTTTCTCATAAAGGGGGGGGGGAGGGGGAAGAGGGGGGGGGCACTTGACCCCAAAAGTGGTAGGTATGTGCCGCAGGCAAGAGAAAAAAAGGGGGCTTCGGAACGAGCGTATCATGAACAGGATGTTCTTCAGAACTAACATTTTGGAAAAAGGGGGGTCTTTGGAACTGGATTACAATATAAATAAGATGCTACGGAACTGGTTGTTATTGAAATGTAAGGATCATCGGAACTCGTTTTCAACTTTTCACCAAAAATGATATTCTTCGAAACGGGCCGGAGCGGGCCAGAACGGCCAGAATGACGGAATGAAAAAAAGTGGTGCTTTGGAACGGTTTTCTCTCTTCTTTCTCTCATAAAGGGGGGGGGGCACTTGACCCCAAAAGTGGTAGGTATGTGCCGCAGGCAAGAGAAAAAAAGGGGGCTTCGGAACGAGCGTATCATGAACAGGATGGTCTTCAGAACTAACATTTTGGAAAAAGGGGGTCTTTGGAACTGGATTACAATATAAATAAGATGCTACGGAACTGGTTGTTATTGAAATGTAAGGATCATCGGAACTCGTTTTCAACTTTTCACCAAAAATGATATTCTTCGAAACGGGCCGGAGCGGGCCAGAACGGCCAGAATGACGGAATGGAAAAAAAGCGGTGCTTTGGAACGGTTTTCTCTCTTCTTATTCTCATAAAGAAAAAAATGCTATGCTTTGGAACGGAAATTTGAGTGTAAAAATGGGGGTCTTCTCTGCAGCACATACCCACCGCACACTATATACCGAGTGCCCTTTTCTTGTGTACATAGAAAAAAGTAGGAGGTAGAAGATAGGCATGGGTGTCCGTAGGTTAGGAGTAGAGAGTTGTGTGACTGGAGAGAGAGAGAGAGAGAGAGATTGTGGGTGAGGGAGAGAAATAGACCTAGTTTTTCAGGGTTACACCATGTTATTCTTTCAAGGAATAAGAGCCCTGAAAAGGGCTGGTGAGCTCCGCTAAGAGCTCTGTGGTTCTCAACGTTTCGATCAGTATGCTCTGATCATCATCAGGAGAATGACTAGAACACTGCCCAAGTGCCCAGTGGAGGCTTTTTATTGCCTACGGAGGGATCCGATTCACAGCCTGATTGGCGCCAATCGGAAATGCCCACGAATTCTATTCATGGCTGCATTCTCATTCTGGTCACTGGTAGCGCTATAATTCTTCTAAACAGAGAAAGCACTGGACGGTGCCATTGTTTTCTCTGAATAAAGAACAAGGGCCAGATTTTCTGCTGAATGATTGCTCCCCTTAGAGCCGATATTTAGTGAAGTATCAGCGACACTTTCATGGTGGAGAAACTGAATGGTAGGTTTAGTTTTTCAGGGTTACACCATGTAATTCTTTCAAGGAATAAGAGCCCTGAAAAGGGCTGGTGAGCTCCGCTAAGCTCTGTGGTTCTCGACGTTTCAATCAGTATGCTCTGATCGTCATCAGGAGAATGACTAGAACACTGCCCAGTGGAGGCTATTTATTGCCTACGTTTCGATCAGTATGCTCTGATTGAAACATCGAGAACCACAGAGCTCTTAGCGGAGGTCACCAGCCCTTTTCAGGGCTCTTATTCCTTGAAAGAATAACATGGTGTAACCCTGAAAAACTAAACCTACCATTCAGTTTCTCCACCATGAAAGTGTCGCTGATACTTGACTAAAAAAAGAAATAGACCTGTTCACAAATATATTCAAATTTTATGGATACTTTAAAAAAAAAAGGTTGTTCTTGACAACCTGGAAGCTTATCAGAGGCTTGTCAGATGTAGCAACAAGTAATGTATGCAAACTGGATTCCAAGTATTGTATTTCATTCATTAATAACAGATTCATGGAATACCTCGTTACTAGGTCCCCAGGAAAGAAACATCCATAAATGTGAATAACTTTGTGAACAGGTCTATTGTACAGTGGGGATGATATTAGGCAAAGAGGATTTTCTGCTTGGATAGTTGATAAATAGTTAATACATGTAAATGAACCTCTGTAAGGTAGCTTAACAAAACGCAGTGGTGCATAAAGATGCCGGAAAGACGCAAAGAGGAAAATTTATAGTTTTTTCTGTGCTTTTAAAATTAGAATCGGACATATCTGAATAAAAATTTTCATATTATTTTGCTTAAGTGTTCAAAAAGGTAAAAATAAATCCTCCATCCTTATATTTTGGTTCTGCCTCTATAAAATAAAATTTTGATTTTGAATAATTTTGTCATATGCGTCTTTCCCGTGGTTTTACGCACAAGGTTTTGCTAAGCTACCTAAAGGTGTTGCTCTTCTGCAAGTAGGGCTTTGTCGAGTAATTACAAAATATTCAAAGCTGTGTCAAACATCCATGATGCCTGTTGCACACGAGGTGCCATTTGCTGACATGATAGAACTGTGTCAGTTAACAACTGGTGCAGTTTTTAACCTGCCATTTGATAGTGACACATCCTACCAAAAGTGAATGCAAAATAGTCGTGACAAAGATTGCTTTGAATTATAGGCCAGTTGCCTACATAATATAGGCTTATTTGAGAAGCTTAGGTAACACAATTTAATCAAAGCCTCTTGTGCAGCAGGCATCATGAGCATTTGAGAGAGCTTTGAATATTTTGTAATTACTTGACAAAGCATCCCCATAATTATGCAATCGATAGGGTGCATACACTGACGACTGTAATAAACAGAAGAGGAAGAAGACAGCTGAAGACAGAGAGATAGGAAGAGAGAAAGAGAGAAAGCAAGATGGGGAGAGATAGGGAATGAGATCAAGAGAGAAATTAGAGGATGCATGAGGAAGAGAAATTATGTAAACAATGTGGAATGGAATTATATTCAAAGTTACTATGCATTTCTGACAGAAGTATTTTTGCATTTATTTGAGGAATATGGTTTCATCACGACAACATTTAAAAATCAACAATATAACACTTGAAAAGATCGATGGGACTTCCCCTAAAACAGAAGTACCGATAGTCTTTTTCAAGACATGTTGATTTCGGTGAAATCGAAGCAGTTATTCACCCCCCCCCCCCCCCCCCCCTCCAATTTTTTACGATATTCATAAATTAATATTATATGATTTCTAATACAAATTTCATTCATGGATAATTTCTAATATCGATAGCAACTATGACTATGACTAATTCACAAACCAAAAGAAAATATTGAAAGAGATATAACAAAAACGAGAAAATGACTAGATAAAGGCAACGTCACCCATACACGTGGTTGGAAGTGCGTGAACAGCTACAGTTTGGAGATGGATCAACTCATCGAAAATGCTAGCAAACTTTTGCAGCAAAATGTTCATCAAGCAAATTCTAAGCAGTCATCGAAGTTGCTAGCCAGGCAATCAACGGAACATTCGGTAGACAACCTGATTTTCTCCGGCAAGGTTAGTTAATAGCCTAAATAAAACTTGTGACTAGCTACCCTTCACTACCTTTTCCAGCCGGGGAGCTAGCCCGGGCCGTCCACAAGAAGGACCGCTCTCCGCTCGGGTAGATAGTGATAGTTGGTTTGTCTCCTTCAGTTTAAGGGAACTTTCTCTCTTTTATTAAATTTAATTGATACGAAAGTTTATTGCCTATATGTATGTAAACTGTATATTCGTTGGAAATGTAGTAATGGTCCTTAAACATGTTAAATTTTGTATATTATTATTATTAATATTACTTTCTCGTCGCCATCTTGGCATGGCAATTGGCATGCATGATTGTGACATGCAAGGTTATTTATAACCTCGCACTCCGTATGTACCTCTGTACTGCCGGGATTACCTCCCTTAGGCGAGTGTGCAATCTGATTAAGAAAAGTTTGTCTTTTTAATTCAAATTAAAAAGAGATTTTTTAATTTTCATTGTACAACACTGCAAATCTAAGAAATAAAAAATAATGAATGACAGTAGTAACTATGGTAACTTATTTTGTGAAATGTTATAGTCTAACTTTAGATGTCATGCATGTTTGGAAACTTGGTGGTACCTTGATAAGAGTCTTGTCTGAATTTAAAAGAACAAAAATGAGAAGAAAAAAATATCTCCATCATGTCCATTTTCTTCATTTGTCCATGCAGAAAAGTGGTACGCTTCATGACTGGATAAGCCAAGTGAATGCTAACCTGAGTACATCAGCATCTAGGTAAACAAATCTCATTTGTGGAAGTGGTAAAGAGAAGTGGATTAAAGCTCATGTAGAGTATTGGTATCAAAAAGGAAATTGGAAAGAAACATCAAAAGATGTCTGTAAGAGATCATTTGGTATTCCATCTAAGATTTCTGGTGAATTTCAGTGTAAATATCTATAAGGAATGCTTGATCACTGCCATTATGCTAGGGCCCTTCCACCCCGACGGCTCCCCGCACAGCAATCTTGGGGCTTCGCAAAGAGACAGCGTGTGTGCACTGTGTGTAGCTACTCATCATTGGTTTTACACGTGTGTGTATACAGTGTATAGCACATGCTGCCTTTGTTGGGATTTTACGTGCCTGTCCCGGCACATAAATTAGTTTTTGCCTCTTATTTGTTTAATGTTAAACTTTAGGAGGTGAAATCTTCACAGTGTCTTAGTATTGCTAGTATCTTGCTATTTATCAACAAAAATTGAAGAAATCTGACGAACAGTTTTTGAGGGCTTACCAAAACTTTACATGATCTTTAAGATGGATGGGCCATACATGTATGTTTTTAGTTGAGAAGGGAAGATGATAACCCTGTGAAAAAAGCTTGGGATCTGGAAGTGGATGGCATAAGAGTGAAAGGACATGGATAGATTTGGTGAAGAAGGAAAGCAGTAAGATTGGTCTAAATGAGGAGGATGCTCGAGACAGAAGAAGTGGAAGGAGGGAGTGTCTCCACATTTTGTGGTTTGGCTCAATAACTTCTGATTCAGAGCTCTAAAAAATATATCAGATGCATGAGAAGAAAGAGCAAAAAATTGTACACACATTATGTCCATTTTTGTTGCATGACCATATTGCATTTGATGCCAGGAATTTTGAAAATGAGAATAAGCTTAAAAGTCCTTAAATTGGCAAAAACTGAGAGGTTCAAAATCATTTCTATTTATAAAAATTGGCAATTTTTTTTCACCTTTTTGACAAAATTCCCAACCATGTATATTGTTTTCAAAGACATTACACCTTATTAGAACCACGTAGCACTAAAAGAAAAATATTGTTGCAAATTTGAAGAGCAAAATGTGATCAATTTAGCCCTCAAATAATTCCTGTCCTGAACGGATCATCGTCTTTTCCCGTTGTGGGTTTATTAGTAGGGTTACCTGTATTTATACTTGTTTCTGCTTTTAGACTTGAAGGCCTGGTTGTTCTGAGAGCCATCGTACAGCAGTGTTCTCAGGAGACATTCTCAGAATGCTGTGTGACGTGGGTCAGACTCCTCATCAATATCTTCCAAGTAAGTGTTGGCAGCTTTGATTTGAAATTCTACACAAGTAAAAAAAAAGAGGGAAATAAGTGGGGAATTAAGCATGAATGATGTGATTCTTTTCTTTTACTGGAGAATCCTGTAAGCAGTGTTGGGTCCATGACCAGAGGGTCCGAGATCAACATAAAGATCAAGATCAGACAGTCCGAGATCCAGATCAAGATCAAGATCCGTAGCTTAAGATCGAGATTAGAACATCTGAGATCAAGATCAGATATGTCCGAGATCAAGATCGAGGTTACTGATGCCGATCTCGCAACTGGTCTCGAGATCAAGATCGATCTCGAGGTACCCAACACTGAGTCGTGTGTTTCGCCGATTGGTGAACGATTTTAAAAGCTTTTTCGTTTGATAATTTACATAATAACAATGTTGATCTCGAGCAATCTCGAGTGAAAATTCAGAGAACAGAAGCTTCGAGATTAAGATCAAGATCAAGATCAACACCTTCAAGATCAAGAACAAGATCGAGGTTACTGATGCCGATCTCGAGACTGGTCTCGAGATCAAGATCAATATCGAGGTACCCAACACTGCTTGTAAGATATACAGTACAAGGTTCTCGCATTGCATAATACATATAACCATTGGTGCTAATAATGAGGGGTACTTCAGGGGGGAAAATGCCATGGGCAAATTCTCCCTAACAAGGGTACCAACAAGAGTAATAATGTCAGTGCATACTTTCATCATCCAGAATTTTTTTGGCCTCCCAAACCACCTCTGTGGGATGTCATAAGGCCATTATTTCACTCGGTGTGGACCATTAGATATTTCGATGCATATTTCCAACTTGCAATTTTGCTTTGGTCCATGGGATGCTGCAAAGTCTTATTTTTTCAGTTTGGACCAAGGGAAAGCAATTTTATGAAAGAAGTCTGGTTACAGGATGGTGAGAGTGTTGCAGTTGATCTCATTAAGATGTATTACTGTTGGTAAGGAACAAGTTTGATGTTTATGGTTATTTTTTTTTTTCTTGGTCTTGTCTGTCTCCAGCCTCATCAGACTCCTAGCATAGTGGAGATTACATCGGGAATTCTTGTGGACATCCTCAGGATTGCATCTCGGAGCAATGAGATCACTAGAGATCTCTCAATAAACCACATCCCAGGCCTTTTGGGAACTTTACTCAATGCAGAGTCAGAGGAGGTATGTAATAGGCCTGGGACTGATATATTCGAATGCGGCCGATCGGAACACAAATCCAATTTTTCCATCACTCAGATATTCACCCAATATAAATATATATTTGAGTCTTCAAATATCTAAAATGTTTTGACAGAGTTCATCTTTAAAACCTCAAGAAATACTATGTAAAAGACAGTATCATGACAAATGTACCATCAAATAATATCTTAATACCAGGGTATATATTCTACAGAGCTCCAAAAGCAGCTCAAAATTGTTATTCAATAGCGTATTTATGAAGAAAAAGACCCTCTTCTGTGCAGTAATTGCGAATAGGAAAACCTATTTTTGAGTAGTACCAGTTTACTTGATATTGAATTTCTATGTGAAAGAATTCTTCCAAGAAGAGGGTTTATCATGGAAAGTCCAAAATATTTTGTCCGATATGTTACCTACTGAATCAAAGATGTGACTATATCTGATAATTGTATCCATTTGACAAATCTACCAATGCATGATTCAGATGAAATGCCAAGGATGATGATAGTGTCAATGTTAATCATGTTCGTTAGTCCATTATACTTGGTATATATCGGACACAAGATTACCAAGTACATTGGACTTCCCCATCAAACCTTTCTCTTCTGGCTTTTGTTTGTTTACATGTGTTTTGTTTCCTTGATTTCTTCCCTTGTAGTGGCTGGTTCCTAGCTTTCGTCTTCTGGCAGTGTGTATGGAATGCTTCCCGGGGCCATGTGGTGCAATTAGCTATAAGCTAGAAGCTATGATCACTCCTCACTTAGACTCCACATATCCTGACATTCAAAAGGTTATTATATTTCAATTCATTTTCAATTAATCATAGATCAGTTAGAAAAAGACACTCTTCTCCCAAGCAAGGAACTCCCAATGATCATGGAGAATAGAACTGAATGGAAAAAGCTTGTCCAATCAGTGCGAGTACGCTCAACCTAGTAGTAGTAGTGAGTTTCTGAGGGGGAAATCCCACCATCTGCTGATTCCCTCCTTCGGTAACATCATTAGTCATTTAAGTTTGATGTTATGACTGACCGATCTTACATGTTTCAGTAACCACCCCCAGATTTCATAAGATCCGCCTCATGCAGGTTAGTTTTACCAATTAAATTGTTCTTCCAACTGAAATATGCTCCAAGTAATCCAAATGAGATGCTGTTCCACTAGTATTTTTCCTGTTTCCATTGCTTTTGCAACATGCAAGATTTGTACGTGACTTAAGTTGGAATTCTGTCAAGACCAGATTGACACATTGCTCATGGAAACTCCTGAAGCTTGGCACTTTTAGCTTTCTTTCTCATTACAACTCGGAGATTAGGTTCACTCTAGCCATTTGCTCACAAAAACACACCCCCATACCCCCCCCCCCAAACAAAACAACAACAACAGTATCTGTGAAATATGTACTTTTTTGCATGGTTTCAAATAAGTCTAAATTACTCTGTTTTTGTTGATGTTAATTAAGTACATGTTTCTTTCATTTCCAAGAATAGAACAAATAGAACGGCTCAGTATGAATTTATAAATTTGTTTCGCCTTTTTGTAGTGATGTTTGACTTTCAAAAGGAGGGGGCACATTCCAGTGCCCCTCCCATATCTGCTTTGCACAGAGGGGTTAAGCATCCTGTATGTTTCATATTTTTATATAGGAATTTTAAGAGTACATTTAATCTTGTGTCTATTGTCTTGTTTCAGTTGGCACAGAGGTGCTATCCTTTGCTAGCTAGACTCGGAGGAGGTGGATCAGGGGGTATCAAGTACACAGAGGCCTTCAAGCATTACTCCACGAAGCTCTTGTACACCCTCCACATGCAGCTGTCTGTCCTGTACGCAGACTTCTCTACAGGTATGTGGAATGGTTATATGACATATATGTTCTGGGCACATCAAAAGTGTATTTTGAGCTTTTGAAATCCACGTAAATTTTGAAATCACTTTTTGAAAAATGCACAAATGCACAAATTACCCGATTGTCACAAACCCTGGAATTCTCACCATTTGAATATATGGGACTACTCCATGTGGCCAAATTTTCTGATCCAAGATAAAAAAAAATTCTGATCATATTTGAAAATGTAATTGTAGGTCCTAGATATGTACTTCTTATTGATTGTTAGCAAAGTTTTCTTTCGAGTTCTGGATTTGCATTTAGTTACAAAATTTGTTAGGACATCGACATCGAAAGTGATCATTTATTTATTAAAGCCTATGTATATTTTTTTTTTTCAGATACTGAGCAGACCACTGAAGAGGGTATTGAACCCATATCCCTCAGCAGCACCCCTACAGAAGAACCTATGAGAACCCTACACCTTACCAGTCAGCTTGAATCGCTTGGCAACTGTCTGCAGATTATGCTAAGGTATCCTTAATTTTTTTTTCTCTCTCTCTTTTCATGATTCTGATGTAAGGTTTGAAGGGGACTGTGAATTTATTGCTGTCAAATAGAAGACATCCCCTATCAACTATCAATACAAGTTACAAACAGCAACAAAAGATTTTCATATGAATCAGATTTTATGCAATGTAACATCCAAAGCTTTTGGTGCTTTGGAAATCATGCCTACATGTATATTATATTTTCTAGGGTTGAAGGCTTTTCTATCACACATGTATTTTAGCTTTTCATTGATGCAAAATTTGTAGTCTTTGAAGTGATTTTTTTTTCCATTCATACAATTTAAATCAAGTATCACATCTTTCAGTCGTCTTTTTTATTTCCATTTTTTTATCTGTGTGATTACATGCTTTTACTTTTTGCTATTTTGCTCATGTGTTTATTCAGTAACACCTCATGTGAGCTCTCTGTCTGCGTCTTTCCCTGTCCATTGTCTTTTTTAATTTCTTTTTTTCCTAATTGATTCATACATGCCAACCATTCCGTTTTTAACGGAACCATCCCGTTTTTGAAGTTTTTAGAATCATAAAAAACGGAACGTTCCGATTTTGGGGAAATAGTATTGATACCAATTGGCTTTCCATAGCATCCCAGTGCTGAGTGGATTGCACTGTGCAACGTGCATGCGGCGTGTTGCTGTGCGCCACGCTGTAATAATGAGTGTGCGTGTGCGTATAGTGCTATGCATATCCCTCGCTAACTACATACAGTATACCGTTTACGTACATGTACGTTATACTTTAGTGCTATTGCGAGTCGCTCACCGCAAGTTGAGTCTGCAGTACGTATCACGTAAATAGTCGTACATATATTGTGATTTGGTTCGATTTCGGAAGAAAATCTGTCAAAATAAAAGCAACCATGAGCGGAAAAGTGTCAGTCAGGGGCCCTGAGGCAGGCCACTAGACCTCTTACTCCAGGGAGCTTCACTGCCACTGCCAATGGCGGTGGAGCTCCCTGGAGTTACTGGACCTCCTGCCAATGTGCGTTCCGTTTTCTGAATTCCAAATGTTGGCAAGTATGTTGATTTCATTTTATTTATTTTTTTTTTTTAGGGGGGGGGGGTCATTTTGCCTTTGTTCTATTCCATTCATACCTCCGTTTCACTCTCTCTCTTTGCAGAAATGAGTTCCCAGCCAAAGCTTCAATTCCAGTAAAATCCATTTTGGAGTATATTTCCAGTGCACTAGAAGTTACAGGGAAAACACTGGTAAGTAGGTTTCCTAGTTTCTCTTCTACATGTACATACATGTACTAAAATCTGTTCTCTCCCTATAAGTCCATTTATAATTTGACGTGTGCCCAGTGTAGGTATTGTTAATGCGGGGTGGATTTTTTTTTTGGGGGGGGGGAGGAGGGGGGACAACTTTTTTGTGTGTACTTGTGGGCTTATGTAGTAAAAAAGGAGCTTTCATGTATTATGAGGTTTTAAAATCATCAGCATTTCAGCTAGTTGACTAACTTTTGCTAAAACTCCCAAACAATTAAAAACACTGGACACTGATATGATTTCATGGGACTACACAAACGCGAAGCATCCGAAGTTGGTCCAACTTGTTGAAGTTGGTTTTAAACTATGTCTAATCCTATTTATATTGTGAGAGCACTTCAAGAACAATTTTTTAATGTAGAACACTTGTACTATGATATTATTCAACATGGGCATAAAAAATAAGAGAACTTACAAATTATTTTTCATCTGAATGTACCAGAACTCCACTTGATTTTTAATCTCCATATATTTCATCTCCACATTTTTCTCTTTCAATAGGGGGATCATGTGACTTCGGAAACATCCATGTTAGCTCTCGTCCTCCCCAGGATTCATCAGTCCACGTTACAACTTTTGAAGGCCCTGATTGAAAGGTATGTTGGAGGAAGATTTTTTTTCTTCAGAGAGATTAACTGATATAAAAGATTTTGCTCAGTAGTTCGAAGGTCAC
Source organism: Heliocidaris tuberculata (assembly GCA_025618425.1). Classification (NCBI taxonomy): domain Eukaryota; kingdom Metazoa; phylum Echinodermata; class Echinoidea; order Camarodonta; family Echinometridae; genus Heliocidaris; species Heliocidaris tuberculata. Next base: position 23,711,821 of record CM046850.1, read on the forward strand.
AGAGCTCGAATTACCTTGCAGACAGGCTTTTTAGTAGGCATTTTGTTAGCTCTTTGTTCAAATTGGATGACATGAAACTTTGAAGAATCCAAGTGGTGTGTGGGGGGGGGGGGGGCAGTTGTTTGGAAGGACCAATACAATTTCGCAGGTTTAAAGTATGCATGGACATAAATGTACATGTTCATGTGTATGTGTATACTACTATTACCTTTGTCAGTACCCTTATAGGGAGAATTTTCTCTTGGTACGTTTCTTTTTGGATCCCCACTCTTGATATTGTTCAAAACTGTTGTGCACTGGCAAGGACCCTGCTTAGATGAACATGTAGGTTTTTAGTCTTGTCAGAGTGGCTCAAGAGCCCTTTGCGGTCTGAGCTTCAGACTTAGTAAAAGTGTGCATTATCAGTGAAGGGTGGAGTGAATAGATTGGGGATAGTTATGCCAACAGTACACCTTGTGCAGTTTACAAAAAATATAATTGCAGGGATCAGTGAAAATATTGTCTGCGCAGAGCCAGAATGGCATTAGCTCATATTGTTAAACACAGGGTTCATGCCCTTCTAGCTCTCAACTGACAATATGTGTAGTGGAAAAGGATGATGAAGAAATTAAGGGAATATACACAGAGGCACTGTGGAATTCATCTTGTTTGATTTTGTCAACCTTTTATTTTGTTTGCAGTTGCTGCATTAACCACTACAATCACCAGATCAACCAGATCTGTCTCAGGATGTTGGGATGGACACATTCACAGGATCAGGTGAAACCATTCAGGTAAGCAGGGCCCTGTTTCATAAAACTTGTTATCAGTAACAACTGCCTCATCTCTATGAGAAATTCGCTCTCAGCCAATCAGATTCAAGGATTTCAGTAGCTTATAAAAATTATTGTAACTTGTTATTGAGTTATTGAGTTTTATGAAATGGGGCCCTGGCCTATTTTAAAGATAAAGTTAAGTACTGCGATGGTATTGTGAAAGAAACTGGTTAGAGTTCGTTGGGAAAAGGTTGATTATGTGGTACTTAAGAATAACTGTCTAGTGTGAGGATTTTGAATAAATAATGTTAAAAAAAATTGCCTTGTTAAAACCACTGCACACAAATATGGTACACCTACATGGCATCAAAATTTGGTCCAATGTTTTAAGCTATTTTTCTGTTCATATTTGGAATATGAGGGCATTTCATGAACAATCATTTTCATTTGACATTGTTACTATGGTATTCTTCCTCAGCGGACTAAAAAGGATGAGTAAGCGCAAAAATTATTTGTAAATTTTACCTAAACCTAGCCTTCTCTTCAATGAAGCAGGCCATTGAGGAAGTCTAGGATAGAATCTTGAAAATTGTCATGATTATGAGTAGAATAATGCAAGCTACAGAGTTAGGCTTCAAAAAGAAGGATTCACGCTATTTGATATTTTCCTGTTTTTATAGGAACCTGCGGGCTGAAATCTACCGGACCGTAGTGATGTGGTTGAAGACAGCTGGGGTATCATCAGGCTTTGCTACGCTAGTGGGAGAAAAGCTGATTCATCAATGCATACAAGATGCCTCTCCACCTACAAATACCACAAAGGTATAGACCCCTTGTATATTTGAAGGGGCAAGGAGGTAACTTGCCCCCCCCCCCCCCCCTATAATGTCATCTGAAAAATTTTGCAGATGAAATTATTGAACAATCATCAAACCGTTCTTAAAACCTTCTGAATTATGGATATTTTCTAAAGAATGTTCTGGTTAGTCACAATGGACCTCGTAAACAGTGTCATTAAGCATACATTTAGGCTTTGAAGCCAAACATTGTTTTTTTAATACTCATAGTAAAGCCATCTATTGCTCAAACATGTACATGTACATGTAGTTGAGATATGTGTTATGAACTTTTGCAACTTTGTTGTCCCCCTCCTCTCTTTATGTGAATTTCCCTTTAGCTGGCAAGTGAAGTCCAGGCAAAAACAAGCAAGAAGGGAGGCAAAGTAAAGGTAAAGGGTCAAGCTGCACTTAGTACTGACCTATCATCCACGGGTCGAGCAACTGACCAATACTTCGACCGGGTGCTGTGTTTGACGGCACTGCAAGGTGAGAACTTGAGTTTTTAAGGTTAAGTCCACCCTGATATCAAGAGCAAATGCGAGAGGAGCTCGCAAGGTACCTGAAGGAGTTGCCAATTTGTGTTGATTGATTACATAACTTCAAAAATTCCTAACTTTCTTGTTTCTCAACGGATTTTGCTTAAACTTTTACTAATCTGTTTCTCTCATTTCTTTGCTTTTATTCAAATCAACTAAATATCAAGATGGACTTCCCCTTTAAGGCATAATGGCTCATTGGTAGAGCTGCGGTTTCGTAATATGAAGGTCCCGAGATTGTAACCATTATTACTCTGGTGGTTCCACAACAAGTGCTCCAGCGACACTCGCTCTGCGATTAATTTTCTACACTTGACCAAAGTCCTAACTTCAACCCTAGACCAATCACTCTACCTATCCCTCATCTTAAAGGGAAAGTCCACCCTGATACCAACTTGGTTTTAAAAGAAGCAGAAAATTTTGAAGAAACAGATCAAAGAGAGTTTGAGCAAAATCTGATGAAAAATAAGAAAGTTATGAATTTTTGAAGTTGTAATCAATTAAACACAAATTGGCAACTGTGTGACGTATTTTGCGAGCTCCTCTCCCATTTGCCCTGTACTAAAAAAATTGATAATTTTGGTTTTTCTCTAAAGAAAATAATTTATCATACATGCACCCTAGATATCTTTATTTTACTTATGCTTTTACACAAAACCTGTATGTTACAAATCTCTTCCTTCAAAAGCAAAGAAAATGAAAATTTATGAACTTTTGTGTAAAGAACAAATGAGAGAGGAGCTCGCAAGATATGTCACAGAGTTGCCAATTTTGATTGATTACAACTTCAAAAATTCATAACTTCCTTATTTGTTATTGGATTTTGCTCAAACTTTCATTGATCTGTTTCTTTAATTTTTCTGCTTCTGTTAAAACCAACTTATTATCAGGGTTGACTTTCCCTTTCCCTTAACCCTAACTCTCACCCTTTGTCTTCAACAAAAAGAGCCTTGAGCAAATATCGGGTCACCCTTCAATACACAAGTTTCTCAGATAGGACTCCATGTTTTTTTATCATGTTTGAATGAAGCCTTATAATAGAAAAAAAGAACTTTCTAATATTGTAATGAATATCTCCTATGTTTTAACAATGATGTCATTATAAAATTGATTTTGTAAAAATCCTGAAATTTTTTTTCAGTGGAAATTTTATTGTTTCATTCTTCTCTTTCAGCATTGAGACAAGTGACATTAACAAGCGGAGTCAAATTAAAGGCTAACCTTCATCAGGTATGTCGATTCAAAGGTCAAAAGTTCAAACACGCATACTGCCTGCTTGCTTACACCTCACTGTTTGTGTTTGTGTTTGAAAGTTAAAGGCAGATTTTGTCTTAAATTTTCTCATTACTTCACATATATGTCAGTTTTAAAGATGAAGTTGAGTTCTGGTCATGCAATTACTTTGGGAAAGGAACTTCCGGAAGCGATTTGGAAAGGTTGATTAAGTAGTACATAAGAATATTAAAGCTAGTTCATAAGTAGTACATGGTACAAATGAAAGTGAAATGACAGTAATTTGTACGCGCAAGCGCAGTTGTTTAGGTGGAGTCTGGTGGACGCACTACTTTTTAACAAGTGAAGTCGTACTGGTGCGCGCATCATGGTGCGCATACTTTTAAAGCGTATAGAGGTTAATTGTAATTGGTACAAATGATCTTTATCTGCACATGCGCAAAATTGTAATTACGAAGTGGCTTATTGCTTTGAGGCAGTTTCTTTCATAATGTAATCGCATGACCAGAACTCAACTTTATCTTTAAGTAGTACATAAGAATTGGTGCATCATCAATCCTTTTCAGGGGATGTTTCGTCTATGATAATGTTCTACACTGACATGAAAAGAACAAAAAAGGCTGACAAATAGTTTTTGACCTTTACATGAACTCAACCTTCCCATTAACATACAGTAGATAGTAAAACCATGATATCCCATTCTTGCAGGACGTCTACAAGTTTGTAATCCCTCTTCTGACGAAGATCCAGAGCTGCGATTCATCGGACATTCCATCACCGTACACATGCTGCGAATGCCGGCGGGAACTGTACGGGATACTTCTGGCAGGAGTGCTTGTACCCCACCCCCAGGCACCGTCACCTCTCAACCTGGCTGTGGCCATCTTCAGAGAGGGAAAGAATGACAAGAGTCTAGAAGTATGTACAAATTTTACATTTTTTATATTTCACATTTTATCCCCTGCATTCCTCACCACATCTAATGATTTTGGCATACCTGGGCCCTGTTTCATAAAACTTATTATCAACAACAACTTCCACAAATCTATACCAAAATTTGCTCTCAGCCAATCAGATGCAAGTATTTCAGTAGCTTATAAGTGTTATTGTAACTTGTTACTGATAACAAGTTTTATGAAACAGGGCCCAGATGATTCCATGAAGTTAATATCCCTACCTTAGCTTGGATCAGACCTAATAACAAGGAAAATAATACTTTGATGTTGACTTTCAATCATAATTATACAATACTTGATAACATATGGGAAACCAAATGATGAAATACCTCGGACTTGCCAATTTGTAAGTTGAATATTTACAATATACCTGTATTTCACTTCCAAACTGAATGAATTAAATGAAAATGACAATGAAAATGGAAATTGACTTTGGTAAATGGGAGACTTCTTCTGTGATGCATGGGACATGCTGACAATAATTTCCAGGCTCACAATTATGCATATCAATGAATATATTTCCACTCTCTATTCATATTTTTATTCAAAATGCACATTGCCATTTGTGGTATGTAGAGCAGTTAGCAATGCATTTTATTTTATATATATAGAGCATGATGTACTGATCAGTTTAGCTACTTCAAGACCCTTTTTTGATGCTTCACTTTATCTTTAGTTGTCAAATATTGTGAATGACAGTTAATTAGATTATTAAAATATTTAGACAATGTATGAATGTACATACATGTTTTCATTGGCCATTTGTGATTAAGATATTGAGTTTCCAGACCAACTGGTAAGTACATACATGTATGTAGTAGTTACATCTTTTAACAACTTATTTTCTTTAGGTATCCAGTGCATGTGTCGAAGCTTCAGTTATATGCGATGCCATCGTTCACCCCAGAAGACCTCCCATACCCAGTGCCAAATCCCAGACCCCTCCCAGTTCCCTAACACTACGAGCCCTGCCCACTTCTGCATCATCTGATGGCCGGATGCAAGAAGGAAAAGTTGATGTTGTCATGGAAACTGAAGATTCTGGCAGTTCGTTGACTACGAGTGAACACAGAGATTCAGGACTCTCAAAGAGTGAGGTACATGTAGTTACTCCGCTGCCGTTTGGACATGTACAGACGCCCTCTGGTGAGCAAAGGTTACGTTCGTCGCCTGGTGATGTCATGGACGAACCAGGAACTTCCTGTACTCTACTTGATGATGGGAGAACTGATAAGATGGTTGAAGAGTTACCAAGTGATGCATTGGATGTAGATGCTACAGAAAGAGATGAGAAGGAGGGAGAAGAAGAAGAAGAAGAGGAGGAGGAAGAAGAGGAGGAGGAAGGTGAGGAGATGGAAGGAACGACTTCTGAAACGAGAGAGGAGAGTCCCGGCACATCAAATAGAAAGAGAAAACACGGAACACCTGCAAGTCAAGAGGTAGTTATATCTTGCATGAAAAATTTAAATTTTTGACTGTGCTCGTGAGTTGTGATGCATCTATAGAAAATGAAATATTTTGGTACAGAATTTTAAAAAGTATTTGGAAAAGTATATTGATGTGATTGCCAGTAGTTTTTATATTGCAAAAATACATGTTTATTTTTTATAGGCAGGCTTAAATATTGACAAATCTTTGGAGAAATGTAAACAATTTATTTGAAAGGAATCACAGAGTAACACAAATGTAACAGGACATAAAAGACTTAAGTTTTGTTCTAAATTTTTCTTTTCTCTCTCTCTCTCTCTCTCTATTTCTTTCTTCTATAGGCAAAGAAGCTAGCTACTGTTGAAGTGGAGTCTATGATGTCGGCATTCATTGATGCTCCTCCAGATTTAGATTAACCCTTTTTTGAGGGGGGGGGGGGGGTGGGGGTGGGGTTGGGTGGTTATATTTTACCTTATATGTGAACAAAATGCAAACAAAAATTGTATCAAAATAATATTACTTTTTACCAACATGTGATCTCTTTTACTAGTGCTGTAGGTTACCTAGGTAATACAGTGTTAGTTGAGGTCAAGGCTTTTGGGAATGTGTTTTTTGTGGTTTATACAGACCACAAACAAAGTAATTTCAGTTTGAAATTGAAGTGCCAGTCTTCCAATTTCCTTTTTAAAAAAGATCATGAATCAATCAGAACAGCATGTATTATGTTTTCCTCCTAAATTATGTTTTCTTTTTGAAATTTGAAATTATACTGCATTTTTTTTTTTCTAAAAAGCTTGTAGTCAAATTCATTTTTTTAGGTACTAATATATTACATTAATTTTAAGTTATGATAAAAGATATTTATTGTTGCCACAGATAAGACATTAAAACACACCATGTATTTGATATTCAGTGTAGGCATTCTAATTCCAATTATTATGAAGAGCTCTAAGTTCTGGTTAAATTGCTCAATCACAAGGTATAAATGTGAGAAAATCAAAGATTTCTGTTCGACTTTTGGTGAACTCTGTACAGTGTAATATTGCAACTTTTGTTCCTAAAGTTATGTATTCTGCTGCTGTAAACACAAACAGAATTGGAGAGTGGTTTTATGTCTCCTAAAACAGGGACTAGGGAAAGGAATTGGTTTTATGCATCCTTGAATTATTCACATTCAGTAGGTGGGTTGTTTGGAGCAAAAATAATATACAACTAACAAAGAGAAAAAATTAAATCACGTTCACTGAAAGACACTGTATTTTTAAGACCACTTCTGTTATGCACACAGTGATGATGACTACATGTAGCTAGATTTATGTCTCTTTCTGTGCTCAATAACTCAGCTGTAAAATCAAAGACGATTTCTCATATTTTCTTGTTTCATGTAACAGAAGCAAAATACATGATCACAATCATAAACTGGTGCTTAATTTGTCTTTTGTCTAATGTTGCACGATAAGAGTGGGATATGCGAAGTAGAATGGTTGAAAACCCTATGGCCCCCGTTTCATAAAACAGGTTATCAATATCAAGTTACAATAATTGTTATAAGCTACTGAAATCCTTGAATCTGACTGGCTGAAAGCAAATTTGCCATAGAAATGGAGCAGTTATTATAGATGACAAGTTTTATGAAACAGGACCCAGGCATTGTTTTAGGGGTGACTGAACTTCTAGTTAGAAACCTGTGCAGTACATGTATATGAATTCAAAAGACAAAGAGGGTCGTAAAATTTTCCTTAAAAGCAAAGTCAAGTTTTGGTCATGTGATTGCATTATGACAGAAACTGTCTGGAAGCAATTAAGATTCAAGATTCAAAATACATTTATTTCCTTCTCATAATCATAATCAAATACAAATACATTCACAAAAAGAACGTGGTGGAAGGAGGCGAGGCGAGAAAAGGTTGATAAGAATTGGTCTACAGTATACCAAGAGGATTTGGAATCTCCAAAATGAGAAGAAATTGACTTGGCAGTAATTTTGTCGAAAGTCACATGCACTGCACACACACACACACGCACACGCACACACGCACACACGCACACACACACACACACACACACACACAGAGTAACTGGTATATAGACTACACACACATGTGACATGAAGGTTTAGTCAAAACTTTTCTGTAGTTTCTAGTCATACATGTATTTTGAATATGAGGGCATTTGAAGAGCAATCCTTTTCTTTCAAACTCATTCAAAATACAAGGAGGTGTGTTGGCTCAGTGGTAGAGCAGTGGTCTCGTAATGCACATGTGGCATGAATGTTCGGCACTTCTTTTATTTCTCGTCATATTTTGAATATAAGGGCATTTGAAGAGCAATCTGTTTCAGTGGACATTTCTACTATGATGTTCTTCCAAACTGAAGAAAAAGAATGAGAATTGAGAAAGCTAAATTATTTTCACTTTTCCCAGCACCTTCTCTTTAACTTACATACATAACAAACTGGTCAGAGCAGGATTTTCTAATAATTGGTTTATTTATTCATTTCTATGAAGAATTCCATTTGAACCAATAATAAAAACTGATAATTTCATACAAAAATATTTCAAAAATAGATCACAATAAAACTATGAACACGGAAGATGTAAGAAAGCATTTGGCAAGTGATATACTGTTTATATATAGTATTCAACCACAACAAAATAAGAATAAAATCATGTCTGTGGGCAATTCCATAGTAACAAAGGGACACAGAAATAAGTATTTCAACAGGGACTAATAATGGAAGTGTTGCTACTGTTCACAGTCTGAGCCAAAACTGAGTGAACAGTGTCTTTTAGCAAGGCATTAATCTACATTCGCCACTCTAAACCCAGGTGTAGTACATGGTGTAAATGGGTACCTGGTAGGAAGTTTGCTTGAATGCTTTTCAGTGCCTTGGGACAGCTTGTCTAAAGACAGGGTAATACATGTAGTAGCACTCTGTAGATCCCTAGGATCGATGGATAGCTATTATTGTAATTACTATAAAAAAAAAATTCCAGGTTTGATAATTTTATGAAGTACCTGTAACAATCATTACCATCTGTTTAAATGGACAGACACAAAAGTTTTCATGTCATTCCCTTAGGGCCGATAATCATAACACCAAAATCAGGAGTACTGGATTAAAAACCAAAAATTTTGAGTGCATGATCTGAAACTTTCACAAAATTTTTAAGTGGTCAAGATTCGCAAAAGTTTCATGTTTTTAGCAATTCATGAAATTTCGTTTCGCATAGTAATGATAATGAAATCCTGTCTGGAGACCCATTTAACTTGTGATAATTGAAATCATTAAAACTTTCATGTATTTATCAAAAAATAAAAATAATTATTTTTTGTGTCATTCTATTACAATGGAATTGCCCTTTGCTTAAAACACTAATCAAACAAAAAGATACACTGGCTATCTTATAAAAAACTTGCAAAGCATATGCAACAATTCAACTCGCCAAAAATGAATATACACAATTTAAAATGAGGTTAATGTTAAACAAATTAAAAAGTTACAAACTTATAATGTAACAATGTACACTCTATTCACAACATTTTGCCTCCAAAAATGCTGACGGCAGTATGTAGTTTAAAAATCATTTCATATGTTGCATCTCACAGGTAAATACAAAAATATACACATTGACCAACTGATGAAGCTATCTGCATTCAATTATTTACTGGTACATGTAATACAATTATGTTATGGAATGCTTTTTTACTTTTAGTTATGATTATATCCTGGTGTATTTCATCTAAGTTGACATGAGAGTTTATTTCATTCTAATTGCATTTTTGTAAAATGTACCCTTCATTCCATTCAAACATTCAGAAAAGTGCTGTTTTTTTTCTTACATCCAGCCTGTGGAATAATTTTATTAGCCAAGAGCAGATGAAAAAGACATCTTCCCTCAAAATCAGAGATTTATTCAGTAATATACATTTTACTATACATGTAGGGTGTATATTTCTATTTTAAAAAGTACAGTTTATATTAGTATATTTCATCATGTTTAAGGAGAAATTCATCTTACTAGCACCCATTCTGATAAGGTTCACAATGCCCTACACTTATGTATGTATGGTACTATACAATATATAAAATTAATCTTGTCTGTTTTGATAGATATCCAATAATTGGCACTCATGAAAACTCTTTAAAAATCCGAACTCTCTGATGAAATAAAGCCCAGAACAGATGTCACTCAAGCAGGTATTGGATGAATTTGGATCATCGCCAAATAATGTAACTGTGAATGAACGATGTGTCATTACAGGAAATCAACAAGAATAGTTTGTAATACAGGTACAAGCATGTAGTGTTAATGCTACTCATTCATAATTGACAATTTGGGTTGCCTAACATACCAGGGCAACTGGCAAGTTTTTTTTAAAAACATGTTTAGCTGATGGAAAAATGCTGTTGACTTGGACTCCTGTTGCCTCTTTCCTATTTGTTACCTGATGATTATTACTAAAACCTTTGAACAATGAAGCAAAATACATGTACACAAAACTAGATACATGTACATGTAAAATGATATGTAAAAAAATGAAGAAAGCTGCAAAAGTATATCTTACACAATTTCTTTTGGCCAAATAAAAAGCCAATCCATTGCAAAATGCATTATCGAAGAGAGAACAACATCAGAGCATTGAAATTCTCAAAGCTTGAAAGAATGAAATGCCCATTAAAAGATTGCTCAAGAAGACGAGAGCCACTATTGATACGTGTGTTTTAGTTTCTACATGTACAACACATGCTCCAGCAACAACTGCACCACGGTTAATTCCTAATTACCAACTTCAACCATGGACTATTGTACAAGCTACTCAGCAGAAAATAGTTTATGCATGGTTCAAATTGATATAAATATGGCTTTACCGATTCGCACGAGGGTGATCTGAGAGGACCAAAGCAATTTTGCAGGATGAAAGTATGCATCGACACATTTATCGGACTATATAGAGTGAAAAGGTAGTTTGAGAAGACCCAAAATAACTTTGGAGACTGAAAGTAGGCATTGACTGATTTATTACCCTTGTCCGTACCCTTGCCTGGAGAATCTACACATGGATTTTATTTTCTCAAATTCCTCACCCTTGGTATCAACACCTAGGGTGTTTATGTACTGGCAAGTACACTGCGACTAAACACTATACCTAATCCTAAACATAACCTAAAACCCAATAACAACCTTAACTCTAACCCTAACTCTATATCCTTGATGGGAAAAAAAAGCGCAGAGCGAATGTTGCTGGAGCACAGGTCGGGTCACCATTTCTTGTTTGTCAGTATCAAAACATACAAAACCTGTATGTGTATGCATGAGCAAAATCAAAACTATGGTAAAATATTTCTGCTCTTCTAGAGCTAAATGAAAACTTATTTACACAGTGACACAATATTAAAAACCCACCATCTTGCATAGCAATAAATTCAAGCATAATGACATTACAGCAAGTAAAACAAATACTGACCCCAAAAAAGGTTTTCACATATCGGTGATTCGGTGGGGTGATAAAACCTCAAAACTCAAACATGTGAGATTTTCAGGAGAGCAAAAACACTTACACGATCAACACAGTAAGTACATTGACAAACTTCCTTGTACAGATCACTTGCGGCATTATTTTTCAGATATGTACTGCATAATTATGAAGAAAAAAAAAATTCACCATAAAATGAGTGAAGAGCTTTTATCACCCACAGACGATATGTTGTGTGAGAGTTAACTCATCATTTATTTCTTTCTTTCTTTTATAAAACTAAGTGATGATTCTACCCTGTGAGTGTCATAAGAAGACATGTATCACCTGTTGAGAGCTAGAAGGGTGTTACATCTATGTGGCTTTTTTGGTTTTCAGCAGACAAAATATGATGGTGGCATTTTAGGCCAGTGGCAACGAGAAGGCTGTACATGTGATAGTCTAGACGCTTAATTTCAGTATCTTCTCAAAAGCATAAAAAAGCAAGTACAGGTGGATGGATGGATTCCTGGGACAAGTAAGGCTTCAAGAAATTGAGCTTGAGCATGCCGTAAGACGTAGGGCATGGGAACACCGTATGAAGCTCATTTTGTTCCAGGGATACCAACTCTTTTTATTCAATTTACCTGAAAAGAAGCCCAGCCATATAGGAGCCCCACAAGTGCTACAATACTAAGCCTAAAAAAATGCCCAAAATATGGGGGTGCCAGGGACTGAAATATGGCAAAAGCCTGAAAACTGGCATCTCCCATGTAATAGGAAAACTTCCCCATTCCATATCTCACAATTCATACAGAAGAGAGGAGTGATGCTACTTAACTCACTCCATGTAGCGGTAGAGCGACCTCTGTTGTTGCCTAAGCTCATAGGCATCCTCAGTACCTTTGGACCTGTCCACCATATCCCTATGTCTCATCTCCTTGTCAAACTCTCTTTGAAGCCTCTCGGCCAGGAGGCGATCCTTATCCTCCTGCGTCAGCCTCCTCTGCTCCTGGTCCAGGAGTTCCATGTATCGCAGAATGGTGTCTCCGGATTTGCGAGGGGACTTCTTAGAAGACCCTGACCCCTTAGCTGGTTTGACCTTCCCACGATCTTTCCCTCTCCTTTCGCCATTGCTTTTGTTTTTCAAACGTCCTGAATCATCGTCCTCCGCCACGTCAATGCTCGCCATGCTCACGTCCGAATCCTGGCTCGACATCTTTACTACTGAAAAATCGCCATTGTCTGATAGTGTCAAGCTGTCATCGCAGATTGCCAATTGAGTGATGCTGTTTTGGTGAACAGTGCCAGCATCCGGTTTTGAGTTTGAAATGGAATCCCTACAAGACTGGGATGTTTCACAAATGGATGAATCATTGACAATATTGTTACCCGTACCCTTTGCTGTTTCTTGCATAGATTCTGATTCACACTCGTTGCTCTTCAACCAATCCTCATAAGACACCTCTACATTTGTTGACCTGCTCTTGGGCTTATCTCCTGAAGTACTTCTTTGGTAACTAGTGGCAGAGTCTCTGCCATTGGCACTCTTGGTTTTGTTCTGTTGACTAGAAGCCAATTTCCTCTGCTGCAATGAAACATGCTTCTCTTTACTATTATCTGCAATTCTTTCTGCTTTCCCATTTGGCAAACTATTCTCTAATCTTGAGTTCATGCTATCAGCTGTTTTAGGCAAAGAAGGAAGAAGCGGCTCAGACACATTTTTTACAGCATCCACATTGGTTGCCTTTAACTTTGAACGTTTTGCGTTGAACAAATCTTTGATGCTGTTTGTTACTCGCGTCTGCAGCTTGGTATGTTCCCTCATTGCATATTCTTTTATGGGAGTGTGTATTTTCTTCTTATAAGGTTTTGAGCGTCCATCGACCTCATCCAGACCTTTCCCTGAGTTCCCACTTACTCTAGAGTTTACTTCACCACAACTGCCACCCCTTTCACCACTGGACGACATGTCACTATTATTGTCACATTTTTCAACAGGCGATGGCTTATACTTTGAGTCCAATGTCCTGCTATTGTTACAGTTATGATTATAATCAGTGGCGTCGCCACTTTCATCGACGTCCCCAATCAAGGTCGCATCGGGTTTGCCCGTTTCCTCCACTCGCATTTGAAGCAACGTGTGGCTTTTGTTGTCAAGAGCGTCCGTTGCATGGTCCTCCACTATTCTCAGGGGCGCATCCCCTGCCCCTGACATCTCCACCTTGGCCTTCTTCTGAGGGGGTTCCCCGTGCTGGCCCCCTTGATCTCCCGGTCTTGATTGCTTGTTAGTGTGCTGCCTGGACAACTGTTTCTTGAGATGCCTGGCCAGACTGGTCATGGTGGACTTGGAAGACTCGCTCACCTGGCTGGTCCGCTCAGCTTCAAGGTCCTGCCAGCGAGCCTTCATCAATTTGGACACCTTCAGGGATGAATCCTCTACAGCGCCTCCTCCATCCTCCATCTTCTGCAGGTTCCTTGGAGTGGTGAAGACGATGGGTGGTGATTCCGCTCTACCATCTGGAAGTTTTCTGGGTAAAATTTGAAAAATAAAAGGTGTGACAAATTTCTAATTTTGCTAATGTAAACATCTGCAAGATAAGACTGAAAAGAGGGAGTGACATTTTAAAACAAATCATCTCTTTGCATTATACCTGTGCATTATTCCTTGGGAGGAGCAGAGGGGTACACTGATGGACCTGTACATGCAGTTGCATTTTTGGACACATGGGACAAAGAAAAACACAAGAGGAATGAGACTATGCACATTTTCAGATTCTTCCAATTCATAAAATTGATTATCAACAAACACATTCCTTCAAACAATCATCTCATTCTAATATGTTTGTGCCTATAATCTCAATAGCTCGTTATGGCTTCAGATTATCCTTTAAAATTTGAAGGTTTGATAGTATGGATCTGACTTTATTTACTTACTTGTGAGCCGTCCTGGGTGAAACATGAATGGGTTTGAAATGGTTCATCTCTCCCGAGATGCTATCATTGCTGTCTGTACTGTGAGCTCTGAGATGGCTATCATCGAGTTCCCTCAACCTCGGAGCTTTCAGGACGACGACGGGAGAGAAGGCACCGTGGTGGCGCTTGATGGACTTTCCATCATCTGGGGAGGGTGAGTCTCTGTCTTCTCTGGGACCTGCAAGGTGAATATTGAGAGTTACCTCCTGAATGTTCCTTTCCCATCGACAATGGATGCAGTTGTTGCTTTTTAAATTTCATCAAGGTTCATTGACATACGATGCAGTAAACCATGGCTTTTTTCATATGTGCAAGTGAATGGCACTAAGCGGTGAAAAACAAGTTGCTGCGCACAAAATGTACTCATTTACTTGTGTTTTAAGAAATACAGAAATGTTAAAAGCATTTCGCCCATTTTGCCTCTGTGATTTAACCAAAATTAAAATTCTGGGGATCTAACAATAAAATTCTGGGGATCTAACAATAAAATTTGGGGATACAAAAATAAATTTTGGGGCCCATATGCACCACACCCCCGTCTAACAGTGTTGAGCCCTGGGGTAGATTTGGGCTACCAAGCAAGCAAACAAGCAAGGCAGGTCGAAGATCAAATAAAGTTACAAAGAAGCCTAGACCTGGTGAAGCACTGACCTGGGGTATGTGCCGAAGTAGACGGCTGATCCTCGATGCCTGCTACATCCCACGAGACGTGCCTGTCAGGGGATTTGCTCTTCCTTCCGACTGGCGACAGGAACTTCTCGATGCTAAGACATTTGATGGTGGACGACGATGAACTGTTCTTACGAGACGAACCTCCCGACGAGGGCAAGACAACAATATCAGGGGATTTGGGAATAGGGGTCTATAATAGGAAAAATAATGACAATAATGTAAACAACAGTAACAGCAATAATGATGACAATGACAATGACAATGATGATGATGATGATGACGATGAATGAAAATAACAGTAGTAAAAACAAACAACAACAAAGTAACACCATGAATGATGCTACACCAAAGATGCATTTGAATGAGTTTAGGAGATGAACCAGTGTGCATCTATTGTATATAACTGTTGGGTCAAGTATGACTGTTGCAAACTAGCTCACTGAGAGCTGATAGATCATACAAAGAACACATGAAGACAATGAATGAAGACTCTGGGCCCGAGATACTTACATTGGACAAAGATTGTTCAGACATCTGAATTCTTCTGGCAAGCTCCTCATCTTTCAAGACTTGCTCTCTCATGACATGTACCTTCTCCCCAAGGTGAATCTTTAAAAAACAGGAAGAAAACAAAGAAAAAAGAGAGGAAATGTAAGGAAGAGAAAAATTACGCAGGAGATAATGCCTGCATTTTAATTTTTTTTTTTTTTTTTTTTTTTTGGGGGGGGGGGAATGGGGGTAGGGGGGAAGGGGGGGGGAATGGGGGTAGGGGTGCTATCACCATGTTAGGAAACTTAACCCTAAAAGGGCGGGGGGGGGGTGGATTCCACCCCCCCCCCCCCCGGCCCTTTTAGGGTTAAGTTTTTTTTTGGGGGGGGGGGAAGGGGGGGGAATGGGGGTAGGGGTGCTATCACCATGTTAGGAAACTTAACCCTAAAAGGGCCGGGGGGGGGGTGGATTCCACCCCCCCTAGACATTTCTCGCGATATGTCCGCAACGTGCAAAGCAGTCGCCGCGGCGTTTCATGACTTTTTTCTTTTGAATCTCACGCATCTTTTGAGACCATATTCGCGATGTCCGGGCATGCGGTTCCGAAGTTACTCAACATTTCGTACTCGCACGTCGGACCAAAAAATTGCTCAAAAATGTGATTTCATGTATAATTTCAATACAAAATGTGTTTTCAGTCAAAAATTTAGAAATCTATGAATATTTTTACATTTACTGATTGAAATTAATTTATTTTATGCTGTTTATGATTGTAAAAGTGTCCCCGACAAATTTCATCCAAAAAACTATAAAAAACAAAAGGTAAAAAATCAAAGAAATACATAAGAAATTTAAAATACAATAAAATACATAAGAAATCAAATTTGATACCGAATTTTTTTCAAGTATATTTGCTAAGAATGCTAGAAAGAGTGTCTAGACCAAAAATTAGAATTTTTTGAGCTTTATTTAAGGATTTAGAGCAAAATTTTGATTTCATGCATAAATTAGCATAATTAATTAATGTGAAATAATTTCGGAGCATTTAACTACACAGTTTTGTAGATTACGTTGTGGACGATGCGCGTGCCGATTTTCGGCGCGATCGCGCGGTCGACGGTCGAGATCTTGGGGGGGGGGGGTGGATTCCACCCCCCCTCCCTGGCTGTGGCATAGCCAAAATATCCCGACCCTTTTAGGGTTAATACATGTATATTTCTCCCTTTTTTTTTTCTCTCTCTCTCTCTCTATAGCCATTGTTACCTTTATTTATAAAGTGGTATGCAAATTTGCAATAACTCTTAAAGGGTACCAATTACCAAAAATATTTTGCTCTATATGTGAGAGGTTCCATGCCCTTATACTATATTCAAAACAAGGGCTTCAAATATTACTTATTTAAAGAAATACTGCAAGTTTAATTACACTCTCTATAAGCATAAAAGCGACTTGTGATTAGACTACTCGGCGCACCCGTACGCGCTTGCCAACATAAGGGCTTGCACGGAACCAAACTTGGAGTTCGGTTCCGCTCGAGCACCTTGATGTTATCCTTTATTTCGTTCATACTCCCTAACTGTTGACCTATAGAATGCGAGATAAAGTTCTTTGAGGTTAATTTTATACTTTCTAGCGGTATACAAATTATTTTTTCAGGTGGTTGGTACACTTTAACGGAAGTAATATTTGATGCTGATGTATTAAATTCAGAAATAACAGCGTGGAACCCTATCATTTAGAGCAAAATATTTTCTGGTGATTAGTCCCCTTTGGAGTTCCAGGCAGGACATTTTTAGTGCCAGGTTGCACTTGATGAAAATTCACACACTTTGTTGTTCCCTGTCACACAATTTCCAGTAGGGATAAATTTGACATAATAGACAAATCTGGAACTCTTGAGTGGTGGACTCTAGTGCCAAAATTGCTGTAAGTGGAGTGCTCAAAGCCAAATTGGTGGGTCCTGCCACCTATTGTTGCACAGTGGTCCCCTTCAAATGCTTACCACTGCATTTGGGTCCTCCTTGGCGAGACGCCTGGCCAGCTCTGCATCCTGCTTCTCCTGGCTCAGGAGCTCTTCCTGCCTCTGCTCAAACTTCTTTACCTCCTCCTTCTGCAGCTCCCTGATGTACTCCTCGCTTCGCTTCACCGCATCTTCCAGCTCACGCCGGTATTCTTCCCGCATCTAGGAGATGGAGAGAAGTGGCATGGAGAGATCACAACCTAGGACCCTACATGTGTACATAGTTCTGGTAATGAGACTGTATTTCCAGGGTACATTGTACATGTCTTTCTGAAACTAACCAAGTATGCCATTGATCGCATACATGTATGCTACCAGAACTACATGTACAGGTATATACATGCACAGGATTTTCTGGACTAACATATTTATAACATACTACAAATTACTAAATTTACTTATATATATAAACCACAAAGTTCTGAAAAAAGCATCAACTTGATGATTGATCATGAATTATTGATATTTTTGCAAAGGATCTTACTTCTGTTTGTTTCTTAAAGCTCATTTACAGTATTGGTAGCAAAAAGGAAATTGAAAAGAAACATGTTAAATATAGTCTCATTTTGTTCTCCTTGTATCAAAAGATGTCTGTAAGAGATCATTTGGTATTCCATCTATGATTTCTGGTGAATTTCAGTGTAAATATCTGTCAGGAATGCTTGATCACTGCCATTATGCTAGGACCCTTCCACCCCGACGGCTCCCAGCCCAGCAATCTTGGGGCTTCGCATAGAGACAGCGTGTGTGCACTGTGTGTAGCTACTCATTATTGGTTTTACACGTGTGTGTACAGTGTATAGCACATGCTGCCTTTGTTGGGATTTTACGTGCCTGTCCCGGCACATAAATTAGTTTTTGCCTCTTATTTGTTTAATAATAAATTTTAGGAGGCGAAATCTTCACAGTGTCTTAG
Organism: Heliocidaris tuberculata; assembly: GCA_025618425.1. Classification (NCBI taxonomy): domain Eukaryota; kingdom Metazoa; phylum Echinodermata; class Echinoidea; order Camarodonta; family Echinometridae; genus Heliocidaris; species Heliocidaris tuberculata. The sequence continues at coordinate 23,730,098 of CM046850.1, forward strand.
TATTGCTAGTATCTTGCTATTTATCAACAAAAATTGAAGAAATCTGACGAACAGTTTTTGATGGCTTACCAAAACTTTACATGACCTTTAAATTTAGGGTAACCATTTGGGGGAAGGGAGTAACAGAGCCACGTGCTTTTCCCAAAAAGTTAATAACAAGTTAACGTTCAACTCTAACACACTTCAGTTGCGTTTGGGGGATGCTAAGACTTTTAATAGAATTAAATGTGAAAAAAGGGGGCCATGAGCAAGATGGGCATGGCTTTACCTTTTCTGACTGCTTCTTGAATTCTTCTCCAATCTCACCAGGTTCAGCAACATGTATGACTGGAGGAGCCGGCTGAGTCATGAGATCTGCAATTAAAGGAAATAATATTGTAAATCTACAATGTAAATAGAATAGCTAGAAAATATTTGAAAAGCTCCAAAAGGTTATGGCAAGCAAGATTACAAAGATTGTAGTATTACAGTATATGTATCTCTGAGGGTAGTGGGGTCGGGCTAACTCAGCACTAGGGTGAACTCGGAAAAGTGAGGCCAAGTTACCCCAGAGGGTATAAATCGATCATGAAATACCAATGTGGAAGGTTTTGTTGTGATCACTAGCTAAGAATACGTTTATTAACCATTCTTTTTTATAGTTCTTGTATGAAATACTCACTTTGAAGGTAATCGTGCGATTTTCTTGAGCTAACATGATATAAAAATGACATTTTAGACACATTGCACGACACAGCTCACAATCGCTGTGCATAGCATGTGTTTGGTACTGGGGTCGTAGCGATGAGTCGGACACACATTGCTAAACTGCAAATTACTGCAAAAATCAGTGGGTAAATTTTTTTTATTCATCATGAATTATTTATGGACTAATCTAGTTGTTAGTTTCTTTATGTTTCAGACATGTATGATTAAATATTTTCAGAATTTTGCAATAATTCCATCATCAAAATATGTCTCGATCCAGATACGAGTTCGAGTACCAAACACAGTCACTGAGTCACTGAATGCAATGCACAGCGATTGCGCACGAATGCGTGAGCTATGAATTGTGATTAAAGGGCAATCCAAACTTGATAATGAGATGATTTGTGTAAAAGCAGAAAAATAAGAAAAACAGGATGGTGAAAGTTTGAAAGAAATCGGACAAGGACTAAGAAGGTTATGGATGTTTGAAAAATGAGATCACTACATACATCTATGCGAATCTCAAATTGGCAATTTGGTGCCGAGTTATTGCGGATTCATCTATCAATATCATGTCTACATGTATGGTAGTGGATCCAGTGTCCGAACACTTTTCAGAAAATCAACGATAGCAAATAAAATATCAAACGAATATCTGTCAAACGTACATAATGAATGCTCAAAGTCCTACAGAAAAAGAAGTTGATGGAATTTTAAAAAGACAACGTAGATTTAATACGATATTCCCTTCTGAGTGAACCCCTTCCCAACGACGCGGCGTTTTGGTCCCTTGAAAAAGGTACTGTATTTCCGAACGTGTGAAACCTATGGGAAAAAGACACAACCTTTGTTTCAATAGTGTGGTTTTCATACGCGTAATCCCACGCGTATGAAAACCCATTTTAGGCGCTTAACAGTAGACGTTCGGTAATACTAATACAATCTGTTCGGAATTACAATCCTTGACTATATGTTTGACTGAATGGTCATTAATAATCATCATCATCATCATCAATCATGATAATCATCACACTCACCAATCAATGAATCATGTCATTATGATCATCATCACGGATCACATGACAATGACATTGACAGTGACAGACTGAATCAATGAATCACGTACTGAAGTGATAACCATTCCATGTCTTATCAATTTTACAGTTACTTTACTTACTGTTAATCTTACTTACAATACAACTAGTCCAATTCAAGTTATTATTTAAACATTGAATAAACATGTTAAAAGGCCACTGACCTAAAACATCATCTTCGCCTTCTTCGCCCGTCTCCATTCGTTTCTGACACAGCAAAGGGAACGCTTCTCGGATACTTTTCCATCGCTCTTCGTTGATCAATCGTCCCGAATGTTTGCGAGCCCAGTTACTGATACGCAGACGGCACATCGGGCAAGTCAAGTTTGCCTGTTCGACATTCTGCCGAAAACATGGCATACACAGCTCGTGAGAGCAGGGCATGGTAACTGGTTCCACCAAAATACAGAGGCAGATGGGGCATATGCATTCTGACAACTTTAGAGACGCCATTTTGTTCCTATTTCCATGGAAAGCCCCATCAAAGTCGAGTGATCATGGTCTTTCGCAACAAGTCGCCATTTCTTTATAAGCGCGCGTTAATAACATGTAGAATTTCAATAGGGATTTTGTGTACAAAGGCACCGGCGTGAAGTTGGTCACATATTCGATATTCGATATTCAACTTGTGAAGTTAGAAGCATATTCGATATTCGGCATATTCAACTTGTGAAGTTAGAAGCATATTCGATATTCGGCATATTCGGTATATTCAAAAATAAAGGTTTTTCAAGGTCTTTACAGGCCCGAGAGGGTCAAGCAAGGTGTGGGCAACCTAAAAATAGGCAGCTTGCCCCGGCCCCTGCCGTTTAAGGTTGCCCCAGGGACGAATATATATTTAAAGGTAATACCTTATATTACAGAAATGCACTTTTTCTTATGATGTCCTGCCACAAGGCCCTGACGGCTGGGGCCGGGCAACCACTTGCCCCACAGGGTTCAGCAAGGTGTGGGCAATCGAAAAATAGGCAGCTTGCCCCGGCCCCTGCCGTTTAAGGTTGCCCCAGGGACGATTATATATTTAAAGGTAATACCTTATATTACAGAAATGCACTTTTTCTTATGATGTCCTGCCACAAGGCCCTGACGGCTGGGGCCGGGCAACCACTTGCCCCACAGGGTCCAGTAAGGTGTGGGCAACCGAAAAATAGGCAGCTTGCCCCGGCCCCTGCCGTTTAAGGTTGCCCCAGGGACGAATATATATTTGAAGGTAATACCTTATGTGACAGAAATGCACTTTTTCTTATGATGTCCTGCCACAAGGCCCTGACGGCTGGGGCCGGGCAACCACTTGCCCCACAGGGTCCAGCAAGGTGTGGGCAACCTAAAAATAGGCAGCTTGCCCCGGCCCCTGCCGTTTAAGATTGCCCCAGGGACGATTATATATTTAAAGGTAATACCTTAAATTACAGAAATGCACTTTTTTCTTATGATGTCCTGCCACAAGGCCCTGACGGCTGGGGCCGGGCAACCACTTGCCCCACAGGGTCCAGCAAGGTGTGGGCAACCGAAAAATAGGCAGCTTGCCCCGGCCCCTGCCGTTTAAGGTTGCCCCAGGGACGATTATAAATTTAAAGTCACAGTAATACCTTAAATTACAGAAATGCACTTTTTCTTATGATGTCCTGCCACAAGGCCATGACGGCTGGGGCCGGGCAACCACTTGCCCCACAGGGTCCAGCAAGGTGTGGGCAAACTGAAAATAGGCAGCTTGCCCCGGCCCCTGCCGTTAAAGGTTGCCCCAAGAACGAATATATATTTAAAGGTAATACCTTAAATTACAGAAATGCACTTTTTTCTTATGATGTCCTGCCACAAGGCCCTGACGGCTGGGGCCGGGCAACCACTTGCGCCACAGGGTCCAGCAAGGTGTGGGCAACCTAGAAATAGGCAGCTTGCCCCGGCCCCTGCCGTTTAAGATTGCCCCAGGGACGATTATATATTTAAAGGTAATACCATATATTACAGAAATGCACTTTTTTCTTATGATGTCCTGCCACAAGGCCCTGACGGCTGGGGCCGGGCAACCACTTGCCCCACAGGGTCCAGCAAGGTGTGGGCAACCTAGAAATAGGCAGCTTGCCCCGGCCCCTGCCGTTTAAGATTGCCCCAGGGACGATTATATATTTAAAGGTAATACCTTAAATTACAGAAATGCACTTTTTCTTATGATGTCCTGCCACAAGGCTATGACGGCTGGGGCCGGGCAACCACTTGCCCCACAGGGTCCAGCAAGGTGTGGGCAAACTGAAAATAGGCAGCTTGCCCCGGCCCCTGCCGTTAAAGGTTGCCCCAAGAACGAATATATATTTAAAGGTAATACCTTAAATTACAGAAATGCACTTTTTTCTTATGATGTCCTGCCACAAGGCCCTGACGGCTGGGGCCGGGCAACCACTTGCCCCACAGGGTCCAGCAAGGTGTGGGCAACCTAGAAATAGGCAGCTTGCCCCGGCCCCTGCCGTTTAAGATTGCCCCAGGGACGATTATATATTTAAAGGTAATACCATATATTACAGAAATGCACTTTTTTCTTATGATGTCCTGCCACAAGGCCCTGACGGCTGGGGCCGGGCAACCACTTGCCCCACAGGGTCCAGCAAGGTGTGGGCAACCTAGAAATAGGCAGCTTGCCCCGGCCCCTGCCGTTTAAGATTGCCCCAGGGACGATTATATATTTAAAGGTAATACCGTAAATTACAGAAATGCACTTTTTCTTATGATGTCTTGCCACAAGGCCCTGACGGCTGGGGCCGGGCAACCACTTACCACACAGGGTCCAGCAAGGTGTGGGCAACCTAAAAATAGGCAGCTTGCCCCGGCCCCTACCGTTTAAGGTTGCCCCAGGGACGATTATATATTGAAAGTCACAGAAATACCTTAAATTACAGAAATGCACTTTTTCTTATGATGTCCTGCCACAAGGCCCTGACGGCTGGGGATGGGCAACCACTTGCCCCACAGGGTCCAGCAAGGTGTGGGCAACCTAAAAATAGGCATCTTGCCCCGGCCCCTGCCGTTTAAGGTTGCCCCAGGGACGATTATATATTTAAAGGTAATACCTTATATGACAGAAATGCACTTTTTCTTATGATGTCCTGCCACAAGGCCCTGACGGCTGGGGCCGGGCAACCACTTGCCCCACAGGGTCCAGCAAGGTGTGGGCAACCGAAAAATAGGCAGCTTGCCCCGGCCCCTACCGTTTAAGGTTGCCCCAGGGACGAATATATATTTGAAGGTAATACCTTATATTACAGAAATGCACTTTTTCTTATGATGTCCTGCCACAAGGCCCTGACGGCTGGGGCCGGGCAACCACTTGCCCCACAGGGTCCAGCAAGGTGTGGGCAACCTAGAAATAGGCAGCTTGCCCCGGCCCCTGCCGTTTAAGATTGCCCCAGGGACGATTATATATTTAAAGGTAATACCGTAAATTACAGAAATGCACTTTTTCTTATGATGTCTTGCCACAAGGCCCTGACGGCTGGGGCCGGGCAACCACTTACCACACAGGGTCCAGCAAGGTGTGGGCAACCTAAAAATAGGCAGCTTGCCCCGGCCCCTACCGTTTAAGGTTGCCCCAGGGACGATTATATATTGAAAGTCACAGAAATACCTTAAATTACAGAAATGCACTTTTTCTTATGATGTCCTGCCACAAGGCCCTGACGGCTGGGGATGGGCAACCACTTGCCCCACAGGGTCCAGCAAGGTGTGGGCAACCTAAAAATAGGCATCTTGCCCCGGCCCCTGCCGTTTAAGGTTGCCCCAGGGACGATTATATATTTAAAGGTAATACCTTATATGACAGAAATGCACTTTTTCTTATGATGTCCTGCCACAAGGCCCTGACGGCTGGGGCCGGGCAACCACTTGCCCCACAGGGTCCAGCAAGGTGTGGGCAACCGAAAAATAGGCAGCTTGCCCCGGCCCCTGCCGTTTAAGGTTGCCCCAGGGACGAATATATATTTGAAGGTAATACCTTATATTACAGAAATGCACTTTTTCTTATGATGTCCTGCCACAAGGCCCTGACGGCTGGGGCCGGGCAACCACTTGCCCCACAGGGTCCAGCAAGGTGTGGGCCACCGAAAAATAGGCAGCTTGCCCCGGCCCCTACCGTTTAAGATTGCCCTAGGGACGAATATATATTTAAAGGTAATACCTTATATTACAGAAATGCACTTTTTTCTTATGATGTCCTGCCACAAGGCCCTGACGGCTGGGGCCGGGCAACCACTTGCCCCACAGGGTCCAGCAAGGTGTGGGCAACCTGAAAATAGGCAGCTTGCCCCGGCCCCTGCCGTTAAAGGTTGCCCCAAGAACGAATATATATTTAAAGGTAATACCTTAAATTACAGAAATGCACTTTTTTCTTATGATGTCCTGCCACAAGGCCCTGACGGCTGGGGCCGGGCAACCACTTGCCCCACAGGGTCCAGCAAGGTGTGGGCAACCTAGAAATAGGCAGCTTGCCCCGGCCCCTGCCGTTTAAGATTGCCCCAGGGACGATTATATATTTAAAGGTAATACCATATATTACAGAAATGCACTTTTTCTTATGATGTCCTGCCACAAGGCCCTGACGGCTGGGGCCGGGCAACCACTTGCCCAAAAGGGTCCACCCGGGTGTGGGCAACCTAAAAATTGGCAGCTTGCCCCGGCCCCTTCCGTTTAAGGTTGCCCCAGGGACGATTATATATTGAAAGTCACAGAAATACCTTAAATTACAGAAATGCACTTTTTTCTTATGATGTCCTGCCACAGGGCCCTGACGGCTGGGGCCGGGCAACCACTTGCCCCACAGGGTCCAGCAAGGTGTGGGCCACCGAAAAATAGGCAGCTTGCCCCGGCCCCTGCCGTTTAAGATTGCCCCAGGGACGATTATACATTTAAAAGAAATACCGTAAATTACAGAAATCCACTTTTTCTTATGATGTCTTGCCACAAGGCCCTGACGGCTGGGGCCGGGCAACCACTTGCCCCACAGGGTCCAGCAAGGTGTGGGCAACCTAAAAATAGGCAGCTTGCCCCGGCCCCTGCCGTTTAAGGTTGCCCCAGGGACGATTATAAATTTAAAGTCACAGTAATACCTTAAATTACAGAAATGCACTTTTTCTTATGATGTCCTGCCACAAGGCCCTGACGGCTGGGGCCGGGCAACCACTTGCCCCACAGGGTCCAGCAAGGTGTGGGCAACCTGAAAATAGGCAGCTTGCCCCGGCCCCTGCCGTTAAAGGTTGCCCCAAGAACGAATATATATTTAAAGGTAATACCTTAAATTACAGAAATGCACTTTTTTCTTATGATGTCCTGCCACAAGGCCCTGACGGCTGGGGCCGGGCAACCACTTGCCCCACAGGGTCCAGCAAGGTGTGGGCAACCTAGAAATAGGCAGCTTGCCCCGGCCCCTGCCGTTTAAGATTGCCCCAGGGACGATTATATATTTAAAGGTAATACCATATATTACAGAAATGCACTTTTTTCTTATGATGTCCTGCCACAAGGCCCTGACGGCTGGGGCCGGGCAACCACTTGCCCCACAGGGTCCAGCAAGGTGTGGGCAACCGAAAAATAGGCAGCTTGCCCCGGCCCCTGCCGTTTAAGATTGCCCCAGGGACGATTATATATTTAAAGGTAATACCGTAAATTACAGAAATGCACTTTTTCTTATGATGTCTTGCCACAAGGCCCTGACGGCTGGGGCCGGGCAACCACTTACCACACAGGGTCCAGCAAGGTGTGGGCAACCTAAAAATAGGCAGCTTGCCCCGGCCCCTACCGTTTAAGGTTGCCCCAGGGACGATTATATATTGAAAGTCACAGAAATACCTTAAATTACAGAAATGCACTTTTTCTTATGATGTCCTGCCACAAGGCCCTGACGGCTGGGGCTGGGCAACCACTTGCCCCACAGGGTCCAGCAAGGTGTGGGCAACCTAAAAATAGGCATCTTGCCCCGGCCCCTGCCGTTTAAGGTTGCTCCAGGGACGATTATATATTTAAAGGTAATACCTTATATGACAGAAATGCACTTTTTCTTATGATGTCCTGCCACAAGGCCCTGACGGCTGGGGCCGGGCAACCACTTGCCCCACAGGGTCCAGCAAGGTGTGGGCAACCGAAAAATAGGCAGCTTGCCCCGGCCCCTACCGTTTAAGGTTGCCCCAGGGACGAATATATATTTGAAGGTAATACCTTATATTACAGAAATGCACTTTTTCTTATGATGTCCTGCCACAAGGCCCTGACGGCTGGGGCCGGGCAACCACTTGCCCCACAGGGTCCAGCAAGGTGTGGGCAACCTAAAAATAGGCAGCTTGCCCCGGCCCCTACCGTTTAAGATTGCCCTAGGGACGAATATATATTTAAAGGTAATACCTTATATTACAGAAATGCACTTTTTTCTTATGATGTCCTGCCACAAGGCCCTGACGGCTGGGGCCGGGCAACCACTTGCCCCACAGGGTCCAGCAAGGTGTGGGCAACCTAAAAATAGGCAGCTTGCCCCGGCCCCTGCCGTTAAAGGTTGCCCCAAGAACGAATATATATTTAAAGGTAATACCTTAAATTACAGAAATGCACTTTTTTCTTATGATGTCCTGCCACAAGGCCCTGACGGCTGGGGCCGGGCAACCACTTGCCCCACAGGGTCCAGCAAGGTGTGGGCAACCTAGAAATAGGCAGCTTGCCCCGGCCCCTGCCGTTTAAGATTGCCCCAGGGACGATTATATATTTAAAGGTAATACCATATATTACAGAAATGCACTTTTTCTTATGATGTCCTGCCACAAGGCCCTGACGGCTGGGGCCGGGCAACCACTTGCCCAAAAGGGTCCACCCGGGTGTGGGCAACCTAAAAATTGGCAGCTTGCCCCGGCCCCTTCCGTTTAAGGTTGCCCCAGGGACGATTATATATTGAAAGTCACAGAAATACCTTAAATTACAGAAATGCACTTTTTTCTTATGATGTCCTGCCACAGGGCCCTGACGGCTGGGGCCGGGCAACCACTTGCCCCACAGGGTCCAGCAAGGTGTGGGCCACCGAAAAATAGGCAGCTTGCCCCGGCCCCTGCCGTTTAAGATTGCCCCAGGGACGATTATATATTTAAAGGTAATACCTTATATTACAGAAATGCACTTTTTCTTATGATGTCCTGCCACAAGGCCCTGACGGCTGGGGCCGGGCAACCACTTGCCCCACAGGGTCCAGCAAGGTGTGGGCAACCTAAAAATAGGCATCTTGCCCCGGCCCCTGCCGTTAAAGGTTGCCCCAAGAACGAATATATATTTAAAGGTAATACCTTAAATTACAGAAATGCACTTTTTTCTTATGATGTCCTGCCACAAGGCCATGACGGCTGGGGCCGGGCAACCACTTGCCCCACAGGGTCCACAAAGGTGTGGGCAACCTGAAAATAGGCAGCTTGCCCCGGCCCCTGCCGTTAAAGGTTTCCCCAAGAACGAATATATATTTAAAGGTAATACCTTGAATTACAGAAATGCACTTTTTTTCTTATGATGTCCTGCCACAAGGCCCTGACGGCTGGGGCCGGGCAACCACTTGCCCCACAGGGTCCAGCAAGGTGTGGGCAACCTAGAAATAGGCAGCTTGCCCCGGCCCCTGCCGTTTAAGATTGCCCCAGGGACGATTATATATTTAAAGGTAATACCATATATTACAGAAATGCACTTTTTCTTATGATGTCCTGCCACAAGGCCCTGACGGCTGGGGCCGGGCAACCACTTGCCCAAAAGGGTCCACCCGGGTGTGGGCAACCTAAAAATTGGCAGCTTGCCCCGGCCCCTTCAGTTTAAGGTTGCCCCAGGGACGATTATATATTGAAAGTCACAGAAATACCTTAAATTACAGAATTGCACTTTTTTCTTATGATGTCCTGCCACAGGGCCCTGACGGCTGGGGCCGGGCAACCACTTGCCCCACAGGGTCCAGCAAGGTGTGGGCCACCGAAAAATAGGCAGCTTGCCCCGGCCCCTGCCGTTTAAGATTGCCCCAGGGACGATTATACATTTAAAAGAAATACCGTAAATTACAGAAATCCACTTTTTCTTATGATGTCTTGCCACAAGGCCCTGACGGCTGGGGCCGGGCAACCACTTGCCCCACAGGGTCCAGCAAGGTGTGGGCAACCGAAAAATAGGCAGCTTGCCCCGGCCCCTGCCGTTTAAGGTTGCCCCAGGGACGATTATAAATTTAAAGTCACAGTAATACCTTAAATTACAGAAATGCACTTTTTCTTATGATGTCCTGCCACAAGGCCCTGACGGCTGGGGCCGGGCAACCACTTGCCCCACAGGGTCCACAAAGGTGTGGGCAACCTGAAAATAGGCAGCTTGCCCCGGCCCCTGCCGTTAAAGGTTTCCCCAAGAACGAATATATATTTAAAGGTAATACCTTGAATTACAGAAATGCACTTTTTTTCTTATGATGTCCTGCCACAAGGCCCTGACGGCTGGGGCCGGGCAACCACTTGCCCCACAGGGTCCAGCAAGGTGTGGGCAACCTAGAAATAGGCAGCTTGCCCCTGCCCCTGCCGTTTAAGATTGCCCCAGGGACGATTATATATTTAAAGGTAATACCATATATTACAGAAATGCACTTTTTCTTATGATGTCCTGCCACAAGGCCCTGACGGCTGGGGCCGGGCAACCACTTGCCCAAAAGGGTCCACCCGGGTGTGGGCAACCTAAAAATTGGCAGCTTGCCCCGGCCCCTTCCGTTTAAGGTTGCCCCAGGGACGATTATATATTGAAAGTCACAGAAATACCTTTAATTACAGAATTGCACTTTTTTCTTATGATGTCCTGCCACAGGGCCCTGACGGCTGGGGCCGGGCAACCACTTGCCCCACAGGGTCCAGCAAGGTGTGGGCCACCGAAAAATAGGCAGCTTGCCCCGGCCCCTGCCGTTTAAGATTGCCCCAGGGACGATTATACATTTAAAGGAAATACCGTAAATTACAGAAATACACTTTTTCTTATGATGTCTTGCCACAAGGCCCTGACGGCTGGGGCCGGGCAACCACTTGCCCCACAGGGTCCAGCAAGGTGTGGGCAACCTAAAAATAGGCATCTTGCCCCGGCCCCTGCCGTTTAAGGTTGCCCCAGGGACGATTATAAATTTAAAGTCACAGTAATACCTTAAATTACAGAAATGCACTTTTTCTTATGATGTCCTGCCACAAGGCCCTGACGGCTGGGGCCGGGCAACCACTTGCCCCACAGGGTCCAGCAAGGTGTGGGCAACCGAAAAATAGGCAGCTTGCCCCGGCCCCTGCCGTTTAAGGTTGCCCCAGGGACGAATATATATTTAAAGGTAATACCTTATATGACAGAAATGCACTTTTTCTTATGATGTCCTGCCACAAGGCCCTGACGGCTGGGGCCGGGCAACCACTTGCCCCACAGGGTCCAGCAAGGTGTGGGCAACCGAAAAATAGGCAGCTTGCCCCGGCCCCTGCCGTTTAAGGTTGCCCCAGGGACGAATATATATTTGAAGGTAATACCTTATATTACAGAAATGCACTTTTTCTTATGATGTCCTGCCACAAGGCCCTGACGGCTGGGGCCGGGCAACCACTTGCCCCACAGGGTCCACCCGGGTGTGGGCAACCTAAAAATAGGCAGCTTGCCCCGGCCCCTGCCGTTTAAGGTTGCCCCAGGGACGAATATATATTTAAAGGTAATACCTTATATTACAGAAATGCACTTTTTCTTATGATGTCCTGCCACAAGGCCCTGACGGCTGGGGCCGGGCAACCACTTGCCCCACAGGGTCCAGCAAAGTGTGGGCAACCTAAAAATAGGCAGCTTGCCCCGGCCCCTGCCGTTTAAGATTGCCCCAGGGACGAATATATATTTAAAGGTAATACCTTATATTACAGAAATGCACTTTTTCTTATGATGTCCTGCCACAAGGCCCTGACGGCTGGGGCCGGGCAACCACTTGCCCCACAGGGTCCAGCAAGGTGTGGGCAACCTAAAAATAGGCATCTTGCCCCGGCCCCTGCCGTTTAAGGTTGCCCCAGGGACGATTATATATTTAAAGGTAATATCTTATATTACAGAAATGCACTTTTTCTTATGATGTCCTGCCACAAGGCCCTGACGGCTGGGGCCGGGCAACCACTTGCCCCACAGGGTCCAGCAAGGTGTGGGCAACCTAAAAATAGGCAGCTTGCCCCGGCCCCTGCCGTTTAAGATTGCCCCAGGGACGATTATATATTTAAAGCTAATACCTTAAATTACAGAAATGCACTTTTTCATATGATGTCCTGCCACAAGGCCCTGACGGCTGGGGCCGGGCAACCACTTGCCCCACAGGGTCCAGCAAGGTGTGGGCAACCTAAAAATAGGCAGCTTGCCCCGGCCCCTGCCGTTTAAGATTGCCCCAGGGACGAATATATATATTTAAAGGTAATACCTTAAATTACAGAAATGCACTTTTTTCTTATGATGTCCTGCCACAAGGCCCTGACGGCTGGGGCCGGGCAACCACTTGCCCCACAGGGTCCAGCAAGGTGTGGGCACCGAAAAATAGGCAGCTTGCCCCGGCCCCTGCCGTTTAAGATTGCCCAAGGGACGATTATATATTTAAAGGAAATACCTTAAATTACAGAAATGCAGTTTTTCTTATGATGTCCTGCCACAAGGCCCTGACGGCTGGGGCCGGGCAACCACTTACCACACAGGGTCCACCCGGGTGTGGGCAACCTAAAAATAGGCAGCTTGCCCCGGCCCCTGCCGTTTAAGGTTGCCCCAGGGACGATTATATATTTAAAGTCACAGTAATACCTTAAATTACAGAAATGCACTTTTTCTTATGATGTCCTGCCACAAGGGCCTGACGGCTGGGGCCGGGCAACCACTTGCCCCACAGGGTCCAGCAATGTGTGGGCAACCTAAAAATAGGCAGCTTGCCCCGGCACCTGCCGTTTAAGATTGCCCCAGGGACGATTATATATTTAAAGGAAATACCTTATATTACAGAAATGCACTTTTTCTTATGATGTCCTGCCACAAGGCCCTGACGGCTGGGGCCGGGCAACCACTTGCCCCACAGGGTCCACCCGGGTGTGGGCAACCTAAAAATAGGCAGCTTGCCCCGGCCCCTGCCGTTTAAGGTTGCCCCAGGGACGAATATATATTTAAAGGTAATACCTTAAATTACAGAAATGCACTTTTTCTTATGATGTCCTGCCACAAGGCCCTGACGGCTGGGGCCGGGCAACCACTTGCCCCACAGGGTCCAGCAAGGTGTGGGCAACCTAAAAATAGGCAGCTTGCCCCGGCTTCTGCCGTTTAAGATTCCCCCAGGGACGATTATATATTTAAAGAAAATACCTTATATTACAGAAATGCACTTTTTCTTATGATGTCCTGCCACAAGGCCCTGACGGCTGGGGCCGGGCAACCATTTGCCCCACAGGGTCCAGCAAGGTGTGGGCAACCTAAAAATAGGCAGCTTGCCCCGGCCCCTGCCGTTTAAGATTGCCCCAGGGACGATTATATATTTAAAGGAAATACCTTATATTACAGAAATGTACTTTTTCTTATGATGTCCCGCCACAAGGCCCTGACGGCTGGGGCCGGGCAACCACTTGCCCCACAGGGTCAACCCGGGTGTGGGCAACCTAAAAATAGGCCGCTTGCCCCGGCCCCTGCCGTTTAAGGTTGCCCCAGGGACGAATATATATTTAAAGAAAATACCATATATTACAGAAATGCACCTTTTCTTATGATGTCCTGCCACAAGGCCCTGACGCCTGGGGCCGGTTAACCACTTGCCCCACAGGGTTCACCCGGGTGTGGGCAACCTAAAAATAGGCAGCTTGCCCCGGCCCCTGCCGTTTAAGGTTGCCCCAGGGACGAATATATATTTAAAGGTAATACCTTATATGACAGAAATGCACTTTTTCTTATGATGTCCTGCCACAAGGCCCTGACGGCTTGGACCGGGCAACCACTTGCCCCACAGGGTCCAGCAAGGTGTGGGCAACCTAAAAATCGGCAGCTTGCCCCGGCTTCTGCCATTTAAGATTGCCCCAAGGACGATTATATATTTAAAGGTAATACCTTAAATTACAGAAATGCACTTTTTCTTATGTTGTCCTGCCACAAGGCCCTGACGGCTGGGGCCGGGCAACCACTTGCCCAAAAGGGTCCACCCGGGTATGGGCAACCTAAAATCCGGCAGCTTGCCCCGGCCCCTGCCGTTTAAGGTTACCCCAGGGACGATTATATATTTAAAGGTAATACCTTATATTACAGAAATGCACTTTTTCTTATGATGTCCTGCCACAATTCCCTGACGGCTGTACCCGGGAAACCACTTGCCCCACAGGGTCCACCCGGGTGTGGGCAACCTCAAAATAGGCAGCTTGCGCAAGAAATTGCGTTAGTTAGGGTTATGTATGCAAAGAGGTTATCGCTCTGTCGTTTTGCTCCTGCGCCTGTACAAAAACTTAGATCAGTTTTGGCACTCCTGTCTGGGGAAGCAATTATTTGCTAGCTATGGCGCCATAATCTCTCGATTCGCCACGGTTGTTCTTTTCTGAAGCTATATATTTCCTCTTTTTTTTTTAAATATAAGGTAGCAAACATTCTTCTCATTTGATTAGAATGTAAGTACATATGGTAGCTCATTAATCAAGGTAACCAATAAAGAAAATCACAATTTCCTCATTTTTTTTCTCTTTTATTCACAGATAGCTTCCTGGTTCGGTATTGCCTAAAGGATGTAAGTGCTGCCTCCGGAATTCGTACCATTACTCAGTAGTACTGTCGTCTAACAGGCGATCACTCTTTCACTATGCCGCAGCACCATAAGTAACCAAAAATCTGTTGCTACTTTATCAATTGATTATGACTGTTTCTTCTTCTTCTTTTTTTTTTTTAATGTCCATCAAAGAACTGCCTAAAGATGTCATATATGAGAAAATTTGAATCAGTGTCCATGGAGGAAAAAAGCCAATTTAAATATACCTGTGAAATAACAGTTAGGATGAATAATTATGCACATAATGTTATACAATTTTCTTTACCCAATTGTACAATGGGACATGGTATGAGGCTTAATACCGTGCACATATTATGGCTACACTGGTTTTTACCCACCTGAACGATGTAATTTTGATAATTATCTCCGCAGTTGTTAGCCTTTCATTAGCCTAATCTTCTTGAAATGAAATAAGAAACGATAAGCTTCATTATTTGGTTCATCTTTAATTATGTATTATTTCCATCATGTCATTATTGCACCTTTTTTTGGGGGGGGGGCTGTGATTATTTACCGTGTAACCGATGTGGAAATATGGTATTTTGGCCTCAATGCAAATATATCAATACATCACGTAAAGTCAATAAACTCAAAAGGTATCGATTCCCGTGCAATTTGAAATAAAAATCTAATTATACATTTAAAAACCTGGGTCCCCGCCTTAAGTCACTGTTTTTATTGATTCGAATCGATTGCAATTGAAAGTTAATCGCAGCTCCCTTCTTTTAAGTACACTGTTCTGATTAATTCAAGTTACGATCAATCTGAAACAATCGCTAGCCTCCAAAGCTTCTGATGATGAAAGTGGTATATTAGATTGTGTGGTACATATGAGTAACGTACTAGATAAATAATTTGCTTACATAAAGGACCTTACAGAAACATACAAAATCGTGTTAAATCACTCGATTTTAGTGAAAATTGTAAGATGTATTAAAAGATACAAGAAGAAATAGTCGATTTAGGGGGTCTCATAGTTTTATTTATTTATTTTTTTCTTCTTTTCTTTTCTTTTCTTTTTTGGAATACGGGCTCCACTGATCATTCCCTTTTCATATGAAACATACATAACATCAACAGTACAACATATATAACAGAATGTAAATGACGTTGGTATACACATGTTTTATATACAAACGTGACAAAGAAAATAAACAACGACTGACTGACAATTTATATACTATAAATTATATGTATGATTAAAAAAAGAATTAAAATTTTAAAAGACAACAGAAAAAAAAGAGAGAATGCACCAGGCCGGAAAAGGGATAATTAATAAATTGAAACAAACAACCCCAGGCCTTTCCTTATCCACCCTGAATGATATTCACACTGCTGGTCCATTTACCAGCATGCGTATCTAATTTGCTCATATCTATTACTAGTAACATCAGACAAACAAAAGGTAAAAGAAATCATACATTACAGATAGTGGTCCCCCGTTGCAAACGAGTTGTGAATGTCTTTACAGGGTCGCTTTTTCTTTCTTCACCGTCCAGGAATTCCAACAGATTTTTTTTTTTTTTTTTTTTTTTTTTTTGGGGGGGGGGGATTGATCCATGTATATTATTTCTTATTTTGGAATTTCATATAAATTACGGAAATTACTTTTTTCAAAAGATTGGGGGGGGGAAATCAATGACATATTCAAGCATCTACTTCCTTTTCATAGTTGACATACAAAAAAAAAAAAAAAAAAAAAAAAAAAAAAAGGGTCTCCGTACACTGTGGAAAGTATCTGTAAAACTGCAGGTTTTAGGGCCCTTGAAAGTAAAAGTTATTGGCGTTATTTCAATTTTACAGTCTTTTTCCTGAAAAAATTACCCAGCAAGTTTGTTGGTTTACCGGAAATCAGCATATATCGCCCGACATTTAAAACAAAAACATTTTCTTATATTTTAACAAGTTACCCTGATAAATTACAAATCGTTCCATGGTTCCGTTTTAATTTACATAGATTTTCGTGTTAGAAATTACAGTTTCTACTATTTAAGAAAGATATGACTGTATGCTAACAGTTTCCTGGTTTTTACTACCCAAGTCTGTGAGAAAAAACACAATCGCCCGTATTCTGAATTACGGTTTAACTTAAACCGCGGTCTATTTACTACTGAAAAACGAGCATTCCCGTTAAAAGTGTATTCTTCATCTCACATTATTATCATTATAATGATGCTAATAATAATAATAATAATAATAATAATAATAATAATAATAACAGTAATAATTATAATAGTTATTATTTTTATTATTTTTATTAATATTATTGTTATTATTATTAATATTATTATTATTATTGTTATTGTTATTAATATTATTATTATTATTATTATTATTATTATTATTATTATTATTATTATTATTATTATTATTACTATCATTATTATTAGTTCATTTGGCAAATCAATATATATAATTGAACAATAAAATTGAAAAAGAAAACAAAACTGTGTAGCAATAGTAATACATCATTTTTCTTTCAGTTCCTTCTTTTCTTATTTCAAGGAAAATAAATTACTTTTTAGTGTGTACCATTGATTTCTTGCACTGCGGGAGTTTTTAGAGATCATGATAATGAAGATACTGTATTCTTTTCAATCAAGGATGTAAATCAACACGTTTTACGTATAGTGAAAAGGGGGTAAATGATAATGAACAGAAAGGGTAAAGGAAATAGAGAGAGAGAGAAAAAAAGCAAATACCATTAAGAAAAGAAGAAACTAACGAAATGAAGGAATATTTGGCTGAAGCACTTCGTCCTTTGAATTTGTTTGAGGTTTGGTTGAATTTTACGGTATGAATATGGAGCTGTAAGAATGTACGCCATCTACGATGAGAATGAAACATTGTTACATGCGCTAAATATGGACAACTGAACTCTGTGACATAGAGTTCAGTGATATGGACGCGCGCCTGCAATTAGGTCCAGTCATATAGGGTAATTCCCAGTCGAAGCGTATTAAAGATGATGTAATTGTTGAAAAAAATCATAGAAAATGAATGATACATATTCCAATCCTTTTGCCGTAATTACGTGCATAAAGAGGGATAACTGCTGGTTCAGATCAGTCCATGAGAGAGAAGGAGTTGGTCCAAGTGCTGGGATTAATACAGGCCACCCCCACCTCAAATATTGGGGGAGATATATACTCCCCCCCCCCCCCCCGGGATCGACACCCATGGCTCTTATGGCTGACATATGTATTATCTGAATCTCTTGTCTGTGACAAACAGTTTTATCTATGGCAAATTTCATAACATCATTTGTTTTTTTGTTTTTGTTTTTTGTTTTGTTCTTTAATGTTGTAATAAAAGAGTTGCACTCATAAACTATTCATGTTAAATGTATTCATAGAAAATCAACATACAATACGATTAACACTGATTGCCAATTACAATTATCTCCGTGAATACCTTTTTGGTTGTACAAATTTTTTCATTCTTTCCTGGTAGTATAGTAACTTTTCTTCTGTATCCTCTTCCTCCCCTCAATTATTGTATATCAATTTGACTTCCACTATAGCTCTTCTGTTATCACACTTTCAATTTGTAAGAGAAAAGTTAATTGGAATAGTATCTGTAAGTCCATTCTGGCTTTATGCTCTTTATTGCCCATTTTCTCTGTTTCACTGAGCATAATAGAGGAGCTTGCTAAGTATCTGGCCGGGCTATGGCTGCCATGCTGAAATCTACCTCCCATCATGTGTTATGTAAATTTGATCAGAATTGAATGAGACAGTTAGAAGTTATCACAGTCATGACAGTGTTGTAATGCCCCAAAATAGTTTCCCTGTACCCCCATAGCACTTTGGGCAGGAAAGCTTGGTTTAGGGGCATTTTGTTGTTCTTCTCAGAGGATAGTGTATAACTTTTCATCTTATTTCATGCAGTCATCATTCCTCCGCCTCTCCATCCTTTTCTCATTCTTCTCTGCCTCCCGCTCACTCCACTTTTTTTTCTCTCTCTCTCTCTAAGTCTCAATCATTCTCTCTCTCTCTCTTCTCCTCTTTCCCTTCTCGCTTATGTTTCTTGAGAAAACCATCTTACTTGTACACACATCATTTGCACATCAAGAACATGTAAACTGACATAAAATGAAATTAAGTCATGTTACAGAATTATTCTTAACCAACTATATTATAATATATGCATTAGTAAATATTTTACAATCCAGCTATACTGCATTACTGACATCATTTTCATGTCATATTTTGATTAATACAGTGAAATAATGTAACAATTTATAATTAGAAGGAATTATGTATCTGCTTATGTGATGATAAACGTTTTTAGCTGAAAGAAACAGTAACAGTGATGATGTGACCCAGATATATTACAAAATGTAAATTAATTTCTTGAATATTCATGTGTATTGCAGTAACTCAATTGATTTCCCTAATTCCTTTAACCCTTGATTATTTCTATATATATAATTTGTGTGCTTTTATTGTACCTTATCATCATTGCTTATGTTGTTTCCTATCATTATTGCAAATGTTTGTGTCACCAGTGGAATGAGACTTTCCAGCATTCCAGCATTGGACAATAAATGCATACTTCTTTTCACCACCCATCCCCCCCCCCCCCCCCCCCCTTGCCGATGAAATTTATGTCGGTTTGTATATGTTTGTAACGACTCTAACCTCTTGCTTCTGTTAAAATTTGGTTAATCGTGAAGAGTTTTCCCCAATCTGTAGTGGCTAATTGAAAACCCTTCCCGACTTAAAATTTTGTCAGTTTTTGTGTTTTCGTATAAATATAGTCATACAACTTCCTTCTGACAAAGTATGGCGCATACTTTCAGATGGATTCATATCAACCCGACTTGGGGGCCTTTTTTGGGACAGTCTAGGGGCAAATCCCGGCGGCTTCGTTCGGGCTGCCAATCTTTTGTGAGAGCGATATGGATGTTCTCAGTATAAGGGGTTACAGATGTAAAATGGGAAGACTATTTTGGGACAGGCTCCACGACTAAAAGGTAAATTTCTTTCAAGTAATGTATTTTGTTAATGCATTGTCTATCTGTCCTCTTATTCTCATTAATTTTTTTTAAAAAATAGCTAAACAATATGAGGCGGGCAGTAAAAAGAAAGGAGGTGGTGACGAGAACTTTGCAATTAATTTCATTTTGCCACCTTCATTCCATGCCTTTTGTGTAGAGAAATGACACCAATCGTTCTCTTTTATGATCATCTGTCAGCTATAGAAAAAAAAAAAAAGAAAGAAAAAAAAAAGTATATATATATATATATATAAAGAAAGTGTTCTGCGTCGGTTTTGGTAAAATACAAATAGAAAAGACAAATATAAATCAAAAAACAGTAGAGATGTCAATTATCCGATATTTCGGGCATAGCCCTTTGTCAAGGAATGACAAATTTATTAAGCGTCAACATGATCAAAACAAAAAGCAAATAAAAGACGCGCAAAATGGTCGTGTAGAAACAAGATATATATATATATATATATATATATATATATTTCCTTTGATATATATATATATATATATATATATATATATATCAAAGGAAATTGCTTCTCGTACAAGATGAATAAGAATTGCTAGGCATATTTTCTGATTTTTCTTGGCTCTTCATTACTCATGTTACACGACCCTTCCGTGAATAATAAGCCCTTAATTCACGAAGGATAGGGTGTAACGTTTGTGAAATACCCCCTCTTATTGACGAAATGTCAGGTTCGATCGCCAATAAGAGGGGGGGGGGGGGGTATTTCATAAACGTTACACCATACCCGTCGTGAATTCAGGTCTCATTATTCACGACAGGTCGTGCACTGTACCGTGTCGACGTGAAGTGAACGTGATCACAAGATGGTTCGAAGTAAGCCCATTAAATATGAGATTTTACATACGTTTCCATATGCTTCCCCTTAAAATAAAGGTGTAAGGTCTCACTTACTAAGAGTTTTTCCACGTTAACAATCCCATTCCCTGAGACTGTGAGAAATACAATATAATGTAAGAAATATAAACCATATGAATATATGCATCTTACATTCCTGTACACAACTAATAACTGGACTTCATGAAATTATAAATATGAAATAGCAGGCAAAACAAAGTCATTCCCCGTGTGAATATATTAATATCTCAGACAATGTCTAATGCTGCTTAATGTCATCGCCAGCCCCCATAATCTGCAACCACCCCTTCTACTCTAAAGTTTTTTTATCATCAATGCTGATGTTATGTTTTAATTATGTTTTTAAGTATAATGGAATGTAACTTCTCAGAATATATTTCTATTTCATTTCACAGTATGTTAACAGTGTGTGACGTCAGAAACAACCTCAATTTATTCATTTGGGAAAAATATGTATATTCATAAAAATTTCTCGATGGCTGTACTGTTATGTATTATAAAAGCATTTATTTTCTTACCACATTTCAAGTCCCTTCCTGCATGTTTAATTAGGAATGAAATTACAAAACAGGTGTTACTTTCTAAAATGTGCAAATTTCTCTATTAAAAAGTTTCAAAACGAAATTGTTTCTTTACTTTTTTCCGCATTATTTTGAAGTATATATATATATAGCAAGAATTATAAAATGAGAGGACAAACTGAAAAACTTACTCTTACACAGACCTCAGGATTCAATCTTGAAACGGATAATTGAGTATGAAAATTCACCTTTTCTACTATTTGCTGCCCTCTATCAATTAAACTGAAAAGAAATTAAGGTCCGTCACTACTTTTGTCTTGTAATTTGAATACAAGGCAACATTGAACGTCTACCAGAACAATTTTTTTTAAACGACATGATTCTTGTTGAAGTTGAAACAACCAAATTATTGGGAATATACATCGACAACAAATTTTCTTTGAAAACACACAAAAATAACATAAGTAAACTCATATCGATAAATACAGGTGTCATTGGCAAGCTTGAAGCTTCAATTCCTACTCATGTCTTTAATACTCTCTTTATATTCTACACTATAATCATACCATACTTAAACTATGGAATTCTTACATGGGGGAATTGTGGTAAATCCCTTATCATTCAACTTTTGTACTTGTATAAAAACGGGATATTAGAATAATCAACAATACATTTTTTCGTACCATCACACAACCCCACTCTTCCATTCGTGTAATACTCTTAAGAATCATGAACTATTTAATATAATCTAGGAATATTCACGTTTCAGCTCACAAAGCATGAACGTCCTAACCCTGTATCTTCTATGTTCGTTATGAATTATTCACTTCACTCCTATCTAACCAGACAAAGCCATTCTTATCACCTTCCATGACTCGAACAGCTTTTGCATACAGTACTATTATAAGTACAGGACCAAAACTGTGGAATTACCCCCACCCCCCCCCCCCCTCCCCCCATACCGGCTCACTGTATCTATTTAAACATGTTAAACGCAACTTCAACAAAACATCCCTCTTAAATACTTACGCACTCCATCCTATGGCTCCCTATTAATGTACTGTATTCCTCGTCTCCCCCATTCTATTTCGTTTTTAAATGTTTTATTAAGATCATCTCCCATATAAATGTTATGACCTCAAAGCCTGTTTTTTTTATTTTTAAGGGAATTTTCGATATTGCAAGCCTAGCTTCTTACTAGATTCCCTCATATTTCACGTCATATTAGTTTGCCTTATCCCAACTTTAAAATGATGGAAATATTGATCTGTGTCTTTGTATGTTTACTTGCATTTTTCCTTCTTCTTTTGTTGAAAGTACTGAGATAATTATGTTCCTATATTATTCTAATAAAGCAACGGTCATTGCGTATGTTTTTATTATGAGATTGGAAATATGAAATAAATTGAAACTGAAAACATTTATGTAAGGGTTTCAAATAATAAAGGGTTTCATAATTCAAAAATTTGGTCAAATTGTCCACTCAAATATACCATTGATCTGAAACAAAGCTATACACATGATGTTATTACCTTTTGATCTAACTTTTATCAAACTTTTTTTTTTATATTTCATTCACAGCCGAACGGGAAAATGGCGAAGTGTCTGAATTAGGTTTCAACTGTGTTTAAATAAATAAATCAAATCAAATTAAATCATTCAGTATCAATTTCATTTCGCCTAATAGATTGCAAATGTTTGCGAAAAAACGCTATGAGCTTCCACCTTTGCACTATTTCGGAAATGTCACAGGAAAGTCAACTTCATTAATTCTCTTCCTGTTTGGCGTGTATGGACAGGGAAAATGACTTTTCGCCATATTTATCATTTACCATGCAAAGTTACAGTTAGGTAAACGTTGGTTTTGTAACAAAAAAGTTAAGATGGAACTGTAAAAAAACAGTTGCATCCCCTGGCAAAAGGAAATAGAGAGAACCGAATGAAAACAAAAGTGGGATACATCTTAAGGGGAAACCAACCAAATTGGAATGTAGTCGAATCATCTCACAATTGAAAGATGAAGACAAGGTCTGGAAACGCCAACGGAAATAACCTTAAACGGGAGGGGCCGGGGCAAGCTGCCTATTTTTAGGTTGCCCACACCTTGCTGGACCCTATGGGGCAAGTGGTTGCCCGGCCCAAGCCGTCAGGGCCTAGTGGCAGGACATCATAAGAAAAAGTGCATTTCTGTAATTTAAGGTATTACTGTGACTTTAAATATATAATCGTCCCTGGGGCAACCTTACACGGCAGGGGCCGGGGTAAGCTGCCTATTTTTAGGTTGCCCACACCCGGGTGGACCCTGTGGGGCAAGTGGTTGCCCGGCCCCAGCCGTCAGGGCCTTGTGGCAGGACATCATAAGAAAAAGTGCATTTCTGTAAATAAGGTATTACCTTTAAATATATATTCGTCCCTGGGGCAATCTTAAACGGCAGGGGCCGGGGCAAGCTGCCTATTTTTAGGTTGCCCACAACTTGCTGGACCCTGTGGGGCAAGTGGTTGCCCGGCCCCAGCCGTCAGGGCCTTGTGGCAGGACATGATAAGAAAAAAATGCATTTCTGTAATTTAAGGTATTACCTTTAAATATATAATCGTCCCTGGAGCAATCTTAAACGGCAGGGGCCGGAGCAAACTGTCTATTTTTAGGTTGCCCACACCTTGCTGGACCCTGTGGGGCATGTGGTTGCCCGGCCCCAGCCGTCAGGGCCTTGTGGCAGGACATCATAAGAAAAAGTGCATTTCTGTAATATAAGGTTAGGCCTTTAAATATATATCTGTCCCTTGGGAAACCTTAAACGGCAGGGGCCGGGGCAAGCTGCCTATTTTTAGGTTTCCCACACCTTGCTGGACCCTGTGGGGCAAGTGGTTGCCCAGCCCCAGCCATCAGGGCCTTGTGGCAGGACATCATCAGAAAAAATGCATTTCTGTAATTTAAGGTATTTCCTTTAAATATATAATCGTCCCTGGGGCAATCTTAAACGGCAGGGGCCGGGGCAAGCTGCAATTTTTAGGTTGCCCACACCCGGGTGGACCCTGTGGGGCAAGTGGTTGCCCAGCCTCAGCCGTCAGGGCCTTGTGGCAGGACATCATAAGAAAAAGTGCATTTCTGTAATATAAGGTATTACCTTTCAATATATATTTGTCCCGGGGTAATCTTAAACGGCAGGGGCCGGGGCAAGCTGCCTATTTTTCGGTTGCCCACACCTTGCTGGACCCTGTGGGGCAAGTGGTTGCATGGCCCCAGCCGTCAGGGTCTTGTGGCAGGACATCATAAGAAAAAGTGCATTTCTGTAATTTAAGGTATTTCCTTTAAATATATAATCGTCCCTGGGGCAATCTTAAACGGCAGGGGCCGGGGCAAGCTGCCTATTTTTAGGTTGCCCACACATTGCTGGACCCTGTGGGGCAAGTGGTTGCCCGGCCCCAGCCGTCAGGGCCTTGTGGCAGGACATCATAAGAAAAAGTGCATTTCTGTAATTTAAGGTATTACTGTGACTTTAAATATATATTCGTCCCTGGGGCAACCTTAAACGGCAGGGGCCGGGGCAAGCTGCCTATTTTTCGGTTGCCCACACTTTGCTGAACCCTTTGGGGCAAGTGGTTGCCCGGCCCCAGCCGTCAGGGCTTTGTGGCAGGACATCATAAGAAAAAGTGCATTTCTGTAATATAAGGTATTTCCTTTAAATATATATTCGTCCGTAGGGCAACCT
This sequence comes from Heliocidaris tuberculata, assembly GCA_025618425.1. Classification (NCBI taxonomy): domain Eukaryota; kingdom Metazoa; phylum Echinodermata; class Echinoidea; order Camarodonta; family Echinometridae; genus Heliocidaris; species Heliocidaris tuberculata. Next base: position 23,754,794 of record CM046850.1, read on the forward strand.
TAAACGGCAGGGGCCGGGACAAGCTGCCTATTTTTAGGTCGCCCACACCTTGCTGGACCCTGTGGGGCAAGTGGTTGCCCGGCCCCAGCCGTCAGGGCCTAGTGGCAGGACATCATAAGAAAAAGTGCATTTCTGTAATATAAGGTATTTCCTTTAAATATATATTCGTCCGTAGGGCAACCTTAAACGGCAGGGGCCGGGGCAAGCTGCCTATTATCAGGTTGCCCACACATTGCTGGACCCTGTGGGGCAAGTGGTTGCCCGGCCCCAGCCGTCAGGGCCTTGTGGCAGGACATCATAAGAAAAAGTGCATTTCTGTAATTTAAGGTATTACTGTGACTTTAAATATATATCCGTCCCTTGGGCAACCTTAAACGGCAGGGGCCGGGGCAAGCTGCCTATTTTTCGGTTGCCCACACCTTGCTGGACCCTGTGGGCAAGTGGTTGCCCGGCCCCAGCCGTCAGGGCCTTGTGGCAGGACATCATAAGAAAAAGTGCATTTCTGTAATTTAAGGTATTTCCTTTAAATATATAACCGTCCCTGGGGCAATCTTAAACGGCAGGGGCCGGGGCAAGCTGCCTACTTTTAGGTTGCCCACACCCGGGTGGACCCTGTGGGACAAGTGGTTGCCCGGCCCCAGCCGTCAGGGCCTTGTGGCAGGACATCATAAGAAAAAGTGCATTTCTGTAATATAAGGTATTTCCTTTAAATACATAATCGTCCCTGGGGCAATCTTAAACGGCAGGGGCCGGGGCAAGCTGCCTATTATCAGGTTGCCCACACATTGCTGGACCCTGTGGGGCAAGTGGTTGCCCGGCCCCAGCCGTCAGGGCCTTGTGGCAGGACATCATAAGAAAAAGTGCATTTCTGTAATTTAAGGTATTACTGTGACTTTAAATATATATCCGTCCCTTGGGCAACCTTAAACGGCAGGGGCCGGGGTAAGCTGCCTATTTTTCGATTGCCCACACCTTGCTGAACCCTGTGGGGAAAGTGGTTGCCCGGCCCCAGCCGTCAGGGCCTTGTGGCAGGACATCATAAGAAAAAGTGCATTTCTGTAATATAAGGTATTACCTTTAAATATATAATCGTCCCTGGGGCAATCTTAAACGGCAGGGGCCGGGGCAAGCTGCCTATTTTTCGGTTGCCCACACGCGGGTGAACCCTGTGGGGCAAGTGGTTGCCCGGCCTCAGCCGTCAGGGCCTTGTGGCAGGACATCATAAGAAAAAGTGCATTTCTGTAATTTAAGGTATTTCCTTTAAATACATAATCGTCCCTGGGGCAACCTTAAACGGCAGGGTCAGGGGCAAGCTGCCTATTTTTCGGTTGCCCACACCTTGCTGGACCCTGTGGGGCAAGTGGTTGCCCGGCCCCAGCCGTCAGGGCCTTGTGGCAGGACATCATAAGAAAAAGTGCATTTCTGTAATTTAAGGTATTTCCTTTAAATATATAACCGTCCCTGGGGCAATCTTAAACGGCAGGGGCCGGGGCAAGCTGCCTACTTTTAGGTTGCCCACACCCGGGTGGACCCTGTGGGACAAGTGGTTGCCCGGCCCCAGCCGTCAGGGCCTTGTGGCAGGACATCATAAGAAAAAGTGCATTTCTGTAATATAAGGTATTTCCTTTAAATACATAATCGTCCCTGGGGCAATCTTAAACGGCAGGGGCCGGGGCAAGCTGCCTATTATCAGGTTGCCCACACATTGCTGGACCCTGTGGGGCAAGTGGTTTCCGGCCCCAGCCGTCAGGGCCTTGTGGCAGGACATCATAAGAAAAAGTGCATTTCTGTAATTTAAGGTATTACTGTGACTTTAAATATATATCCGTCCCTTGGGCAACCTTAAACGGCAGGGGCCGGGGTAAGCTGCCTATTTTTCGATTGCCCACACCTTGCTGAACCCTGTGGGGAAGTGGTTGCCCGGCCCCAGCCGTCAGCGCCTTGTGGCAGGACATCATAAGAAAAAGTGCATTTCTGTAATATAAGGTATTACCTTTAAATATATATTCGTCCCTGGGGCAACCTTAAACGGCAGGGGCCGGGGTAAGCTGCCTATTTTTCGATTGCCCACACCTTGCTGAACCCTGTGGGGCAAGTGGTTGCCCGGCCCCAGCCGTCAGGGCCTTGTGGCAGGACATCATAAGAAAAAGTGCATTTCTGTAATTTAAGGTATTACTGTTACTTTAAATATATATTCGTCCCTGGGGCAACCTTAAACGGCAGGGGCCGGGGCAAGCTGCCTATTTTTCGGTTGCCCACACCTTGCTGGACCCTGTGGGGCAAGTGGTTGCCTGGCCCCAGCCGTCAGGGCCTTGTGGCAGGACATCATAAGAAAAAGTGCATTTCTGTAATTTAAGGTATTTCCTTTAAATATATAATCGTCCCTGGGGCAATCTTAAACGGCAGGGGCCGGGACAAGCTGCCTATTTTTAGGTCGCCCACACCTTGTTGGACCCTGTGGGGCAAGTGGTTGCCCGGCCCCAGCCGTCAGGGCCTTGTGGCAGGACATCATAAGAAAAAGTGCATTTCTGTAATTTAAGGTATTTCCTTTAAATATATAATCGTCCCTGGGGCAATCTTAAACGGCAGGGGCCGGGGCAAGCTGCCTATTTTTAGGTTGCCCACACGCGGGTGAACCCTGTGGGGCAAGTGGTTGCCCGGCCCCAGCCGTCAGGGCCTTGTGGCAGGACATCATAAGAAAAAGTGCATTTCTGTAATTTAAGGTATTTCCTTTAAATACATAATCGTCCCTGGGGCAATCTTAAACGGCAGGGGCCGGGGCAAGCTGCCTATTTTTAGGTTGCCCACACCTTGCTGGACCCTATGAGACAAGTGGTTGCCCGGCCCCAGCCGTCAGGGCCTTGTGGCAGGACATCATAAGAAAAAGTGCATTTCTGTAATTTAAGGTATTACTGTGACTTTAAATATATATCCGTCCCTTGGGCAACCTTAAACGGCAGGGGCCGGGGTAAGCTGCCTATTTTTCGATTGCCCACACCTTGCTGAACCCTGTGGGGAAAGTGGTTGCCCGGCCCCAGCCGTCAGCGCCTTGTGGCAGGACATCATAAGAAAAAGTGCATTTCTGTAATATAAGGTATTACCTTTAAATATATATTCGTCCCTGGGGCAACCTTAAACGGCAGGGGCCGGGGCAAGCTGCCTATTTTTCGGTTGCCCACACCTTGCTGGACCCTGTGGGGCAAGTGGTTGCCCGGCCCCAGCCGTCAGGGCCTTGTGGCAGGACATCATAAGAAAAAGTGCATTTCTGTAATTTAAGGTATTACTGTGACTTTAAATATATAATCGTCCCTGGGGCAACCTTAAACGGCAGGGGCCGGGGCAAGCTGCCTATTTTTCGGTTGCCCACACGCGGGTGAACCCTGTGGGGCAAGTGGTTGCCCGGCCTCAGCCGTCAGGGCCTTGTGGCAGGACATCATAAGAAAAAGTGCATTTCTGTAATTTAAGGTATTTCCTTTAAATACATAATCGTCCCTGGGGCAATCTTAAACGGCAGGGGCCGGGGCAAGCTGCCTATTTTTAGGTTGCCCACACCTTGCTGGACCCTGTGAGGCAAGTGGTTGCCCGGCCCCAGCCGTCAGGGCCTTGTGGCAGGACATCATAAGAAAAAGTGCATTTCTGTAATATAAGGTATTTCCTTTAAATATATATTCGTCCGTAGGGCAACCTTAAACGGCAGGGGCCGGGGCAAGCTGCCTATTTTTCGGTTGCCCACACCTTGCTGGACCCTGTGGGGCAAGTGGTTGCCTGGCCCCAGCCGTCAGGGCCTTGTGGCAGGACATCATAAGAAAAAGTGCATTTCTGTAATTTAAGGTATTTCCTTTAAATATATAATCGTCCCTGGGGCAATCTTAAACGGCAGGGGCCGGGACAAGCTGCCTATTTTTAGGTCGCCCACACCTTGTTGGACCCTGTGGGGCAAGTGGTTGCCCGGCCCCAGCCGTCAGGGCCTTGTGGCAGGACATCATAAGAAAAAGTGCATTTCTGTAATTTAAGGTATTTCCTTTAAATACATAATCGTCCCTGGGGCAATCTTAAACGGCAGGGGCCGGGGCAAGCTGCCTATTTTTAGGTTGCCCACACGCGGGTGAACCCTGTGGGGCAAGTGGTTGCCCGGCCCCAGCCGTCAGGGCCTTGTGGCAGGACATCATAAGAAAAAGTGCATTTCTGTAATTTAAGGTATTTCCTTTAAATACATAATCGTCCCTGGGGCAATCTAAAACGGCAGGGGCCGGGGCAAGCTGCCTATTTTTAGGTTGCCCACACCTTGCTGGACCCTATGAGGCAAGTGGTTGCCCGGCCCCAGCCGTCAGGGCCTTGTGGCAGGACATCATAAGAAAAAGTGCATTTCTGTAATTTAAGGTAATACTGTGACTTTAAATATATAATCGTCCCTGGGGCAACCTTAAACGGCAGGGGCCGGGGCAAGCTGCCTATTTTTAGGTTGCCCACACCTTACTGGACCCTGTGGGGCAAGTGGTTGCCCGGCCCCAGCCGTCAGGGCCTTGTGGCAGGACATCATAAGAAAAAGTGCATTTCTGTAATTTAAGGTAATACTGTGACTTTAAATATATAATCGTCCCTGGGGCAACCTTAAACGGCAGGGGCCGGGGCAAGCTGCCTATTTTTAGGTTGCCCACACCTTGCTGGACCCTGTTGGGCAAGTGGTTGCCCGGCCCCAGCCGTCAGGGCCTTGTGGCAGGACATCATAAGAAAAAGTGCATTTCTGTCATATAAGGTATTACCTTTAAATATATATTCGTCCCTGGGGCAACCTTAAACGGCAGGGGCCGGGGCAAGCTGCCTATTTTTCGGTTGCCCACACCTTGCTGGACCCTGTGGGGCAAGTGGTTGCCCGGCCCCAGCCGTCAGGGCCTTGTGGCAGGACATCATAAGAAAAAGTGCATTTCTGTAATTTAAGGTAATACTGTGACTTTAAATATATAATCGTCCCTGGGGCAACCTTAAACGGCAGGGGCCGGGGCAAGCTACCTATTTTTAGGTTGCCCACACCTTGCTGGACCCTGTGGGGCAAGTGGTTGCCCGGCCCCAGCCGTCAGGGCCTTGTGGCAGGACATCATAAGAAAAAGTGCATTTCTGTAATTTAAGGTAATACTGTGACTTTAAATATATAATCGTCCCTGGGGCAACCTTAAACGGCAGGGGCCGGGGCAAGCTGCCTATTTTTAGGTTGCCCACACCTTGCTGGACCCTGTGGGGCAAGTGGTTGCCCGGCCCCAGCCGTCAGGGCCTTGTGGCAGGACATCATAAGAAAAAGTGCATTTCTGTAATATAAGGTATTACCTTTAAATATATATTCGTCCCTGGGGCAACCTTAAACGGCAGGGGCGGGGGCAAGCTGCCTATTTTTAGGTTGCCCACACCTTGCTGGACCCTGTGAGGCAAGTGGTTGCCCGGCCCCAGCCGTCAGGGCCTTGTGGCAGGACATCATAAGAAAAAGTGCATTTCTGTAATATAAGGTATTACCTTTAAATATATAATCGTCCCTGGGGCAATCTTAAACGGCAGGGGCCGGGGCAAGCTGCCTATTTTTCGGTTGCCCACACGCGGGTGAACCCTGTGGGGCAAGTGGTTGCCCGGCCTCAGCCGTCAGGGCCTTGTGGCAGGACATCATAAGAAAAAGTGCATTTCTGTAATTTAAGGTATTTCCTTTAAATACATAATCGTCTATGGGGCAATCTTAAACGGCAGGGGCCGGGGCAAGCTGCCTATTTTTAGGTTGCCCACACCTTGCTGGACCCTGTGAGGCAAGTGGTTGCCCGGCCCCAGCCGTCAGGGCCTTGTGGCAGGACATCATAAGAAAAAGTGCATTTCTGTAATATAAGGTATTTCCTTTAAATATATATTCGTCCGTAGGGCAACCTTAAACGGCAGGGGCCGGGGCAAGCTGCCTATTTTTCGGTTGCCCACACCTTGCTGGACCCTGTGGGGCAAGTGGTTGCCTGGCCCCAGCCGTCAGGGCCTTGTGGCAGGACATCATATAAAAAGTGCATTTCTGTAATTTAAGGTATTACCTTTAAATATATAATTGTCCCTGGGGCAATCTTAAACGGCAGGGGCCGGGGCAAGCTGCCTATTTTTAGGTTGCCCACACCTTGCTGGACCCTGTGGGGCAAGTGGTTGCCCGGCCCCAGCCGTCAGGGCCTTGTGGCAGGACATCATAAGAAAAAGTGCATTTCTGTAATATAAGGTATTACCTTTAAATATATATTCGTCCCTGGGCAACCTTAAACGGCAGGGGCCGGGGGAAGCTGCCTATTTTTAAGTTGCCCACACCTTGCTGGACCCTGTGGGGCAAGTGGTTGCCCGGCCCCAGCCGTCAGGGCCTTGTGGCAGGACATCATAAGAAAAAGTGCATTTCTGTAATATAAGGTATTACCTTTAAATATATAATCGTCCCTGGGGCAATCTTAAACGGCAGGGGCCGGGGCAAGCTGCCTATTTTTAGGTTGCCCACACCTTGCTGGACCCTGTTGGGCAAGTGGTTGCCCGGCCCCAGCCGTCAGGGCCTTGTGGCAGGACATCATAAGAAAAAGTGCATTTCTGTCATATAAGGTATTACCTTTAAATATATATTCTTCCCTGGGGCAACCTTAAACGGCAGGGGCCGGGGCAAGCTGCCTATTTTTCGGTTGCCCACACCTTGCTGGACCCTGTGGGGCAAGTGGTTGCCCGGCCCCAGCCGTCAGGGCCTTGTGGCAGGACATCATAAGAAAAAGTGCATTTCTGTAATTTAAGGTAATACTGTGACTTTAAATATATAATCGTCCCTGGGGCAACCTTAAACGGCAGGGGCCGGGGCAAGCTGCCTATTTTTAGGTTGCCCACACCTTGCTGGACCCTGTGGGGCAAGTGGTTGCCCGGCCCCAGCCGTCAGGGCCTTGTGGCAGGACATCATAAGAAAAAGTGTATTTCTGTAATATAAGGTATTCCCTTTAAATATATATTCTTTCCTGGGGCAACCTTAAACGGCAGGGGCCGGGCAAGCTGCATATTTTTAGGTTGCCCACACCTTGTTTGACCCTTGAAAAACCTTTATTTTTGAATATACCGAATATGCCGAATATCGAATATGCTTCTAACTTCACAAGTTGAATATGCCGAAATATCGAATATGCTTCTAACTTCACAAGTTGAATATCGAATATCGAATATGTGACCAACTTCACGCCGGTTACAAACTTTGCATGTACCGTACCATCGCATGCACCAACATGTTAATTCGCTTGCGCCGCCTGTGAAACTTATAGTCATTGTCATTCACATATTTTCCATTGGTAAACATGCAACAGCGAATTATGAATCTCGCCAGGGTCTGCTGGACAGTATAGTCTAATAGTTCCAGTCTCGCACAATTCCAATAAGACTGTGGGGGGGGGGGGGGGGGGGGGGGGGCTTGCACTTTGAAACTACATGTACCACTATCCGGTTAACCATCACTTACAACAGTCAGTAATGTAATTTTGTGATTGCCACGCCCACCCGGCCCTTCCTTGTCACTGGATCAACGGGATTAAGGGGCTCACTTTAGGCTCGCACCCCGATTGGCTACGCGAAGTGATAATATCTGTGATACTTTTTTTCCTTCAAAATAAGACGATTTGATCTTAGGTGTATATCGTTACATAATGGTATTGTTATAATCTGCAGTAATTACTTCTTTTTTTCAAACACAGTTGTAAAATAATAATTAATATGGTATAACTTTTTGAAAAACTTCTCAAATTCCAATACTGTGTGAGGTTAGTGCTATAAAAAGACTTACTTTGCAGAGAATTCATAGCCCTCAATCAATTCTCGTTATATTCTCAATTTTCTTTCATTATAATTGTCGAGCCTACATGCTCAAATTCAAGTTGTAATAACAAGGGTAGAAAAAGCGCATGAGTTCGTCAGGGTGAATGGTTTTCAAAAGCGACTTAAAAGTAAATATTTTTTGAGATATCGGGATTTGAACCCGAGGGCTCTCGCATGCGAAGCGAGCGCTCTACCACTGAACTATATCCCCTACCTTTGTGATTGAGTTGTAGTGACTGTGATTGAAATAGAAAATAACATGAACCTCCTGGTTCTCACTCTGATCTGTTCTGCCCCCCCCCTCCCCTTTTCTCTCTTTCTTTCTCTCTCTCTCCCGTCTCTCTCTCTCTCTCTCTCTCTTCCTCTATACCCTATATATCTCTCTCTTTCTCCCGTCCACCTCGGCTCTCTCTCTCTCTCTCTCTCTCTCTCTCTCTCTTTAACCCCCCCCCCCTCCTCTTCCCCTCTCTTCTCCGGATTAGAAAAATAACAACTTTCCAATCGATATACATTTTCATCCAGATTGAATCAATAATCACAGGTTCAGCATGGGTTCTTAGCTCCCCCCCCCCCCAACTGATCCAATACACATACATGTACATATACATACATGATTTTAAAAAACTATACATGTACATGTATACATGTACTGAAAAGTCAGTTTAGCAAATCTATCGGATATTCCCCATCGAAGAATCATTCACACTCATGCATTATGTATAATTGTATACAATTTACTATAAGATATATTGTATTTGATTAAGTTGCTTCATAATAACAAAGTGTTCCTATTGCACAATTAATGCCATGTTTCGCACAGAGAAAGAAAACAGTAAATAGTGTCGCAGCCTGGGTCCTCATCGAGCGCCCTCTACTATTGGTATATATATTTTCTAAAGGGGGCCCATGCCAAGCAAATGCATGTTGACTTTTGTTGATTTATGATACCCTGATCATCATTATGTGGCCCGAAAAAATCTAAATATATGTCATATATTTTATAATAACTTTTCAGTATTTTTTCTTCAGATTACTGGGATCCGTCCACAAAAAAGCTGCAAAACCAACATTCCCCTTGTGACATCACTTGTCAGTCACCATCCAGAAAATATTAACATTTCAGTAGAAATTGCTATGTCGAATAGTCACTGTCAAGTGTTTTCTCACAATGTCATGATGCAATACACCTGCAAAAGAAAGGTAAGAAAGGTATCATAAATCAACAAAAGTCAACATGCATTTGCTTGAAATGGGCCCTTTAAATTCCCAAAAGAGGGGGAGAGGTGGGGGGGGGGGGGGGGCTAGGGGCTAGTCGTATACAATCTGATTGTTTTCAGTGGACTCTACTGCATGGGTTTGGGTATCGATATATGCTTATGAGTTAATTGATTTGTTTTACTTTTTGATGACGCAGTCATTCTTATTGAAGGATATGAGAGTGATTTCTCTTTTGAAGTGTCTAACTCAATTTTGATTTTGATTTGATTTGATTTGATTGACTTATTTTTTCCGTTTCAATTATAAGCATGCATGATATAATTATCAGTTCAGTTACAATTTAATAATTTTATACATCAGGCAAAAATGATGGTAATGAGAAGCAACAAATAATGAAAAAAACGAATCATTAAATGACCTAAACTTATATATTGAAACGAGAGAGCAATCTTGTGTGGTGCATTCCTCCGATTGGAATAACCATAGCAACGATTTTGAGAAAACACCAATCTTTTTCCGCGTCCTTACGTACACACTTATAAAAGATGTCCAAACCTGCATTAATACTCGAATCATTCGTGCAAAAATCGAACTTTTCTCCTTTTTGGGGGGAGGGGGGCTGTGGGAACAATCAACTCTATATTTGAATCAAAATTCAAATTAGATCATGCACATTCCCATCTTTCGAGTTGGACAGTATAAGGCGTTAGAAGGGGGCCAATCTAAAATATTACAGCGTAAATTCTTAGTGCGCATTATATTTCTTAGAACCTTGTTTGAGTTTGAGAACGTAAACATAAACATTGTGGTCAGTGAAGGTAAGATATGAATAATCTGTCATGGTAAATGGCTATACGATGCATGGCATGTCACTTCCTGGAAGATTTTTTTTTTAAAGAATAAATTTGACTAATTCAAAGCTATTTTTAGTTCCGGTCAAAACCGCCTTTCATTTGCAGGAGTGACTCACATTGTCTTTTCCCAAAGACAGCGACCCGGACAATGAAAAGAGCTATTATCAAGTAGCGTTTTAACTTCCGTTTCTAAATATGGAAGGAATCAAGAGAAACCAAATGGTCCGTTTCTCTTAATATATTCTTCCCGTAAAAGTGAAAGAAACGGATGCAGTTACGGGAATCATGTCATTCCAAAGTTTGGTGTTTCAAGAAAATCATTTTTTAAACTTGTTTGATTTATTTTGACATTCTTTCCTCCGGCTCTCGTCACATACGTCATAAAATCGTCATGAATTCCCTCGCTGTATTTATTTACGATGTAGATTTACAATGTTTATATTCACAGCCTTTGTAGTATACAACGGGGACAATAGGACCGGCAACGCTTCATTGGGCGTGCACTACTACAAAGGGACTATAGGGGGTCTAGTCTTTATATGCAGGCCATCATATCTTTTAGTTCAGTCGAAACAGTACATTTCATTGTTTGTTGATTGGGCCTATATGATTATAAAAGATATGGACTATTTCTTTTAATATAGATAATATTACGTTCCTTTCTCACCTTATGACATGTGTATTTTAATCAATACGATTCTTTAATTTACTCTAAGAAAATAAATGTATACTATTCTAGACTAAATATTTGTCCTTACATGTGTGACCAATGGGTGTGACGTATATGGTGTGCACCCAACCGTTTTTTTTTTTTTTCTTTCATACGAAGACTTAACCGCGTAATATTAGGTATTTTTAGAATACATACATATTCATGATGGCGGTGGAAACTATATTATCGAAGCAATAACAGTTGTTATCTTCTGAGAATCAGCAGTATACATCTACAAAATTAATTTTTTGTGTGACGGAAAATACGGAAGATCATCTAATTCATTCGCTATAGGAATTGTCGAACAAAATATTGTACAGTTTTCAAGACCACATGTCAGCACACGTAAGTATTTTCCCTTTTTATTGGTATCCTATAATGATGTCCTATATATAGTTTTATGTATCCCGATTCCTGATTGAGACTTCTTGCCAACACCATGTTTTCTGTCAACATTGAAAGTAATAGCTCAACAAAAAGTTTTACGCCTACCGTCGTAAAGCTAATTTGTCAAGTCATCTATCTGTTGTTTTTTTTTAAGCACTGAATTGGGATATGTAAGGTACTGATGTTTAGAAATAGAAGCATGATTTCACATTTCAAGAATAATTATAGGGGGAACAAAACGGGAAACAGTAATTATATAGCGAGAAAATTTCCTTACGGCATGAGTCCGCATTCCATCCAAATAAAGTTGTTCTGTGGTGGGTTGTGTAATGTATTACACGAATAATTCCCGTAATAATTATTTGCCATTTAAAACAAAGGAAAGTGCAGCGTTGTCTTTGTGTTCTAATACAAAGTCACTCTTGCAATCAAATTTTAAGTTGTTGTTTTTTCAGAAATATTACATGGCTGCGAAACCGGGGGGAGGGGGGCTGGGGGCTGCAGCCCCCTCCCCCCCCCCCCCCCCCCCCCCCACTTTTTTGAGTAGACACGTTAAAAAAAAAAATCTCGGAAAAAAGGCTCGAAAATTGTCATTAATGAGTGAAATCAGATCAGCCCCCCACTGTCAAAAACGCTCCGCGGCCCCTGTATAATAGTATAATATGGACTGGGCTTGAGGGGGATACAACATCTATTGCCTGAACTAGATTCGTATTGCCCTCGTCTTCGACTCGGGCAATACGATTCTAGTGAGGGCAATTAATGTTGTATCCCCCTCAAGCCCAGTTCATATACAGAATCAGACATCTAGAGCGAACTGGAAAATATTGTAAAAAATACAGTTTATTGCCCGCTATTTAACACGCAAAATCCCATTGACTTTCGAAACCGGGCAATAAACAATTTATCTGCCCGCAATTTCGTGGGCTTGTCAAAGCCGGGCAATAAAATGTAAAAATTGCATTGCTCAGATGTCTGATATGGTTGATAATACATGTTAAGTTGCACTGCCGCAATCATAATGAGTTCTAAAAATAAATGTGCCTGTGGCGGATCCAGGATTCTCTGGGCGGGGGAGGGGCATAAGTCAGAAAAATCTTTGGCTAGAGAAGGAAAATAAGGTTCTCATATTTCTCACTTTGCATTTCGTGGGCTATAGAATAATTAAATTATTGTCGGGCACAATAATATTAGTGGGCACATTTTAATGTGGAATTAAGGTATGCCAAATTGGATTACATTTGCCGGAAGGGCGAGAGAGAGAGAGAGAGAGAGAGAGGGGGGGGGGGGGGTCCCTGCGCATCCTGGGATCCACCACTGATGTGTGCTAAGCTCTGTAAAACAATAATCATGAATGAAAATCATCATCGTCTCATATTGATCGGTCCTGACTTCGAATTCCACCGTAAGTATCGACCACATAGCAGTCTTACGTTTGTCTGCAGTTGACGTCTTTGACTAGATGCAACCAGTATCGTAGGAACACGTCCCGGGGGCATGCTTGTCTCATAAGACCCGTACATCATCCGCGTACACGAAAACGGATAAAAAGGGTACTTTTTCAGCATTAGGTGCGTAACACGGGTTACGCATTTAGGGTATCAAAAACAGCAAAAATCAAGAAAAGGGGTATCAAATTCAGAGGTGATAAGAGGAAGATCCGCGGAAAGGGGTAAAAAAATCAGAGATGTTAGACGGGTTTCCCTGTTTAGGGTATCAAAACTACTCCTACTGCAATCCCCGTTTTCAAGGGTGCTTTTCAGAAAGTGATTTACGCGGATGATGTACAGGTCTCAATGAGACAATGTCCCCGGGGAACGCGTCAAAGCAATCAGAGAATTCATATACCAATCAACCATTTCTTCATATCTAACGTAAAATATATATTAGTCAATTTCAAAGTAGATTCTTATTACTTATACAAAATTGATATACCAAGACAATAATGGTAAAAAAACAAAACAGAGATTTTAATTTCGAATTTTGTTCGGAAAACAGCTAATTTCTGTTTGTTTGTTTGTTTGTTTTTGTTTGTGTGTGGGTTTTTTGTCACAGTACAATGAGGTAACATTCAGTACTTATAGTGGCTACAGTGTTGATTGTAGGGTGTTATTTGGGTCTTGTTTTCGGGTAAATTTGTAATAATTTTATACTCAAAGATCAATATATTTTGAAACTTGCAGTGGAGAACCTAGAGGGTTTGGACAGGGGGCACTTTCCCCCTTTGCGAAGAGCCTACTGGGCTCCACCCACTGAATGTCGACAGAAAACTAAAGTAAAGAGACACGAGGAGGGTTTCTGTCAAAGGTCGAATGACTGTCATCGTCAGGAATAGGATTTCATGTTACCTTCCAGCCATTGGCGTAGCTACTGGGGGGGGGGGGCCAACGAATTGTGAAAAATCATGTATTAAAAAGCAAAAACAAAAAGAGAGAATGGGAGAGAAAGACAAGGGAGAGGCAACATGAAAAAAGACGAAATAGTTACAACTCCCTTTCACATCCTCCACCTAATCGGTGCCCCAGTGACACGAGTTCCCCCTCAAAAATTGTTGGATTCGCTCTACGCCATAGCTCCCAGCGACAACATGGCGGATTAAGCTCTCGCTTCAAGAGAAGTGATATATAAATATGTTGACATGGTGGTATAATGAGACACATGTTGACATTGGAATAATTAGGAGTTCTATAGAGATGAGGGTATATAAGTAGGAAGAGAGAGGAATAGGAAAAGAGAGAGAGAGAGGGAGAGGGAGGAAAGGAAGAAGGTAGGTCTATAGGAGAGTGGGTGAGAGAGAGGGGGGAGAAAGAGAGAGAGTGTGGCTGGAGGGGGAGAGAGAGGAGAGGAGAGAGAGAGAAAAAAAAGACAGAAAGAGAGAAGGAGAGAGAGAGGGAGAGGAAGAGAGAGTGGGGGCTGGAGGGGGGGGGGGAGAGGGGAGACGGAGGGAGAGAGAGAGTATTAGATAGATAGAGAGAGGGAAATGGGGAGGGGGAGGGAGGAAGAGGGAAGGGTGCGAGGGAGAGAGAGAGAGAGAGAGAGAGAAAGAGAGAGGGGAATGAAAAAACATATAGAGGAATAGGTCAAAGGATCAGATTCTTGACTTGCTACGTGATACCCTTTCGATTCCACCATCTTGTTCTATATTCTAGAACAGAGAGAAAGACAAGGTACTCTAACAAGATGGAAAGTAAAGTAGTAGTGTCAGTGCCGATCATGAAGAGTGATTGAAAGAATATTCCTTATAATAACATTGACATTATGTTTCCATTACAAAGTAAACAGGCTTAACATGAATGTTAAAGAAGCTTAAGTTTGCAAGTGGAGCTGATACAAAAACATCTCCAAGAAGAAGGCACCGTTTCCAATTACTTTCGTAATCACCACTGATCACTCCGTCCATTTCGTAGAACTCTAACAATGCAGATATGATACAGGACTGACTTTGGTGAAAGGTTGCCTCGATTGAACAAACAATAACCCCGACTAGCATCCGTCATAAGTATTATTGATGTCATATATGTCATCACTTGATTTGTTTCCTTTAAATGCATTGTGCTAATTAACTAGATCGATGAGAAAAAACATTAATTTTCGTTGAAACAGCTCGGTCAGATTTAAGTGCGCTTGTGTGGTGACGGCGAATCCAGGTACAGCGCTCATATAAACATGTTATTTCTTCTTCGTCCATAATTGCCGGTAGAGTTTTTAATAAAGGGCATACGGTCCATGACACGGAAGGCAGAAAGGATGGGGGAAATGAGATAAAAGAAAGGGAAACAAGTGACTTTAAAAAAAAAAATAATCACATAATATCAACAGTAAATGAAAGGATGACACGAAAGTAGGGCAATAATCATAAAGCTCTATTAATGTTAACCCATTGCCGACGGGAACTGGGTGGTCCCTGAGGGAGCCTATATATGGAAATGAGAGAATTCAGTAGTCAACGGGTTAAAAGAATATGATAAACAAAGAAGAAATTAGAGCAAAGTTGAGGATGGAGATTAGGGGCACAGAGAGAGAGAGAGAGAGAGAGAGAGAGAGAGGAGAGAGAGAGAGAGTTAGAGAGAGAGAGAGAGAAGAGAGAGAGAGAGAGAGATAGGGAGTAATGGTATGAAGAAAGGTGGACACTTTTAAATCAAGAAACATGTATGCAAAATCTGACAGGAAAATTTGGATACGATACAACATCTGTTTTTTCCATAGTCAAAATAATGAAATGTATATTGTATTGACTACAATATTATAGGAATGCGACTGTGGTCTATCCAGAAATTGATTATAAAATATGGGGGATCGCTACCACAGGGCCAGGCGAAAAACTGCAAGAAGCCCAATTAGTATACACGCGTTTTATTTTCTTTCACATCGGTCCTTCAAACAGGACCGGGGGGGGGGGGTGCACGCCGACCCCATCCTTTGCTTGATACGCCATTGGCACAGCGCGTTATGTTTCGCCTATGATTAGAATTTATTGGAAAATCAATGCGGGGCGTCTTGGGCGAAGGACCTTTTAACCACCCTTCATCATTGACCGAGATGCCTTTGAGATCACAGTCTTAATTAAAACTCTCAGACAGGTCGCGTGATGACATAAACACATTCTCACGATACACTTGTCACACTACCTAGCCGACATCACACGGCCGACGATCGACAAATCTTGGCCATTCGGAGTAACGGAATATTTTTGTTCGTCTATATGGTCTATAGTGTTGGTCTTGTCGGTGTGACGGGGACTTGGCTTCATTTTCGAGGGCCCAAAGGAATGGTGGATGGAATGAACGGTCTGAGTGTGTGTGTGTGTGTGTGTGTGTGGGGGGGGGGGGGTTCTTATTCATATCGTTGAAATGTATGTGTTCGTGTATAATAATTATTTTTAAACCATATTCTTGGTATTTCATGCGCTATCTAAATATTTACCACTATTTTTCCTTATACGTCATAATTGGATTTATATCCAAGTATAGCTCACATTTCACGAACTAAAAGAAAATACGTCTTTTCCACTTACACTTTTTATCATAATCTTGACAGATGGGAAAAACACTGAACTAACTAATCAACTTCTATTTTGAAATACTAGTAGGCTGACAAAATTTAGTATAATCAATGTTAAGCTTGATTTTTATTTCTCTGATCTGGGGCCTGTAACATAGAGAGATACAATCAGTCTTGCGATCAATTTTAATTCTGCAGTACATGGTTTGGCATAGACTTACGATTGATATCAGTCGTAAGATTGATTGTATATCTCTTTATGTTACAGGCCCCTGATATTCGTAATGCTGACACTGCATCAGGACTTATGTGTCAGTTTACCTGGCAAGCGGAAAAACCTCTCTATCTCTACATCGGTTCTGAATAAAAGGAAATGAGCGTATAAAATAATGGTCAGATTTTGCACGTTTCCCAAGCTTTATATGGTAATTATCCGTAGTTTACACCAGTAGGAAGCGTGACATCACCTCTTTGTTTGCTTATTTTTACTTACTAGCCTTCTTTTCGCACTTTACCTGGCAAATCTTCTAATTCTAGACCTAGGCGGGCCTATATAGAACGGTTTGTCTTTTTCATTTACACCGACAAAGGGGTCTGCATGTGTTCCATGACTTGCTAGGCCAATTAGCCGCGATAAAATTTGTAAGTCGTAGAGGTGTCGTTGTCGAGTGGTTTAAACACTTGACTGGAGATGGGAAGGTCGTGGGTTCGAACCCCGGCGCGGCAGTCCTTTGGCAAGACATTAATCTACATTTGCCACTCTCCACCCAGGTATTAAATGGGTACCGGCAGGAATGAATTCCTTGAATGCTGTGAGCGCCGAAATCGGTAGCCTATAGCTAGAGCCGGGGTAATATTGGAGCGCCTTGAGCACCATTCATGGTGGATATGAGCGCTATATAAATATCCAATATTATTATTATTATTATATCGATTAATACGGAATTTCATCAGGAATTCTTCAATATCTCGGAAGTATCATATTTTCACATGGTATCTCCAAGTAGAGGCGGATCCAGGGGGACGGCACCCTCCCCTGGCCAAAAAAGAGGACACCCCAAGAAAAGACACCTCAAAACGCTGATGTTTTTTGTTTTTTTGCTTGTCAGAAAATTTTCTGAATATTGTTCCCCCTCCTTCACAAAATCCTGTATACGCCCCTGACTCCTATGCCTATCCTACGCCTATACGTCAGATTGGCCCGAATGTTCTATAGGTAAAGTTGTGATTCAAAGGAGATTTTTTTTTTTTTTTTTTTTTTTTTTTATTGGCCAAGTAATAAAATTGTAAAAGCTCTTATGAATCTGACAATAAACAATAATAACATATACCGGTATAATTTAACTATAGATCTACCAGTGCCTTTCCTTCAGTTTTCGTAGTAAAAGAAAATTCAATATTTGGCGACCTCGGCCCTTTCTTGGAAATATCCTCAAGAATCTAATACCAATTACTCACATTCATGCTTCATACACATCAATATTTTTTCATACAGCACTTTCAATTAACCTTCTACTGCAGTCTGCTGTAAGCAAACGTCGATGACGTATGACGTATAACGACCCCCTCCCAGCCTATTACGGCTGTGTCGTCATCTTACACAACCTTGACAACCTTGAATTACACGTACGCCAGTTTATAATGCGCCCTGCAGTACGTAGGCCGTCGAGTGATCCATCTGCCATTTTCTGTGCATCATAACCGTGGCAGTGGCGTAGCTTGAGGGGGGCACGTGCCCCCAAATAAATGGTGAAAAAGCAACGATAGAAGAAAAGGAAAAGAGAAATGAATAAATAAAAAGACAATGAGAATGGAAAAGTAAAAGTGAAAATAAGAGCGCATAACATTCGATTGGGGGGGGGGGGGAGGGGGCGGTGCCTGCTCCAGTTTATTATTTACAGTGATTAACAATTCAGGCCCCTCTTGCATAAAAAGTTGCGATTAAACGCAATTCAAAAAATTTAACGCAAGTCCCATATACGCGATCCTGATTGGTTGAAAATCAAGTTGCGTTTAATTTTTTGAGTTGCGTTTAATCGCAACTGTTTATGCAAGAGAGCACAGAACTAACTTTTCCTAGAAAAATGAATTACTTGAAATCAATAACAAACATCCTTTTTAAATTAGCATTTGCATGACTAAGGTTAAAGGTTAAAATGATATTACTTAACTATATCATTAGTGCCCAAATTAAGGTTGTAAGGCCTATATATCATACCAGCGAGTAAGTATGACATTCCATATTTTCAATTATTTCTTGAAAAAAATATATCTTTGAAATGCTAGTAATTTATGGGAAATCAAGGTTATGCCTTTTTATATATATATATATATATATATATATATATATTAATATATATATATATATATATATATATATATATATATATATATATATATATAATATATTGCGCTCTTAGATTATACATATATATATAATATATGCACCCTCTTAGATTTATATATATATATATATTTATATATATATATATATATATATTATATATATATATAAATATATGCGCCTCTTAGATTTATTTATTACTGCCTCTTTAAAAGTACTCTTTTCTATTTTGTACAACGTAATATGAATAACTTACATTTATCATTTTTATGATTTTTGTCAGTTTTAATGTTTGTCGGGTGCAATCGTTCGCACTTTTTAGCAGATCAGATGAATGAACAAATTATTGATATGTAATATTTGTAACCATCACTTCATGTAGTGTAAATCATTTCCACGATGCTTAGCACTCGAGGTTGTATATAGACCAATCAATTAATGCTTTATGGGGATGTAAAAAAGCGATGTTACGCTTTCGACTTGCTCACAATAACTTTTTTTCTCTCTTGATAAATTACTCTCTAAAAGTCATTCTAGGAAATTACTGTCTAAAACTCAATCTGGTAAAATTAATGTCTAAACTCATTGTAGTAAATTACCATCTAAAACCCATTCTCAAACATTCCTGTCTAAAAGCCATATTGTGGATCACAAATCTTGTTTTTCGGGGTTGTTATTTTTTGTCCAATAGCAATACTAATATATCACTGCTCCGGGTGCATTTCCCTTTTAAAAACCTAATGTGGCATTGCTAAAGTATAGAGGAGAAAAATGTGCCCCAGGGGCGTCGATTATGGGGTGGCAGCCTGGCAGGACAAAAATATCTTTTTACCCCCCCCCCCCAATAAATCCGGAGGTGTAAAATAAAATAAGGAAAAATGATGCAAAAGGTATATTACACTTTCAAACTTCAATTTAAATTTTCTAATTTTCCCTGCTTCATGTAACCATGGAGAAGCTGGTAATTAAGAGGCGTTAAAAAATTCATGAAGGGTACTATTACGTTGTATCCCCCCCATCCGAAAAACGGATCGACGCCCCTGTGTGCCCCTAAATGTGTTATTGTGCCCCCTTATTTTAGACCCAAAGGGTACCTGAAATTAAAAAATCTGATAATTATTTTTTTCACTTGTCGGAATATTTTCGGAGCTGTGTGCCCCCCTTTTGCAGAATCCTGGATCCGCTCCTGCAGAATGATGCTATTGCGTACCCCTCCGTTGCTAGAATCAATTAAATGATATAAATTAGATTACTGGAATAAGGGAAGGGAAGGGACTGTTGAATATGATAGCCCGCTGTTCACCAAACGGAGACAATGTACATGAATTAGAATAAATAATGATCAATCTAATAAAGTAATGCGATTAAGTTGACGTATTAATGCTACCCTCATCAAAATGGAAGAAGGAATGGCGGGCATGGCGGCACCCTTCCCCCCCCCCCCCCCCCCCCCCCCCCCCCCCCCAACCCCCCCCCCCCCCCCCCCCCTCTCTATATCTCTTCTCTTCTTCTTTCTCTCTTCCCCTTTCCACTTTCCTTCATCTGTATATAAAGCCCGTATTTTTCTCCCCCCCCCCCTCTATCTCTCTCTCTCTATTTCCCCCTCCTTCGGGCTCTCATCCCTCATCCCTACCTCATCAAAATGGAAGAAGGAATGGGGGGCATGGCGGCACCCTCCCCCCCCTCTCTATATCTCTTCTCTTCTTCTTTCTCTCTTCCCCTTTCCACTTTCCTTCATCTGTATATAAAGCCGTATTTTTCTCCCCCCCCCCCCCTCTCTTCTCTCTCTCTCTATATATATTATTTCCCCTTCTTCGGGCTCTCATCCCCGCTCTCTCTCTCTCTCTCTCTCTCTCTCTCTCTCTCTCTCTCTCTCTCTCTCTCTCTCTCCCAGTCTCCCCCCCCTCTCTCTCTCCCTTACACTCTACCGTGCCCGGCCGGCCTGTCGGACATTCCAGGTGATGGTTATAGTACATGGCCGCGCCATCTGTCATGTGATGCGAAATTTATACCATCCTAATGTCATTAGCATCACATTATTCGGTCACCAAATACCACAAGCCTAACATAGCAATGCATTTTAACGTGCAACAGTCCAGTGGAGTAGGTATCATGGGCATGTCCAATTGCGAAGCTAGGGGGGAGGTGTGCCCCTCTATCGAATGGCGAAAAAGAAAAAAAAGGAAAAGAGAAAGAGAGAAAATGAAAGAGTGAGAGGGACAGGGACGAAAAAAAAAAGCCGTTAGGGCCCCCTCCTACATCCTTCCCCTATCGTCGGTGGTCTTGTTAATTGCCGTGGTTCACTTACTGAGTAAGACCGGTACCACCCCCCCCCCCTCAATAATGTCATTCCCCCTCAATGGTTGGGCTCACGCTACGCCACTGTAAATCAATAATGCCATTTAGATTATTATAGAACTTTGAAGATACAGATCACATAACCAGCCATCAATAATTCCCTCAGTGTGTGTGTATATCTTTGAAAATCACAAATTGAAAATACAAATTGTGTAACCCGACGTTTATTTTGGACATAGCAGGCAGAAAAAATAAAAACAGACAACTATGTTCCATTTATATATAGTCATCAAATAACTTTCTTTTTTCTTACAGTGGATTTTGAATGAAATGAGCAGAGGAAAAAAAAAGATCGGTATCACAACCATGATGTAATAGGACGAAAATATTTCTGAATCAAAACGGGAAAATGCGGATGTTTCATAGCGTATAGACGATACTTTTATTCCTTTTAAACCTTGAAACTAGATATATGACACCTTATGTTATGAGGATCTCAAGAAGATGCGGGTATATTAAAGTCATCGTCATATCGGTCTAAAATTAGTTCTAAAAATATGTTGCACTCAGAGAATTGTAATACTGTATAACATATTTCTCCAGTGATGACGATATTTCCTGGTACATAATCAGACCAAAATAAAATAACAATTAAAAAAATTGACGAATCCCATCGTCATTTTTGTATTCTCAATATAAAGAAGTAAAGGGATTTACATACATGTAACATAAAATTTGTCTCGATATGACATGACTTTAAACCTACCGAAGGCAATAAATCAGAGGTAGATGAAAATATTTTTTAGTCTAGATAAAATGCATTTTATGTTATTCTGTAAGGTAATATTGTGCAACTGTTTTTTATGTTGAAAATGCAAGTTTGTGTATTATTTTGGCTTAAGAGACAATAGTATGGAATATAAGTATGAAAACAATGTAACTACTCTAAACAGAAGTTCCCAATTTTAAAATGCAAAGGTATCAAATTACTACTTTGATTTCGAATTTCATATGAGGAAATATCATTTAGTGTCTCAGTTGATCCCATATTTTGAGAGCATCTATAGATTTAACACCCTTATAACCATCTAATCCATATAACCTTCCCGTTCCGCGTGTAACCCAAATCGTATCTATATTTAAATACTAATTGCAATAGTACTCCAAGTGAAATATCGTTGGTAATTCTATGTTGTTGTTCCGACATTTGCTCGGGCGACAACAGGGCTTTATTTCGTCAAAGATAATGGGTCAGCATTAGGGCTGCAATTCTATTTTAGGTTAGGTTTATAGAGTTAGGTTTGTAGGGTTAGGTATTGCGTTTGTTTCAGGGTTGAAGATAGGAATTCGTTTAGTATATTGACCGCTGAGCAAAATATGCCGTACAACCGTTTATGTTGCAAATAATGTAACATGGCGACTGAATTGAGGCTACCCGTGGCGCCGGATGCGCGGCGACCCCCCCCCCCCCCCCTCTCTCTCTCTCTCTCTCTCCGGTAGCCTAACTACGTGGGTGCACCTCAGTCTGTGCAGACAACACACTCCTCAAATAAGGCTTCGTCGGTCTTGGGATACCCCATACGGTGTGTAGCTTGGTCTTAATTCCAGTCATAATTATTATTTCCCGCATTCCTAAGAGAGAACCCTGAAAAAAGAGGATGATTTGAATGAAACTAGCATACAAATATTGACTGCTTTGAGGGGCACGATTAAAACTATTGCCCAAGGTGATCTCGAAACTGTACTGTGCCCTGAGACGAAGTCGAGGGGTATAGTGCAGTCTAGAGATCACCGACGAGCTATAGTTTTAACCGTGACCCGAAAAATAAGCAGTCAATATTTGTTTTATATACCGCAGCCTGCGTGCGGATTCTCAAATAGGAATATTTTTTGGCAAAATATGCCTGTCAAAATGTAATTTATTTGTACGTAAATTTACCAGTTTAGGAATAGAGCGATTGTCTCACTGCGCGTATTCATTGGTAAGTTCATGCGCATTTATAGCGTCCTTGCATTATACGCGCAAGTAGAGCTATGCCCGGTCGATATTTTTGCTATAGTGCCCTGCGGTCAGTGGCGAATTCCATGCCTGCAATTTTGGCCAATCAGAGGCCTAGAATTTGCCTACATCGCGTAGCTGAACAAACAGTGCTCGTTTTTGAGGTTCATATAATGTAGATATTATACAAATGTTGACTGATTTGAGGGCCATGATTTTAACCGTGACGCGAAAAAGAAGCAGCCAATATTTGTTTTATATACCAAATCTTTGGTTAGCTCAGAAATTCATTTCAAAGACAGATGAAATACGGTACCGTAACGTAATTCTCATCGATCGCTCTTTCGAAATTTCGTTCGGTGAACATGTATGGTGCCGGCCGCGCCCCCGCGTATCTAAATTGCCATATACGCGCGCGCGTACAAAGACATAAAGGCATAAATTTGCACTGTACGCGCGAGCAGAATTATGCCCGGTCAATAGTTTTCACCATACCGCCCGGCAGTCCGTAGTGAATGTCATGCCCGCAAATTTGACCAATCAGAGGCCTAGAATCTAGACATGCGGTATATAAAAATACAGGACTGGCCTACGCCTCCCAAATTTCTCCACTATTTTGTTTAGGTTGTGCTACAAAATTATCTGTTTTTCGGTTCCCTTTGATAATAATGGAGGAAAAAAAAAAACTCAACAAGCTACACGACCCCTCCCCGATCAGCTAATTATCAATATGTCTACAACGGCCCTAAGTCAGGCTACTGAAGATGGGGTCTGTGTTTCTACACTATCCAAACTTATTGCGCTATGACGTAGACAGACAATCACAACGAGAGATGTACCCTCACCATTACCTGGTGTAAAGCATTATTGTAAACAGTCGAACTCAAACACATCCTTCGAAGTGCATGGACTTAGTGAGTCAGCTCTCGATTTATGAGTACACGTATTTGCCTTTTTACACGGCATGCAACCACTCTGCTAACAATAATTTTCGATTCATCATAATTTTCGATTCATTTCAGTGAGTGTTTGCCAAAGGATGAACATTTCGTGTCATAACACTGGAGTATTTATGATTTGAATTAATTGTCTCGAATCGTGCGTCATTTATGTGAAGGTTAAGTGATCACAAAACTTTTAGAGCTTCTCGTCTGTTGCTCACTCGTCAGACTTGGCCTTTCTGGTTGGGGACATATTAATAAGTGGAATCTTGGGTTTCAAGCATTCTCATAAATTGCAACCATCTGGTTTTTGACCCATCGACTGCATGTGCAGTGATAATAGAGAAACAGTATTTGAGGGACTAAACGGAATATATAGCCATACTTCAAAGGTTTGTATAGAATGTGTGTATTTTTTGTATGTGCCAATAGGCCTTCATCTGATGTCAGTCCCAAAATATCTTGTCTTAAATTTCTAACAATAATATTTGAAAACGTACTGCATGCTATCCCTCTCCTTTTATGCGACACAAATTGTAGGCATACAGCGAAATAAGCTACAAAATATTGTTATATAGTTGAGCAGGAAATATATTTTCCTGCCTATATAGAGAAAGTGGGGGGGGGGGGGAGTTGCCTCCTCCAATATAAGATTTAAAAAATGGATGCTGAACTGAATTTTGCACTTTTTGACATCAAACATCAAACTAGATGAAATCAACACTTAGATCCGACAGTATCTGTCCCCCATCTCTACTTGAAAGCACCGACATTTTGATATATTCCATTTTGATTTTTGTTGATTGCATTGATAAGGCAAATTGAATAATTCATATTTTCAACGTTGTATATTTTCAGGTTTTCCGACTGAACTATATACAACTTCAGGGAGGTTCTCTACATCAAAGAGAAGACAATAGGACTTGTATTATCTTGAAGTATCATTGAAAAGGAACGGTAAGGCCCCGTCCGGTTGAATGGGAAGATATTGGAACACCGTGATCATTTCTCCGCGGTCAAAAATGCATTCACCGCCGAGTCCAAGTAGTCCAAAGTCACCGAGTAAATTTCTTCAAACTCTCCGAAACTCGCCTTCATTATTACGGAAAAGGTTCCTGCATTCGGATGGTGATTTTTGCAGCGAGGGAACCAAGGAACGTTCTTTCCACGTTCGTTACGGAGGACGCGTCCCGGTGCGGTCATTGCGAGTCCGTGACGCGGTAACCGCGGTTGAGAAGCTAGCGCCGCTAGCCACCGCGCAACAAACTCATCAGCACCAGCCAATCAACACATCGTGTACGCTGCGCGTGGATAAGTGCACGATCACATTCGAGGACTCGTCTCGCGATGTGCTGGAGTCGTTACCGCTGTTTTGTATCGCGTACTGCGCGACGGACCTCAGGCATCCACGCGCTGTGGCTCTGACGTGTAAGACAAGAGAGTCGATTCATTGTTACGTATTCGAAGCGACGACGCGTGAGAAAGCGACGGAGATTGTGAACTATGTCAGGAAGGCTTTCGAAGCTGCTTGGATGGACTGGAAAAGGAGTCATCCCGATGGTGGAGATCCTCGAGAACGACAAATAAGGCTCTCACCTCCAGGACATGTCCCAATTTAACAAAGTATATAATCCCGATTGTTACATGTAGATAATTTTTTTTTTTTTTGTAACGATGCGAACTATTATACTAGTTATAAAGTTTTCTTGTCTCTCGACTGCCTTATATTCATACAAACAAGGTTGAAAAGACTCGAAATAACCATTTTCAAGTGTTACCAATTCAAATACTGTCAGTAAAATTCTCATTTTCAAGCGTTGCCATTTCAAAGACTCCATGTGTAATGCACTCAGTTTTGCCATATCAATATGTATTTCAACAATAGTACGCTTGTAATATGTTTTTATTAGTTGTGGTTGTGCATAGGGGATTTTGTCATCTATGGACTTGACAAACAATGTCATATTTTAAGCAATTATTGGCCCTTTTTAGAGATGGACTGAGAAAATTATTTTTAAAAAGCCCCTACAGCGGAAAAGGTGAAGGAAAAGAGGAGATGGAGAATACGGAAATTATTTTTTTCCAACCTTGATGAAGGTTATTATGTATCAGAAATCATTGAATTTATGTGATAGAACAGTGTTGCTTTCCTCAAAGTCTGTCACTGGCTGATTTAGGGGGACATAATCTGTACCATTAGTACACAACTCCAAGAATGTGCTTCCTCTTGTGGTGATGACCTTTATTCTTTGCTTTTCAGAGAATATTTGAGTTAAAAGGCACCTTAAAAAAAACAACAACAACAACAACAAAACGATGATTTTTGTTTTGCTATATTGGTGCCCTCTCTTTTACAAAATCCTGGATCCGCCCCTGAAGCCATTAAACATTCTTGGACTTTGTTCTCTTATTTGCTCCTTATATTATAACTGCATCTTTTCACAACTAACCGGACTATACCACTTCATATATTATAATGCCTGCTCGGTTATCTCATTCGACGTGAACAGCCTATTAATTTACATATTATGCATGATTTTTCCCATAATGTATTAGTCAGGGACATTGGAAAGTACCTTGTGAAAAAAAATTATATTGGTACAAGCATAATGTAAAATGTGAAAATCTCTTTTTTATTTACAGGATTGGAAAGATCAGTGGGTTGCTTCAATGAACTGCAACATTATTGCAATACGACTCGATCGAGTCTATAAATGTTTTGGGATTTTTGGTTTTGGTTTTGGTTTTGTTTTCAACCCGCTCTTTTTATCTATTGTATGACGTAATGATTGCAAACAGGCACCAGGGCAATCGTTTATAACGCTTGAGTCTCTGTAAATATGCATCGCAAAATTTAATTAGGGCCCATCAGGGAAAGGTATACTTGTTTGAACCGTATTATTCCGGTTGTGTAGCAAACTCTGGAGGAAAACATCTAACCTGCCAAGTTCACAAGACGGACGATTTTAACAGCTAGGATATTAGGGAGGAAAAAGGTTAACAAAAATATAGGGGAGCTGACGCCTATATACACATTTCAGATGACATTTCAGGAGCCGCGGAGCGTTTTTGAAGGGGGGGGGGGGGGGGGAGGGCTCATTCGATTTCACTCATTAATGACAATTTTCGAACCTTTTCCCCGAGGTTTTATGACACGTGTCTACTGAAAAAAGTGTGGGGGGAGGGGTGGGCTGCAGCCCCCCAGGCTCCCCGGTTCCATGGCCCATGCATTTTACATGCAAATCTTGCCTGATAATCTAAAAGAGCACGAGGAAATTTATAATAATTATTCTCTTACTCACTCACTCAATACTGAAAGTAATTACTCTGATATATTTTCAATCCGCTCTAGATAAACCACTGATTTTAAATGGCTTCCATTTATTTCCGAAAAAAACTTTATTTCGAAAAATTTAAATAGAGGTAAGTTGATAAAAACAATTTCTCAAGTCTTAAGTTTCATTAGCAAATGATAATTTCAAGAAAAATTTTCATAAACCGTTTTGATCTTTCTGTAACAAAGCGATAGCCTCATTTCGAAAGTATGACACGAAAATCATGCCCTATTTGCTTATTCCTGTTCTACGTATTCTTCTACAGAATGACAGATTGTGTTTTTATTTTCTCGATCGTATGAATGAATAGCTTGTTTGATTATTCAGTATTCACTTACGAATTGTGCAATTGTTTTAAGGAAAATACATGTACATAGCAAATGAATATTAACTTTGAACTGTATGATTATATCTATTGAAATATGAAAAGGTATAAAACGAATACAATTATGATATTGTGCTTAATACATTATTCTACATTCTTTATCTCAAATGTTTGCTTTTCACACGCCTTCTTAATAAAAATAACCATCATGGTATACTTCTGCATAATTTCTTTGTTATATTTGAGCATCGATGTTGACTATCTTATTTGATGTATTCCTACGAATATATATATAGTTTGAAATGATATGTTCAATGTAGAGTAGGCCTATGTAATATCCCGAAACACATGCAGTAAACAAGGTCAGGGGAAGTTAGAAACCCGGGAAAGGAAACATCGTCTGTTTGGAGCCAGAGCGGCGTTAACATAATTATATACTTTAACACAGAGTTAACAACCTTCTGGCTCTCAACAGAAGACATTAGGAGAGAGAGGGAGAGAGAGAGAGAAAGAGAGAGGGAGAGGGAGAAAGAGATGAGAGAGAGAGAGAGAGAGGGGGGAGAATAAGGGGGGGGGGGTAGAGGGAGGGAGTGTGAGAGAGAGAAGAGGAAATAAAAGTATATGAAGAGAGGATACAGTGGCGTAGCGTGGGTCCAGTCTTCGGGGGGGGGGGGGGGGACTGGCATCATGGGAGAGGGAAGCCCTTGAAATATTTATGTTGCAAGAGAACATGGCTTAAGAGTGAGGGGAGGTTGAGGGAGGGGTCGTATCAATTTCTTAACCTTGTGTTTCCCCTTTTCTTTCTCCCCCATTATCTCACCCTTTTCTCTTGTTTTTTTTTTCACCATTCGATTGGGGGGGGGGGGGGGGTATCTACCACATTGGGAGAATAGACTGTAAATCTCTTTACAACTGATTGGTGGAGGTATGGTGGGAGAGAGGGAAGCAAGAGTACTGCCCTATATATATATAGGATTGTGGCCCCCAATTATTGATGCACGTGATCCGACTGCGTTGTTTATGGAGGCCATGGGTTGCGTCATAGAAAGCAATGTAGTCGATAAAGTGTGCCACAGGCGTGTTGTTGAATGCGAGTCGACTTATCACGAAAACTTAAGTGACGGATCTATAGGGAAGCGGCATGGGGGCACAGGTTTTCCGACAAAACAAAATAGTGCGTAAAAAGATGTCTATGGTGTTCCCCCTGGACATAGATTTACCTGAAAATGTAATGACCCCCCCCCCCCCCCAGCCGTTTTTTGCCTGCCTGTTAGAGATTTTGTTTGGCCATAAAATACCAGAAAATGAGATACATTTCAAAACAATTTTTTGGGGGGGGGGGGGGGGGGGTGGTGGTTGACAAAGATTTTTGGATTAAGAAAAAAAAAGCACCTGAAAAACGTTTCTTGTCATAGATTTTTTCCCCGGAATTTTGCCCCCTCCTCCTCCCCCCCCCCCCCCCCGAGAATCATGGACCCGCCCCTGAACCCGTTGATCTCTCTAAATCATTCCGGCAATGGCAGGGATGACAAAAGGCCGACCTATAGTGGCTGAAAATACACATCTCTGTACATGAAATGGGTATATGTATAACCCAATTCTACACAGGACAAGGCCGCACAATGATTAGAATATATTATAGTTATATAGCCATAATAATAAAGATTCCTCCCGAGATGGCGTAACATGCTCATATTAATAAATATATATTCCAATATTGTTAATTCAAGAGAGAACGGAGCTACTGAGAAAGAGGAGGGGTATTAAAGATACAGAGATTAACAACATAGAAAAGAGAGATTAAGAAAAATAAAGCGAGAGAAAATGAAAAGTGTGGATGAGGGATTCAGCATTCTCGTATAATAATGTTAATAAATCTGCACGCATATATCAGGGGGAACAAAAACTGAACGCCCTTATTTCAACCCGTCACCATTCCACTACAAACTAGTATCCTTTCTATCACTCTTTTTCCAACTTCCCTGTCTTACATCTCCATACATAGATCTTTTCTCTCCCCACCCTCTCTTTCCTCTCTAGTACCCCTCCCCCCCCCTCCATCTCCTGGTACTTCTGTGAAACATCATTATAGAGAACCCTGCTAAAACAAACTCTTATTATAATAAGGTGATTTACCCACATCCCACCTCTTAGAACATGTATTCTACATGTATTGTGCTTTATAACCCTGATATAACAAGGTTTCAATATACATGTAACAAGATTATTTCCTTGGTCCCAAGGAGTTTGTAATAATGAGGTTCCACTGTATCAGGGCAAACAAAATCCCCTTATTTTTTAAACCCCATCACCATACCACCATCATTTCTTTCATTTCATTACCTTACATCTATCCAGGCACGTAACAGGGGGGCGGGGCGATGGGGCGGTCGCCCCCCCCCCGCAAAAAAAAACAAAACAAAACGCAAGAGTGAAAAAGTGCGGAGAAGTGAGAAAAAAAAAGCCTAAAAAGTTGCTACGAGCCGTTATCTTTCTCTCCAAATTTGCTAAAACAGCAAAGTTTTCGCGCTTCGCACGGGAAGGGGAAACTCCCCTTTATCTTTCACTCAAATTTGCCAGAATATCAAAGCTTTCGCGCTTCGCGCGGGAAGGAAGAAACTCCCCCCTCGATCCCTGCGCCCACCTCTGTTACATAGAGTGCAGTATTGCGCCCAAATAATTGAAAAGCAGTCAGGGTGTCAAACTAACTTTCCGCCTAAAAAAGGTGCTACGAGCCGTTATCTTTCTCTCGAATTTGCTCAAACGTCAAAGCTTTTGCACTTCGCGCGGGAGGGGGAGGGGAATTTACTCCCCCTCCCTGCACCCACCCCTTGGGGAGCTCGCTTCGTGTGCTCACAACAGCTGCCCCACCCCCCCTAAAATGAAATCCTGGCTAAGCAGCTATCTCCCTTTCTCATATACATGTATCCTCATCATTTTCTTCACACTTCTCTCTTTCCCTCTCACCTTCTCTCTCTATCCCCATCTCCTTCTTCCTCTCTCTCCAACTCCTGGTACATGTACTATTATCTCTTCCTTCAAGTTCATCCCTTCATCCCTTTTATCTTCTAGATACTACATGTACAACCAACACCATGCTCACTTTTTACCATGCCGTTCGTTATCATTATAATAATAAAGTAACTTCTCGCTTAATAATCTAGACAACACACAATCAAAGTCAGTACTTTTATATGCTATAACAAAAATACATCTACAACTTCATTTGGCAAATCAAGAGTTAGATTTAATTCATGAGCAATATTCATATGTTAAACACATAAAGTCAAGTAAGTACATATTAACATATGCAGTCTTCATCATTGCCAAGTTTACAAAATGATAAATATTTACAATCAGTATCATTTTGAATGGTATATTCGATTCAGGAAGCTTGTAACAAATATTTTGAACAATAACCAAGATATATAAGATAGAATCATCAATTGATAAAATGTATTTCATATGTAAACCAAGCACTTGCAGTGGGGTTTCCTTGCATTCGATGGAAGGGTAAGTCCAAGATGTTTTGTTCTGTACATTTCCAACTACATGTACATCAAACAATTTAATATATCTGGGCCCCGTTTCAATAACAAGTTACGATGATTTTTATAAGCTACTGAAATCCTTGAATCCGATTGGCTGAGAGAAAAAATTGTCATAGAAATGGGGCAGTTGTTATTGATAACAAGTTTCTATGAAACAGGGCCCAGGTGATAAATGTAGTAGTATCTTGATATCCCCACGATAGCTTGGATCAGACCAAATAACAAGCAAAATGATAACAATTAGACTTAGTTAGGTCCATTCTTTTGTGATATTCAGTCATGTTAGAGCACAAAAATGACCCTAATACCTTAGACTTGCCTATAAATAAACTAACAATAAGTCATAATCTGTATTTGTTGTTCGTGAACATGTAGTAAATAAGAATCCTCAGATATTGTTTGAACCTGCAAAACATAAAAAGAAACTCCCAAAACTCGTCAAAAACTAAAGAGAATGGGCACCATTACCACTCAACTGCAGAAGCGTGGTACAATGGAACCGTGTTATAAAGAACACTGTTATAAAAAAAACTTTCATTATAACAAGGTAATTTTGCCAGTCCCACTTTTTTGTATTCTACTGTTTATTTAGCCCTGATATAACAAGGTTTTGATATAAAGAGGTAATTTCCTTGGTCCCAAGGAGTTTGTTATAACAAGGTTCCATTGTAATGTTCTTAGAACATGTACACGTACATGTATTAACATGTTCCATGTTTAAGTGGCCCGATTTTATCAAAATAGTTTGGCAGATATTCAAAAATCATTTTAACCTGTATATTTTACTCCCCAGAATGTAAGATTCCATTAGAGTTCAAACCCAGAACTTAAGATCATCTTTAAAGAAAACTTCATATTCCTTCTTTACAAGGACAATGTTCACCATACATGTTTTCTTCATCTTTGATACCAATGGAAATCATAGGATGAATCAAACGAAATAGCACCGTCATCATCAGTGCAAACTGTGGGTTGCATTTGTCTGATTTGGAGTCATTTAATAATTGGACATATTTTGATGAAACAGATTGGTCACAATCCTGAATAATTCAAGTTGTGACCTGAGATTTCTTTTCAGTGCAGAAGAACGTATGTATTATTATGTACTAGTACATGTACCTGGCAGAAGGAAGTTGGAAGGGGCATTCCTAATGCCCTCCTCGCATATGATGCGGTAAACAGCATTAAAAAAAAGGAGTTAATATCACAAAAACTGTCATTGCAGATGTCAAGTTACAACTTTTCATCCACCAATATCACCAACAATTTAGCTGTTTGCATTCAGGATGTGTCTTTTCGTGTCACTCCGTTTTATTAAGCTACCTTAGGGACATTTGTTGAGGGCAGCTACCCTTTTTTATTTTTAACAGTGGAACCTTATTATAATGAACACTGACATCACAATCTGTCATTATAACAAGGTAATGTTGCCAGTCCCACTTCTTTGTATTCTATTGTTTTTAGCCCCGATATAACAAGGTTTCAATATAAAGAGGTAATTTCCTTGGTCCCAAGGAGTTTGTTATAACAAGGTTCCACTGCACCTACTTCCCATTCATTTTTACATAAGACAATTTTCTATTTTACCATGTTTCTTGAGGTGGTTAAACACATCGCGTGTGAAAGAGGCTTGATAATTCTTGCACTAGAAATGCCCCTGCTAACATCCTTTTGCCAGGCACATATCATTATATGCATGTACCACATGCATTGCATTTGCATAATTCTTGGAGGGTGACAATAAACGAAAAGGGAATGCATAATTCTCGCTGAAGTAAAAATATCCCATCTAGTAGAATGAATCATCGCTACAGAAAATATCTAGTAGAATGGATAACTGCTACAGGAAATATCTAGTAGAATGAATAATTGCTACAAACAGTATCTAGTAACTGTACAAAGAATAATTGCTACATGAAAATATTGCTTAGATCATTAACCACTACAACAAAGATCATTGCGTTATTTCTTGATATTTCTTTGTTTTAGAATATTAATTTCGACCATAGGCATCAATCAAATAAAGAGTATAAATCTGTTGAGAGCCAGAGAGGTATTAACTCATATCATATAACAAACACATAATGCCCTTCTGCCTCTCAACAGACAATTTTTTTCCAAAAAGAAGAAAAAAATATATATAGAAGTTCGAAATTTGTACACAGGCCTCTATGACGAATTTGTGTACATCATTTTTCAGATGCTGATACATAAAATAAGGAATTACAGCACGTATTTCTCCACTGCTATATCAAATTTCATGTTCATATTGTACAAAATGAGCCCACCATCATCAAGTATCTCTTTACGAAACAAACAATTAGAATACAAAGAAAGAAAGGGATTAAAATGAAATTACAAGTAGTTTTGTAAATGGAAAAATCCCAACATATATGACTATCCAAATGCAGACAGACTTACAATAATCCCTTCAATATTTGATTATATAGAAATCCCTCGAGAAAATTTGGGAATTGGATTCCATTTCGATGAAAACGACGACAAAATTCATCTTTTGTATTCTTAAATGAAAATGATGAAAACCTTTACCTGCTTTTCATTCTTTAACACAGCTCAGAAGAATGTATATATTGGCAAAATGGAAATGAACATAAAATAAACCTGAAGAAGTCATAATGCACTACTTTCTATCTCCAGAATATATCAAAGCCACCACTGACGATGATCACTTTGCACTAGCTCCATCGCGGTGGAACACGCACTGTACAACTGTGAAACCAATCCTTCTTTTGATTTTGTGACCAACCCGAAAAATGTTCCACGTTCTTTGACCTCCTTCACTCCCCTGCCCCAATCGTCATCGTCCCTTCTCCTCCGAAAACTGTGCCCTCTTCTCCCGTACCTCTGGCTCTCAAAACCCCTTTCAGAACGTTGGTAATGATCTCGTCTCTCCTCTCGCTGAGGGAAATCACGCCTGGGGTGACTGCGATTATCTACATAGCTGCGGTTGCTTCTGTAATGTCGTTCATCGTTGTACCGATCACCTCTGCGATCACGAACATTTTGGTCTTCTGCACGATATCCTCCTTCGACATTTGGAACTTCCTTGTAGTGGCTGGGCCTGTGACCAAGTCCCACTTTGAGTTGATTGCCATATCCACGGGAATAATCCCCAGCAGAGCTCTGATCACGACTGTAACGCTCACTGCTGGGACCATGTCCCACTCTGCTTTCATGCTCATATCTTCCAGAGTACCGACCACCAGCCCTAGTATCAGGAAAATGCCTGGGCTTGGCTTCTTCCATTTGTGGTCTAGTTACAAATTTATCGTCATATTGTTTCCTGGGGTGGAGTGCAAGTTTATCATCCTCAACGCCTAGCGACATGTGGCTTTGAGTTTCTGTCAAACCTCTATGCTCATCTCCTGCAGCATCACTATTTGATTTCCTCTCATTTTCATTCACTTCAGTGATAGAACCACCATATTTAGCTTTGCCCACACTAACATTATCATCATCTGTGCTCTCAGTTTGGGCAGTTTTTCTTACTTCTTTTTCGCCTTTTTCATTTACCAAATGATCATCAGTTTTAACAAAACTTTCTTGATCTTCTTCACTGCTTGCCTCTACATAAGTGGAAACTGGACTCTTTCTGCTATGTTTGCCTACGGTACTACCTCCAGCTTCAAGTCTAACAGTGCGCTGGTCTCTAATGCTAGAAGGCACTTGCTTACCAATATCATGGCCCTTGCTATCCATATAGTCCTCCCAACTATCAAAAAGATCGTATGCACTTGCACCCTCTGATCCTGAGTTCTCTGTACAGGACCTGGAATCTTCACCTCCATGAGTTTTTCTCAGTCCTTTAGAGGATTCCCTAGATTTTACATGTGGATGTGATGATTTTGATAATTTGCTGTCAGAACTGTGGCTCCTGCTGCTGAAGTCGCTACTCGACCTTGATGAAGAGGATGGCGAACGTGATCGGCTTCTTGATGAGAGAGAAATGTCACTCCTGCTTGATGACCTACTGCTCTGGCTTCTTGAGGAACTTGCACTCGAGCTCCTAGAGGAGCTCCAGCTTTCCCTTCTGGTTGATGGCTTAAACCTTTTCTTACTCCTTCCACCAGAACTTCTATCACTTGATGAAGATTTGGGCCTTCTTCCAACCCTTAACGAACTACCTACACTGGGATCTTCAGAGTCCACAGAGCTGGATGAACTGAAAGACACGTCTGAATCACTATAGTCTGATTCATACTTGGGTGGTGGACTAGCTACACATCCTCCTCTCAATCGCAAAGGCTCATGGTATGATGATTGCTCAGCTAGTAATAGAAAGGACAGATCAAGACAGCTCTGTGATGTTCCAGAACTGTTGCTTGTGGAAGATGTGTTGTCAAGACAGTTCTCACTGCCATATCTGCGGTAACCACCATGGTTCTGTCCACCACTGAAACTACCGTTGCCACTGTTACCACTGTACTGAGATGACAGTGCATAGGACCTCTGACCAGCAGATGTACCTCTTCCTCCGCCTCCTCTACGATTCTGAGAGGGTCCTGAGGCACCACCTTCTTCATCTTCACTGTCAGTGTCCCACTTGCTTTTGACCTTGATGATTTCATCCTTACAAGAAGTGGAAGTAATGTACATGATAGGCGATGGCTCTTTCTTAGCTTCAACAACAGGTGCTTTTTCAGGAGGCATTGGAATATCTTTAATGTTCAAAGTGTGTGCAAGTTTTTGGCTTTGATGGTGCTCACACTCTTGTCCTTTGGTCCCTGCTTTCCCATTTTCTTTGGACTGTTCTGAGTGTACCTTTTTGTCTCCTCTAATGGATTCGGACCTGCTCCCAGAAATTCCCCTCTCACTCTCCCTTGATCTATCCCTCCTTTCCCTAGAACTGTCAGCATTCCTCCCTGTTTCTCTCCTATCTCTTTCCTTTGACCTCTCCCGTTCTCTGGATTTCCTACGACTAGGTTTTTCATGATCATGGTATTGCCTTTCCTTGCTTCTATCACTTCCTTTGTCTCTGTCATCTTTGTTCCTTTCATGTGATGTCCTTCTGTCAGAATCCCTGTTTTCTCTCTTCCTTTCTTCTTCTCTAGACCTTGGATGATCTCTTTCCCTGGATTTCTGTTTGTAATCCTCGGAGTTTCTATGCCGATCCCCATCGCTTAATCGACGCTCTTGAGTATGGCCTTCTCTATCTAGAGATCCACTCTTTCTTCTGTTTCCATCTTTAGATTCTCGTCTATTTGTATCTCTGTCTTTGTCTCCTGATCTTCTATCAACTTCTCTGTCTCTGTCGTATGATCCAGATTTGGACCTCTGTTTTCTTTCATGAAAATCAGCTGAAGTACTTCTGCTATTCCTTGATCTGTTTGGATCAATTTCTTCCCTTGATCGATGTCTATTATCTTTCCTTTCAGGAGGGGATGGAGACCGCTTGCTATTGCTCTTCTTACTCTCTCTAGGAGACCCTCTTGTTCTGTCCATCCTGTTATCAGCTGATTTTGTGTGATGACTGCGCTCCTGTGGAGAGTCATCTCTACTGCGAGTTAAACCTCCAGATTCTTTTCTTCCCCTATCCTTCTCTTCATCATTGTCACTATCTCTTGATTTTCTATCCCGTCTCCCTTTCTCCAATGAGCTAGATTCAGCTTTGAAGGAGCCACTTCTTTTCCTTTTTCTTTCTCTGATGGGCACCCCTTGCTCCTTTGGCTCTTCTTTCCTCATTTTTGGAGACAGGGATCCTGATCTCCTAGATGACTTTGACAACTTTTCTAGAGTTTCCTCTTTGGACTTTGTCTGTTTATGATCCTCAGAAGATCCAGTTCTAGGAGGGGATTCTGAGGCAGAAGAATAGGATCTACGGTGTTTCTTTTTTACTCTCTCATCAGCTTTATGTTTCTCACTTGATACACTTTTTTCGCCATGGTACTCCGATTGTTTAGCCACCTTGTCCTGTTTATGACCCTCAGAGGGTCCTTTACTGCGAGGGGACAAAGGTGCAGGAGAAAGTGATTTTCTGGATTTCTTTTTGTCTCTGTCATCTGACTTATTTCTCTCCTTTGATAAACTTCTCTCCTTCCTGTACTCTACTGGAGATTGTGCTTTTGAGTGTCGCTTACTTCTCCTTGAACTTCGGCTTTCATCTTCCCTCTTGTCGGTCCTCTCCTTGTTCCTTGTTCTCTCTTTCCCAGCAGATTGAGGTCTTTCTTCTATAGGTGATTCTACTAGCTTCCTTTCTGTACATTCGTCTTTCCTCCTAATGTGTTCTTCCTTCTCTGAATCATCTGACAGAACATCTGAAGTCTTTCTTCTTCTTCTTTCCCTCTCACTTGGTGGAGAGTAGACGGCTTCTTTTGAGGACTGTCTCTTAGGATGATCTTTATGTGGCACAAGGCTATACTCATTTGATCTGGAACGTTTCTTCCCTATCTTGATGTCCTCACCTTCATCCGAGCTTTCTTTGGGGGCTCTCTCCTTTTTACCCACAGAAGCAGACCTTGAACGTCTGTCAGACTTGGCTGGAGATTCGTCACTGATTCTGGTCTTGACATCTCTCTTTCCTTTAGAAATCTTTAGCTGCTTCAAAGATGAAGAACCATCTGAGGTGGATCTATCAGAATAATGGTCCTCTTCTTTAGTCTTTTTCTTATGCTTCCTATTCTTCGCAGGTTCCTCTGGGGACCTGGTACTTTCTGGCGATTCTGAACTCAGAACTGATGGGGACGAAACAGAAGTTGATCGTTCCTTTTTCTTTGGTTTCTTCTTCTTGTTCTTCTTTTTCTTCTTATGGACCTTCCTGGGTGGGGAAGGTTTTCTCTCAGACTCTGAGCCAGAAGCACTTACTGATGACACACTCTCAGATCTCTTCTTTGACTTTTTGTGCATTTTCTTCACTTTT
The DNA here is from genome assembly GCA_025618425.1 of Heliocidaris tuberculata. Classification (NCBI taxonomy): domain Eukaryota; kingdom Metazoa; phylum Echinodermata; class Echinoidea; order Camarodonta; family Echinometridae; genus Heliocidaris; species Heliocidaris tuberculata. The sequence continues at coordinate 23,792,472 of CM046850.1, forward strand.
TTGGATTGCTTGGATTTCTTCCTCATGGGAGAGAATGAGAGTGAATCTGCACTTTCCTCAGACACTGACGAGGACGATCTGCTTCTTTTCACTTTCTCTTTCTTGGCCTTCATCTTCCTTTTCTTATGAGACACCTCCTCTTTCACTTTTCGCTCTTTCCCTTCCTTTTTGCTCCCTTTCTTACTCTTCTTCAGTTGTTCCTCATCCGATGAGGAAATACAGGAAGATGATTCACTCTCTTTTCTGCTTTGAATCTTATCACCTTTTCGCTTTGCCTTCGTACTGTCACTCCTCTCCACAGACTTACTGTGGTTTCTCTTGTCCTTCTTGGGCTCTAATTCAACCTGCTTGTCTTCATCGCTTGAGGAGGTTTCTGAAGTATGCTTGTATTTCTTGCGGATCAGATCAGCTTTCCTGGTTTTACTCCTGCTCTTTCTTTTTGGGGAGAGGCTGCCGTTCCTGGACCGTTTTCTCCCTGTCAGTCTGCCTCCCTCTGGAGACAGCTGCTCTTTTGCATTGTCCACTCTGGAACCTTTCTTGATATCTTTGTGCTTGGGCACAGGACTCGGAGGTGAGGAAGATTCACTCTCCGAGTCGCTAGAAGATTCTTTATGCTTCTGCTTGGAGATCACCTCTGGGGATGAGCTTCTTCTCCTCATCTTCTTCTTTTTCTTCTTCTTGCCCATCTTCAGCTCCTTTTTCACCTTCATATCACCTTTCCCTTCTTCATGACCCTTGGAGTTTTTGTCCTTTTTCTTCTTCTTCTTGGATGAAGATTTTTCCCCACTGATCATTTCCCGAAGCTGTTTGGCAGACATCTGCTCCTGAGGTGACTCTTCCGATGTGCTTATAACAACTCCTTCTTCCTCACTTACATCCCGCACACTCTTCTAGCAATGAAATATGTCAGTTCATTTATAAATGGGGTGGATAATATTTGAGAGAATGATAAAACAATGATATTTATAATAACATAAATCAAAGGTGACAACAGTAATTTTTTTACAGACATTTCCAGGGGCAATAATTATTCACCAAGTTCAATAAAACCATTAGACGACCAGCAATACAAAGACAGAAATTTTCAGCCCACAAAGATATTTTGATAGGAAAGGTCCAAATTAAAATGTTTATGTTAATTCATTAATGAAATAAGAATGTTAGTAATGTATGGCAAGGAATAAAAAAAGAGAGAACATACCATTTATAAGGAATCCGCAATTCAGTCATCAACGTGGGCAGGGGGATGATAAATTAATTGTCCGTAGCAGCGTACATAAACAGGATGGCAAAATCGATGAAGAGCAAAGACGTTAAAAGTCCAGGATTACCCATCGTGTAAAACAAAGATAAACAAAATACATTCATCAATAATGGGCACAGATTAAAAATAAAGTTGAGTTCTGGTCATGGGATTGAATTGTGAAAGAAACTGTCTCAAAGCAATTGGGAAAGGTTGATTATATAGCAAATAAGAATTGATGCATGCTGTACGGTTTTGGAATCACCAAAATGATACGAAATTGACTCAATCCTGCTGAGAGTCACATGCACTGCACACAGAAATGTGTATATGGAACTACACACAAATGCTCGGCCCAAACATTTTAGCTGTTTCTTGTCATATCTTGAATGTGAGATTATTTGAAGAGGCAATTCTTTTCAGGGGACATATCTACTATAATAATCTTCCAAACTAACATAAAAAGAATGAGAAAGCTCACAAATTATTTTTTACCTTTCCCAGAACTCAACGTTCCCTTTGATGTAAGAGGGTTGTGGGCATATATGAGAACAGTTGGCAGCACAGTGCTTAGTAGTTTTTATCTGGTATAATCAAATCTTAAGACAGTAAGACACTCAATAAAATGTTTGTGTGATGGGTTCTTCCACATTTTTGTTGCAAAGTATGAAATTCCTTCATTTGTAAAGAGGCAAGCTGAGAACCAAATGGGAAGAGAACATTTAAGACCTGGGAGGTGTTTCATAAAGCTGTTCGTAAAGTTACGAACGACTTTACGCATGACAGGTACCTGTTCTTGGGTGCTTATCAGATTCTCAATCATTTTGATTCCCATCAGCCAAAGTTAAAATCCGATCTTTGTGGATTAAAATTCTTGCTGTTAAACAAACATCCGAATACAAAGTTTATTATTTGTCAAAATTGATTAGGGTTATTGGAAATTCAGTCCGATATGTTAAAACACCAGGGAAAATCTGGGATATTTCATTTAGAACAAGAACATATCACCAGTCGTGCGTAAAGTCGTTCGTAACTTTCGAATAGCTTTATGAAACACCCCCCTGGAGTGGAAAAACACTGCAAAAGTGTACTAGAATGGCACAGAACGAGATGTGTGGAAAAATGTTGTAATCAACCTCCAAAACCGAAGAAGATACCACGATAGACAGATAGATAGAAAAGAACAAAATTCCTTCCGTAAATGTCATCACAAAGCACAAGTAGAACTTGTTTCCCACTTTTGCAAGATGCTGTGATAACATCTGATTTTTTTCTGATCCAAAGGCACAATATGTCCCACAGCTTTGACATCTTTCGATCTGACCAAACTGACCCATATGTCCACAAAATCTCGGCATAGGGGAATCTGTCTATCTCACATCCGACTGGCTCACATCCTCTCTTCAACCCGTACTCACCCGTCTCGAGGGTTTCTCAAGTCTCTGTAAGGACACCAGGGCATCTTGAAAGTCAGGGTTGAGGTCTACAGCACTCTGATAGCAATCCATCGCCTTGTCCTTGTCACCATTCTCTTCACATCTGCAAATAAACAGACAGAATACAGGGCTTATAAATAACTCTACAGCTCCTGACTTGCCTGAAATTGCTCTTCCTATTTCAGGAAAAACAGAAACTTTGGGATCTTAAAGGTATCGTACAGTAGTGGGAAAGGTGGCGCTTTGGATATTTAACTACTTTGTCAGCTGGAATGGAAATTATTACATATACTGTTGTGAAATGATTAATTTCGAACATAGGTGACGTTTGTTTGAAGAAAAATGGTTTAGAAATGGCTAAAATGTCCCAAAAAACAGTGTGTGTAGCGTCGGGGTAGGTGGTCCATAGCGAGGGTATAAGGTAACCGTTGATATTCGATCATTTGAATTATTTTACTGAAAATCACTGGAATTCATGAATAGAATACCGGATTATCTCACTCATGTATCTTTTTATTGAAGCCGAACAATATGAGACTACATTTGAGCAGTTTCATGCCAACTTTCATTTTGCTACCACTACTGTTTATTACCTTTAAAGTTCACAAATTAAATTAAAAAGTTGTCAACAAAAAAAACTTTATTTGATCTGATCTAATTTGATTTGATTTGATTTGATTTGACACGGTTTACTGAATATGAAAATCATAGCAGCTGAAAGCTGAAGTAAGATTCTTTTCCATTAAGTTATTAAATATGCATACATGGTAAATATGAATCTAAAAAAAAAAAGTAATAATCAAAATTAGGCCTGTGACTGATATTCAAATATTCAAATTATTCAAACAGCTTACCACTCATCAGGACACGAATACCACTCTTCCCACTTCTCTAGTATACAAATTACCTTCTGAGGTGTTAAGTTTACCATAGGACAGTCGTTAATCTTCCAATATTCTGTTTCATATCAGTAACACGTCTGTCGTTTATCTGCAGTTGTCCAATCCATTTCTTGTGGACTAATGTCATCAACAAAATTACAGAACTAATTCAAAAATGTTAAGTTTAGATAACCTAAGGGTAAAGGAAAAGGGAGAAGGTAAGACTTGTTAGAAATACTTACTGTTTGCCTTTCTCATACAGGGTCTGACACATGTATCTATTGGCGTTCTTGTGGGATGGTTTAACCCTCAGAGCTTCAGCAAAATCCTTGATGGCCTTGGACAAGTTGTTTTGGTTTGCAAACCTGAAATCAGAACAATTAGAATAAAATGAGGCAACATTTTGTTAATATATTCAAGATTCACCCGTTGACTACTGGATTCTTTAATTCCAATATGCTTAAGCCTTACTGTACTGGGGAGGGGGGGGCCTCCCAGGCCCCCCCCCCCAGACAAATTTCGCCGCAAATTTCGAACCGCTTCATTTCACGTCACGCAACTTTCTGACTTTTTCTTTTCAAGTCTTTCGCATCTTTTGACATCAAGTTTACAAAAAATCGGTCATAAAATTACTGAGTCACGTGACCTTTTATGACCTTATGTCAGCCCCAAAACAGAGAATTTCTGAGTTTTGTGTACAAAACGAATTGGAAACTGCTTTTCCTCATGTTCCTCCTTTATCACCTATAATTTCTTCTTTAAGCTGTTATTATCATCTATTCTAACTGAATACTGGTTCATTTAACACTCTGAAAAAGCAGACCTAAAAAAAAACAATAAAAAACTTTAAGTTGAAAAACAAAGAAATACATAAGAAATTTGTAAAACAATAGAATACATAAGAATTGAAATCAGTTTCAACATTTTTTCTTATGTAATAATGTTTTAAAGGTTTATAGAGAACTTTTTGCATTAAAATTTTACCTCCAAAGCCTTTCTTTACTTGATTATCAATCAAAATGTATATTTATGCATATAATTTGCATAAATTATAACATTAAATGGAAAATCAAGATAAACATATAAGTAATAATGGAAGTGTGTTCTTTACACGATTCTCCAGGCCCGGGCAAAATTTCGCAGCGATTGGTCATGTTGCGGCCGATATCATTGATGGTAACTCTGCTATCAGTAGTAACTACCATGGTAACATCACTCAACGGCCAATTAAAATCAAGGTTTCCATGGGAGTTACCATTGATGGCAAAGTTACCATCAATGGTAAGTTTTATGCAACAGGGCCCTGGTTCCCGTAGGCAATCGGTTAAAGGGATATGGTAGACAGTTTCCATGTGCAGTAGGTCATAATTCGCTGACACAGACTTGGTGGAAAGCAGTGGAAATATCAATGAGTGTACAAGTCTCGCACACAGTAGACCCTCTGTCCAGTGAAAAAATACCCACTGGTCTCTAGGAGAGTCTTCGGTTGAGGGAAATGTAAGATAATGACTTTACCATACGGGGTGATGGTCGAAAATGCAGAGCATCACATTAGGCCTATTGGTCATAAAACTGAAGTTCACTCTGGGTGATTGACAACACCTGTTATTGGTTAAACACCCGGATGGTGTCAAATTCCTCATAAGAGCCCACTACTATGGGTCGTCAATAATTCTTGTTTCCAAATTCAAGAAAACACATCATAACTGAAATACATGTATTTGGTGGCTCTATTATATGATTAAACATGACTGATCTTTTTTTCAATAAATCCAAATTGGTTGCTTGAAATAGAGCATTAGATAAGAGTCTTTTTATCATGGGTTTGTACATTAACTATCATCCTTCACTTCTACAGTTGTACATGTATCCCCTCCTTCTTACTCCTTGTATTCATCTTCTCTCTCTTTCATTTTCTTTTTCTTAATCTATCTATTTATCTATCATCAAAATTACATCTCTTTTCTTGAATTCATCCTCTCTTTCTTGCTGATCTCCTTACATCTTCCATTCTGCCCATACAAAGAAATATGAAGATCAGTTACATGTATTGTAACTTGTCATCAATAAGAAGTCTTATTAAAAGGGGGCCCAGCTGATCGGAATGTCACAATTACCAAATGTACTTACAAAGCACCCCTTGCAACGAGGCCTTCGACGTTCTCAGCATCTATCTCCAGGGCTCTGTTCAGCTGCTGCATGGCTTCCAGATGACGATTGGCTTTGAAATGCTCCACTCCTCTTGCCACACTGTCAATGGAATAGCATCACATGCGTATTAAATCTACGTACAATGAAACCTGTACATAAAGACCACTAAAGGGAGAAAAAAAAGTGGTCTTCATAGGCTGGTGGTCTGTATGTCCAAGGCCCTGTTTCATAAAACTTGTTATCAATAACAGTTGCAACAGATCTAAGACATATTCAGCTCTCAGCCAATCAAATGCTATGAATTCAGTAGCTTATAACGGTCATTGTGACTTGTTATTGATGACAAGTTTTATGAAACTGGGCCCAGGTTCCTTCATTGTTTCAATGGAAATATTTGTTCAATGGGGAAACAAACAAATGTGGTCTTTATAGGCAGGTTTAACTGAGTAATAACATGGGTTGATAGATGCTACATGTACATGTTTTAACCTTCAAATTGTCAACTATGTACATCATGTGGCAGTGAAATGGCTTTTACGATTTCTCTGACTAATTAGAAATCTATTTTTCTCTACCTTGAAATATATGAATCAAATATACCTTGCACTGAGAGGCTCCAGTGGAAATTATGAATTCTCTGAGGTGACTGGCATAGCACTACCATATTTTCTGAGGGCCGCAGTCCCAAAGAAAATAGTAACTATTTCTGGTAAATTTTACATCTGTTATCTTCTACACTAACTTTGTAACGTAAGGTCATACAGGGGAATCGACTCCGAACAATAGCGAGCTTTCGATTTCTTCTCCGAACGACTTCTGCGACGAGTCACCAGAGCGTGGAGACGTCGCACAGGCCAAGTCCGTTCACTTCGCGTTATACGCTTTCGATCTCTCACGACGGTGTAGGTCGCACTTTCATCCATATTTTGAGCTTGTATGACGTCATATATATGAACGTTCGTGCTGAATCTAGGACGACGGCAAAACCAGGGTGCACGCGTCCTCGATTTGGCTAGTGGACAAGGGAGACGACGTGACGCATGCGCAGAGCTTCAAAATGTGGTTCGATCGTACCAGTCGACTATGTCGACGTGCAAATCGAAAGCTCGCTATTTATGATCAGTCTGCGAACCTCTATGATACTTTGAAAATCACAACTAAGTTACGACTTACCTCTCCATTGCCCATTTATGAGACTGCCATTTCCTCAGGGCTTCTGCATGCTCCTCCGTGGGGAAATTCGAACTAGAAAGGTTTTAGAGAAAAAGAGCGAAAATCAATGAAATACATGTAAGTGAGAAGGGAGCATGTCTCAGAATTATATCTTACAGAGTGTTTGCTTACATGCCTTGTATTACATTAACTGAATTGTGTCCACAGTCCTGCACAGGCAGAAACTTTCACATGAAACTGGAATTGCTAGTGGCTGTGGTTTGTGAAGCAAGACATTTTTGCAAAAGCAAAACATAAGTGCAATAGTAATTCATCTATTTTTGCAGCATGACATTTTCAGGAATCTGTATAGCAGGTACATGTAAGTGTGTAAGTGTTATTTTTTCTACAGGGGTTAGTTGATTGATGATATATTTTACCTGACTGCTAAGAAAGCAAGTAAATATACATATAGATAAGCACCCAGAGGGATCTATGGATCTCCTGGGTTACTACTGAGCCATCAGGCCTGGTCTCAAAAAGCAGGTTAATTGTCCATGGGGTGGGGATTTGTGGGCGGTGATATGACAAATACTCCGGTGACAATTGCTTTGTGCTTTATTTCATCAAGAGCATAGGATTAGGGTAAGGGTTAAAATTGAGTTTAGGTTAGGTTTATGGTTAGGGTTTGGGTTAGGTATAGTGCTGGGTCCACTGTTGAAGTAAAGAATTTGGTTACCGTAGAACAGCAACAGCAATTGTCACAAGAGCATGTGTCATACAACCTCACTTGCAGATGATTAGTCAAAGTGACTCACCTTTGTAGGGCTGGCATGAGGGAAGGTGGGTTTGCATCGTCGATGGCCAGCATGTTGGCTAGGCAGGATATGTTGTAGGGGTTGTCAAAGCCAAGGGTGTTGTCAAGCATCTCATCGTACAACTCCCTCGTCTCTCGCTGAGTTTGGGAGCGACGGTAATGCACAGGGAGATCACTTTCACTGATGATTCCCTGGAAAATAAGAACCATCACATGAAAATAAAACCCGAGTAAATGGTTTTGAGCTTACTGACATTTATATCTTGCCATTCACGGTTAAAGATACATAGATAGATAGATAGATAGATAGATAGGAAGAAAGAGGGAGCGAGAGAGAGAGAGACAGAGGGAAAGGAGAGAACAGCAAAAAATGTGATCGATCAGGCAATTGTTCCAGCACTTTACAGATGACAAAGAAGTGAACACTACTGACTTATGACAGTTACAACGGTAACATATGACATAGAGTTTTGAAAAAAAAATAATTTTAACAGTAACTTTAACAGACTTTTGTACACTTCTCAGTGAAATTTAGTGTTTGGATTGCGGAAAATACAACACACTTTCCAGGATTTCCTGTACATAAAGAAATTTGTATCTACTCTTTTACATTAATCTTCAAATTTTGACCTCATGGTTAGTCTCTCTATTCCTTGAAAAAAGATTTTTGAACTTGAAATGTAGGGATATTTATGAGATTTCGGTACATTGTATAGGCCACTTACAAGTAGGCTTTCCTCGTTTTGATCTCCTTGGTTGATCATCGTCAAGATCACCTTCTCGTTGGCTGCATCCGTCTTCACCACTCGGCAGCGAACCACATCCCCAGCCCGGAAGTCCTCCAGCTGAGCTTTCTGGGAGTACCTGTCCCCGAGCTCTCCTTTTGGAAGCAGGCCAACAATATCACACTCTTGAAGGTACCGGACCTCTTTTCCGCACAAGCACACCACCTGCACAAACATGCCAAAGTCCTTGATGGCCACGATCGATCCCGCAATGATATCGCCGATACAAAGGATCTCAAACAGTCTTTTCCGGGACTGGTCGGGGGGAACGACCATGAACTGTTCCATTGGAGGGAGAGTAGCATAGTAATCGAGGTCCACGGTGTCCTGAACATTTGGTAATGTAGAGGGCTCTTTGTCTGCTGCGGTCGCTTTGTACAGAATGTCTGCTTTCTTTGATATGAAGTTCTGGAGTCTGGATACAAAGCCATTACTGTAATTAAAGAATGAAATTATGAAATTAAGAAGGAGACAGAGTTATTGAAAAGGCAAACTAAACACAAAAAAGGTAAATTTAATTAGATTTTGCAAGTTCGCTTTTAGTTCCTATTTATGTTTGATTCTAACCATCATCATCATCATCATCATCATCATCAATATGAATCATCACCCTCGGCCTTCCGCATCATCGTTTAAGTTCAATTTAAGTATTTAACCATCATCAGATCGTGACAATCAGGATCATCAATCAAAAGTAGAGGTGCACGGCTGATTTGGGAGACTCTCTCCAAGTTGGGAGACAGTCTCTGATATTGGAGACTTTACTAACAAGAGGACAATAGAAACAACACCAAATACAAGGCACTTTTTTCAGCCAAATTTTTTCCCTCAGAAATCAGAAGCCCATTTGTTTTGTGTGTGGATCATAACAAAAAATGTTATGAAAACAAAAGTAGATGGTGAATTTTTAAAGTAGATGGTCAAAAGGGGTACTTTTTCATGAGGAATCTGCTTATCACATTTTCATTTTGAGCCAAGCTGGGTAATCCCTTTGCCGCAAATGTAAACAAAGAAAATTGGTCTCCTAAATGGGAGACTGTCTCCTAAATAGGCCATAGGCATAACAAATGTTGACATAAGTCTCTGATAATAGAGATGGTCTCCCAAATAGGAAACAGTCTCCAATATTGGCCGTGCGCCTCTACTGATCACCATCAGCAGAAAACAACATTGTCATCAAGTATCATCATTGGTAATCAATCATCCTCACAACCATCATGACCACACCACGTAATACTATAGTGGTCATATTGACCACTACGCGGGACGAATGCAAAAATACTAGTCATTTTCTATCGCATGTACTTAAGGTATGGGGGAAAAAATTAGATAAATATTTAAAATACTTCCTTTCAAATTCAGCTCTTTAAAATCTCACTCCTACCTTAAATGGCCGTTAGGAAGAACTTCTGATATTTCCAGCAAAATCCAAAGTCAAAATCATGTCCAAAACCTAAGAAATCCCCGCCAATTTTTTTCGCGATCGCATGTTGTTTTCCTGCTGCCGATGTTTTTAGACTAAATCGGCCAAAAAAATGTTGTCTACGACGAAACTCGGTATCGCGTGCACATCGATCTCTACGATCGCACACACGTAGAATCGGGACTTACGTGTGCGTGATAGGAACCGAACTTATAACGACCGAATTTTTTAGCGGGAGATGTCAGCGCTCGCGGCGATCAGGAAATGTACACGATGACTTGCGATACCCCGTTTCGCCAGAAGTGACAGTAAATTACGGATTTCATTTTTGGAATTATCTTTTCCAACATCGGTGAGTTGAATTTCATGAATATGTTGGTGTCGTTTTTTGTAAATTAAATGCCGATTATGAGTGAATGTTGGTGACTTTTGTGCAGTGGTGTTTTGAAAGTGTCGAGGTGGATGACTGCCTAGAGTCTACACACTAAGTATAGTAAAGTCGCTATGAGTGATCATGACTATATATGATCAACATTCTCATGACCACATGCATCAATTACCATCAATTCAATTATGATCAATCACCATCAATCATCATGATCATCATGATCAGAAATCAAGTTACATCATCATCATCATCATCCTCATCACAACAATGATTCAGATATCAACATAGTCAATAGTCAATAATTTGAACAGTCAACTCCCATTTGTTTGCATTCTATTATTTCTAATTCCAATGACATGAGCACCATCTTCTTACTTTTTCAACAATTTTGTCTTTGAGTTTGAAGGCAGGTCTTCAAACCGTTCATGCAGCTCCCTTGGTACACCGAGAGGTAAAATCTCTGGCGAGGTGTCCGATTTTGATGACTCCTCAGTACTGGAGTCAATCGTTGTACGCGATTGCACATGAACAAGATCTCGCATTGTCCCCGTTAAACGTACGCCGTCTTGGTAGGGTGCCACCGGGGTCGTGTCGGGGTGATTCGCACTCGATTCCCGCTCGTCGCATTCTTCGGCTTTTATATCAGCAGGCTGTTGTTCTTCATTCTCTTCATCGACGAAAGCAAACTTTTCCTGTTGATGTTTTTCTGTTAGTATTGAAAGATCCTGGCCATGCATACGCACGGCTTGCTGATACAAACTCCGTTGCATTTTACGTCAAAGTGGACGACAACTGCTGGCGAAAATTCTGATTTTCTAGTTCATCGCGCAATTAATTTCATTTCGCGTGCATCTTATACATGCAGCATTTTTACAGGAACTACCTATAAAAGATAGATAACTTAGTCGATTCGTAAATGGTATTTCGTAGTCTTTCGTAGTTTACAGTAGCGCGAATGTACAGTATACTACGTAATTTGCTAGCTCTCTGGGATAAGTAAGATATCTTGCGCTAAATGCCCTACATATGATTGCACAGGCTTTTCAGTAATATGTAGATTCTTGTAAAATAATTTATTTATACGCTTAAAATTCTATAAAATTCATCAATTAATATTCTTTTAATACATTAAATACTTTTTTATAGTACAGTGATGTATGTTTCAAAATTTCTAAGGATATATCATATGCATTATTCTGTAAATTAGTTGAAAAAATCAAAGGATGATGTTTGACACGTCGAGAAGAAGAAACACTACCTTGTAACTCACTTTTATAAGACTTAGAGGCCATTACTGATTCCCTAGATTAGCTGTTTCAAGTTTTAACTATGGTATGTACAGTAAAATGTCATCAATTCAAATTTGATCAAAAGATGATGGTGTTTAAATGGCACCAGTATTAGAGATTCCCATAAAACCAATTGTTCAGTTCAGTCCCGAACCTTCATTACCGTGTTTGTTTTGATTGAGTTGACACAAATTTGTATCGTATTGTTAGATATTTTCAAGTACTAAGTATTTCCTTGGCAGTAAAGTACTGTGTCTGAATAAGGTAAAATATGTTAATAATGGCCATCTCGTGAAATAAGCCACCGGTCATCGAGTGTGTACACACACTGCCGTGTAAAGTCAATGGAGGATATGAACCCTCATAGACATTTACACGCAATAAACTGCATGTACAAAGTGAATGCAGGGTGGCTTATTTCACGAGAATGCCTTAATAATGAATGAAATATGGATTATATCGTGGAATAGGAACGATCGACTCATTATTGACAGGAACTGAGGAAGTGTGCACACACTCGTGGAAAGGAAATTAATAAATTAAATGTGTAGTCCGTAGAGAAATGATCAATGCTTTGGCTCGGGTTTCCTATTTCACAATAATGCAGAAATACATATTTTGTATTTTGCATTTCATATCAACGGTTTGAGTAAATTTGTGTGTTTCAAAGCTGTGGTCACATTTCAAAAATTTTATGTAAAGATATGTTACCAAAAATGAAATTAATTAAGATTGCCACAAGCTTTAATTCGTGAATTATTACTGATCAGAAGTGTCAAAAAACTTTTCATTAAACCTGTTTTATTGATCAGCAAGATATGAAAACAATGAACACAAATTATCAGTTACTGGCTTTAGGATATTTAAATGAATCATTTGATTTCATTTTGCTAATAGGACTTCTCAAAGTTTTCAGATGGAAACTTTGATGTCAAGGACTGGGTGAATGCTGCATTCAGGGCTCAGAAAGACTCCCCAGAACAGAAAGATGTAAGTAGATGTCAGTGTATCGAATGCCCCTTTTTGGGTAGGCATGTATGATGCAAGGGCACTTTTGCACCATTTATATTCATACTTTCCTGACACTCACGGAACCATCACTGTGTGTGGCTGTGTCAATTTCGGCAGTAGTCACACCCTCTAAGTTGAAGAGGTAAAAACACCAATATAATCAGCAAAATTTTGAGAAAATACTTTCTTCTACATTTTATGACGATAGAATATCAGATTTCATGCCAGATTCTGGATTTGCATCAGTATGGCTCATGACTCTTGGGGCCTGTTACATGGGCATAAGTTAATCAGTCATAGTATACCGGAGGCACACACAAGTAGTTAGTTTCATTTAACTATATTGTATTAGTAATATTTTATTTCATTTTGTTGCTTTTAAGCTATTGGATGTACCATGTATACTGAGTTAGACAGACCACCTGTGCGCTTAGAAATGCCCGTATAAAGCGCCCTATAAATATAATTATTATTATTATTATTATTAAGGTAAGAACTAAAAAAATTAATATGAAGGGGAGCCTGTTAGGGATAGAAAAAGTTCAATGATACTACTACTACTACTAATAATGATAGTGAACATTTATACCCCACCATGCCTGTAAAAAATTTGACACTCCTGGCGCAGTGTCACTTGGCATTGAAAGCTGATGAAATAATTTGTGCGATGATCCATGCAATGCTCTTTTATTTCTTGCATCACAGGCCCATGCAGCAACACTTGTCATGAAGTTACAGCTCTTCATTCAAGTAAGCATAATAGACTATGTGCCATCACCTATTGATTTGTTCAGGAGAAAACAAGTTCATGTACATTAAAATCAAAGTTGTAAAGTGTATTCTCAAACCTTCAGCTACCAATATTAGCCTGAGTGAAACAAGGGGCATGACTTCATTATGTTATCATTTTACGATGCATTGTGTAAGTACTTTAGAGCAATGGCTCAGTGAAAGGAGCAGTGGTCTTGATCAAGAGGTTGCTGGTTCAAAACCAAGATAATGTACAAGCTCTTTGGCAACATCCTCTATTGCCTAGTCCTTCAGATAGTACTTTTACAAAGGAGCTGCATCCTGATGCTTATCATGCTTGACTGCATTCAGAAAAAAAAAAAAAATCAATAAGTTGTTGGGTGACTACAGCATGTTATGAATACTTACAAATTTGATTTTAAGTAGCGTAGATTATGATTAAATACAGGGTCATTGGGATGGTACATTGCTCATAAGAACAATTTATCTGTATGCTATGTGCAATATCAACAATTAGAAAGAAGTCAATTTCCTCTGCAATTTCTTCCACGTCTCTCTGCTTAGGAGGTAAATAACTCTTTGGAGGAGACGAGTCAGCAAGCATTACAGAACCTACCTCGTGTTCTCAGAGATGTGGAGGCTGTAAGACAAGAAGCGGGCTTCCTCAGAGATCAGATGCAACTTGTCAAAGAGGACATCAAGAAGGCAAGTCTTTGAGGCCTTTCTCTTTCTCTCCCAGGGTGTCTTTGTATACATGTGTCTGTCTTTTGACGTTTTTTTCTTCATATTTTTCTCCCTTTCTCTCTCTCTCTCTGTTTCTTTGTGTTTTTCCTTCCTCCTTCTAGATATCTTTCATTTTGTGTCTCTGTCTCTCTATCCCCCTCTCTCTCTCTCTTTGTTTTTCTCTCTATCTGTTTCTCTTTCTCTGTTTCTCTGTTTTTTTTCCTTCCTCTAGATATTACTCTTTGTCTGATGCTGTCTCTCATTTTGTGTCTCTTTCTTTCTATTCCCCTCTCTTTCTCTCCTTGTGTCGATGTCTTTCTCTTTGCCTCTTTCCCTCTTGCCCTTATCTTTGACTGTCTACCTGGGGGTCGTTTCATCAAATCAACTCCATGACAGTCATAACTTTGTCGGCGATCTACGGAAATGTCATGGACTTGACAAACTTTTTCACGAAGACATGATAAACGACAACTCAATGATATCGATACTCATTGGCTAAAAAAACATAGTCTATATCACAGTCCATTGGATTTATCGTCAATTACCCAAACAGACTTTGAGGCTCAGTTTTCTCCAAACTGTTCCAAAATGTCAAAAAAGGCAGCGAAAATTAATACTGGTGATACAAACATCCTGTTTACATGAAAAGATGTGTTACTTATGGCATCTTAGAATTTATAAAATTGAGAAAACTTGAGGATGCATTTGCGATGTACGAATCTAGATTTGTAAATAAGAGGATACCGTAATTGACTAATTATGGAAAGAAGACCCAAATCGTGTACACTTTAGAGAAAATGATTAAATAAAGATATTTTATGACCCAATTCTTAATATTCAGTTATAAAAAATACATTTCATATTTATATCTAATTATGAAAAATAAAGGTAAAATACATACATGATAAATTGTCGTCGTTTAAGTTGGTCTGTATATGCAGACTGTTCCGTTTTAGACGCTTTTTCTATGGTAGACCGATGTGGGTATTTTTAATATTAATCTCACATACTTGTTGGGGGTCAAGAAGTCATAAAAACATAATGTCCGTCTGTAAAATATTATAATAAAAAGATTAGTAAAACTATTTGATAAAAAGAATGATAAAGTAATGTGCTTGGAGAGCAGGAAATAATTTTCTCTTAGCTTACATTTTTCATTTTTTTGCAGCCCATAGACTAACTAAAAGCTGGCTTGTGATGGCGTTCTAAAAAGATATGACATGTTTGGAGTACCGACAAGTCACTTGTCAGGGAAGTTGTCGCTGATCTTCGCAAATACGGCTTTGTGAAACGGTTAGCGGACAAGTTGAGCGACAGCGTCGAAATGTCGCTGATCTTGTCGTTATGACGGTTTGATGAAATGACCCCCTGGTATTGCTACAATAGGGCCATTCTCGGTCATGTGTGTGACAGAAATCCTGAGAAATAGTTCTTTTAAACCTAGTTTTCAACCTAATTCAAACCTACATTTCTTGCCTTTCCCTTGGAGTTCAAGTTTCCACTTTTTATTGCTGTATGGTGGCATTGCTCTGAACAGTTTGAAAGCAATTTTCCATAAATAAGTGAGCATTCATTTCTTTTAGAGGTGAAAATCGGGTCGGTCACGTGGATGACCACTCAACAAAAGGCATTTTTAAATGTCACTGTAAAAACATTATGGTTGGGAAATGACTTTTCCTTGTCAAAGAAAAGGAAATCTTTTTCATGTAAGAAAATGGTAATATAAAAAAATCTATAAAATGTAATCTTATTTTCCGGCAATGAGGCAATATTAGATGGTCACCATTGTGTGACCGATAGTTTCACTTTACAAAGAATGGCCCAATAATTAGAACACTGAGATGTAACTGGGTTAGTAATACACTTTGTAGCGTGTAGCGCACTTTGAGCAGTAACAATTGGAAAGGGACTATATCATTATTATCATTATTATCATTATCATCATTATCATTATTATGATGTAGGTAGAGGAGGATACATCTGAGTCCATGAAGATGCTGCTGGAGATTGATACCATCAAGTCTAGGATGAAGGCTGCATCAGATGCACTACAGGCAAGTGACCCAAATATCCATCATGGGAACATTTGTATAGAGTAATACTGTTTATGAAGATTGCAGAAAGGAGACGAGAAAAGCAGTCTCTATATGCCGGTGGTCTTTTAATACATATTTTAATGAGAAACACTGCTCAGAGGAAACAAGATTGGGTTCTTGTAGTCATGGTATCTGTCTATAAACTTAAGATGGTTATTGAAAGCATTTCTCTGTTTTACAATACACTTATCAGGGTCCAAGGGCAGATGATCGAGATTTAGAATGACCCCCCCCCCGAAATATGAACAATAAGTCCATGATTATGAGATGTAGCATGATTTTAAAAAAAGAAGAAATTACCCCCTACAACAATGTTCAACACCAATGTGTCTGGTACACACAGATAGTTCTTTGCTTAAATGTCTATACATGTATGTATGTGTATTATAGTTATTTTCACCGTGTATGTAGATGTGATTGATTTGACTGATGTTACTTGTACAGGAAGCAGATAACTGGACCACTTTAATGGCTGATGTAGATGAAGTCTTTGCTAGTCAGGATGTTCAGATGGTAAGTCAGTCTCTTCCCCTTTCTCTTTCTTTTTTTCGTCAACTCCTCTTTGTTTGTTTTTTCTCTCTCTCTCTCTCTCTCTTTTGTTTTTAAAACTTTTATCTTGATCTTCATCTTTGTTTCTTCCCCTTTATCTGCCTCTATATTTTCCTTAATTCCTTTCTTATTTATCATTGTCACTTTTTCTTCTTTTTGTTCATCCTTTTCTCTGTAGAGAACTATCCTGTGGTCCTTAGGAATACTACAGCCAAATTTCCGACAAGTAATTACCCCCTTGTCGATACTACATGTCCCAGAAACCCTTCTCATACTTCTTCATCTTTATATTCTTTCTCCATTCAATTCTTATTCTTCCCTTACTTCTTCTTGTTCTCCGTCTTTTGCATTTCTCACATTGAACTTGATTGTGTTTCAGCATGATATTTGCTTGTCTGTTAGAATATTGATTTATAGTATAATAATGAGTTATTGATTGTATTCTTGTATCTTGCCTTTTAAAAGGTTTCGTGATTTTTGCAACATTTATTGAAGTGATAAATGCAGATAAACTCAAAGTGTGTTTCTGTTGCCAGGATATTTACAGGTTATACTAAACTTTTCCATGGATGTTCTTTCTACCATTTGATTAGCCAGCTTCCATGGAGATGGACTAAATTGTATTGTTTTAATTGATTCCTTTCGTGACAAACCATTTTAACCTTCCTATTATGCTCTGTGTTTCATCTACAGATTGCTGACAAGCTACTGGCAATGCAGCATAGTTTGGTAAGAATATAAATATACAATTTGTCAAAAAATTATTTTATAATTTCTTCTTAAGATGTTTTTCTCATATTGTTCTTTAATTTGTACTAAAGCAATTTTGCATCCAAATTATGAAAGGGTTTATAATCTAGTATTACCGTTAATGTGTGTCTGTGCTGTTCTACATGTTGACCCATTGCCTACGGGAACCAAGTAGTCCCTGTACTAAGCCTATGGGAAGTAGAGAATTCAGTAGTCAACGGGTTAAAAGATCTCATTTAGAGATGATTGAAAAAGATGTGTCCATAGACCCCTCCCTACCTATGCGTCCCTCTCACTCTACACTGTATGACTTTGGTCAATAAAAAAACTTCTTCCTGTGATGTGATACGTATAGGTTCAACTGTAGAGACATTTATGAAGAGAACTGTGCTAGTATGGAATGTCAGCTAATAATTGTTTTCAACCTTTGGCCTAATTTTTTGTTAGGGCTTGTACAGTTCCACATACAGGCATTCATGTAGTGTTTATCTTTTTCAATTGTCTGTAGAGCATGTTAGCCCACTGTGGAGATTATGATGAGAGATGCCAGAGTCTGGAGGTCTTGAAGAATCGTCTAGAAGCCCTTCTTAGTCCTCAGCTTGTTAGTGCCTTCAACTCACATTCTTTAGGTGAGTTGTGGTCTGCCAATTTTTTTCTCTTGCTACATGGCAAGTCCACCTAAGAAAAAAAAATGTTACAAGTCTTTCAATACTGTGTTAAACCTCTCTAAAGGCTCACTCACTTGGGAAGCTGTTAACAGCACCATTTTTTTGATGACGTAATGACATACTTAGCGTCATGCTTTACACTTCGGGATCTTATGACATATAGATAGTGAGTACGCATAGGACCTATGTCGTGTACAGCTACATTTTTCATCCCCATTTGCCATTAATTTCATACTTCGTCATTGAAAACAAGCCCTAAAACTACTTATTTTGTGCAGAAATGGCTTCATTCCAAGAAATACAGTCCAATTTCATTAGCCAATACTTTGTATGTTAAAAACTCTCTAATTCAGAGGAATAAGCCCGTTTGTAATTACAACATGTGCATGCGCAGGTAAAGGACATTTGTACCAAGTACACTTGTGACCAGCACCACAAAACCACCAAAAAGTCGCACTGTGTGATTTTCACTTAGAGCTCAATAGAGGTGCTTTTGGTTGGCATGATCAAATTTTAGTTTTGGGTATTTCCTGAAAGACTATATTTTTTTCTAATTAATTAAATGATTTGGAGGCACCAAACAATCTAAAAAGTGGTATTTTGGAAGGATTTTAGTAGACCTATGTTTGTCTTCTCTGGATTTTATTGTATGAGTTTTCTTTTTTTACAACCCTGAATACTTGTCTCATGTTGATCTCCCATAACTTTAAAACAGAGTAAGTTCTTGAATTGATACTTGTTCACTATAATGAACAGGATGTGCTTTATTTGTATGCCAGGTTTTAGGACAATCTGATAATTCCTTCATATAAATTTCTATTGAGTTCTAATCCTCCTTTTGTCACCTTTGCACAATACATGTGTACCTCTCAAGTCAGAGTGCCTCAATAGACTGCAAACTTTAAACCCTTATTTCTCAAAGGTAACATTTTATGGGACTGGACGTTATTCTTTTGTAAAGTGGGTTAGGAACATCCAATGCAAATGAGTTGTATATCATTTTAAAGCTGAGAATCTCCTCTTTCAGAATCAGACCTTAATTAAAAAGTCATATCTGGCAACTTTTTGGTGGTTTCGTGGTGGCTGATCACAATCGACCTCTATACCCTTGTCAAAGAGTGTGCACACTGATGCGCACACCAATGCGATTTTAGTTGTTAAACAAGTGAAACTCGTCGTTGACTTTATTGTTCATAAAATCTGCATGTGGTATTGACCATAGTCAATCATCCATATACATGTACATAGTCTTCCCATGTCTCTTCGCCCTATCAGTGCAATAAGGGTTAAGTATATATGTATTTGAATAACATGCTGTTCTAATGTTCACACACATTGGCAAACAGCACCTCAACAATTCAAGGAAAATATATACCTATGCTAAAAAATTACCATTTCTTCTATTAGTATGATCTTATGTTTATCATTATCCATTTCATTTTGTCTCAGAGGCTGCACAGAGATATGTAAAGATCTTTAAAGATATGGACAGACTGTCACAGCTGAGGAATTACTACTACAAATGCCACAAGGTAAATAGTAGGTTGATATGTCCTTCATGAAGTTATGTTTAAATGATGAGTTAACCTTGTGTTGTCAATAGTTGGTGGGTATGGGAACAATTTGATTTAAAGGTGATCTTGAGTGCTGATAAAGATAAAATCATTTTTTTATCGAGTCAAGCTGAAATTGAACATTGGGTGTCCAATGAGAACTGTGTGCCAAAGACATTTAGTGTTTGATAAAATTAATAACTTTCTCTCTCTCTCTCTCTCTCTCTTTCATTGTCATATTGTTATTCCTCCTTCACTTCCCATTTCCTTTCAACCCCTCTCTCTTTCTCTTTCTCTCTCGCTCTCTGTCATTAATGCCCCCGCTCCCTTTCTCTCCCTCTCTCTCCCCCTCTCTCCCTCTCTCTCCCTCTCTCTCCCTCTCTCTCCCTCTCTCTCCCTCTCTCCCCCTCTCTCTCCCTCTCTCTCCCTCTCTCTCCCTCTCTCCCTCTCTCTTCCCCCTGTGTTTAATCT
Source organism: Heliocidaris tuberculata (assembly GCA_025618425.1). NCBI lineage: Eukaryota > Metazoa > Echinodermata > Echinoidea > Camarodonta > Echinometridae > Heliocidaris > Heliocidaris tuberculata. The sequence goes on from CM046850.1 coordinate 23,812,608, forward strand.
TATTGTACAGAGTTCCTTACTCCTTCAGTGGCAGCAATTGCAGGAGACCAACAGAGAAAAGGCCCTTGCAGAATGGCTACCAACATTCTATGAAACATTGCTTACAACATGGCACAGAGAGGTAAGATAGTGGTACAATAATATAAACTATTTCATATGGGTCATGTTTTTCACACACTTATTGTTTTCTGGTGATACGGTCCCTAATATCTCTTAACCACATGTACATGTACATGTGTATTACTGTGTCAGGATGTGCAAATGTATGGTAATGCACTCGAAAAATAAAACTCCTGATACCTTGAGAAAAATTTTGGACATTAAAATTAGAATTTTGTGGCTGAAATTTGAATGACCGTTGACCCAATCCTGACCTTATACACACAGGTGCAGTGGTGTGATCAGGTCTTCCCTGACGCAGTCCCCATGGTGTGTGAGCTCCTAGCCCAGACCCTGTCCAGTCTCCAGCCATCTCTACCAGCCTGTATGGACTCTGCCCTGCAAGACAACGCCCTTCTCAACCTTATTGATCTCCGTCAGGTAATTCACATTTGCTTCTAGGTAATGCGACATGTGCTCTAGCGACAATTACTCTGGGCTATATTTTTGCCAAAGATATAGAGTAAGGTCTAAGGTTCCAAATTTTAGTTTATATATGTGAAAGGAATGCCAGATTGCAGCTACATATGCCCTACAGTTTTATTCTTCTTTGTTGACCGTATCCCTGCAGAGCAATCTAAGAAGTCAGTACACATCGCATACGCACAGCTGACCATTGCTATTGGTCATAGCTGTTGCACTTATAGACGTTGTTGGAATTTTTTTGCTGGCTCAGCATTAAAATTCCTTTTCTAGTATTTTGCTGTTTATCAACTGAAATCAAAGAAATCTGATGAAATGTTTGTAGGGGCTTCACCAAAATTGTACATGAGCTTTACCAGACTTGTGGATGAAATTGTGCATGTATATACATTTTTACCTATTCTATGTAAACTGTGTTTGTCTGTTTTCATTGATCTACAGATCACATTGCGATTCATCAAAAGTTTAGAAGGAGCTATACAATCAGTGACAGGTTAGTCTTTAAATTTTTTATTTTGCAAATGCAATAAAATTTATATTTCAATCAATTGCCAGTTCTGTAAACTATGGTAAATCAAAAGTATATTTTCTATTTCACTATTTTCTTTTTTATGAATGACCCCATCATTGGTTGATTACTCCCTACGCACAAAATCCCCAAGTGACAACATGGCTGCTATGCAAGTGTTGTCATTATTTCAGATATTTACAGGTGCCCTTAAATTTTGTTTTTCATACAGATACACTAGTTGGCGGCCATTTTGAGGACCTTGTACATGCCATCCATGCTCCCTACATCCCATATCTGATTCGATATGGTTACTACGAGGAAGAACACTTACTCCAAGAGCTCTCAACTCTCAACATGGCAAGTTGTACCACTTTAGTACCCACCCCATCATTGATTGTAACTATGTTACATAATAGCATTGTGTTATGCTGTGAGACCTATATCAAAAGGCCACTCAGGTGTAACATCAAACTTTGACTTCTTTTAAGAATTGTGGTCAGGATAAAATGGAGTCAATAAACGTAGTATGTAGTCAGTGAACAAGTGCAGTCAAAAGGATGAAATAAAAGAATGTTAGAAATAGAAAAGCTCTTTAACAGAATTTAGGTGAAGATTTTGGATTAGAAAATGCAGAAAAGAAATAAAACTTGATTTAGGCTATGGAAGATAATTGTAGTGTACATGTTTGTCATTTTCTTATCTCTTTTTTTTTTACCACAGGAAAAACGAGACTTGATAGACTGTGCGCAGCTGCTATCTGGTTCACTCAATAAGATATTCAAGTTGACAAATGAGGTAAATATCAACAAGAACTTATAATCACCATGAGAATAAATGGTTGAAATCTGTGCTTCTGTGTGCATTTCTCTGGAGGAGAGGCATGGGGCTTGGTAGGAGGGTGGAAGGAAGAGACGTGGACGTAGAGAGGTGTGATGAACTCGAGATCTGCCCCTGTCTTTTATGTACACATTGATTTTGATATCACTCTCCACTTAATTTTGATCTCAGTGGCAACTATGTGTACATGTATGGAGCAAACAGTCAGTGTTAGTGTTATTAATTGGAGGAATTCTAATCAGTTCGGCTCTATCTCATCTGTTTGTAAGTTAGATTCATTATACATGTAACTGCTGCTAATACTACTTCACTTACGTTGGCTTTGTTACAGGCTTCAGATAGATGTACGGCTTTTACAGGGGGCTTTGGCATGGCTGGCCTATTATCAGCTCTCAAGGTATGTGTTAGTAGTTTATTTATATGAGGTGGAATTGTAAGTTACAAAACTACTTTCCGTAAATGGTCTTTCAATATATTACACTTTGAAATAGACAATAGATTAATGCATAACTTTTAATGTGAACAATATAACGTGTCTGAAATTGTTCATACTTAACGGTAGCTGGCAGCATGAAGAATTAATTGTAATTACAGTGTTCTATTTTATTTGAAGCATTTACATTGAGCCTGAGGAGCAAGATAAGAATAGAAGTGAAAACTCAACGATTTCTTTTTTTTTTTGACAGGCCACGTTCAGCTCGTACTGTCAGAAGTTCGACCGAGCCCTTGAAACGTTGAGGTCAGCCTGCGGACTTGACCCGGGAAGTAGTAACGCCATGGTGACCCATGCTGGGGCAGAGCTGGGCGAGGATTGGAGCAAGTTCCAACATGCTCTCAAGATTGTCCAGACATGCGGTAAGATTAAGTTCTAAAAATTTACACAACTGAGGGGGCAACATTTTTTGTCATGTACTTTAATACAGTATGCCAAGTAGGTTTCCAAGAGGGGGGGGGGGGGGCATGAACTCTCTAAATCCACCAGTGATATGGGTGTATCTTTAACCTGACTTCAGACTACAAGTACTTTGTGCTGTGACTTAATATTTCATCACTGTGTTGACAGATTCTTTACCAGTTCAGTTCATCCCCTTGTGGATACCTGTATCAAGTTTATCAGTATTAAGTAAACAAACATATCTAATTGTCTTTTTAGGTGAACTATTGTTACAGAGTGAGGAGTTTGAGCTTCAGCTGAGTAGCAGTCTTCTGCATACATGTAGTAGCTATAACATCCAAGTCTTCTCACCCACCTCACCTACAAAACCAAGGTACGGGCTATTCATTGCTCATGGTCTTCATGTAGCCATATTTTGCGTTCAGACTTTCTAAAGTTGTGACTGATCATGCTGTTTGATATAGAATCAATAAAACCCATCAAGGAATGATAATTAAATATCCCTCTTCTTCCTATACATTTCTTGTTCAACCTCATTGGTTTTCAATGTCTCTATTTTGAGGGGGTGCCCCAAGGTTACAACATAGGTCCACTCGTGTAACTGTGAATCTAGCTATACAATGTTGCACAAGAGTATTGGAGATTCATGTTCTTCAGGAAGGATTTCAAGTAAGCACACCTCAACATGCTGAACCGTCACCTCCCTAAACTCTTCACCCTTCCATCCAATACCATTTCCACTTCACAATCTACCAATATATTCATAGGTTAATAGATGCATCCCAGTACTGGGGGTGTATGGCTTGGGACATCCTATGAATAGCAGGTCAAAGCAAATATACCCTCATATACATGTATACAATGTACATGTCCTGTATCATTCTTTTTTTCCCCTTTCATTTTTTCCCACTACAGTGTATTGCACAGCAGTCCTTTCAAGGAATACAATTACTTAGCCCGAGAAGACCCAACACAGCATGCTGCCTTCCAAGAACTCATCCTCAAACTCAGAGAAGGTCAGTCCCACATGTAGAATTTAGTGAAGTATTATTTCACTCTTTTTAACAAACCAGTTAATCTTCCATAATGACTGATCAAATACCATATCTTCAAAGAGGTATTCGCATTTGAGAGAGATTTAAAAGAAATAATTCATCCTGTGTTGTATTTCATAGCTACATGTATCTTGCTGTCCATAAAATGTAACTTTGACTTTTGTGTCATTGCCCAATGTGGTTGTATGATACATGCTCTGTGGACAATCACTCCATGGTCAAAGTCCTGCACTAACCGAATTCTGAAGTTCATCCCTAGCCCTAACCAAACCCTATATAGTCAAATCTGCTTTAGCAACCACCTGTCTATAAAGACCACAATTTTTCCTGTTTCCTGTGAGAAGTGTTACTCATTGAAATGTTTATCAAAGGAACCTGTAGATAAAGACCACCTGCTCATAGAGACCGCTTTTCATGTCTCCCTTTCGCGGTCTTCATATACAGGGCCCCGTTTCATGAAACTTGTTATCAATAACAAGTTGCAATAACTGTTATAAGCTACTGAAATCCTTGCATCTAATTGGCTGAGAGCAAATTTGTCATAGAAATGTGGCAGTTGTTACTGAAAACGAGTTTTATAATGGGGCCCAGGTTTCACTGAATTTTTAAAGATATAAAGCCCGGAGCAAATATCGCCGTTGCATGTCGGAACACCTTCACAGTACATGTATGTAATAATGTTTTTCTCCATTGTACCTTTCATTCTTCAGATGAGGGGTCATCGTTGCTGCACGAGCCGCTGGAAGCCATGTCAAAGATCACAGAGCATGCTCACAAGCTTGCCTTTGGTATCGTCTTCTTTCAGCTTCAGCTTCAACTGTCGCAGGTGTCACAAATGGAGGTAGGAATGAGAGGTCAGCCCTCTGACCCAGGACATCACAGTAGACGGACAGCCCACTAGACCAGTGATGTTGATCTAGTGAGTCCTCAGAAAAGTTCTCAGAAGGTGCGCAAAACTGATGTGTCAGTCTTGTGGGCTGTCAGTATCTTGGGATGTCAGTCTCATGGGCCTTCTGATAACTTTTCTGCAGATCTTTTCATAAGGCCTGCCAAACTGACAGTGTTGGTCTCATGGGCTATTGGTCTCAGCTGTCAGTCTTGTGAGCTGTAGCCTTCTGACCAGGCCCTCTCGGCTTATGAACAAGATGAACAGATGAACAGAAAATAGACAGATAAAGCAACTGTTTTTAAAAAAAATTGTGAAGATTGATCTGGCCAATTTCCAGTGTCTATTTTAAAAACTTTTAAAAACTTTTTATTTTTGCTGATGTGTTCAATTCAATATTTATGAATATGATAACCCTTCTGCTTCTTTCACATTTTAAATCTCTTTTTTTACTACACCAATGTTTTATCCTCTCGTATATATACACAGGTTTGGACTGATAAAGGCGGAATGCTTTCAGCTGATTTACCCACATTCAGTTTATCACCTCTAGAATATATCACCAAGGTATGCCAAATCTTAATTCATGATTAATTTTCTCTGTATTAAGGACAGATCTTGGGTATTTTGTCCCATACGTTACCAATCTCATCTAAGCTTTTAGTATACTCCAAGATTCTATCAAGTTGAAAGCCCTACTAGAGCTCAGATCAAACCAAATATCATGGAGATGACATTTGTGATGTTATATTTTGTTTAATTTTCTTTATTCTTGGTAATACTGTATGTGCCATATATTTCACAAATTTTGCGAGTCGCTAGTGGGTCACGAATTTAACAACATGCTAAAATAGTGCTACACTTCATACACAGATGTGCGTCTGGCCTGGGCATCCGTACACAGCCGGCCAGCTGTACTACCAGTACTGGTACTCTATCCATTCGATCTCAGCAATGTATAGGTAGGGCAGCGTGGCTGTATGCATGCGGACTGTGTAGTAGCTTACTAAATTCACCCCTTCACTTTGCGAATGTGCATCATCATTGCTGTTTGTAGATTTCAGAGTTTCCTGATTGCGAATTCAACCACTCGCAAAATAGTCTGGTTAGTCCAATTCACAGAAAATTATGTCCTCAAAATATATGGCGCATACAGTATATGGAAATACTTTGGACTTGCCAGTGAAAAAGTGAAATAGCAACCACTGAGCCCTGTTTAGTTTACAGCATTGTAATCCTGTGTATCTGTTTACTTCTAGATTGGTCAGTATTTGATGACCCTCCCCCAGCAGCTGGAGCCGTGTACAAGCCAAGATAACCCAGCTTTGGAGAAAGCTTTAGAAGCTAGTCGGTTACCATTCCCACCCTCACCAGGTAAGTATCGTCAAATCTATGTGACATTTGTTTTTTTTTTAAAGAGAGAAGAAATATTATATATATAATTAACTACGCACACATATTGTGCATCTTTTAAAGCTTTTGAAGAACACTTCTTTTCAATCAGTTGTCATTATCTGCCAAAGGCTTGTAGCTGAAAATTAATACATTCTTATCTTCTGGTGGCTTGTTTAATTTTTGCATGATTTTCACTACCGTCACTGGACAACTTTTTCTTTTTCTTATATGTTATATATATATATGTTCATTAAAAAATTGTAAAAATAGTATAGCTGTTTGTAAAACCATAGTTGTTTCAAGATTTCAAAGTTTGCAACATTTTCATCTTGACAGGCTCTCCAGAAGTGGAGCATCTCGCTGATTACTGGATTGGGTCTGTTGCCAGGGCAACCATGCATACCTACGTCGAGGTCATCCTGAGGATCAATGACCTGACCCCACAAGCAGCCAGGCAGCTTGCAACAGACATAGGTAAAGGACAACTGACAAAATACAGGTTCTGAAAGTAAATGTGACACAAGTGTGAAAAAGAGGAGTGATAAAAACTCCTTTCTCCAGCAGTAGAACAAAATAAGCAGCTAAGATGCATGTACATGTAGATAGATAGAGAAGGAGATAGATACATGTACATGTAGGTACCTTGTAGGTACATGGTTTTCAGCAGGAAATTGTTCACCCTTGGTCCAAATTGAGTGAAATATGGTCTTCCAGCATCCCAGGGCCCAGGGGCAGGTTTGAAGGATCAGAGCAATTTTGTAGGTACCCCTGTCAAGGAGAACTTTTTTTCCTGAAATCCTCCATGTTTGGTACATGTATTAGCACCAAGGGTGTTATGCACTTACGAGAACCCTGGTAAGATAAATTACCGAAGAGCTAATACAAATCTAACAAACAAATCCCACAACCCCAATAAACCCGTCTTAAAAACGAGTAGCAATTGATCCAATCTAAAGTTACAATTACTCAGTTGGAGTTGCTAATGATATTCAATTCAAGGTGAGGTTCCATCGATGCGGATCAATCGATATGAACTAATCAACTCTGTATCATATACATGTAGGGTACGGGTGAATGGTTTACATATAGTATCACTGACACAAATATCGTAATGATTTTAAGATTTGTTTCAACATTTTTTGTTTGTTTTGTAAGTGTCACAGTTGATGGCCCAACTGTATGTTTTGTAAGTGTAATTTCAACCTTTTTTTTTTGTTGTTTGAATTTTTTCAGATTATTTGTGCAATGTAGTTGATGCCCTTGGAATCCACCCATCTCAGAATCTGAAGCACATCGAGGAACTGCTCAAGCTTCCTCTCTCACAGTGAGTTTATCTCTTCCCCTGATTTGTATTTAGTGGGACTACCAGAACATTTCTATAGGGGGTGTATACCCCCTCGCAGTGAATCTATAAAGGGGTTTTGCCATTTATTTCTGTATTAAAGAGGCATTGCTAGAACACTTTGAAGGGGGGGGGGGTATACTTCTCACAGCCAGAGCTATACATACAGAGAGTCTCGACACTGGAAGTCGCTTCTGATTGGGCTGTCATTTCATAAAGCTTCAAATAGTTCCCTCCCATAGAGAATGTACGTGAAAGGGAACTATTGGGAGCTCCACGATCCGCCATGTTTTAAACAAAGGCTACGTACCCGTAGGCTTATTATACGCGTGTCACAACTCTCTCTTTCAATGCGCTCTGCTCACAGCGCGTCTACACTGGGATCTCTCTCTCTCTCTCTCTCTACTCTTGCTTTCTATAATGAGCTATACTAGAGTGTTTTGAATGATAAGGTGTAGCCCTTCTACTCACCGTGAATTTATACTGTTATCTGTCCCTGCTTTCTATGAAGGGGCATTTCTCAAACATTTGAATGGGGAAGGGATGGTGTATTCCCTTCTTGCTGTGAGTCTGTTCATGGATTTCTCCAGTTGCTGTAAGGGGCATCGCTAGAAAAATTTGAATGGGATATGGATTGGGAGTATGCACCTCCCACAGCGAGTCTATACATGGATCTGTAATTCTGGCTGCTATAAGCACCCCTAAAACATTTTGAAGGAGGGGGTGGGGGGGGGGGGGGGGGTGTAGCAGGCTTTCGCCCTCCTTTGTATCATTTGTATCAGGGGCATTGCTATAATATGAGGGGTTGGGAATAGTTGTGTAGGTCCCGCTATGCACAGCAAGTCTGTGCAAGGATCTACCCCTCCTTATGAAGGGCAACACTCTAACCATTTAAATAGGGGGGGGTGATGTCTTTCTTGTGTGCCCTTTATCTTTCTTGTATGACCGACCTTCTGCTGTCTTTCATACATGACCTTGTGTTGTCATTGATGCATGACCTCGTGTTGTCTTTGATGCAGGTACGGTGAAGTGAAAGGAGTAATTCCAGACAGGCTGATGCATGCCATAGCTAGCATGAGGAGCGGAGCAGAGTCGTAGCTTGTGCAGATACACCATCTTGAGATGGAATAACGTCTCTACGAAGGTCACTTGTCTAAAAAGGCTGGCATTCCATGAACATGTTTTGATTCCTTTACCACAATACACTACTTTATGAAGAAATCTCCTGAGGTGGAATAAAAAATGATGGAAATACATTGGAGCCTCATTATAAAGAACAATAGTGTAACAGATCTACAAAGTACTGTTATTATGCTGGACCCACATCTTTGTATTCTACTGGGTTTTTTTAGCCCTGATATGAGAAGGTTTTAATATATCACTTTAATTTGGTTGGTCCCAAGGAGTTTGTTACCACAGGTATCTGTTTTTTAAAAATGATTTTGTGTGGAGGAAGAATGTTTACAAATTTCATATTTATTTATTGTGAGCATTTGGAGAAATGATTTCTGAAAGAGGTTTTAGATGCACACAACTGTTGTCATTCTTATGTACCTGGTACTACGTGTACATTTACTTTACTACACGTTCGTGAAGGCTCTACAAGTTTTATATTGTATGGTCAGAGGCCCATGCCAGCCAAAACGCCCTTGTTTGCGAAAGCTGTGCGATGTACGTAAAACAAAACATGCAAATAAACGTCAGCTTTCAGTCTTTATTGTCGGAATGCATATTGGTGGAGAAACAAACCAAAATATGAAACATATTGATAAAATGTCTGATTTTAGCAGTTTCATTTTCAAGCCTCAAAATGTCAGCTTTTATGTCAACATATTTGATGGTTTTATTTTACCTGTCTGCTAAGAAAGCATGTTTATGCTTGTAAGTAAGCAACCAGGGGATCTAAAGCTTGGGACTTGGTAATGAGGATTTAAGCCTTACCAAATGGCACTAGTGCATCCACTTGGTTTCGAACCCGGGTCTCCCAGTTACAAGACAATCGCTCTACCACTGAGCCAGCATGCCTCCACATATACAAAACTGCATGAAAAAGTGAATGAGTTTGCAGACATTAGGCATGTTTGCTTTTGCAATTTCAAAATGACACTCATATTTTCTTGTTAAATTGATGGTCTTATTCCTTTAATTTGGGTTAGATTTTTGGCATTCTAACTAATTTCAGGATATCAGGAATAATAGAGTAATGATTATGGCAGTTCTTGCTTATTTTCAAGTAAAAATCTTTATGGTTGCAGCCATAGGGCTACTCATACATTTCTATATTATGTAGTAACTTGATGGATACGATTTGTTTCTGATGCAACACTAATTTACACCCCAGCTCACATATCGCAGGAGTAGTTTTGAATGGGTTAATGCACTTTAACTGTAAAACCAGAAATATCTCGTCTTCAGTCTTTCGTATATTGTCAGTGAATGCTGTTTTCGCAACAAGACTCTGGCAAATGTCTAAACTAAAGCTGTCATTCTACAGGTACATGTAATAGATCAAATGACACAATACCTTTCCAAATCATGCACCATCCTATATATATATAAGGTGCATCTACAATCTACATTACCTAGCATTATCATTATATGTTTTCTCAACATTTTAAAAATTATAGTCACTGTTTCAATTCAGGCATTGCTCAGAAAGAAAGTTTATGAGGTGGTAAACTTGTGAAGTTAAATATTATAATAATGTATTATTCTGCCCAATCATCTCATTGGAAACACTGGCTCAACTGGGCAGTCAGTGTGATGCAGGCCTACATATGTGTAAATATAAAGTATTTAGAGTATTGGAAGCATTGTGTCTTAAAGAGGGAGAGAGAGAGAGAGAGAGAGAAAAGGAGTATGTAAATGTCTTTTATATCATTCCTATGTGTACATTGATAGAAATCATGTATTCTAACGTTGATGCAAATGAAATAAAGCATTGACCAAAAACTTCTGTGTTTCTGTGTGTCTCCATCTAAGATATATGTTTAGAGTCGCAAGATACCCATTTTCTCTTTTAGAAAGAGGAAATATTAAAGCTTGATAATGACATGAATTTAATTGAGGAGGGGGGGGGGAGGCAAGATAAGATGGTAGCAATGCACACTCCCTTAGTGAGATATAACAGATTTTAAAAATAAATTTCACCACTTTCAACAATACAGCCAAATGCAATTTGTCCAGGTTTCGTGATGACTTGTCATAGATTAATGCTCCGATGATCAAAAGACCCTCATACATATGGAAAGATGTACACAGTGAAACAAATTTTCTGTCCATATAATATATATATTATTCCATATCTCATACATGCATACATTCAAGTAGCAAAGGTCATCAAATAACACAAAAATCCTATTCTTCTATGATACCTATCTATAGTAAATAATCACATATACCAGAAAGAGGTGACCTCTGAAATGACAAATTTATAGTACTTTCCACATTTTTACTTGTACAAATAATTCTGATAATACCTAGATATTTCAATAAATTTTACCACAAAAATTACCTATGACATATGATACATGTAGTATACACTCTCATTCAATACACTGGAATGCTGAATCATACAAAACTCAAAATAATTTAGAGTTTTCATCTAACATGATACATATGAAACAATACTCAAGTGCATGTATATATCCATGTAATGTACATTTATATGCAACTGTAATATTTTTTCCAATGTCTACAAGTACATGTCTGAACATCTACATAAGAAATATGAACTTAATAAGTATATATCATAATCTTATTCATACAGACACAATTTGTACTATTGCTTAAAATTTTCTTGTCATTAAGTTACAAATATTCAACCAATGGAAACAGAAAGGGGAACTTCAAATAGATTTGCGTACAATGTACGAACAGTATGTGAGAAGATTACTTGAAAGATCATACAATGTAGATCTTTTTTATATTGCAATTACCTTTGAACATTGTCATTTAGTTTTTGAAATACACATACATGAATTATGTATATTCCCATATCGTTACATGCCTTTGAAAATAGTGAACACCTAAAGCCCTGAAACATAACAAAAACAAACTTTAATTTTACACACTGGCTTCACAACTTATCAAAAACATAATTGGATAAAGATGTTACTCAATTCATTCAATATCCACCATTTACCATCTAGAATTCCTATTGATCCTACTAACTGTACTAGATGACCCATATATGTAACTACACAGTATGCGTGGGTACAAGGAAAAGTTCATTTTGGCATGAGATGAAAAACAACTTTCAAATTTTCCATAAAATATTCCTATCCACAAGTGCTAATCACCAATACCTCTAAGATACAAATACTGTCTAAACGAAACAAGACTTAAAAATGGCAATACATTATAATTCTTACAACATTGCAAATGGTGTCCCACATTCATAATGACGCACCTCATCTTTTCTTTGAGCCACGTGTAAGCCCCATATCAATACAGGTAATAATAACATGGTCAAAAACCAGTACAACATTGTGTGAGTTGAACAGTGAGATCTATAAGAGGACAACTACATGTACCCTACAAAGTGTTAATGACAGAAATTATATTATTTGTTGAGAACCAGAAGGGCCTTATATCAGATCATTTAAAAAAGAATTGCCACCTTCTGGCTCTCAACAGACGATATGAGTATGACTGCCCAATTTCAGGGAATCGCTACCGGTTCTTTCTTTGAGAGTGCAATGAATAAACCATGTTGCTTGCCATAACAGAACCCATGATTACTGTATTCAAATTTGATCCAAAATCAACATAATCAAACGTATCTGCAACTCTGATGACGCTTCCTCCTTTCTGACGTATGGAGCGTACATATGGCTCATAAACAAGATTCAAAACTAAGATTAACTTAAGAATGATAGAAACTGGATGAAATGATTATCATCCAACTGCCTATTCAACCAGGGATACATGTACCACACTCCTTCTGTCCTATGTAAAGTGAGTGTAGACAAAAGGCAGTAAGATGAAAATCATGATAACACCACATTTGATATTCAATTGTGAAGAGTTGCACAAGTATTATGAATGTCTTACATGTATATCTATTTAGGGATTCCAATCTTAAAATTTGAGCATTTTCAAAACTGCGTTAAAAAGCTATTCACAAAACAGAATTTTTTCAGGGGAAGTATTTCAGTGCCAACAAAACAGAGTTTGTTTCAATTGACATAATAAAAAAAACAACTCATTCTCTTGCTAATTAGATTGTGGTATAATAAGCACCAGATAATTTACATAATACCTAGAGGGCCTGAAATGAAAAAAAAAAGGCATGTTTGCTCTATCAAACTGCATGGTCCAATAAGAGTTCAGAAAATGACACCAATCAATATCACAGAGAAATAACCGAGGTCTTTGTCAATGGTACTTCAATAACAGAAATGAAACAACTGAATGCCATTTTGGCTTTAGTTAACACAGCACTTGTGTCTTTCAATGGAAAATTAAACTGGAGAGGCCAGGTATATGTCAGAGGTTTGACACCCTTGGTGTATTTTAGTGCACTAATGATGTGGATAATTATAAGGTATCCATTTATTCAGCCCTTGGATAGGACTTGGAGCAGAGAATCCTTGGGTTTTCCAACTCAGAAAAAAAACATATTCATCTCTTTGGCAACCCAAAGCCCAGGTCACTAATGACATGTCAACAACCTTTATGGGCAACTTTAACAACAGTTCAATGTGGTAATATCTTGATGATAACATATAGTTCAATAATCTATTCACGACACACTTGACTTTAATCCATCTTAATACGCTGGCTGGTCATTCGGTAGATGATGGAATCGCCAGGGTCCATGCTACCGAGCATGTTGGCGATGACCACGACCGAAATCACAAGGACGATGGTCAACCAGAGGAAGATATTGAAGAAGACAGGGAAGGTGTCGTCGTAGTACGGCGCTACGTTAAGAGATGATCGTGTGATGTTGGGGCTTAAAGGTACAGTGGGTTCGGTAGCAGTTGTCTGTAAAAAGACAGAGAACAAGAACTCTTAAATAAGGATGGATCCAACTGTGTAAAAGATGTCTTTCATGCTGGAGCAGATTTGAATTTCATGATATTCCTGATGGTGTGATACTGGCTATGTTCGGAAGCTGTCGTCTATAAAAAAAAGGAACAAGAAATGTCAAATAATGCTGATCAGCTGCTGCAAGAGAAGTCTGTTACACTGGAGATAGTGACCACAAAGTTAATAACACCCATCACCAAAGGTGCCCAAGGCGCCCCAATATTACCCTGGCTCTAGTAGGGGGCTACCGATTTTGGTGCTCACAGCATTCAAGGAATTCCTTCCTACCAGTACCCATTTAGCACCTGGGTGGAGAGTGGCAAACATAGATTAATGTCTTGCCAAAGGTTTAACCAACTACCCTCACATCTCCAGTCAAATGTTTAAACCACTTGAGTGACTCAACCACGACACCTGTACATGTTGAATTTCAAATTGATATTCATACTGCTATTCTTTGTGGTGACATATAGAGGTCCTTTGGATAGGACTGTGAAATTAAAACATGTACAAATGTATCGCGAATCTGACAGGGGTGCCATAGCTTTGTTTCTGCATGTTTAATACTGTACAAAAAATTAATAGATAGAGATACATGTATATGAAGGATTTGTGAGGTGCTCAAGCACTGGTAAGCAATTAAAGGGAAAGTCCACCCTGATATCAACTTAGTTTTAAATGAGGCAGAAAAATCAAAGAAACAGATCAGTGAAAGTTTTAGCAAAATCCGATAAGAAATAAGAAAGTTATGAAATTTTAAAGTTGTAATCAATCAAACACAAATTGGCAACTCCGTGACGTATCTTGCAAGCACATCTTCCATGTACCCTGAACTGAAAAGATCATAATTTTCCATCTTCTCTCTAAAAAATATTTTATCATACATGCACCCTAGATATAATCATTTCACTTATGCTTTTACACAAAACCTGTATGATTCAAATCTATTCCCTCATCAAAAACAAAGAAAATGAAAATTTATGATTTTTTGTGTACGGAGCAAATGGGAGAGGAGCTCGCAAGATACGTCACGGAGTTGCCTATTTGTGTTTGGTTGATTACAACTTGAAAAATTCATGACTTTCTCATTTCTTATTGCACTTTCCTTAAATTTTCATTGATCTGTTTCTTTAATTTTTCTGCTTCTTTCAAAACTAACTTGATATCAGGGTGGACTTTCCCTTTAAGTGGCAAAAGGCTGCAAAAATATTAGTGAGGAACATCAAGCTGATTTTAACAATTCTTTATTTGATAAAGCAACTTTTACAAGACTAATTTTATTTTGATAAGGTCTCTGTTCATGCTTGGGCCAGATATTTTCTTATTTAAGCTTTTAAGCGATAAAATAAATCCAACCCAAACTTACTTGATCCTCCATTGTAGTAATGTCAGGGGCAGCGGTTGTACCACCTGTGGACTGCAAAATTATTTTGGGAATGTGACTGGGTTGGTATATTAGGTGACAGTTTGAGGAATTATCTAAAATTCAAGCTTGAAAAGTGGTGAAGAAATATTTTTTCAGGAATAAACTTTGTTAAGCTGAATGGTGCATGTGTTATGAAGATTTCAAACAAGACAAAGTGAGATGGTTAATTGATAGTGAAGGAATGAAAAAGAAGTGCTTGGTTAATAATCGTTGCACTTCAGTAATCAAAGTGAAAGAAATACATGTAAGCTGCTGTAACAGTGTTAAAAATACAGTAGACATGTAGAAGTACATGTAATCTGGAAAAGTTGTACATGTTTCTAAAAAAACAAACATGAAAATCAGCAGGCTAGATGAACAAAAACGATTATGGTACTGAATAACCTAGAAAATGGTATGGATAAAATGCTGTGTTTATGAGCCTTGCATTTGGCAAATATGAATTCCTTGTTTAATGCATCAAAAGCAAGCTACCTTTTGTTTATGAAAGTAACCAATGACATAAAATGAAAAAGAAATGAAAAAAGAATAGTCTTTTCCCAGACACAAAGAATAAGAAAAGAACCAAAACTCCTACACATGTGCCACAACAAAAAGAAATATTAGTAGTCAAATTATAAGTGCCTGTAACCACATGGTTTAAAAATCAGTTAATTCCAAGATATTGTATAGACCAGAGGGTCCGAGATCAAGATCAAGATCAAGATCAGACAGTCCGAGATCCAGATCAAGATCAACATCCGCATCTCAAGATCGAGATTAGAACATCTGAGATCAAGATCAGATATGTCTGAGATTGAGATCAAGATCGAGGTTACTGATGCCAATCTCGAGACTGGTCTCGAGATTGATCTCGATCTCGAGGTACCCAACACTGAGTCGTCTTTTCGCCGATTGGTGAACAATTTTAAAAGCTTTTTTGTTTGATAATTCACGTAATAACAGTGTTGATCTTGAGCGATCTCAAGCGAAAATTCCAAGAACAGAAGCTCCGAGATCAAGATCAAGATCAAGCCCAACACCTTCGAGATCAAGAACAAGATACTGATGCCGATCCCGAGACTGGCCTCGAAATCAAGATCGATCTTAAGGTACCCAACACTGGTACAGATATTTAATGCTACTGCAACAGATCTAAGAAAACTTGTGCCATGTTGTACCATGGGAAGTGTATGTCTGTGCATCATGGATTTGATTGAAAATTCAACAATTCAGCCTGTGAAAATATTGAATGAAAGTGATATATGTGTGCTATAAAGAAAAACAAAACAAAAAGCAAATCAAAACAAAGCATAAAACATAAACAAAACATACACACAAAAAAAACCACCACAGCAAATTCAATCTAACATACAAAAAAAAAAAAAGATTTAATAGTGCGGAAGATGATCATCATGTAAAGACACAGCAAAATGAACTGGAAAATCTGAAAGAGTGGACTTATAACAAAGTGATAAAAATAGAGTTATTGAAAAAGAAGAATCAAAGATAATTAGTGAAAATAATGCACTCAAATGATGATGAGAACCATGAGACCTAAAGGTAAAATGAATTTAAAATCAAACAAGATTAATGATGAACACTTCAAAAGAAAGTCTAGAATGAAATGAAAAAGTTAATGAAGCCAAAACAATGATTAACATTGAAATTGCCTACATGTACATCGTAATTATCTTGTCTCCATAAAGCTTTTTAAAAACAAATATTAATGATAAATAAAATATGAAGTTGCTTAGCATTACGATTTAAAACTATGACAATCAAAAATATTGTTCTAAATCGAACAGACTGTATACATCTTCGAATGACGAGATTTTATTTTATTTTATATTTTAGGCGTAAATAGTCGATTTTGACTGAAATGCCAAAAATACAACAAACAAACAACAAAAACCCCTTTCAAAGTTTTGGTTGTGGGAACTTACCTGCATGAGAGAGCGTCCCTGTCGATGCATGAATGCTTCCATGGGAACAGTAGCAACACCCATAAACACATCCTCTCCGTACAGCTCTATCATCTGACGTCCCCACTGTTTGGAGCAAGACAAAAGGGGGAAAAAAGAAAGAATTAGTTTTATTAAAGTCATTCACCAGCATTTATACTGAATAAAAAGACTACTTGACATCTTAAAATTTCTTAATCCTTTTGTTACATTTGGCAGAAATTAATTCTACAAAGTTGGGATAAAGAACGTTACAAGCAAAAATGGAGAGTAACAAGGAGTAATGCCTTAACAATGGGTACAGTGCACCGCACTAACCTTTTTCTTAAAGCCTACATGTATGTGTACTAGACCCCTGTTAACCCTATCGAGACAATTGACCACTTTTTGTGGTTTTTGCTCAATAACCTTCGATTCAGAGCTCAAACTATATACCAAACACACGAGAAGAAAGAGCAAAAAAATTTTGCACAAACTATGTCCATTTTCGTTGCATTTGATGCCAGGAATTTTAAAAACTAGAATAAGGTTTAAAATTTTTACATTGGCAACACATTGAGAGGTTCAAAATCATTGTTTTTTTATCAAAATTGGCAATTTTCTCAACTTTTCAACAATGTTTGTAACCATGTATATTGATTTCAAGACATTATACCTTATTAGAACCTTGTAGCACTAAAAGAAAAATATTGTTGCCGATGTCAAGAACAAAATGTGATCAATTTAGCCCTTAAATAATTCCTATCCTGAAAGGGTTAACAATTGGATGTTTTGGTGCTCTAAAGTGATATTTGGTGTTCCGTTTGTACCAAAACCTGTTATTGTCAAGCCTTCTATACACACTGATTTGGTTTAAAGGGCTGTCAGACCTGAACAGTAACGATAAAGATAACGAGATTTTCAATATTGTTGTATTTGTGAGGATGCTCATGTACAAGTATGTTGATTGAAGGGTAGCTTTAGCATGTTTTAATTTGAAGGATTGATAGCTTAAGACATTCGCCAATGACTGCACTATATTAACCCTTTCGATACAATTGACCACATTTTGTGGTTTGGCTCAATAACTTTTGATTCAGAGCTCTAAAAAATATACCAGATGCATGAGTAGAAAGAGCAAAAATTTATACACACATTGTTTCCATTTTTGTTGCATGACCATATTGCGTTTGATGCCAGGAATTTTAAAAAGGAGAATAAGCTTGAAAATCCTAAAATGGCAACAAACTGAAAGGTTCAAAATCACTGTTTTTATCAAAATTGGCAATTTTTTAAACTTTCGACTAAGTTTCTAATGATGCATATTGTCTTCAAAGACATTACATTTTGTTAGAACCGTGTAGCACTAAAAGAAAAATATTATTGTTGCCAATTTGAAGAACAAAATGTGATCAATTTACCCCTTAAATAATTCCTGTCATGAAAGGGTTAATGAACTTCTGTTGTGACGCCTACTTCCGGTACAGGCGCGGTTTATGAGTTTTCCTATTGATCAGCTGATATGTGATATGTGATATGTGATATATGAATTGTTCATTATGACGGATGAACTGATAAAAATATATCGGCTAAATTGATCAATACTTTGTGTAGATGAAGTAAGTTGATGATCGTGCATAGTGTACTTTATAAGCGAAAAGACCGGAAGTGGACAACACAACTGAAAACTGGACTCACTGCTCCCGCAGCTTGTGTCTGCCAATTAAAAGCAAGCATTTGATAAATATCTGTTGACACCCTCTAGCGGTTAAATAGTTTTATTTATTGTCAATCCCTTGAATTAAAAATCTCACAATTGTTATCACTAAGGTCTGATCAGCCCTTTCAGCTCAGGAATTCCCAGTTCCAAGACTGTGCAGCCTAATATGCTAAGATGTACAACTACAGAGCCTTATCGCCAAGTAATCATTTTGTTAAAAATCACTGGTTCAAATGTTGGATCATCAAACGAACTCCATACCTGTTGGATGAAGTCAGCCAGGACATTCATGGCATCGGTGACCTGAGCAGACCCTGCTCCATACTCTGTCTGCAGAGCCCTGAAACCTGACAGCTCAAAGGAGTAGACATCAGGTACGTTGTCCTGCACAACAGCTGGGTATTCCTTCAGCTGTGAGGGGGGGGGGGGGGGGGTGAAAAAATGGAAGATGTTGGTAATGTAAGGATTTGAATTGAGGCTTTTGTTTTTACCATGAATGACTGTTACGAGCAGGGAAGCAGATGGACTTTACATAAAGGGCCAACAACACAATGAAGCCCAGTATATGGGCCCAAAACTGTTCAGGGGCCTGTAACATAAAGAGATAAATCAATCTTGCAATTGATATCAATCGTAAGTCTATGGCAAACCATGTACTGAAGAGTTATAATTGATCATAAGATTGATTGTATCTCTTTATGTTACAGGCCCCAGATGTCACATCCCAAAAGTATTCTGATTTTCACAAAAATAGATCATTCGGAATAATTTAACCAGGTCTATGAAAGGGAAAATATGACTTCCATGCAATCTAATAAAAGAATAACTAGCATGTCAAAATTTTATGAAAAAGCATTACATCCATCTAGTGGTAAAATCTTTTGGAAGAAGAAGAAGAACGATAATAGGAACACTCTTCATATGAACCAGTATCTGTCAATATATTGGTGCTCAAGTAATGTATCCTAACTGCAAAGTGAGCAGAATAAGATAAATTTTTAAAACCATTATTTGAAATACATAATTTAAAGAATCACTACCCTGAACATGATGTGCATATGGCAGAGCTCCACACTAACTTTTGTCTGTGGGGGTCCAGATTTGAATTTGAAGGTCTGTATGCAATGAGTCCTGGGTAGAAATTTTGAAATTGTGGGGGTCTGGACCTAGACTTTCGGTGCCCAGGTCACCTGGGCACCTGTAAGTGTCGAGCCCTACATATGGGAAATGGCTCAATGCAGATTTTTCTAAAATTCACCAGAAAAATTCAACATCACAGTTTTTAGCTGTACCTTGAGAAGGACCTCCTGCATGATCTGGAGCTCACTGAAGAAGTTTACATCAGACTGGTGAGTCAGGTTGAGGGTCAGAGGTGAGAGGTTAAGGGCCACGGATGTGCTACCTTTCAGCAGGGGCATCATCTTGTCCAGCCTCAGAGGGGGAAGTCCCTCAAAGAGCCTTGGGAACTCTTTAGGTGACTGGACAAACTGGAAGGTCAAAGGTGCATTTGATTTTATTCATGATTTTTCAAAAAAATGTGGAATGCTGATTAAATCAAAATGATATCCTGTTTTTTTTTTTTTTAAAGAAATTTCAAAAGCATTGTGCATTCAATTCCATTATCATATTTAACAAGGAGAGTGGGGCAATTCAGATCATGACTATGGGATCGACATGTAAGTGTTTTTTGCACCTCTCTTTTCTTTATATAAATGCAAAACTGAAGAAGAAAAATTTACAAAAAGCAGCTTAGCATTGTAAAGTGATCTCGCTTATTATTTATTAACTAAAATCAACTAAATATGTCCAAAACGAAAAATGTTTCGGGGAGGGGCTTACCCAAAGTGTACATTAACTTTTTTCTTTGGGAAGTGAATCCTCGGGTCACGAAATTGTACAAAGTGTATGCTTTACAGAAACTGTACATGTGACAAAAGTTGCGTAACTCGACAACAGTGGAAGAGAAGTTAAAGTGAATACCACTCTCAATCACATGTGATTTCATTTGGGAAAGTGTGACTTAACAAGACATATAATGAATGCTATTGATCATACCTCTACACCTGCAGCCAGTTCTACCGAGACAGGTTTGCCTTTTCCATACATCTTCCTTATGGTGTCCTTCAAAGATTCTAGGTTTAGACTACCTGGTTTTACCTGATAAGAAAAAAAAAAAAGATATTGGTATTTGAAATATACTGTAACTGATGCAAAAATAGATAAATATAATTTATACATCATTAATGTTGAAGGTAGAGTTGAATACTTGACGAGTTTATGCACTTTCTTAGAACTGCCTGTGTATCTTTCATAGGTTATCCTGTCAAGGTATAGTTTCCTTTCACTGGTATACACTTCATGTTTTAATGTGCTTGTACTTATACTTAACAAATGAAATAAAATAAACTAAAAACTTGTTAAAAATCATTATGAAAGAAATTTGCAGCTCCAAATTAAAACAACTAATTAATTAAAGAGTGTACAGGGAAAAATGAATTTAATACTTTGATAACACAAATGTAACACTTTGATAACACTTTTTTAAAAGAAAAATACAAGTGCTGCCAACTTGAAGAAAGAAATATGATCAATTTAATCTTGATTTCTTTTTTCTTCATGTCCTCCATGATTAAATTAAAAATCACCTAAACCCATTGTCTAAGGGAACCGGGTGCTCCCTGTATTAACCCTATGGGAATGAGAGAATGCAGTAGTGCACGGATTAAAAAAATATCAAACCTGCTTAATAGGAACTGATTCAAGAGCAGAGGGTTTGAGGGCATCTGTGCCTTGAATCTCTTCTATCGTGATGAGAACACCAGCCTTGGGTCGTCTGAAGATACTCCCGCTTGACATCCCATGCCATGATAAAGGCTGAGAATTGAGAGGCAGGAGAAAGGGATTTAAATGCAGGTTCAAATTTCTTTAACTACATGTTGAGGTGCTCGACTTGTGTGGTCTCATCTAGTATACCATGCTCTATCATTTGCATCCC
This sequence comes from Heliocidaris tuberculata, assembly GCA_025618425.1. Lineage (NCBI taxonomy): Eukaryota > Metazoa > Echinodermata > Echinoidea > Camarodonta > Echinometridae > Heliocidaris > Heliocidaris tuberculata. The sequence goes on from CM046850.1 coordinate 23,834,210, forward strand.
CAAAAATAATACTGTATGTTCAACTTACACACATGTATAAAACATGCATACAAACTGTATATTCGTTGTTTTTTTAATAGGAAATACACTTCATTTATGCATAAAGAGTAAACATTTGGAGATAAGGAATATTGAATACTGCCTACGTGTAGGCATGATAAATGCATAGAGATGATAAAGCTTATATGCTTACATTCAATAACATCTCTCTTACTCGTATTTTGTGTAAACAGTCAACACTAGCCAAGAACAACAGTAATATTCCTAATCACCCTATTAACTATAGCCTATTGTATCAGCGCTAAAAATACACAGGGACCAGTGATTTAGCTCTGAAAAGCTCCACAATAGTTCTGGTAAAAAAATAAAAATAAAAAAAAATCATAGTCATAAAATCACAATCTTAAAATGCCAAATCAAATAAGAGCTCCTCTGAACAGAAAAGTATTTTCTTACACTGGAACTTGTTATCTTATTAAAAAGAAATAATTACACAAGAGAGAATATTGAAATAAATTTGAACTGAATTGATCTGTAAAGGCCTTCATACATGTATACATGTATGTTCATGTCATAAAAAAACCCCACTAACCTAAACACATGCATGAGAATGACTCACCTTTGAACTTGAAAATCCTAAAGCTAATGAGAATAAATCTGGGATTTCATTGGCATCTATAGGGCCTGCACTGGTATGGACTTTGAGGTACTCGGGTACATGGGCTAGCATGAACCTCCCTTCACCTAGCACTGTTAATAAAGAACATGAAAACAGATTTTTTTTTTATACAACGATGTCATATAGTCAATGAAAAGAATATACAGTGTACATGTAATGTACAGGCAGTTGAAGAACAAAAAACAAACAAAAACAAACAAACACATTAAACAGCTCTGCAAATTGACAAATAACAACTTTGATAAACTACAACAATAATAGAATTAACATAAATCACTGCAAGGAAATCTCACTTTTACAATAAATTGTTTGTTTTGGGGGGTTTTTTTTCATTGGACATGGGTGATATACATGTATAGTGGCAAGCTAGATTTCAGATATGAACATAATCCCCCTCCACGCACAGGTCAACATATTTAACTTAACTAACTGAAACAATTAAAGATATCCCAGTATCTAGAAATCTTTACTTATATTTTCATGTACAAGTACATCTACACAGCATGGGGGCAGAATGAACAAGGGCCAATATAAAATCATTTAAATACAAGTACTGCATAGGTCTATACATGTACATGTATCTCTACAAAGTTTCAAAAGAAGGTACACAAAATGAAAGGCTATTGAATAGAGTTATGATAAAGATAAATTTCTTTTAGAGGTGGGGGGGGGGGGGCTTAATAGAGCCCATATAAATGTATATAAAATTGTTTGAAATCTATGACGAAAAAACCCCACAAAAAACAACAACTGTGATGCATGCATTATGGAGTACAAAAAATATCACATATCAGGGCATTTTTAAACATCTAGACTGTAATGATACATCATTATTATGTAGCTCACATAACATTACATTATTCAAAAGGAAATCAAGTATTCTTTTGGTTGCTGTCATTTCCTACAGTTATGAGACAGGCTTCCAGTCTCTATCAGAGACCAATGCCACTAGTGTATCAACTATCATAAGTTTAGTTGCACATAGGGATTACATGCACTTGTACCATTCAATGTGTAATACAGGAAGTAGTGCTAGTTTCAGATTGACTGATACGAGGTTCCCCTGTATAACATGTGTATGTAGAAGTAGTCTTAACTCCAGATTAAAGTCACACCACATATTACACAAACTTCTATTACAACATGCCAGGGTTGGAAAGAAAAAAAATCATGATTTAAAAAGAAAGAAAATAAATTGGATTTACATGTATTCGATTTAAATCATGATTTATTTGATTTAAATCATGATTTATTTGATTTAAATTGATTTATTTGATATTTTGGAGTTATACTGTAGCCCAAATGTTGAGCTCCTAGCCTCATACAGAAAAGAAATTGATTATTTAGGTCGATTTAATATCAGACATTATTTGGAGTACAAAAAAACCTCTATTGGATTAATTTCTTAGCAAAAAAAAATTAAAAAATTAAATTGGTCATTTTGGAGTGATTTTTTTTGCATCAAAATAATCAACAAGAAAATAACTTACTTGTATTATTTCTTTTGTTTTTTTATTTAAACTGCAAAAAAAAAAAAAAAAAAAAAAAAAATCAAGGCAATTTTTGTGCCAACCCTGCAAATGCAACAACTACTTTCTATGAATTTAGACCATGTAGCAAAAATATGATCATTAGTGAAATACTCTCAAGATTATTCCATAATTACTAATAAATACATGTAGTTTGAGCCAATTGTGCTTGTAATTTCTCTGTCCAGATGTGCATAATGTCTGTGTATAATCAATGGACCATTTGTCATGTTCATCATTATTGTAAATTTAGAAAAACCAGAATATTCTTTACTGCTTTTGTCTACTCTGATTATTGTCTCTGTCGACATGTCAATGATAAAAAAAGCTGCCTAATTTCAACACTGCTTTGGTTCAATAATTTGCAAGATGTGCTTTAAGGTAGCTTAGCAAATTTAGTGGCACAAAAAGACTTGTCCGGAACGCAAAATACTTACTGTTGAAAAATTGTAATTTTATTGCATAAAAGTAGAAACATATCACTGAGTCTTAGAGCAGATCAAAATACCTCTACTACCTCAATTAGGCTTAATATCACCAAAACTGTTATTAAAGTAGATATTCATTGATTTTTAAAACTGACTAAAGTTTCATTATTGCGTAGGTGAAGCTTAGACCGGACAAGTTTGTCAAAATTCGACGCTTGCAAACATTCGAAGTAATGATTATTATCAATTACAAATTGCTAAAATACAGCCCCGACATAGCACTTGAACAGCTCTTCGAAAGCCGCTGAAATGTGTGACGTCAAAGGGAGGACGTTAATTGCACAAGCAGACGATGTCCCATAACATCTCACATACTTTCAGTGCCTGTTTTGTCATCTTCTCTTCAGTTATTTCACTTCACTAGCATTAGTCTATTATGTTTAATCCATATATTGCCTCACTCTAAACCCCGTGCATGGGTTTATTTGGATGGAAAATGAAGCGTTACAAGAATAAAGGAATCAGTTGCTTGTAAACAAAATAGACGCCATTGCATTCACAGCTGCATACACCGCTGGACGTTCGGCGTTGAATGAGGGATAAATACCGTCCTTGCAATCATTCAGCGGGCTTTTCAATTTGAAAGTGTGGTTTCTTTGATTGTTTATTAACCCTCATCCTATATATTTACAAACAAAAGATTTCAGTAATCAGAATCTGTTTCATTCCCATTTTAGAATGGTGTGAAATATGGGCACGTTTGAATACACTAAATTCTTTATAATTTGAGAAATAACTGCACTGCACTTATGTTCATTCTTTATGGGACGTCGTCTGCTTGGACAGGATTGTTCCCTTTATTGACGCCATTGAAACATTGTTATTTTTTTGGCGAAGCGCTTGTATATCGCAGATGCTGGGAGGTAGTTTTATTTGTATTATTGTTTAATTACCTGATATGTAGTTGACTTTAAACTGATACGACTGCTATCTGTTAACTTGCCAGTTTCTAGTGATACATTATTTATCATATTTGTGATTTTCTTTGAATGTGTACTTTAAAGGTAGTGCTCAGTAGTGGGAAAGAGGGCGCTTTGGAGATTTAACTACTTTGGCAGCTGGAATGAAAATTACTACATGTACTGATGTAAAAGTGATTAATTTCAAACACAGGTGATATTTGTTTGAGAAAAATTGGTTCAGAAATGGCTAAAATATTAAAGAAATAAACAGCAACTTTTGTACGTGGGCGTCGTATTTTATTCACATGTGTAAAACCAATGGGACATGTGTACGAAACGCTGTGCACCGCTGTGCGGGGAACAGAAGGTAACGGTTGATATGTGATCATTTCAATTATTTTACTGAAAGTCACCGGAAATCATTAGTGGAATACCAGATGATCTAAGGCATGTATCTCTTATATGCAAGCTGGACAATATGAGACTATTTTTAATCAGTTGGCACGATAGGAACCGAACTTTTAACGACCGAATTTTTTAGCGGGAGATGTCAGCACTCGCGGCGATCAGGAAATGTACACAATGACTTGCGATACCCCGTTTCGCCAGAAGTGACAGTAAATTACGGATTTCATTTTTGGAATTATCTTTTCCAACATCGGTGAGTTGAATTTATTGTATTTCATGAATATGTTGGTGTCGTTTTTTGTAAATTAAATGCCGATTATGAGTGAATGTTGGTGACTTTTGTGCAGTGGTGTTTTGAAAGTGTCGAGGTGGATGACTGCCTAGAGTCTACACACGAAGTATAGTAAAGTCGCTATGAGTGCTACGAGTGGTCAATAAGACGGGGTCGTGCTAACTCGGCACTAGGGCGAAATCGGCACTGCGCGGTGACTATGTTTCAAGAGTTGAAGAACGCACCGTATCCATTTTTAGCCTTAAATTTCATATTTTGTATAATTTTACTTCTGGAAATTGTCAACATTACTTCTTTGCTAATCATTTTATACATTGATATCAAATTATTGGAATTTTAGTGTTTTGAAATGTGTAATTAATGCGAAATTCAACACAAGTGTTTGCGATCAATTTAACTCTCTGGGCTCACTCAGCCGGGATTTTCCGCCAAGGCCGAGTTCGCCCTAGTGCCGAGTTAGCCCGCATCCAATATGACCACTATACTATTACGAGGTGTGGCCTGATCCTGAAAATTTCACTTAAGATGATAAAGATCCTATTGAAGGATCTGGCATGAAATTAGATATTCTATCATTCTAAAATTCAGAAGGAAGTATTTTCTCAAAATTTTGCCGAATATAATTTATATTGGTGTTTTTACATCTTCAACTTAGAGGTCGTGACAGGCCAAAATTGACACAGCCCCATATAGTGATGGTCCCGTGAGTGGGCCAAAATTGACACAGCCCCATATCATGCACATAGTGATGGTCCCGTGAGTGCAGTGAGTGGGCTTAGCCTTAGCTGCACTGTGCTGGCCTGCAGGTCAAGTGAGCTGCGGCGCGCTAGCGCTAGCCTAGGCCGCTCGCTATAGCGGGTGCCGGAGTAGGAATCTCAGCTGATCGGTATGTAGGGGACGAAATGGTGAGATAACGTGAAAGCGATTGAAAAATGAAAATTGAAAAAGGATAAAAACCATACATAATTTCAACGGACTATCAATAGTTCATCAAATACTTACCATACGTGCAGAAAAGTGACAAACATGTCATAAAAAGAAAAGTACACAAGGAGGTCGCCATCTTGATTCATTCAGTGAGTTAATGACACGCGAATTCATACACAACTAGCTTTTCCCATAGGGAATTAAAATCACGAGATCCACACGGATTCGTACGCGTGCGCAAAACACACCAATTCCATTTATTATCAAGGAGTTATCACAGATTATATAAAGAATTACTATTAGCAGCGCTAGCTATAGATCGGAGATAGAAAGAAAGAAAGAGAGAAAGAAATAAAGACAGAAAAGAAGGGAGAAAAAAAAAGGAAAAAATGAAAGGAAAAAAAAAGACAGAAAGAAAGAAAGAAATAAGAAAGAGAAAGAAATCCACAGCGAGTTTGGAGTTAGTATAGGAAAGGCATGAAAGGGAAGAGACTGAGGGAGTGGAATGGGGGGGGGGGGGCGGGGGGGGCAGGGGGGATTTGGTCATTACACTTAAAGAAACTTGAATAACCCTTTTTTTTGTTGTTGATTGTCAGAGGATTTTGGAGGCGAATGTCCCCCCCCCCAACTGGTTAAAAACCTTCTTTTTTTTTTGCTTGTCAGAGGATTTTGGAGGGTAAAGCCCCCCCCCCCCCGAATTTCAAAATGGATTTGCGCCACTGAAGAAATGGGAAGCTTTTGATTTCGGATGAAGGAAGGAGTCTTGGATGTGAAGTGCAATAGATAGAATATGTTAATTAAGAACTATAAATGGATTGCACTTCCATCCCTCCCAGGGGATCGACTTTGCTTTAATTTTTGTTATTGGTTGTCTTACGCTTATTGCAAGTCACGGAGTGCCGAGAGGAGCGCTCAGGGTTTGGGGTGGGGAAGGGGGGGGGGGGGGGGGGGGGAGGGGGGCTGGAAGGGGTGAGGTTTTGTGTTGGGATGTGCGGGTTTATCTGTCTTTTTTTTCCCTTCTCTCTCTCATATTTCATTTTTCCTTTTTTCCCTCTCTTTTCTTCTTCTTTTTATCATTATACATTTTTCTTTCAGTGAAAAAAAACCCCAACATATAAAAGGAATAGTTATATTTGAGGTATATTTTCAGTTGTATAAATTCCTTGTGCGTCCATGAATGTATACATTTTTGCAGATAACGCAAAGGTATATTATTTTTCAGTTGTACATCTGTATAATTTCAATTAAAGCTGAGATATTAAGTGAATTACAAGTAAATGTATGTATAAATTCTTTATTCTTCCATGAATGTATACATTTTTCCATATAATATTTACTTGTAATTAATTGTACAAGTTCTGTTCATACTTTATTTCATGACTTTAATGTTTCTATTTTTGTATATCTGTTGATTTCACTGAAAAGAAATGAATAAAAGAATACTTAAAACAAAAACAAAAACAAAACAAAAAACCCCCCCAAAACATGAAACAAAATCGCGCAAAAAAGGTATACCTCTTTCGAGTCTTTTCCAGTGAACTTCCTTATCCCTTTAGAAAATTATTGCTTAAATTGTTAGCCCACATTTTTTTCGGACCGGTGCCCTGCTATTACCAAAATAGTGCTTCAAGAATAGCATACCAATGTCTCTCTACAAAAATGGTTGCCTACGATATATACCTTCTGTAGTGTTGACGTCTCCGAATTGAAAATTCCCAGTTACTTTCAAAACTGACATTTAAATAGTAAAGTGACAATGTGATTTTGTCAACAAAATATAATACATGGTAAAAACTTACAAAAAAGACCACCCCACTGCCCGAAGATGAGGAGACGTGTGCAGGAACTGACTATTCCCCAATCACTGGCGTGCTAGCTGGCCCCTTTACAACAGGCTCACACACTATCGTGAAATTTCTTTCGAAAGTGAGGGAAGTAAATATGTTAATGGTATAGCACACTTCTCAGGCTCCGAAGTGCTTAAAATGCAAAACTTTCACTATTCAAAAACAGAAAATCCCCTTACGCTGTCGCTCCGCTCTCTAGTTTAATACACTTAAACTTAAAATAAAATAAAAAAATATATGTATAAACAGGTATTAAATAGGCAGAGAGGAATCGTCCCCCGAAATTAAAAGTCGCAAAAAAATAATGAAATAAATAATGACGATATAAGCTGCCTATCCCGTAAGAGAAAAAAGAAAAGGGAGGATATTAAGCTCAGACTTTGATCATTACGGTATTTGTGTGCATAAAAGTGGTCTAAAATGCAATGTTTCAAACTACAAAACGTAAAATTTTCTGGCTCGGTCGCTACGTGACCTTGCAAAATGGTACAACGAAATGCAATGTCTTCTTATTTGTGGGAGGGGAGGGTAAGTACTCCCCCATTAAAAAGATTTATGTATTGCGTTCCTTGCGCTTTAGAAAATAGTTCAAATCTTACTGCAGGCTCAACCCCCTCAAATTTCTTGGCTCATTATGCCACTGCCCCAAATATTCGTGGGTTACATATTTGCGAAAATTTTCCAAGGAACATAGTAAGGAGAAAAATGAAAAACCTCTGATAGTATCAATTTTCGGAACTTATTTTCCGTAGACAACCCGCCGAGGAAGTGTGTGGGGGAGGCATTGTTTTCCCCAAATAAGGCCTATTTTCACGTTCTTAATTTTCAGTGGGACTTTTGGGGAGGGGCGGCAGCTTCGCCCCTTATACGCCGAAATGTGGGACTTTTATCAATACGAAAAGACGATTGTATGATACAGAAATGTTTGATATCAGAAAACTAAAACAAATCGATCTTTTAATATGTTTTGTCCGTCGAAGTAAAAAATTCTCTCTCTCCAGTTCTAAAACTCAGGTAGCGGAGAAATTATTGTGGACATTACTGAGCCAATTGACGTAGCTGGCAGCAAACATTCAGTGTTCTAACAGGATTGCTTTATTTCTCTCTCACTCTCCTCCTTCCCTATTACTGCACTAACTTCAGCTTAGTGACCGATGTGAAAGCAAGCATTTACAGGGGTCGCGAAGCGTTTATGAAAGGGGGGGGGGGGGACTGATTTGATTTCACTCATTAATGACAATTTTCGAACCCTTTTCCCGATGTTTTATGAAACGTGTCTACTAACAAAACATGAGGGGGGGGGGGCGGGGCTGCAGCCCCCAGCCCACAACCCCCGGTTCCGCGGCCCATGATTAATACATGTAACACGATAAAAACTACTTTCGAAAAATAAACTCAAGACAATTTCAATAGTCCTGTCTATCACCTTTAGAAATGTGCGAACATTATAATGGTGTATTACGTAATCCGAACCTGATTTCTATGGGCAGTACAATAGGCCTTTGAAATTGCCCTTGAGTTTATTTTCCGAAAGTAGTTTTTATCGTGTTATGTATATAAAATTAGAGATTAATCTCTCTCCCTCTCTTTCCCTTCCTCTCTCTACCTCCCCCTTTCTCTCAACATTTCTCTTCCCCGCTCGCGCTCTCTCTCCGCTCTTTTTTTCTGACCCCTCCTCTCTCTCTCTCTCTCTCTCTCTCTCTCTCTCTCACACTATTTTCTGTTTCTCTCCGTCCATGCAGAACAACCTGATGCAGTCAAATTTTATACACACTTCCTTTTAAAGCGTAATTGATCTTGATGATCCGCAAGCTCAATGGAAACTTTCCTGATATATCAACAAACTCAATAAAGCAAACAAGGCTGATCTTTTTTTCCCCTTTAAAGAAAAAATTGTATTTGTTTTTATTATAATGAAACTTGATTGCAATTTTCATTGTGCATCAATATTTTGTTTTACAAATAAAAGTATACATAAGAAAAATCATATCAACAGAAATATTAGTCTGAGTTCGTCACCAGGAGGGTTATAAGAATTGGGTAACATTGACATGAACTTTATTTAATTCGTAAATTATAGTATTTTCTCAATCTATCAACTTTTGACTTCTAATCATGATCCATTGAATACACAATGCTCACTCAACTCACATGTTGGGTAGGGGATCACCTGTGGCGTATATATATATATAATATAACCAAATGATAAAGGGAGGGGCGGGGTTCTGGGTAGTCTTGTGTGCTAAATAGCTTACCAATTGTAAGATGCATTTAAGGTTTCTACCCGGGCCTTCAAATTGATGGAAGGGAGGGGGAGAGGGTGGGGGGTGGCAAAGCCAACTTCACCCTTCGCTAGACACAACACTAGTCTAATGTCGGACAACACACGCGCATCTTTCTAAAATACATATACTGTTATTATACTGTACACTCCATGTTTCTGTTCACCTTTCAATATTTTTTATAAAGTTCTATGGTTAGTTTACAAGATTTAAAATATCATCAACATGATCAACAAAGATGAAATAAAGCTATTATGTACATGATCTTATCTGATGCCGAGTTCATTACATTATTTCACACGTTATGGAGGAAATCTAAACGACCCAATTATAAATAGTATTATCTTTATTTCTGATAAACTTGATTACCTGAACAGGAGGTTGGCATGGTTTCCATCTTCTAATTGGCATGTAGCCTACTTGAATGCTAGCATACGGCAGTTTTAAAGAGCAATCCTACATTCATTTTTGTAAAAAGCTGATTTGTGTGAAAACCCCCCCCCCAAAAAAAAAAAAAACAGGACGGTGAAAGTTTGAAAGAAATCGGATTAAGGACAAGAAATTTATGGATGTTTGAAAAATGAATTCATTAAGTCTATGCGAATCTCAGAATTGGCAACTTGGTGAATCGATTGTGACCATTCACCGTCAACTCTTCCATTTAGTACACCAAAATATCTTTAAATTCTGGTTTTCTCTTGAGCGCCTTTTCCATCCGGGCGGCAGTACTTAAAATATATTGTAGATACATTGTGATAGGTCCTCCAAAAAGAAAAAGATCCTACAGAGTTAGACATTTGGGAAAATTGAAATTTTAGTAATTTTTTGTGTTGGAGCGAATGGGAAAGCTGAAATTCCCATATATATGTATAGTGATTGCAACTTTTAAAAAATCACGACTTTCTTATTGTTGTTCCGATTTTGTTTAAAATTTCACCAATCTGCTTCTCTGATTTTCTGCCTTCACACAAATCAAATTATTACAAAAGTAGGATTGCCCTTTAAATTAGGGGTAATTTAGGACTAATGCAATGTTATGAATATAATTTGTTTTAAAAGGCGGATGAAAGAGATAATTAAATATAACTAGGAAAATGGGTCGAGATAGGTCATTTTCACCTATCGAAGTCCAATTCTTATTAGCTACTAAGAGTACTGTTAAGTTATTGATATTCAGTTGCGTTCGTTTTATCGGTCAAAGTTATAACACCCATCACCCATACGACGCAATGTTTTTGGTGTTTCTATTTACATGCATATGGTTTATTAGGTTCCTATACAAAATATACAAAAAAATAAAAATGAAAATAAAATAATAATAATAATAAAATAAAATAACAACAACAAAAAGAATAAACGGTTATCAGATATTGGGGCTCCCATTTTGCTCCACATTTACCTGACAAGAAAGGGGGGGGGGGAAGGCAAAACAGAAAAAAAAAATAGAAGGTCATCACACATTTTGGAGGTCTCTTTGTCGTTAAAAATTCTCTGACAAGCAAAAAAATAAAAGAAGAAAGGTCATTAGGTCTAAAAGGGGGGGGGGCACAATGTACATTTTGGTTCCAAAGGGGGTGGGGGCATGGGCTGGAAGTGCCCCCTAAATCCGCCACTGCTCTTGTAAGTGATTAATTTTGTCAGGAACATGTAAATCTTGTAACTAACTCTTGTGTAATGATTTATATTATTAAAAAAGAGGCCAATATTTCAAGCTAGAGTATTTTTTAAGGGGAGGGAAAATGTGATACCTCAATGATAATGTCTGTCCTCGGAAAATTCGTCGCCGATTCTTAGTGTTCTAAACCTTCTTCGGCAGACAACTCTTAATGCGCTTGTTGGAATATTTTCTCAACTTGTCACCACAGCCAGTCCGATTGTCCGACAACCCGTTCCCATGTACAGATGTAAATTATGGTCTAGCAATTTCCCTCAAAATCATTACTCAGTAAATGCGGTATTGACCTGACCCTTGCCGTCAGAAGTCTCCAATCCAATAGAGATTGAAGTCGGATCGGTGACGTCACCTTCTTCTCCTGTCCAAGGCTTCTCATTTAGGGTGTCCTCTAAGGGAATGTCTTTCACACCATTTCCAAGATCGATCGATTTCTCCACTTTTAGGCTATCGTCGTCATTTTCGTCATCTTTGTCCGCAAATCGTTCTTTGCAGAATACATAACGAGCGAGGATGTATATGACAGTGACTATAATGCCCTCACAGAGACTGAATAATGCCATGATGTACGGTATCTTAGCTATGAGATCAGCCTCAGGTCTTGGGTAGAAGAACGCCAACATGGTAGCCGCTAGGAGACTGTTCTGGGCACCGGTCTCTAACGAAACTGTGACAGCCTGTTTCTTCTCAAGACAGACTATTTTGGAAATGATCAAGCCGGCGATACAGCCAAAGAGAGGTAGCAGTGCCGAAACAGCATACTCCTCGATGCTTGCGCTCTTGTAGATGTGTAACTGTGCAGGAACTCCGATGCTGACAGCGATCAGGATACACATGGTTGCGACTGGTTTGAGAAACTTGTCGCAATACTTCCTGAACTTGCTGGAGAATCGAGCAATCAGCATGCTTAAGCCGATTGGGATGATGAGGTACATGATCTGGAGGAAGAGATCCAAATACGGTGTATCCAGATTCTCTTCTCCGGTGGTAAGTGGACGAGCGTAGAGCCAGAGGTTGAAAGGCATCATTCCCATAGCCAGGATAGTTGAACAGAACGTCATAGTAAGACTGAGGATAAAATCGCAGTCGAGTAAAAGACTGAAGATGTTGCTGAGCCAGCCACCTGGACAGGACCCTACCATGATCAGTCCCAACGCCGTAGAGTTGTCCAGTCTGAAAGCCTTGGACAACGCGAAGGCCAGGGCTGGCATGAGAAAGAACTGGCAAGCCATAGCTAAGAGGAGAGCCCAGGGTTTCTTGATCTTACCCCAGATACCTTTCACTGTCATCTTACTGCCCATCATGATGTATGAGATGATCAACCAGACAAGGGTCAGGTAGCTAAAGACAGGTGTTAGGACTGTAGGAATTGTCGAGACCTTGACGATATAGGACCCCACCAGTTCATCTTCTGCGACATCCACGCCAGTGAAGTAGATCTCTAGGGCACTGATACCAAAGAAGAGACCCTTGATGGACGTGCTGATGTTCACTGGTAAGGTTCCTAGAGATGCTACACTGATATCTTCCATCTCTTGAACTCCAAAGATCTTTGGATCAGCACTTTTCAGTTGCAGCATCCCTGATGTTATGGTTGGATCCTTTTCAGTCAGGGTAATGACTAAACGCACTTCTTGTTCTTCGTACAGGGCAAGGAATTCATCAGTACCGTATGAGAAGTTGAAATGTGCGATCGAGGTGACCTGACTCTCGACGCAGGACAATATCACCAATATCGGAAGGAAATGAATGAACCTGGTAGCCATGATGATAGCTGTAAAAAACAGAGCGGAGGAGAGAATACAAGATATTAGATCATTTGATGGCCACAACCCCTCCAAAACATATGACGCTTGCATGTAAGATGATTTGAAATGGCAACTTTTAGAATATGCTTAACCATATGCATGTAATACCGGGGGGGGGGGGGGGGATACTCGTTTTTCCGAAGGTTCGTAATTCCGAAACACAAATTTCCCATAGAAGGGGGTTCATAATTCCGAACATTTGATGCATTACTCATTATCATTTTTATTTATTACGAAACGTCGAAGTAACGAACGGGGGGGGGGGGGGGTGATTTTTTTTTCACCAGCCCTCCAAATTCGCTTGGGGGGAGGGGGGAGGGGGGAGGGGGGTTATAAGATTTAATGGGGTCCAATTTTCCTCCATAATTCTCTGACAAGCAAAACGAAACAAAACAAAAAAGTTATCGGTTCCAAAAGGGAGATCCGTACTGACAAGAGATATCCTTTTCATATTCCTCCTTCTTTAGGATTTTGTTGAATTTTGGAGGTCAGAGTAAATTTCACAAGTCAACGGTGTTTCGAATAGCTGAAAGGGTTTCCTGCTCACAACAGTTGCGGATTAGAAGTTGTGGATTTAAAACGAATTTTGTATACCTTAGCTAGACACAAAAAAAGAATCTGCCCCCTTTGTCGAATTTTCGACCTAAAGGCACCTGAAAAAATTCTGATAATCCTTTCTTCTTGCTTGTCAGATATTCTTGGTGTTAATCACAAATTTAAACTACGATAACCAATTTTTGCTTGTCAGAATATTTTCTGAATTGTGCCCCCACCCCCCCCCAAAAAAAAAACAACAACAAAACATTCATTACGAAGATAACAAAATAAATGTTTATAAATGTTCTTATTTATTTTTGTTGCTGTTATGAGTTCATATTCATGACATTTCTTTATACTATTGTTTCCTATCATTGTTATCAGGGCCTCATGGTAGACCACCACTATTGGTGATAACGAGTCACCCTGTCTAAATATCAGAAATGAATAAAATAAATAAATAGATTTTTCAAAATCTGGATCGTTCCCTGCTCAAAAAATATAAAATTTTAATGGTAAGTAATTGTTGATCGAGTCTAGGAGAGATGAACGCTCATCCCCAATAATAGGGCCTACATAGAAATGGAAAATACACAGAGATGGAAAATGTCTTAAACCTCCTAAAATCAGTGAATCTAAAAGACGTCAAAAGCTCATATGTTATGGACATAACTTTTGGATTAACTTTTTTTTAATATTTGAGTAGAAACTACCAAGGACGATAGTTGGGATAAGTCAGAAGTCTTGAAAATACTCACCGTATGATAAACGTCAGAGGAGCTGAATCTTAGGTTGGTAAGTTCCTGACGACAGGGAACAGAATAAATGCCATCCGAAAAAAAATTCTTCCTTTTGAGTCCCCTATGTCAACAGTCCTTCCCCTCTAACACCTATCACACCACAGTACGTTTGATGGAGCGTTTTATTATGCGGGTTATTTACCCAACTTCAGGTTATTCACCAAAGAAAGAATTGTTCCCCGATAAAGAATGCAACGCTCTTCATTTTTATGATGGAAGAAATTTTATAGAGTCAAATAGATTATGTTCTTCAGATTAGAGTTCTTGGTTTCCTATGTTTCTTCGCGACATTGGTTGCTGAGAAACAACGACATTTTTCATGGATGCCAGCACAAAAAGACTCAAATAAAACTTTTAGAAACAAATATCTACCCCATTATATCCATTTATTTGTATTAATCAGAATCCTGAATCTGTTTGTCTGGATTCAGTTATACCCTGGCATGCAATAAACTGAAGAATAAAATTAATGTTATGCTCTGATTTTTCTAGAGTTTGGCAAAACTGCTTCATCAAATGAATCTATACATGTACATCGAAAGTAATATTTGGACAATATCACTGAGTTTATTAATTTCAGTATATACATGTAGAAAGAAAAAAAAAGATTAAAAAGGGATATTAAAAATTTCTTCTTCTCTCTGTACCTTCGTATCTCTTCTATTTGCAATTCCCTTTAATCGTCCTATTGTTTAATACGATTCCACCCTTCTTCATTGTTTCTTTCCTTCTTAAATTCTTTAATATCTTCTGCTTTTGCATTTTCTTCCTTCTCTCTTTTGAATCTCCTATTATTTAATAGATGAGGTCAAAATTATGTAGTGGAATTTTAAAATGATTTTTTTTTATTTACACCCACTCTCATAATATTCGAGGTTCACAAAATCATTTGTCTCTTAAATCAAGATAAACCTTGGAGATGATGCATGCTCAACATTTGAGCTGCATCAAAGCTTTGAAATGATGTTACTTCCAATTGTGTAAATTGAAGCAGAATCCTTTACAACATTTTACTGAAAAGCTATTGAAAACCCACTCATCTGCACATGTCCTGTTTTGAATTTTTGGTAGTGCCCCACAGGATTTTGGGGGGCACAATAAAACCTGCATGTGCTATCAATGAATTCTTTGTATCATCCTGTATAGCTTTTAGAGAATAACGAATAATAATAGGTAATTATTAATTGGAAAAATCTAGTAGACATAAGATTAGTCAAATGCGAGAACTGAAAATATCAGCCTTTCCAACAATAGCATTTAAAACAAATGTTAACTAATTACGACAAATACCCCTTAATTAGATATTTATAGCCTACTTCACGAATTGAGCTTATTCAATGGCTTAAATTGGTGGTAATTAGCAAAAGGTGTATATTTTTCGTTGGCTGTAAAGTCATAAAACGGGCATGATTATCTAACAGAAATAAGTAGGAATGTGTTTACAATCGCCTGCACGTCTATATATATATACATGTATGCATTTCTGTCCTCTGTTATTGATATAGTAACAGATGCATTGGTAGTAAAAAAAAAAAAAAATGTAACAAAAAAAAAGGGGGGAGGGCATAATTATGTGCAAAAATAAACAATAGTAAAAGCTAACAAAATATTTTTCTTTATCATTTGATTTTATGCAGTAAAACAAAATGTGTCATTATATGTCAAACGCTGCGAGTTGTAGGCTTGTTTATCATCGGTGTTGCATATTCAATTACAATTTAGAAACTTTCAATGGTTGAGGGGAGGGGGTAATAACCTCCTTTATTTGTTATTACTAAAAAAGGATTTTTAGAAGATGTAAAAAAAAAAAAGTTTTTGAATTACACTATGGATTTTCTTTCAGATCTCTGACAGAAAAGCCCTAAGAGCTTTCAACTCGTTAAAGAGTTCTTTATCACTGTTGATTGACTACATTTATATATTTATACAAATACACATCATATATATATATATATATAAATGAACTTGAACATGCATTTGAACTTGAAATTCATTTATCCAATAATAGAAAACACATAACAAAAGGTATACAAATTTAGATACAACAGAGTTAGGGATAAAATGAACCAGAAAATAGCATGAATGCTTTTCGAGTCTGGTACCTTTAAACATTGGAAAACATTGTTTGGTAATAGAATAAACAACAAAATATGTAACTGTAAATACGAAGAGGAATATAAACAAAACTATAATACAAATATAAATGGATGAAAGATCAATAAACATTGTTTGGTAATAGAATAAACAACAAAAAATGTAATGGTAAATATGAAGAGGAATATAAACAAAACTATAATACAAATATATAGATGAGAGGTCAGTGTCAAATATGTAACTTTTTATTTAGATAATTAATATCTAGAAGATTTTGTCAGTCATTCATTTAAAAGGTACTCAGCTAGTGTCTTTCTAAAGCAAGATATGGATGGCTTTGTCCGCACAGCAGGTGGTAGATCATTCCACACCGAACTACCTACAAATGAAACTGAAAATTTTCCTTTGATCGTTCTGACCTTGGGTATATACAAGTTATGTTTTTCCTTTTGCCTTGTCCGATAGTTATGCTGAATAAAAGAGCAATATTGAATGATTGAATGAGGTAACTTCACTTCACTGGTTTCCAGTCAAAGATCGCATTATTTTCAAAATTTTACTTCTTGTTTTCCATTGTGTCAAGGGTTCTGCACCTCATTATAATGTAAGTCTATAGTTCGTAAATACCCTCCTGTTAGATCTTTACGTTCATCCAACTCCGGTTTTCTTGTTGTTCTAAAATCTGCAAAAACACGAGGGGAACGAGCTTTTGCCCACGCTGGTCCTGCGCTATGGAATAATCTACGTATAGTTATTAGAAATTGCAATTCTCCAGATTCATTCAAAAGCAGTCTAAAAACTTACTTGTTCAGTGCTTCCCATTGATTATTACATTCTTCTCTTGCATTTCTACTCTCTTATGCCCTTCTTTGTTCTACACTGCGCCTAGAGCACCAGAGTGGATTTGGTGCATTATAAATCATATGTATTATTATTATTATTAACATTCCATTTACGAGTTCATACATAAAACTACAAATACAAAGTTTTTGTAGTAGGTATACATTCAAAATCTTTAACTTTTTAAATAATGATTTTGAATGAGTCATGATTGAACCAAATGTGATAGCGCGTAGAGCCATTTTTGGACACTTTAGATTTGTTTCATAAGTGCTACCCCATACTTCAATACCATATGTGATATGATGTTGCACCAAAGTAAAATCAAAATTTTCTGGGACACAAAATTTCCGAGTCTATAAATAATGCCAGTTTTCTTTCTAATACAGTACATTTGTTTACCTTCTCAATATGGTTTTTCCACGTTAAGTATTTATCGATGTTCAAACCTACAAACGATGCAACATCAATTTCATTTATAATTATGGTATCTGTTATTGCCAGCATTCCTTTTGTTTCAAATGTTTTGATAAGCATATCATTTGTTTTTGATAAATTGATTGTAAGTTTATTTGCATTACACAAACTTGATACCTTTTTGAGATGTGTACTACGGTATATCAACAGTAGACTGTCCAACTGCAGTGGAAACGTATGATCAGCAAAGAGTCGAAAACTAAAGTAATCTGTACAGTCCGGGAAATCGTTAATATAAAGAGTGTTGGCCCTAATACAGATCCTTGCGGTACACCGCATGTTTTTATCTTCCTTGATGAGCTTATCCCACCATATTTTGCAAACTGTTCTGTTGTGTAGATAGTTTTTAAACCACATCAGGGACAATGCCCTAATTCCACAGTGGTCGAGTTTTCCACACATTATTGAGTGGTCTGTTGTGTCAAAGGCTTTTTTGAAGTCTTCACATACACCAAGTATTAATCTGCCTTCATCAAGAGATTTTATGACATCATTTATCAGATATATAATTCCTGAAAAAATGTTTGCAGAGGACAAAAATTATTTAATGCCTATTCCAGATATCTTCCTTGCTAAATTTATCCTTCTACACATTTTCCTTTATTTTTTTCCCCTGTAAAAAGCTGTTGCTGTCGTAGGCTGTGAAGAAGATGTTTAATAATGCATACAAGAATAAAAGAGAGATGGTCATATATCTATATGGCCATAATATATGAGGAAGTGGGATATACATAAAGATATATATATAAAGAAGAGAGACTGAGAGAAAGAGAGAGGGAGACAGATGAGCGAAAGAGAAGGAGAGAGGGCTAGAGAGAGAGAGAGAGAGAGAGAGGGGCGGAGTGAAATATTCTAAGAGAGATTCTGAATAATATGATGTCAAATTAATTTGATATTGCCCTCAATAAGATGCTCCGAGATTTTCCCTGGATATTAGTGGTATATCTACCTGTATTTTGTTCTTTCTATCGGAATATCTAGGTTACTTAGGAATTTTGTTTCTCTTTAGTGTAAATACCTACAAAGTGCTGGATTTTGAAGACATTTTGTTTATTTAATGCATGTAGACATTTACATGATGTACATAACTAAGGCCAGAGTTTTATATATTAGCCTTGGATTTTCCCCCTTCCAATTTTAAATTCCTTTAGATATTCTCTAACGTTCTCATCCTGGGAAATACAAAGTGATTATTATGTTTGAGATTATAATCCATTACAATTGACCACATTTTGTGATTTAGCTCAATAACTTTTGATTCAGAGCTCTAAAAAATACACCAGATGCATGAGCAGAAAGAGAAAAATTTCTGCACACACTATCATGATGTCCATTTTTATTGCATGATTAATAATATTGCGTTTGATGTCAGGAATTTCAAAAACGAGAATAAACTTTGAAATCCTTAAAATTGCAACACATTGAGAGGTTCAAAAATCACTGTTTTCATCAAAATTGACAATTTCTTCAACTTTTCAACAAAATTCGTGACCATGTATATTGTTCTCAAAGACATTACACCTTATTTGAACCATGTAGCACTAAAAGAAAAAAATATTATTGTTGCCAATTAGAAGAACGAAATGTTATCAATTTAGCCCTTGAATAATACCTGTCCTGAAAGGGTTAATTAAATTTCAGTTTCAGTTTCAGTTTCAGTTAGTTTATTGTTTCATATTTCACATTTGAAGTGCTTTTACCATGTTTACAGTATAAATGGTTATTTAATCTATTGTCAGAGAAAATAAAAGAAGATACATTGAAAGGAATAGAATAAAAGTGAAATAAGGAAGAGCCTAAGGAGAAAGCTTTGCTTGTGTGTTATAGGCTCCAAAGTGTAATAAGATTTATAATAGTCTTTAAAGAAATAGTGGGAACGAGCAATATTATGATACAGCAATATGAGTGTATAAGGTGATTGTATTCACGAGCTATTTGATATTGATATACGTATCTCGTGCACGGAGAGGATACAAGCGCCAGCAAAGTGAATTAACGCATGAGATTTTGGTTACAAAATGAACGTTTCATCTTTATTATAAACCTAGACTGAACATAGCGGACCAACATGATGAAAATACTTCCTGCCGCTAAAGGGCGCCTAACTATGCTACACATAATGCCTAACTATAAATACACATAATGGGCGAAGCGTAAAACAGCACGCGAAAGGTTATTCTGAACGATGAATGAAACAAGTGTAAAAACGATGGACAGTGAGAGAGAAAGAGAGAGAGAGAAAGAGAGAGATATGAAGATAGAGAGAGATATAGAAAGAGAGAGAGAGAGGAAGAGGATGAAATATAGAGAAATAATTATATAGTAGCATAGAGAGGGAAAGAAAAGAGCGAGAGAGAATGAGAGAGATAAAGATAAAGAGAGAAAGGGAAACCGCGAGGGAGGGGGAGAGGAAGAGATATAAATATATAGTATAGAGAGAGAGAGAGAGAGAGAGAGAGAGAGGAGCCCGGGAGTGGGAGAGAAAGAGAGAGAGAGAGAGAGAGAGTGAGAGAGAGAGAGAGAGAGAGAGAGAGAGAGAACATGGGAGAGAAAACGAAAGAGGAAGTGTGAGACTCTCATAAAGATTTATTTACTTGAGTTTCGATGTTAACAAAGGAAGTAACAACTAATAAAATGTAAACATACCGGAATCTAGGTACACAGCCTCCAAAAAGAGGTTAGTGTCTCATGAATAATGTTATTTTTGAATGTCCCATGGTACAATATTCAAAATATTACTAGTGTTTCAATAATAAAACAGACACGCTACAGATAGGCTTGTACGTCAGTGGTAGAAAAATCAGAAAAGTAGATTAGAAGTATAGAAGTAGAAGTAGAAGTAGAGGCAGACTTAGAAATAGAAGTAGAAGTAGAAGAGTTTGTAGAAGTAGAGGTAGAAGTAGAGGTAAAGGTAGACATAGAAATAGAAGTAGAAGTATAGAAGTAGAAGTAGAAGTAGAAATAGAAATAGAAGTAGAAGTAGAAATAGAAGTAGAAGTAGAAGTAGAAATAGAAGTAGAAATAGAAGTAGGAATAGAAGTAGAAGTAGAAGTAGAAATAGAAGTAGAAATAGAAATAGAAGTAGAAGTAGAAATAGAAGTAGAAGTAGCAGTAGAAATAGAAGTAGAAGTATAAATAGAAATAGAAGAAGTAGAAGGAGAAATAGAAGTAGAAGTAGAAATAGAAGTAGAAGTAGAAATAGAAATAGAAGCAGAAGTAGAAATAGAAGTAGAAGTAGAAATAGAAATAGAAATAGAAGTAGAAGTAGAAGTAGAAATAGAAGTAGAAATAGAAGTAGAAGTAGAAGTAGAAATAGAAGTAGAAGTAGAAGTAGAAGTAGAAGTAGAAATAGAAATAGAAGTAGAAGTAGAAATAGAAATAGAAGTAGAAGTTGAAGTAGAAATAAAAGCAGAAGTAGAGGTAGAGGTAGAAATAGAAGCAGAAGTAGAAATAGAAATAGAAGTAGAAAGAGAAATAGAAATAGAAGTAGAAGTAGAAGTAGAAATAGAAGTAGAAGTAGAAGTAGAAGTAGAAGTAGAAATAGAAATAGAAATAGAAGTAGAAATAGAAATAGAAGTAGAAGTTGAAGTAGAAATAAAAGCAGAAGTAGAGGTAGAGGTAGAAATAGAAGAAGCAGAAGTAGAAGTAGAAGTAGAAATAGAAGTAGAAGTAGAAATAGAAGTATAAATAGAAGTAGAAATAGAAGTAGAAATAAAAGCAGAAGTAGAGGTAGAGGTAGAAAAAGAAGAAGCAGAAGTAGAAGTAGAAGTAGAAATAGAAGTAGAAGTAGAAATAGAAGTAGAAATAGAAGTAGAAATAGAAGTAGAAGTAGAAATAGAAGTAGAAGTAGAAGTAGAAATAGAAGTAGAAGTAGCAGTAGAAATAGAAGTAGAAGTATAAATAGAAATAGAAGAAGTAGAAGGAGAAATAGAAGTAGAAGTAGAAATAGAAGTAGAAGTAGAAATAGAAATAGAAGCAGAAGTAGAAATAGAAGTAGAAGTAGAAATAGAAATAGAAATAGAAGTAGAAGTAGAAATAGAAGTAGAAGTAGAAATAGAAGTAGAAGTAGAAGTAGAAATAGAAGTAGAAGAAGAAGTAGAAGTAGAAGTAGAAATAGAAATAGAAGTAGAAGTAGAAATAGAAATAGAAGTAGAAGTTGAAGTAGAAATAAAAGCAGAAGTAGAGGTAGAGGTAGAAATAGAAGCAGAAGTAGAAATAGAAATAGAAGTAGAAAGAGAAATAGAAATAGAAGTAGAAGTAGAAGTAGAAATAGAAGTAGAAGTAGAAGTAGAAGTAGAAATAGAAATAGAAATAGAAGTAGAAATAGAAATAGAAGTAGAAGTTGAAGTAGAAATAAAAGCAGAAGTAGAGGTAGAGGTAGAAATAGAAGAAGCAGAAGTAGAAGTAGAAGTAGAAATAGAAGTAGAAGTAGAAATAGAAGTAGAAATAGAAGTAGAAATAGAAGTAGAAGTAGAAACAGAAGTAGAAGTAGAAAAAGAAATAGAAGTAGAAAGAGAAATAGAAATAGAAGTAGAAGTTGAAGTAGAAATAGAAGCAGAAGTAGAGGTGGAGGTAGAAATAGAAGTAGAAGTAAAAGAGGTTGTAGAAAATAGAAGAAGCATTACAATTCTTCTGTCTTCTTCTTCTTATCATTATTATCATCATCATCACCATTATCATTATCACCATTATCATCATCATTATCATCATCATACTGGGCATGTTTGGCTCAGTTGGTTAGAGCGCCCGCCTCATGAACGGGAGGTCGTGGGTTCGAACCCCGGCCGATCGAGTCATACCAAAGACTTCAAAAATGGGACCTTCTGTGGATCTGCCTCCTAGCTAGGCGCTCGGCATATTAGAATGGAGAAGGGTGATAATAACATATTATGTTATGCAGGGCCCGCTGGAAGAGCAGTTTGATAAATAAATAATTGGGTAAATAAAACGTTATTATTATTATATTATTATTATTATTATTATCATCGTCATTTCTAGTTGAGGTAGTAGTAGTAGTAGTAGTAGTGGTAGTGGTAGTGGTAGTGGTAGTAGTAGTAGTAGTGGTAGTGGTAGTGGTAGTGGTAGTGGTAGTGGTAGTAGTAGTAGTAGTAGTAGTAGAAGTATAGTTGTAGCAGCAGCAGCAGTAGTAGTAGTAGCAGCAGCAGCAGCAGTAGTAGTATAGTAGCAGATGTAGTAGTTAGTAATAGTAGTAGAAGTATATGTTGAGTTCTTAAAGGTCGACAGTCTAGCACTAAATGAGGACGTACACTCAGATCCAAGTACAGCGAGACGTTCGAAGACCTCTCTTTATGATACAGTGTGTACATGTAACATGAACTCTAAGTTTCATTAATCAATAATGAATATCCCCAGCAAAAATTGCTTGAATCTATTTTTAGGCCATGACTGTGGCTTTATGCCACATCGTATGATACTCAAGTTCTTGGTTTCGGTCTCTAATCCATTTCAGGCAGAGGTTGTATTGCCATATTATTTTGGTCGAGGTTTTCATGATTTTTGCCACATAATACATATTACTTTGAAATGTGATCATGGGATGTTGTGTATAGTCGGATAAGCGGCTTCTGAAATTCACCATACGACGTTTCTTTAAATACGACTTTTCCTCCTGTGCAAATATGTTATTGGAATTGTATTTGAGTAAGATTGCTTTTACAAAAAAAAATCTAGGGGTTCGAGTTCTTCACTCTCAGTGCTGAATTGTTGTAACATTAAAAACTCCAATTTCTTCAAATTAACCAGATGTATAATAAACGATAGAGGCCTACGGTGCTGTATTGTACTAGCCGAACAGTGAATAATAAGATTATACTTTTATTTTCGGACATTCATTTCGGACATTGACGTCTACAAGCTGAATACATTTTCCCAAGATGGCAACATCACATACAGCCGTCTCTGGAAACGTGATTGCATCACCGGATGAAATCGTTGATGTGGAATGCGATGTCGAATCCTCAAATCTTATGAGGTCGCATGATATCGACCCTCCCGCTGTCTTGGCGGTGGACGAACCGGACTTCAACGCTGCAAACTTCGAATGGGAGCCTAAAGAATGCCCGCGTTGCTGCTGCCATTCGACCGGGATAATGTCTCTCTCTATGATGACCGAGGGGCGAGGATTGTGTTGTCGTATGATTGCCTGCTGTATGTGCTTCCTCTTCATCTTTATCCTATTCGTCGTGTGTGTCGTCATCGCCATTATTTTTGGATTACGGCAAGTGGCAGGAAAACTCTTGTTGGATAATTGACGTAAGGTAATAATAATAAAAGTAATGACAGCTACGTTTATATAATGATAATGATGATGAAAATGATATTAAAAATAATATCTTTTTAATATATGTATTTATCTATTTTTTCCGAATCATTGTAATCATTAGTTGTAAATGTTGAAATTGCTATTGATTCAATAACACACACACACACACACGCACGCACACACACACACACACACACACACACACACACACACATATATATATATATATATATATATATATATATACATATAACTATTTTGAATAAAGTGCGAAAGATTATTTCCCGCCCCCCCCCCAAAAAAAAAAAAAACAACAAACAAACAAACAAACAATGATATGGTCTTATCTACCCAGGGTAGCCTCATCAGTATAAATACTGTTTTCCATGATGACCTTGCAATCATAGGTGCTCGTTTTCGCGAAGGGTCTGGCGCCTTATGTCAGAATATCAAGTTCATCATTTTGTAACTTTATCCAATTCATCGAAGCCAGCGAGCAAAAATGTTGCCACTTTTTTATAGTGAAAATATAGGGAAATTATATTCAGGCATCTTTCTGCTGGAATAATTATGGTCCGGCACCTCTCTCCCGGAATATGGGAATATTTGGGCAACTCGCTCTGCCAGAACATGAGTTGATGGAGAATATCGGAACTTTAAAAGTCCGGGGGGGGGGGGGGGGGCTGAGGGGGGGGGGGGGTTACAGCCCTAGCCTTCCTCCTCGTACGTCTACGCCTGCAATTATTATTACCTCACGCAGTATTACCATGTATGTATTTAATGCATATAATGGTGATTAAACATCACGTCCAAGGACTGAAGCACTGACGGATCGAACCAAGGACCTCTCATAATAAGAGCCATGGGCCTTCACCAACACCACACTGGAAATAGTTCTATAGCTAAAAGGTGGGCTTCAAAAAAATCTTCAACGGAAAGAACTTTTCGAAGTTCACAGAATGTCAAGTCGGCTACATAGTGTCAGACGCGGATCTCACTCGGACAAATCGTAGCACGATTCTGGATGTAATTGAATACAAGTAGCATTTTGACCACAATCTTTACCTCGTGTAATCAGGTATCGTTGTTGCTTTAATGGCGAACTTGAATAAGCGTGTTGGGATCCACGTCAGCTTTTGAAAGTGTGATGGTTGGAAGCTATAATCTTGTCAGACGCGGATCTTTCCTGAAAATAACAACCATATGGATATGGTTATAAGTAAAATCCTACTTTTCACCGAGAATTGTTGTGGCATGCGACAGGTATAATGGCTGAAGCTTTCTGGTGAACTTGAATAAAATTAAAGTCTAGAAAACTGGAATCGATGCCCATTTTTGGAAAGTGTGATAGCTGAAAGATGTTCGGAATATACAGCCCTGTATATCAGAGCAGAGAGAAGGTCACCATTCCGTTACTGTTGGAACGCGTCGGGGAGAAGTGCTACCAGACCGCATCTGTCTTTGAAAATCGTATAAAAACAGTGCTTAATTCACTGATTGTAAACTTTTAAAGAAAAGAACGTTTAATTCAGGCATTGCAAACTTTCAAGGAAAACGATTCTACGAGCATGAAGAGCGTCATACATAGCAAATCAGCGAATGATTTTCATTAAGAACAGTCGCCGACCGCTCAGAAATCGGACGAACTAGACGATGAAGCAAGGCACAAGCATGTGGTTCGGATAAAACTCGATAACGACAACGACGACGATCTCCAGCCTCAGAAGGTACGACGTTGGAAATGACCAATTTGGAAGAATCTGTACGCCTGTTGGCAGTCTTACTCGCTTTATGCATCATCGTAATCCTCGTACCAGTCAATACGGGAATTATCATGGGTATCGTGTACGCTATCAAGGAGGTAAACGGTAATGGTGCCCCTATGACGATGACGACGAGGACGAGGACTACAACAACATCGCATGAAGAATTTTGGTATGATAATGGTAGGTTACAACTTACTAGAAAGTAGTGAACTTTCACTCTATTTTCACCCCTCCGCGGGAGTCACATCAGTAATCACTTGTCAATAAGAGTGAATAGGCCCATCAAGACATAGTGAATAGCGAGTGAGTGCTCTCTATGAAATAAGAAACAGTGAATGTTTTACTATATTTTTTTTTACTATACTTTCACTTCCCCCGGGGGGGGGGGGGGGGGGGGGTGATGTCAGTGATCACTCGATTTTTTTTTTTTTTTTAGAGAGAAGTTTTTTTCGAGCGATGTGACTTTGTCGGTGCACGTGGGATCCCATGGTACAGGCCTACTGGTCCATTTACTTGCTTTTCAGTATACATGGAACCGTTAAGGTTTTGATTTCTTTCTGTGTCTTTTCACACTAGGCATTTTATCTTTCAATAGTTGTCATCAATGAACAGAATTTGAAATGAATGAAAAGAATACAAATACTAACTTCTTATAGGGTTGACCTATAGTAACCCAAAGACTTCCGTATGAATCACTTTGTGAAGTATCCGGATTCGTTTGAAACCGGAGCCGGTCACGGATATGGATACCCGCGATATGCGGGTAATAGACCTATAGTAATAGACGTCAAGTGCAGTCAACGCTTATGGATTTTGAATACGATAGGCATATAAACCTGTATATCTCATGTCCAAACAGTGAGACAGCTCTTCATCTAGAATAATAATCGGGAATAGAAAGTATAAAAGGGAAAAGTCGAGAAGCAAGACGTCTACTGATCAACGGCAAGTTAAAGCCTAAGTTTCTATTTTGTCATATCAATCCTGGGAATGCATTGATATCATTCAGAATGGCGGATCCGAAACCATGTGTGCTAAAAATCAGTAATACTGTTGATGATACCGCACCTAGCTTTGAATCAAAGCTCGGTCATAAGCGGGAACAGACAGGAAAGGTTCCTGGTCCATCGGGAGCCAAAATGCCCACAACGACTGACACAGGACCTAGATTAAAGCCGAATGCTCAAAGACCACAACTGTCCAAACCTGCCAGGCCTGGCTTTAGTACACGCAATCGGTGTTATATGTAACTACCGAAAATGGTTGAAGGGTAGCTACAGGGAAAGAGAGGTGGTCCTACTTTTGCAGCAGGAGAGCTCACAAGAGACGGCTAGAACGTGTACATATTTGTATCAGAGAATGTCTCTTCGACACCAGTATTGTTTGTGCAGTCTTTCCCGTGGTCGTGTTTGTGTTGGTGGCTATAGTGGGGATCATAGTCGGTATCGTATGTGGCGCGAGTGTGTCAGCGTCAGTGATGACGACAATGACGAAGACACCTGGTAGATATACGCTAGTTGGACATAATTATGATGTTGGAATTGTTTAAGATATTATTTAGCAAGAAACAGGAGGGGGCATGGGGACCCGGACACCTCTTTATTTATTTATTTTTTTAATTTTTTTTTTTTTTTTTTTTTTTTTGGGGGGGGGGGGGGTTGTCGTATAGGTTTTAGCATATTTGAACCTTTTCTTGCCCGACGTTTTTTTGCCCGTCTGAGATTTTAGGGTGTCAAATTAACACCCAAAAATCAGATGACCCCCCTTTTTTTGTTGATCTTTGCTTGTCAAACTTTTTTTGGAAATTGGACCCCCTTTTACAAAATCGTGGATCTGCCCCTGAGAAAACAACCCCCAAAAGAAAAAAGAAAATAAATTGCTGCACTGTATTTCTTCTTGGTAATCGAATATAATTCTGTTCAAATGGAAGTAATTCCATAATATGGAGGGAAAAAAAATGTTTTCGGAATGATATGTCTGTTTCTGAATTAAAAGATGAACATAACATTGATAATAAAGGTTATAGGACAAAGAAATATAGTGTATAGCAACGTAGATTCGTTTAATATTTTAGGTGCACAGAAATATCTTTCTTTGTTGGAGTTTTCATGCACATTGATTCTTTCGTAATACAAATTTGTTCTTTTTGAATAAAGCCATCTTAATTTAAAGCCATTTGCCTAAAGGCTTTACACAATATAACCACCATGACAGTACAATCGCCGTAAAAGTGCGCGCGTGTCCTCTTTCCTTCCGCGAAAATTATTAAGGATGTCTTGAAGTAGGTTCTTTGCAATGTACAAGAGTTGATATTGTTCTTAAATGTTCCTTCAGACTCATTGATCAGCCAAACCCATCAAGCCATCCATGCAAATGGAACTCTTGAAGTTAACAAAATACCCTCCGTGATAAGAAAAATAATGACGTCCTTTGTAATCAGTTTGTACTCTATAATTGAAACTACTTTCCAGCTCTGTTATATACATAATATACATTGTCCGATTGAAAGGAGACCTGAATGAGACATATTTTCGAAATGCTGTCTGATTGAAATTTCCTCTGATTAATTTGTCTTAAATTGCTGTTAGATATAAAGTGTTCCTTAAATTATTGATTATAAATCTTTAAAAAAAAAAGAATATTCATCTACCGTTCATTACTTCTTTCGCAGTCCGTTTGGCAAAACATGTAGACAGAAATGGTTATAATAATCTAGACATTTCATTTGAGAAATATTTGTATAAATCATTGTCCATTTCCTGTATTACTCTGTTGTCGGTACTATTTTGGAATGATTTTGACTCATAGGCTTGATAGTACATTATACAGTGGAATAGTTTACTCACAGAGTGAATGCGTTTTGCAGAATATTAAATTCTTTCGAAAATGATTATATAACAATTCCTTTTCGACTCCGTTTAATAGATCTTTTAAATGATTAAAAACGAAAATATTAAGAATCAGGCACAAACCAAAATAGCCCTATACCATTTTCATTATTTTCAGGTACTAATGCATCCGCAACAAGTTAATGGTGAGTTAATATCATTTGCTTTGTTTTGAATTTTTTTTTTTTTTTTTTTTTTTGCTTTAATTTGCCTCCACTACATAGTTGCCAGAGTTGGCATTATGCTTTTTGGCAAAATTTGAGCATTTGGCATTATTCCAAGCATAATTTTACAGAATCTGGCATAATCTTACCATAACTTTAACATAATATTGTAAAGAATTGATTTAAAGACAATTTTAGCTAGTTTTGGATTAAAAAGACAGCCGAAACTGCTGATTCCGTGATACTTTGTTACTATCTCGGAATAATTAACATAATATACATCAAAAGTATCAATTTGCTTTATTTTTGATCAGATGCAAGCTCATGAAGAGCTATCAATTTAAAGTGATTTGGTAACTTTGTAGAGGCTTGATAAAATTTGAGCTGCCTGGCCTTATATGCTATCAGTGTATGTAATATGGTGTAAAAATGAAGCCCAGGGGGGGGGGGGGGGGGAAGCATTTCAAAATCATGTGCTTCACAAAAGTAAACATAATTTATGCAAGTGACCGGAAATGCCAGACTCATTTTCCCCTGTAGACTCAGTGTTAGACTAAAAGCGTATGCGGCCATACGCTTTCGTAAATGGGAGTATTCAGTCATAGATATCTTATAATAGCATTATATATTTGAAAAAACTTTCTATGCCTGGCTATTTATTTATCCTTCTGAACATACACAAGACGGATATCAAAATTCAACAATTTATTAAATCAAGCCTCCACAAAATTACCGAATCACTTTAAAGGAATCATCAAGTGTAAAAATGTCTTCAATGAAGTCGGTATAAATGGTTTATCCTATAACCACTAAATTCATATCATGTCATAAACTTTATTGCTTCAAATACACGTAGAGTATGCTTCAAACGATTTAAGTCAGTGTGAATTTTCTGTTAATGCGTTTGTTTTCATCACTGTCTTCTGTCATCGTCAGCCGGTACATGAGGCTTGCTGATGTTGGACCAACCATTGCTCGGGAGACTGGTAGCGATTCATCCATCTTAACCAAGGAACCGTGAGTGAACATGCATGAGCAAAAGTGAAACGGCCTAAAGAATTGTTTGGGACTGGTAGCTATATGAACCCGGAATAAAGAAAAACACTTAACATATATATTTACTGATAATGCACGTTCTCAAGTCAGGATGTAAACGTTTGAATTTTCGTCCCTGTTAGAACCGGTAGTGACAACGACGTAAAATTTCATGAAATAGTGATATTATGCGGCATATTGTGACCTAACATGTTGGAACAAGCCGTAGGCTAATGCTACATTCACGCCAGGAAATGCTGTCCGGTTTGACTTACTATTGAATCTTGCAGAAATAGGATAAGTTTTTTTTATGGACAGGAACAGGTGCTTGATTTCGGAAAAAACGAGGAGTGGGGTGCAAAGCCCCTTGACCCCCGATTCCGTCGCCGCTGGAGAGGACAGTGAAGCCATTATTATATCAGCGCCAAGTGTATAAACATCTGTAGCAAATATTTTTTTTGGCATTTGCACGATAACGGAACAACAGGAAAGACGCATTTTTCAACATTTAAACGTGCTCATCAGACATATAAGATTACTAAATCCACAAGTCTGATTATGATTAATTACTCATCAGCTGAAAAAGTATACGTGAAAGATTTTATTTTCACAGAGGCCATATAGTTTAATTATAAGCAGTCATAATGGAATGATGGGAAGAAGTTTCATGACTCTGTGTCATGATTTGTAAAATGATGCTCTATCTAAAACGACTTATATTGAGATATTAATGGATATATATATATATATATATATATTATATACACATTCACGCACCAATACCACCAACACCCCTACACACACGCATCCTCATTATATCCTCAGCAAGCTTCGATCGATCTGTTATTATTACTATTAACAATTCGCCGAGAGTGGGCTTCAATACATAAAAACTAAAATTCAATTGTATTGTATACAAAATTATTGTATACATAGAATCTACAGTTTCATTGTATTGAAACTTTAATGCCCAACCTGCATTTCCCATTGTTTTGTTATCTCTTGTTCTTGATTTTTAGCAAATTGCTACACCATAAGCATACAAATATAAGTATATATATTTTCAAAGAACCTGAAAATAGAATGAACTTATACTTGAACAAAGTATGACTAATTATGTTAATAGAATTGGTTTTTGGAAAATGTTTACTCAAATAATTGTACGCGTTTCATTTTAACTGTAAAATTTGCACATACGTTATGAAGTTCACACTATCGAAATTATTTTATATATTTTTCTGTGAGAGTATTGTATTCCTAATCAATATTCTTCACGGGTTATGACATATAAATGTTATATCCTTCTTGAGAAAAATAAAAATAAAATATAAACACAGTAGAAACAAAAATGCTAAAAGTAAATAAAAAGGAAGAAATTAAGTCATAGATTATTTTGTTTAGTGAATATAATGTATTTTCTCATACAATGGTCACTGCATCTCAAATTATATTTGTGAGTAAATAGTTTGAATTCACATGGGAGACCATGGGTTGAAAATACATTGTATAATGAGGCAAGTTAAAGATCTTGGCCACGTTTCATAACATTTGCTATCAATAACGAGTTGTAATAACTGATATAAGCTACTGAAATACTTCCATCTGATTGGCTGAGAGCAAATTTGTTGTAGAACTTTGGCAGTTGTTATTGATAACAAGTTTTATGAAACAGGGCCCAGGAGAGCTAAACTGTTCCTACGGTACTTATTATATCTCAGTTCTTACAACACAAGCCCCTTTCCCCTCCTGAATCTCCTTCCCCATTTATCAATCTCTTAAGTTGATTACTTTTTAACTTTCAGCAGAACAAATGATAGCAAAGATATGATCACCAGAACAAATGAATTTAACAACATGATTTAAGCATGTTAAGTGTGCGTAAGAGAGGAATCATACTTTTGCCGTGATATGTAGGAAACAAATAATGTTACTAAAATGCTTCGTTTGAATAAATGGAACCGGGTATATCTTCAAATTATTATCTTATGATACATAATTTCATAAAAGCAGCATTTATCGTTTAAAAGAATAATAAAAAAAGTAAAAAAGAAACTTTTGCGTGTAGGCTATAAATGCCTGGACCAGTAAATTATTCATCATATTCGATATATCGGATTGTCTATAATTATATACATAATCTAAATAGAGATATGGACTAATTTTTGACAATGTTGACATGTTTGTTCTTCAATCAAATATTAAGAAAGGAAAGGCTTATAAATTCATATTCATTATGATATGATGAAGTTATTACCTATTTTTTTTTAATGATTTTGTAATCTGTATAACTCGAGGCGTTGCTTTACACGGCATTAATGTTTAAATGTAGGGGAAAATAAATTCCTAACTCATTAATCATTCAGTACTTTCCATCTCTAACAAGGGAGATGACCCATCTCCCTGCTCTTAACGATATTGACCATTTTTCACGGTTAGCGGATGTTCGAGTAGTCAGTCATCTTTCTTTTCCTGATGACGTAGAAGGTCACGCCCCCTAGCGCCACTGCAGCAACGCCTGCAATGACACAGCCCACGATGAGCCCGGTATTACTTCCGGTTGACCCATCACCACTGCCACAATTATGAGCTGGAAGAATAAAAGAATAGATGAGGAGACATTAAATGAATACACCCAAAGAAAAATGGTTAGTATGTTTTAAAAAAAGAGTCAGGAATTGGCATTTCATGAAGCCAACTTCGATTTTATTTTAATACATCGAAAAAGTTCATGCGATAGCCACATCGTAAGACGGTTTACACACTTCTTGTGCTCATGGTGTGAAGATAAGAATCCCGTGGAGATAATCAAGAAGAGAGAGTGAGAGAGGGGGAGAGAGTGTGTGTGGGGAGGGGAGAAGAAAAAGAAGGGAATGAGAGAGGGAAAAAGAGTGAGTGTGAGAGAGAGAGAGGGGGGGGGGAGATGGAAACAGGGAGGAGAGAAAGAGAGACAGAGAATTTTTTTAAAGCTTTTTTTGTTTTTTGTGTATAACAAATAAAGCACAATATCATGTAAATTCTATAAATGAATAACTGAAATTCAAAACTGTAAAGAAAGCATCGAATGAAATCTTGTCATTAAATGTAGCCCTCCACATTAACAAGGGAAACAATATATATCATGCAGGCTTTCAAGCGCTCCGACTTTTCCTACTTTTTCCTACTTTTTTGACCATCCTCCTACTTCTCCTACTTTTTTCTCAATTCTCCTATTATAACCTACCTTTTTTCAATTTCTCCTACTTTTTTCCGAACATATTTGAGATATTAATTCAAGGCTTTCATGCACGAGAATCTCATTATAGCTCAGTTATTGTAAGTCCTAACAAGCAGTGTGCATATTAAGTCTACGTAAGTGATGTGAATATTACCAATAAGACCCCTTTTACGCTGACAAAATGGGTCTCGGCCCATAAAGTGTTAATTGGCAACAGGTCTGAGACTGACCCCCCCCCCCCCCTCCCCTTCCCCGAAACCAACTGCGTGCAAACTTCTTTATGCATTTCTATGTTTTACCCTTCTCATCTTCTTTTTTGATCCATCCTTATTATTCTGTTTCCATCTGCTTCTCTTTTTCTATTTCATTATATATTTCTTTGTATTTCTCTTTCCTTATGTATTCGTCAGTTTTCACTTGTCTTGTTTTCCATCTTTTCTTATGTATTTTTTCTTTTCCCCTCTTTCTTTTTCTGTCTTGCCCTATATATTTCTTTGTTTTTCCTGTCCTTTATATTCCATTTCTATTCCTCATGTATTTTTATATTCCTGTTTGTTATCTTCTCATTATATTTTCCTTATGCATTACCGTGGGTTTTTAAAATCTTTAATTTCGTATTCTTTGTTATCTATCTGTATCTCTTTGTTTTTCCTTCTCTTGTTTTCTATTGTTCCTGATGTATTACTTTGTTTCCGTGTTCTTTAATCTTAATTCTCTTTCTAATCCTATTCATTTTTTCTGCTTTTTTATCATCTTCTCATTTTATAATTTCTTACATACCTGTAGTTACTGTTTTTATCTTTCCACCTCTCTTTAAATATCCCCCTAGATGCATTTCTTTTATCCTTCTTTATTTTTTCTGAAATTTCTATTTCTGCATGTGTATTTCTTTGATATTTTCTTTCTATTTTGTATTCTTTATTTCTTTGTTTTGCCTTCTTTCATCTTTTATCTCTATCTTTGCCTATCTATTTCCATCTATTCTTATGTATTTCTATGTTTTTCACTCTCCAGTTTTCTATCTTTCCTTAAGTATTCTCTCCCCCCCCCCCTCTTGTTTTCTATACTTCCTTATGTATTTCTGTGGGTTTCCTCTCTTCTCTCGTTTTCTATAGATCTTCCTTTATCAAGTTCTTTATTTCCCCCTTGAGGCACTATTTGTATATTTACTTATGTATTGGTTAGCCCCCCCCCCCCAACTCTTGCTTTCTATCTTTTCTTATGAAATTCATTGTTTCTCCCCAAGTCTTTTACCTTTTACTATTCTTTTTGTATTTTATTTTCATTTTTCTATTGTCTTCTGACTATAATTCTCTATTTGTTTGTTTCTTATTTCTATCTTTCATTTTGTAGTTCTCCCCCCCCCCCCGCTTCTTTAATAATCTTTTTCTATTCGTCCAGTTCTGTATTTCATGGTCTTTTTATTTTTCTACATTTCTTTTTCTATTCATCCATATGTATTTTCTTTTTTTCATTTCTTTCTTTCATTATGTAGTTCCTTTTCCCCCTATGTATTTCTCTTTTTATTCATCCATATGTATTTTCTGTGTATTTCTTTTTCTTTTATTTTCATTTTTCTATTGTTTTCTGACTGTAATTCCTTTTCATTTGCTTTTATTGCCATCT
Organism: Heliocidaris tuberculata; assembly: GCA_025618425.1. Taxonomy (NCBI): domain Eukaryota; kingdom Metazoa; phylum Echinodermata; class Echinoidea; order Camarodonta; family Echinometridae; genus Heliocidaris; species Heliocidaris tuberculata. Next base: position 23,868,768 of record CM046850.1, read on the forward strand.
TTCAGTTTGTAGTCCCCCTTCTTTAACAATCTCTTTCTATTGTTCCTTTGTATTTCATGCTTTTGTCTATTGTCTTCTCTTTCTATTTTTCATTGTGTATATTTGCTTTTCCTTCTTTCATTTTCTATCTTTCCTTGCCTATGTAAGCCAACCCATGAATTGTGTCAGGGGCTACCTTTCCAAGAGGGGGGGGGGGGGGGGGGGGGGGGGGGGGGGGGGGGGGGGAGGGGGGGGGTCAAAATTAAGGGCCAGCTTTTGTCCCAGCCCCAATAGGGAGCCCGGCCTCAGTCACTATTTTAGGGTCTTAGACTACCGGGTCTTTGGGATTCATTCCTAGCATGTTTTCTCAAAGCTATCTAAAGTATCCCTCTGAGCTTGTTCATGAAATAGGTATAACCTATACAGGAAATACAGATTGTGAGATCTAGTCAGGACAGTGGGCAGTAAAGTATTGACATGGAAAAAAGAAGCAATCCTGAGGACATGCAAATTTCCTACTTTTATCCTATACTTTCTCTCTCCTGAATCCAACTTTTCTCCCGACTTTTTCTGAAATATTGAACCTACTTTTCTCCTACTTTTTTCCTTTGGTGTGCTTGAAAGCCTGTATCATGTATATATAAACAATATGTAAATGGAGAGAGAGAGAGAGAGAGAGAGAAACACACGCGCGCACACACACCCACACACCGCCCCCTCACCTCCACACACAAAGTTAAGTGTTGATGCCTTACCATCACCGAGTCCGCATCCGCCTGTCGTGAGCTGAACGAAAGGCTGGAAGACCGGGGAGAATAAATCAATTTCGACGCTCTTAAGAACAAAGTCGAGTTTATCACACGTGTAATGCTTGCCAACAGGTACGGAGAAAAACTCTTTTTCCTCATTCTGATCATCAATTTTGCCTGTGAGATTGTTTGAAGTGTAAAGAACAAAATATACTTGCACGTATTTGTCAGAGTCATCACATGAAGATAAAAATCATTTTACAAAGGTGCAATTTAACAAAAAAGGTTTTTTTTTATCAATTTAAACCTAAAAGTACAAAAAATTGAATTATATTTTCATGTTCTCCCACCTCCCACAAAAAAAAAATGAAAAAAAAAATGAAAAAAAATGAAAAAAAACTGCCGCAGAACTTATTTTGACAGATTTTATATGGGACGACAGCGTGGCTACCAAATCATTCGGTCCATGGACTTCATTCTCTTCTGAGGTATGATAAAACCGAAATATTTGGTCTTTCGGACCTTCTTTCACCGAGTCAGAGGTACACTAGACCAAAACAATGAGAATAACTTTCAGTGAAATTCGGTCTCGTCGACCTTTTGTCTTTTAAGGCTTCGGCCTCGTAAGCTATTGGTCTCTGCCATTGCCCCGGCTGAAAAGAATATCTTGTAGACTGTCCACATAACTTCTATGAATTTCATTAAACCAGAAAAACGTTTTTAAAAAGGAAGATAAACATACTTTTATCTAGGCGGATACAGGGTTGGCAGAAAAGGGGTGAACATTTTAAAAGTAAAGGGAGTATTATTTTTCCCCTACAATTTTTTTTCCTTCAACTTCAATCATGGTGGTAGCAGTCCTTGTGGCCCACTGAACCTTCAAGGTAGTAGATGAATCATACTTTCATCACGGGTGGATTCAGGATTACCAGAAAGGGGGTCGGAATTTTCAAAAGTTCAGGTAGCAATTTTTGAACCCCTGGATCCACCTAATGATGGTTAACATAATTACGTAATAGACATACCTCCTTCTAGTGTCATCAATTCGAAATAGACTCTGCCTAAGTAATATTTGCTGTCCTCAATGTTGAAACTCAGTTGGATTTGCCAACTGTAGTTTCCAGAAGGAAACGTAAGCATAAACAAGGCAGCGTTTTCTGTACATCCTGAATCCTTTATGGACGCGTTTTCTGGAATGTCCACTGTAACCGGTTTCTACGTGAGAGGGGGAGACAACAAAACAGAGAATTTTTTTTTCTCAAATACGATTTATTTGGCAGTAGTCACCTAAATGATAACAATGACGACGATGATGATGATAATAATGATAATAACAACAGTAATAACAATAACAATAATGATAATAATGATGATGATGATAATAATAATCATAATAATAGTAATAATAATAATAATAATAATAATAATAATAATAATAATAATAATAATAATGATAATAATAGGATTTAATAGTTCCTTTTCCTGAGGAGACAAAGCGATGTAATTCCAATTAAACCTGGCTTCAACCAAGCCATTTACTTCACCCACAGTGGGTGAAGAGTTTAGCAAATGTACATTAAAGACATACGGCTTCCCATCCTAATAGTTATCAAAATGTAAGATAAAATCTTTAAGGAAACACAGACCACGCGGTATCAACGAGCATTCATTATCATTTCTTCTTGTTTTGTCGTAGAAAAATCACAATGTACATGATATAGACAATCTATTGTCATTATCATCCCTTTTCTTACCCCCCCCCAAAAAAAAAAAATCATTAAAAAATGATGAAAAAGATTTCGTCAATGATATATCAATTATTCTGCTTGTTTGTGAATAAACAATTTACTCTAATTGCAACCTTGATGCTCCGTTTTAAAATTATTTTGAAAGAAATATCAACGCTCTCCTCGTCTGCTTACTTGTTCAAGTACCTCTTATTCTACAGCAATAAATGGGAATGAAAGCGTACAACAAAAGGGGAGGTTTTTTGTGCGCATATGGTACTGACTCTTTCAGTAACCGCTTGACGTGAAAAGTAATATCAGGGTTTTGTTCTTCCATTGATGGAATGGTGAACAACAAAAGACCATTATCGTCAGGTGATTAACTTCAAGTATCTCAGTCAGAATTATGGATGACCTTTATAAAGTTAACACGATAAAAACTACTTTCGAAAAATAAACTCAAGACAATTTCAATAGCCCTGTCTATCACCTTTAGAAATGTGCGAACATTACAATGACGTTTTACGTAATCCGAACCGGATTTCTATGGGCAGTACAATAGGCCTTTGAAATTCCCTTGAGTTTATTTTTCGAAAGTAGTTTTTATCGTGTTTGTTTTATATCAGATATTGGACAAAAAAATATTATTATTCACACATGCATTATTTTACTTTACTACTGACCAAATTAAAGTGAGTGGATCAAATAGGCATTCAATTTAAGAAAATTAATATCCGAAAGCTTTCTTTTCCCTCTATTTGTTCAGTTACATATTATTGTATAAAAAAAAATACAGTTCGGAATAAACACTTATACAGTCCATATAAAAACAGTTCACACCTTTAGAATATCCTACAAAAATCATAATTTCACAATATCGTTAAGATATTTTCTTACACAATTATGGGTGAGGGCCTGTTTCACTAGATGACACTATAAGTATTGACAATATTTCACGCTTGAGTGAGTACTGGCTACTTTGGTAAAAGTCGCAAAAATTGGTTTGCGCAGAAATGTCTCAGTCTTGTAATTGATCAAAGTACGTATCAGGCAGTAACTGCATGTTCTCTGTTAAACATCAATAATTGATTTGACCAATGATTTTAATTATCGCGTGCTCACAAACCTACAGATAAGCAGTCGAAAGTTTTCGACAAAATTGAGTAGGCTTTGGGGGGGGGGGGTTTACTGGCAAAGCAGAAAGACAAGATAGAAATAAAGAAAGAGAGAGAAGGATGACAATATGAAAACAAGGTACGTCTCAGCCTACGAGTTATAACCTTTGAGTTATTAACGACCAAAAGCATTTTTTCTTACACCTACATGTAGAACAATATGGCTTATCAGTCAACAGAGATATTATTTTGATCATTCTTATTATTGTAACTAATATTATCATTATTATATTTGTCATTATTGTTATTACTATTCTTATTCTTCATCTTCTTCTTCTTCTTATTATAATTATAATTTTCATTCTTATTATTATCATTATCGTTAACATTATTATCATTATCGTTAACATTATTATCATTATCGTTAACATTATGATTATTATCATCCTTATTGTCATCATTATTATAATTATCATTGTTATTATTATCATTAGGCCTATTACTGTTATCATTATCATTATTATTATTATTATTATTATTATTATTATTATTATTATTATCCTTACTATAATCATCATTATCGTTATCATTATCATCATTATCATCATCATCATTATTATTATTATCATTATAATTATCATCATTATTATTATTATCATTATAATTATCATCATTATCATTATTACTATTACTATGATTATACTGATTATACTCACATCGGAGCCCTGATAGGTGATGGTTCCAGTGAAGGACATGAGCTGGCAAATATTTCCGTCAGGTTGACGGACCATCCAGGTAGCTTCGGCACAAGGGGTTGGTTCTGTAAACAATAATCCGAATAAAAGAAATAAATACAAACCAATTAAGAGCGAACTGTAGCTTGTAAAACAGCGGGGTATTTTCACAAAGGAACGCATGTGGCAAATTTCTTCTTTCTTACTCGGCCAGATGCACCTGTTATCTTGTTATCAATAACAAGTCACAATAATTGCTATAAGCTACTGAAATCCTTGAATCTGATTGGCTGAGAGCAGAAATTTGGCGGTTGTTGTAGCAACAAGTTTTATGAAACAGGGGCTGATCCGAGTTATCATATATATCATATATTCAGTGCACACCACCTGCCCCCAACCATGCCAACCCGCCTAACTATATAGATCTAAAATGGGTAAAGGATTATTACTAATTGGCCAGATGAGGTCCTTTGTTATAAACTCCGCAGTGTTACGTGGCATTACGTTTCGCTATAGGCTACCTAAGCATTATATAACTTAGTACAATTATCGTGATTATGATTCTCATTTTGAAGAAGAAGAAGAAGAAGAAGAAGAAGAAGAAGAAGAAGAAGAAGAAGAAGAAGAAGAAGAAGAAGAAGGAAAGGAAGAAGACGAAGAAGAAGAAGAAGAAGACGAAGAAGAAGAAGAAGAAGAAGAAGAAGAAGAAGAAGACGAAGAAGAAGAAGAGGAAGAAGACAAAGAAGAAGAAGAGAAGAAGAAGAAGAAGAAAAAGAAGAAGAAGAAGAAGAAGAAGAGAAGTAGACGAAGAAGAAGAGAAGAAGAAGAAGAAGAAGAAGAAGAAGAAGAGACACTGAGGAAAGATGGAAATTGCCTAGAAGTATGAAAGTATTACATTAAACATACGGATAGAGATGGAAAGGAAGAGAGGGAGAGAGAGAGAGAGAGAGAGAGAGACAGAGAGAGAGAGAGAGAGAGGGGAAAAAAAGAAGCAAGTACAATAACACTGTATACATTATGAGTGAAGAAAGTCGATTTTGCCAATAAAAGAGACAAATAAAATAAATGACAGGCAATTCCAAAAACTAAACAGTACTATTATACTAACATCTAATAATCTGATATTCAAAATACATCAAGATATGTGAAAAAGGTTCAACACTAGACTTAATTATTTACGTGGTTCTGTCGAGCTCGCTTGGGTGGATGGAAGCGATGTCGAGTTATCGATGATGGTTGTGCCGAAATCGGTGACGATGTCGGTCGTCATCCCAGTCATGTTCGTGATCGGATTCATGGTCATTGCTGCCGAAGCGAAGGCAACCGATGTAGCGAGTACGATGAAAATAGATGACCCCTCCATGTTTGCTCACCTATGGATTCATTTAAGGAAAGTAAAAACGATGAGCTAAGGGGCGGATCTAGGGTTGTCTGAAAGGTGGGGGGGGGGGGGGGGGGGGGGAGTGGGCGAAATTTTTCCCGGCCGATGCAAAGGCAAGCGATACCACAAAGCAAGACGAAAATAGATGACTCTTCTTCCATGTTTGCTCATCTAAATTTGATCATGAAAACAAAATAAAACAATGAACTAGGGGCGAAGCCAAGGTAAACGATGTAACAAGTAAGATGAAAACAGATGATCCTTCCATGGTTGTTCACCTGTGGATTCACTGAAGGAAAGTACAACAGTAAACTAAGGGGCAGTGCAATGTTGTTTGAAAGGTGGGGGGGGGGGGGCGAAAATTTTCCCGGCCGAAGCCAAAGTAAACTATGTAACAAGTAAGATGAAAACAGATGATTTTAAGACTGAAAAAATGGTCGGGGGTTGTCCTCTTGCCCCTTCGGTTACACAAGTAGGGAGAGAAGGGTGGGGCGAAAATTATCCTGACAGTAATTTTTTTTCCCAGGAGCATGATGATTTCGGGAATCTCGCCAGCCTTCTCAAGACTCTCCAGGGGAGGGGGGGGGGGGTCAAATAAAAAAACCCACCGAATCTGATTTTACAGGTAATTATTTTCACGCAGGAATCTTGCCAGATCATCCAACGTCTATAAGGGAGGAGGTGGGTGTTAAAATAGACCGGGCGGGGGATTGGCCGTTTCGGCCCCGTAGAGTTTGCTTTCATTGTGCATAAATGAAAATACTTGAAAAAAAGAAAGATTGAAAGTTTAAACTAAATGGTAATCATTTCGCATGTTATAAGCCGTGACTTGTCTAGGAAGACGGTGATGTCCCCACAATTTGTCAAACAAACATGATGTGCTATTTCGCAGGATTTATTATACTTTGTGTTAATTTAGCACATTTCATTAACACTTCATCGATTACCTCCAATCTCCGTGACGACGAATTATGTTTCTTTTTGATAACATACCTATCGAAAAAGTGAAAACTACAAAATTCCTAGGTATAATAATTGACGATAAGCTCTCCTGGAAACCACATACTGATAACTTGTCAAAACTGATTTCGAGAAACATAGGAGTGATTAACAAGCTGAAATATCAATTCCCATCCTTTATTTTGTTGTCTCTTTACTTAACCTTATGTTTTCCATATCTTAATTATGGAATTTTAGCATGGGGCAACTCTACCGCACAACAATTAAACAGATTACTACTACTCCAAAAAAAGGCCATGAGGATTGTATCTCTTACAGGTTATCTCTCACATACTGACCAGCTCTTTCATAATAATAAAGTTCTCAAAGTATCTGACTTATATCTTTATAATCTGGGTCAATTTATGTTCCAACTAATCAATAATGAACTTCCAAATGCTCTCTCAGACCTTTTCACAACTAACAATACACTCCATAACTACCCAACAAGACAATCAAACTTTTTCCATCTTCCCCGCACGAGAACGCTCTTAGCGCACAAAACATTCGTCTTTACAGGTCCCAAATTTTGGAACAGTCTCGATCCAAACCTTAAGGAAATAGAGAGACTGCACCGTTTTAAAAAAGAACTGAAATCTCTTTTGCTAAAACCATATACTAAAATGCTGCATGGTTGCTGATCTCGATCTGCACTTCGCTTCTCTCTTCTCTCTTCTCTTTTCTCTCTCTTCTCTCTCTCTCTCTCTCTCTCTCTCCCTTCCACTCTCTATAATTAGTTAATCCTTTTATGTTCTCTTCTGTTTCCATCCGCTGATTTCCGTCCTCTCTTTGTTTCTTCTCATCTTAATCTCATAATTCTACTTTCCAGCTCCTTTTCTTTGTTAAATGGGGACCTAACTCGACAAGCCTCGCTTTTAATAGGTTCCCCCACAAGTGTATATACTGTATGCGTTTATTACCTCTACTGGAAGATGTTTATTATACTGAGCTGTTATTATGTATTATCCTTTGTATTATGCCATTTGATTTATATACTTATATTTTGCTTTCTCATGTACAAATGTAAACCGATCGTGGAAACAAATAAAATCAAATCAAATCAAATCATGTTAAGAAATGACGCACGCGAAGACATTAGAACTGACTACCACTTAATTTAAATAATCAGTTATACACCCCAGATCTGCCATGGTTCTCAACTACAAGCAAACCATGATTGTCTTTTAAACTAAAGGTATCATTTTTAACGTATATTATGCAAAGAAAGTACCGATGGCGTGCAAACATGATCCGTATTGCGGTCAGTGTGTCGTTTATATTACATTTTTATTGTAATGCACATAATCGTTTGGATGCAAACTACCATGCGTGGTGTGCTTAGCAAATTACGTGAATGCATTTAGACATCGATGCAATGCACTTAAATTAATCCGCAATTTATATTCTAAGTGAGAAGCATTAGTATTTTCATCCGAAAAAGGATGTTCTAAATGCATTTTTTTTAATGTGGATGACATTATCATCTGTATCATTATATCATGGCGAACGGCCTGTCATATGCGTATGCATAAATAGTCGACTTTGACAATCTTATAAACCTAGAAAAATTCTGTCCGTTGATATTTTTTTGTGGATTTGTGATCCCATGTTGTCTCCGAACAATTTAAGCTTTGTTGCCCCAAAGCAACTTTGAGCATAATTTGCATAAATAAAAAACGTCACATAGACAGGCAATGTTAAATCTATAATACGTCTATGATTATACCTATGGGTTAAACCCTATAAACCACCCAAGACAACTTACGCACTATGTGCGCGCTGCACCCAACCCTAACAGTGTTATTAATCTTGTACATTGAAACCTACGATACAATGCAATTCCATGGATCCTCCGTTCATGGCGTCACAGGTTATGCTGCATAAGATGAATAACACACTAGATTTTGATATGCAAATTATGAAAATTGCTGAAGAATGCCCAAGGGGTAACAAAGCTGAAAATGTTCTTTGACTACTTACGATTACAAATTTAAAAAAAAAATCAAAGGACAGAACTTTCCTAGGTTCACTTTTGGCTGTATATGAGCGTCAAGTGTTGAACAGTGAATGCAGAGATGGAAAAACGAATCAATGCTTTTGAGATGAATTGTATGAGAAGGCTACTGCATATCGACTACACTTCGTAAACGTCCAACAAGGACGTGAGGGAGTCAATGGAGAGTTATATAGGGGAACACGGTCACCTTATCACAATTGTGAAGAAGATAGCTGCAGTGGTTTGGTCGTGTAACTAGATAGAAGAATAGCTTGGCAAACACCATCTTGCAAGGAGGAACCAATGGCATAAGAAAAAGGGGCAGACCGACTAAGACCTGGATTGATAATGTAAAGCAGTGGACAGGAATGTCTTTTGAGCAGCTAACTAGAACAGCTGAAAACAGAAAGTTTTGGAGAACCTGTGTCTCAAGATCCATCACATTGTCGATCCAACGGCCTCCAAGCTATGGGACATAACAGATAGGAGCATCAAGTGGACTAAAAAGGGATAAGCAGTATCTAGTCTCTTGTTCCCGATCCAAAAAAAAAAAAAAACGAAACCAAAAAAAAAAAAAAAAAAATACTCTCAACTTGAAGGTTATTCCTAATAACCTATTTTTTCTTCTTGTGTAGAATTACATGTTGATTTTTTTTTAAATCACCGATCTAAATAAAAAGCAAATAAATACATATGTAATTTTGTTGTTGATATTATCGATGCGACCAAAAAAAATTCATTTAAAAAAAATATATATGTTTGCTTTTTAAAATTTGTGGGCTAAAACATTCATCCGAGTGAGATATTTTGTGCTCCAAATAATATTAAGATATTATGATATTACATGTACCAAAATAATATATTTCTACTCTATAGGAGCAACATTTGGTTCTATAACTAAAAAGAAAAGAAGAAAGAAAATCAATTTAAATCAAATAAATCCAATTGTTTCCAACTCCTGGTATCTCGTGTACTCAGGGAGGTGGGGGGGGGGGGGGGGGGGAGGATCCCATGAGCAGTGGAAGTTACCATCAATGATTTTGGAATCAACGTGTATACATGGAACAATTAACATGATTAATGCATTTGCTTCTATGAAAAATTCTGTAAGATGCATGTCAGTAAATCTTAGAAATATATATATATATATATATATATATATATAACAAAAGTTCACAATAAATGAAAACTTAATGAAAAATTTATTGTGAACTTTTGTTATTTTTCATCAACCGACGCAGGACTAATTATTTTACTTTATTTTATATATATATATATATATATATATATATATATATATATATATGGATGCGAAGATACCTAACTTTAACATTTCGACGGCGTCTCGGTAAATTATAAGTGTGAGGATGAGAGAGAGAGAGATATATATATATATATATATATATATATATATATATATGCTATATAGGGAACTTGTTTTTCCCCTTTCCCGTTTTAGGTGATTTTCGGCTAACGTGTTGGTAAATTTGGTTCGACAACTTCCCATGTAAAATCATCTGGCAAGGCTACTGACTATTACTCATCTATCATGTCTATAAGACAATATTACTGTCATTTTTTTAGTTTCTGAGCTTTCCATAACAAAATAACTTGACTTTCCATTTGCAATTGACTCCCGATGGGGATTTTTTTTTTACCATAATGACAATAGTAGCTCATCTCGCCGGTAAAATGGACCTTATTTAGCTATTATATATGAAAATGAATGTAATCTACTTCCAAGATGACATACAATCAAGTATTCAGACAATTAAAGTATTTAAAGGCGAAACTTACATTAAACGGTTGGTCACAACCGGCCATGCACCTATGACGGATTTCACAAAGCCCATGGTTTTAGCGAGATAATTATGTTGTCATGACGCCACGTAAGGCATCCCTCTTCGAGAGATAAATACTACTATTGCGGAATAAAATTTTTAAGTTTTTAATCGACCTATATCAAACCAGATGAAGTGCAAACTTTTCATAGTATATTTGAATGTCCTTTTCTCGTTTATATCTCATTTACCTTCAGCAAATTGTATAAGCCTATTTCCCATGTATTATATAATTATGTAGAGTATAATGAAAGTTTTGAGTCCACTTTTTGTGGCTTAACAATCCGAGAAGAAAGAAAAGACTCTGTGTGCAAAAATCATGCTTTAAGCCATGACCATTTTTATTAACAAATTACACAAATTTTCGACAGCCTTCTCGCTTTATCTTGTATATGAGTATAATGAAAATAGCTAATATTCAATTTAATTCAACGTTGTGCTCATTAAAGGAAGATGCTTTCATTATCATGATAAAATCAGTATCATACCAATACAGTGCGTTCCCCCCAAAAGGTTAACAGTTGGAAAAAGTCTCCCAAAATAAATATTTCAAAATATTTAAAGGAAATTTTCATATCTGTAGAAAGCTTATGGTTTCTTCTATCAAATGACACCAACAAATCTGGCAGTATTTTACGCTTGAGTAAGTAAAAGCTAGCTATGTCAAAGGTTGCAAAATCCACACTTGACAAGAATCGGTATTAATTTTGTTCTGGCTTGTATTAGCAAGGTTTAGTCATGGAAAGGCTTCTGAATTTTTCATATTCTGAAGATTAAAAGGCAATTTATGAAAGAACAGGCTTTGTTCTTGATATATCCTTAGATATCACATTAACATTTTATGTTTGAGCAAGCAGTTAAATATTTTATTGAGTGTTATGAAATATTACTTTTTGTTGTGTTTTTAAAAAAATTCCAGCTGGCTTGTTCACCCAGGCATAAAGGTTTGATGTGAAATGTCAGGACATACGGAGAACAAGCCACTTCTTTCATAAATTGTCTTTCTTGATCAGAATATGACAATATTTATAAGCCCTTCTGCGACTATAAACTTCCCTGGTACCAGCCAGAACAAATATAAATTCTTGTTATGTGTGGATTTTGCAACCTTTCACAAAAGTGGCTTTTACTCACGCAGGCATAAAATATAGGTAAATGTTTTGGTGTCATTTGATAGAAGAGACCCTAAACTATCCACAGGTATGAAATTTCCCTGAAAAAATATTGGGAAGCATCTGTTTGTGGAGACTTTTTCCAACAGTCAGCTCTCTACGGTTCTCAACTTTGTTGATACAAATACCAATTCTTGTCAAGTCTGAATTTTGCACCCTTTCACAAAAGTGGCTTTTGTTCAATAAAGCGTTACATATCGTCAGATTTTTGGGGGCGTCACTTCATAGAAGAGACCCTAGGCTATCCACTAGGATGAAGCTGTTCTAAAAATATCTTGAAATACTTATTTGGGAAGACATTTTCCAACTGATAACTTTTTTTTTTTTGGGGGGGGGGGGGACGACCTTCGAATTGAATTGAGCTGTAGCGTTTCCCGAGAAAAAAGATGCTTAAATGTACGTTAATGAAAAATGTTGGATACTAAATTCAGCAAAATCTGGCTTCCAATGAAAGAAAGCAAGTTTTGTTAATCTGAATGAATCAGATGAATCAGATAAAGTTTACTTATATTTTGGGGGCATATTCCAATTCAGAATACGCAATGCAATATTTAGTTTTTGATGTTACATACAAAAATAAGGCCATATATATCAGTGCAAAAAGTTAAGGCAGGGATGTTATGCGCTTCCGACGTCGATCCTGTTTGTCATACTCATTTTAAATGCAAAGAGGTAAATACGAGAACCACGTAATGTATACAAAGTAAGTTAACGTGTTACACATTGCAACATGTTTATCAAATAAGAACTTTTACAGTTCGTCGTTTGCCTAAATCGATAACAAGTCGAATCTCTCTTATATGTAAACAGACGAGATAGCGTTGCCTCACACTGTTACACGCTGAACTATTAAATGGATGTAGATGTTAAAGCTGGGAGCTTACATTAAATGGTTTCTAGGATTTTATAAAAAGCTAATCTGCAAGCAGTAGACAGGGCTGTCTTTTGAGCTGGTAACTAGAACAGCTGAAGACAGAAAGATATGGAGAACCTGTTTCACAAGATCCATCACATTGTCCCCCTCAAGAGCCCCAAGCTATGGGACACAGAAAGTTAAAAAGATCGATAGATAGTCTACAAAGAATATTTTATTCATTTTATAAAAAATAATAGTGCCAACCGTTTGCGGAAAACTCATGCTACAAGGGATAAGAAATTTTGCAAAATCAATAAAAAAACGAAATTATCCTTTTCAATAGAAGTGAAGCAGAACACTTCTCCATTGTTGCAATAAAAGGATGAAAGGTAATTGTCTGAAGAAGTAGAATGGAAAGAATGGTTCTATAACGTCACGAGGTGACGTAGGCACTTTCCTTCCCATGCGTCATGGAACAGGTTTCTTATCAAGCAATAGTGTTATAAAATATAATTCTTCAAGGGTTATAAAGCTTGAATCATCAACTACAGCTAATAAAGCAGTTCCAGTCACGTTCAAGACGCACTCTTGCATTTAGATTTTTTTTTTCAAGGGGTGGGGGTATAATATTTCGCTGACAAGGAAAAAAAAAGATAATCATCTTAAAATGGGCACGTTCTGGAAATTGAAGGTATGCCATTTGGGTTTGGGTTTCAAGGGGGGCACGGGATACTTGTGCCCTATACGCAATGTAATCTTTCTTCTTTTTTTTTGGGGGGGGGGGGGGCTTTTGATCTATCTAGCGTCTAAACAAGGGTTTCAAAGCGCTGTACAACAATAATAGAAACGTCTACAGAAAATACATAATTAGTATTCATATTCATGTATGTCATTAATGATATTCCGTCTTTATTTGTATTATATAGGTTTTCAGTCAAATTCACGAGCATTCAATTTAAACGATTTTCGCCATGCCGTGCTATTTGGCAGTTCAAATTCATGATCTGTGTATTCGCATTCATCTCGGAAGCATTCAAATTCACATTTCAGGCAGTCTTTTCATTCAAGTTCATAGCTCACGCAATTATTTCATAAAGCCTTCATTCAATTTAGCATCGCATGGTCACGTGATCACGCAACAAACTCGTTCCTACATTCGAATTCATATTGGAGCATCCAATTTAGCGTGTTGAGCATTCAATTTAAAAATTTTCCACCAACATCATTTGTGATATTTTCCTATTGTCTTGTATTATGTGTTGACATGATATTTATAGAGGTGTCGTAGTCGAGTGGTTTAAACACTTGACTGGAGATGGGAAGGTCGTGGGTTCGAACCCCGGCGCGGCACTACTGTCCTTTGGCAAGACATTAATCTACATTTGCCACTCTCCATCCAGGTGTTAAATGGGTACCGGCAGGAATGAATTCCTTGAATGCTGTGAGCGCAGAAATAGGTAGCCTAGCTAGAGCCAGGGTAATATTGGAGCGCCTTTAGCACCATTCATGGTGGATATGAGCGCTATATAAATATCCAATATTATTATTATTATTATTATTTGCCATTCAGGATAGGACCTATATATGTTTTGGATTTGGCGAATTTAAAGCTCCCATCGTTTGAATAAATAAAGGGTTATTCATTTTTTGTTGCGTGATCGTGGATGTATATACAAAAAACATGAAACAACTGTAGGTCGCGAAAGAGAAGTTACAAATATAATTATTTTCTTTGTAATTGAGGACACACTAAATGTTAGAAGATATTTTAGAAGACAAGAAGACAAACGAAAGCTCTTATACTGATATTTCATGCAGGAGTTGATAAAGAAAATGTAACCTCATCTTCTAAAGAAGGGTTTTAACAGTTACCCTATAATTACATATAGTTAGATGAGAAAAAAACAAACAAACATAAGGGAATGCTAGTTTTCTGACATTGTGTTGTCTACTCAATCCTCGAGGGAGATTGTCGCCTATGCTTAGGTCAGTGGATTTTCTCGTTCAAAGTATAGGCCTATATTTTCAAATCAACCCTACAGGTATATTCCCCAACTTGCGTGGCTTTGGGAAATCTACAGAATACAATCCATCCTTTAAAAATTTACAAGTAGCCTACAGGACAATAAGGTCTACTATATTATGGACTCAAGAAGGAAATTAAATTCGAAATTAGCCTTATTTAGGAGGAATCATAAACAAAACAGGGGGGTTAATAACTTGCGTGTTAAATTGAATGAACATGTTCCGAATTTGACTGCCCATTTGCGAATTTGAATGCTCGAGGTGTCCTTTCAGCAGTTGCCGATGAATTTGAATGATTCTTACTATACGTGCTAATTTGAATGCACGGAAATGAATTTGAATGATAAAAAGGCGAAATCCCTTGCGCGAAACGCTAAATTGAATGACTTAAATACACTTTTGAATGACAGAAGATGCGGTAAACGATGTTTTTGCTAAATTGAATGAGCGTTTTTTTAAATTGACTGACAAAAGGAGAAATTGGCCGGGAAACCCATAATATATAAAGCGTCTCTATTTACTTGCAAAGCGTTTTAGTAAAGCATTACCCTTTTTTAACCAAAACAACATCAGACTTGATAAAAAGCACAATTATAATTAATTTCAATAAACACACCTATCATGGTAGTAAGAAAAAATGGAGAAATGGGAAAAGATGATAACTCATAATAACAGGCAAGAATAATAACTCAAGATAGATTATGGGATGAAAAACTTACGGATCGACAAACTAAAAAGGGATAAAACGATCTAAGGTAAGGCACAGGCTACTTACCTATATCTGTAAGTGGAGGACTTGTTGAACGTATCAATGCAGAAAATTGTCTAAACTTTCAGCGATATTATTTTTTTTACAAAACTGGATGTTATCCAGCTAGAATACTTAAAAGGAAAACTCGTTGGTTCGAATGTTGGTCTATAGACTATTTACGAGTACACGAGACCGTATCACATCTGGTGGATATACTGGATGTAGGTGTCTAATTTTAGACCATTATCATTACAAATAAAACACGTGATGATATGTCCTGCGTTAATGATGAACATTGACCTCAACGTCTTTGATAACCTACATCATATATTGAACCTTCGTACAACCTTGTTGATAGTTTATATAGGCCTAATCACAAACAGAAATTTGCGCTTAATGTATACCCTCTAAAACCAATCTAGTCAAATATGACTAGAATCTAGTCAGATTTAACTAGAATAAGTATTCCCACGGGCACTATTCTACTAAAAAAGTACAAGCTTCGGGTTTGGAGTGAACAGAATCGTAGTCAAAATGAACAGAATCCTACTGATTGAGAAAATATGACCAGGCGATCTGGTAACAAAATGACTGGACGTTTTTTTTTTTAGAGTGTACATTATTTCCTAAATCATGTAACGTAATTACTTTGATACATACCTGTACATTTACATATCTACATATTATTACAATGTAAAATTTTAATAGTTCGCTTGGGGTGGTGACATATCCAGTTCCAATGTATGCGTTATGGTATATGGTATAGCAAGGCAAGATCTATCAAGGCCTATCTATTTTCTTCTCTTTTTTTATTACCACTTGATCTACCATTCTTTCCTTTCTTTGCAAAGAGCAAAAGCTGCGCAACAATTCTTCGCCACGGGCAATAAAAAATGTTTAGCATGTCTCCTAACGATCGATTTCATTTCCATTTTTATCACATCTTGCTTGCCTTCCTGAAGTCGCTTGGTTCTATAAAATAATTTTAAAAAAAAATAGTAAAAAAAAAAAAAAAACAGAAATCGAAATTTAAGCCAACTTTCAACCAATAAGAAATCATTGCACATTACGGATATGGGTTTGATTTTGAGAGTTGCGTCTTAATAACAAATTTGTCTGTAGCAGCCAAAACCCAAGCTATATTTTTTTAATGAAGTACTCTGTCTTGGACCAGAAGACAGAAGAGAAAGAAAGACAGAGAGAGAGAGAGAGAGGGAGAGAGAGAGAGAGAGTACTAGAGATGGAGAGACAGACAGACAGAGAGGGACAGACAGAGAGAGAGAGAGAGAGAGAAAGCTAGAGAAATAGAGATTGAAATAGAGAGAGAGAGGGGGTGTTCAAGAGCTCAAGCACTCTCACTTTTCACCAAATAGATTGACTTGCAGGCTAAGATTAAGAACTCACAAGTTAGAACCAATTTTGAGACATAAATGGCTACAATGGGTACGAGCCTCGAGTGGCCGGCTGTAAATTGGCTTTTTATATAATGCGTATTTAAAAATGTAAAATCATTTTTTCAAGTGCTTATGAAAGTGAGCATGTTGTGGTCAACTATGGTCTTTAAATGCTTCGACAAATAATTGAGCACAAAGAAAAACAACAAAACAAAACAAACAGAAAGCGAATAAAAAACGAATTATGTTTTTCTTTCTCCCATCCCATCAATTTTGCAAATCAATAAAGAAGAATAAACGTTGAATTACATTCTTCTGTTGTAATAAACATCACACAAGCTAAGTTTTTTTAGTAGATCCCTCCACATATCCTTTTGTCACCTTTCTCTGTGTTTGCCGAGTTTGTAATTTATACATAATGTTGTAATTTCATTGTAAATGTGGAATCTGAATCATTGGCGCAAATCCGTGCATTCCTTCTTTTCATCAGGGAGGGGGGTGGTGGCTTCGTTCTCCATGAATGGTCATCCCCCCCCCCCCCCCAGTTGAAAAGAAATTCTTGCAGATTTACGCCCGTGATGTGAATAAAATCAATCAATTAATCAATCAATGACGTGTAGTATTTTGTTGGTAGTCACGCCCTCTTCATGAAAATTTTGATTGACTTTGCGTCATAGCCCAGCACGTTTAACAATACTTTACTGGTGTGAGAGTCGTTAAACCTTAAACGATTGCGGGACCTAAATACCGCCTTTTATCATGTTTATAGAGGGAACTTTACAACCAATTCCTGTTAAACTTGGCAAATGTCGTAATGGTTTTCTCTCGTACACCTTAATGAAAAAGTATGACGCAAACAGAAGAAAAAAAAATACACATTCGGTTATTGTTTCATTTCTTTATTTCACTTTGCCTCAAGTACCAGTATCCTAGAATCATTCAACATTGTGACGTTATGAGGAGGCCAATCGAGGATTTAACACACACATACACACACAAAAGGGGGGCGGGGGGTGGGTCCAATTTTTTTTTTTAATTCTCACAAGCCCAATAAACCCTACATAGTGTAGAGCCTTATTTTGAACACAAAGAACTTTGTCATGTTTATGCTCATGTTTATTTCATGCTCGTTTATTACATTTTTCACTTGCCAGTCACCCTCCATACCATCTTCATCCAGACCACCTGTTCATTGTAAATTTCATCCCATTGTCATGTTCCATGCTGACACTCAAGGTTCATATCTATGTATAGTGTAAACACTCATTGTGCATTGTATTCATTGCTAAACACATCACATAATGTTATCACTTTTTATAAAACGGGTTCAAGAATGTAGCCATCCTGATTGGTCAAATAACACCACGTGACCGTGCAAAAAAAAAGTGATAACGCACGGCGAGGGGACTAACGCACGGTGAATCCGGATCAAACACTAAGATTGTAAGAAAACACTAAGATTGTAGACCCGTTTTATAAAACTTTTAATACATGGTTGTGAGGTCGTGCATTAGTGCGATCCAGCAACACGCAGGTTTTTATCGTGGTGTCTAACACACTCGGCTACGCCTCGTGCGTTAGTACACCACGATAAAAACCTTTGTGTTGCCAGATCGCACTAACGCACTCCCAACCATGTATTAATAGTATACTCACTTGCATATACACACGCCCTTGATTTTCATCTATGTTAACCCCTCTCATATCTTTCATTGCTGATTGGTCAGCTATCTAGTTGAGACATCTATGATTGGTCAGTGTGATACTAAATATTTATGTTTGTGAAGGAACTATTGAGGAATAAAGTGGAACAAGTTCCATGTGCTTCCATGCCAGTTGTTACCCATATCTTTAGAGTGATGTATCAATTCATTTTAATTACACCCATGATGTAGTTGAACCATGATTCACCTGAATAGGCCACCCTACTCTTAGTAGCCACCCTACATTAGCATACAAAAAAAAAAAAAAAAAAAAAGAGGGGGGGGGGGGGGGAGAAAATGGGGTTGGAAGGGTACCCTCGCAACCCCCTGGATGGCAGTATAAATTATGTGACGGTCTGTAATAAAGGCATTCTTGTAATGATTCTCATATATACATGAATAATGTCTGTAAAATGAATTTGATAGATAATAGATGGTTGCTGTGTAATGAGCAAAAAGAAAGTAGGAAACTGATCAGGAAACTCCGCCGAACAAAACACGTGGTACCGTATTGTGCATATTTCAGATTTAGATCATGTTTCATTTCATTTTCATTTTTCAAGGTATATATTAACAGTTATTGTTATTAACAATAACTATTGTGCAATTAACATGTTAAAGTAATTGAAAACGAAACTTAGCATAGAAACATTTTCGATTATTGCAAGCAAAATAAAGAGCATTAGCGTTTGAGTAGTAAGACTACACTAAAGTAATGATATGAAAATGAGAATGAAAACAGCTAGAGACCAGCAAAGAAGCAGAATTTGTAGAAGCACTGGCCCCTGGTAAAATGTAAAATATAATTTATGCAATACATAAAAACTAGACTGGACAATCATGCATAACATGCCCACTCCCCCCCCCCCCCACCCTTGGGGGGGGGCGGAAGAATAATGAAAAATGGGAAAGAGTAGAAAAGGTGGAGAAAAAAAGGAGACATATACCGGTACATGGCCATGGAAAACATATACTGCATAAACAAACAAACATAACAAAACACACCTTTTATCGAAGAGAAAGCAAGGTAAGATAATGTAAAAACAAAAAGCTGGGAACAGAAAAGATTTAAAGGAGTAAACTTTACAAAAGACGGAACAAAAAGGACAATCAATGAGATAGGTGGGGGATTAGGAAGGGAGGATGGGAAATGGGCAGGATCTGGAAGGTTTTATTTGATCTACAGATTTTACGACACATGTAAACGAAAAATATCAGTGAGGGATCAATGTCCATAAAAAGCAATTAACGATTTTTTCAATTGACGTTATAGAGTGTACTCAAAATTTTTGTCTCGTATAACTGTATAAGGAAGGGAACTCCAAAATGTAGGAGCAGTAAATATTAAAGTTTTCTGTATCAATGCGGTACGAGTTCTTGGCAAGTGATACATATTGATTTGTCTAGTGGGATAATGATGGATTTCATTATTTAAAGATATTGACCAAGCTACGGCATTATTATTGTACAATACAATGGTACAACCCCATTTTCATTACTGCAGCACAGTATGGATGAAACCTAATTCGGGCAATATAAAAGCACTTCAGACAGTTAAAAACAGAACTTTAAGGATAGTTCTAAAGGTGGATTATCAGTTTAGTAGACAAAAGATTTATCGCACGTTGGGAAAAGATTGTCTGAGTGCAAAGCTTAAAAAGAATCTTGTTATCCTAACTTATAAGATTTTGAATAACCTATTACCCGACTTTCTCTCTTCACAACTTACCCTGAAAGTATCACAACATAGTCTCAGAAACTCATCATTTATTATCCAATTACCCAAGCCAAACACAAATTTTTGTAAAAAAAAAGCTCAATTTATGTAGGTGCCCACTATTCAATAATCTCCCACAAAATGTCAGGAATGAGAGCAGTTTTCCACAATTTGTTTAAAAAATAGGAACCATCTTTGAGCTTGAATAATTGTAGTACATGTATTTGTTTTGTTTTGTTTTTGTTTTTTCCTATTATATTTGATTTACCTTTATTTTCGTTTTTGTTTGACTTATATTAAGTCATTTTGATGTATTATTTATGTTTTGTATTCATGTTTGTATTTATTTTATGTATGATTTATGTTTGAAATGACGGACTTGCTGAAAAACAGCCTAACGGCTGATAGTGAGTTTTTTTAAATCTGTGCTTAAATAAATAAAACAAACAAACAAAACAAACTCTAAACATATTATTGAAGACAGTAGGCAATTCACTATTATGATACTAAAACATAAGACGGCAAGATTGAGTCGATAAATATAAATTTTCAGTACATAATTAGAGTGAAACGGACCATCAGTGTGGTGGCAATAATTAACATTACTAATATGAGGTGTGGTGTGGAAAGAGGTCGTTTCATCTTCTCTTCACGTTGCCTTTCCCTCTCTCTGTCTTTCTCTCTTCTTAATTTCTTTTTTTTTTCTTTTTTCATCATTCAATGGGGATGGGGGTGGGGAACAAATGCAGATTCAATGAAAATTAGAAAAAAGTCCATTATCTACTGTTATATCGCCTCAGCATTGTGTCATAATTATGGTATCAGTTTATCCCAAACCTTCAGAAATCTTCAAGAAAATATAAAGTTCGTGTTTGTTAAGAAGTACATCATACCAATTATTTTAATGCTGAATATAATATGATCATTGTGAGAACAAAATGGTTACTGCTATATTACGAAAACTTTGAGCTGTCACGACAAGCTATGGGGATCGTGTCAAAAGTCACTCAACCTCTAATGAATTCTTCCACCGGGCATGGTAGACCTTTATTTATGGCTATCTCGTCCATTTTCTCTAGACTTTTATGATCATTGAAGTACTAAAAAACACCAGGCAAATGGAAAGTCAAACAGGAAATTGCAGAGAGAAATGAAGTGTATTTTATTAATCCTTCAACTTAATAAAAAAAAATGCTAAAGGAAATATAACAACCAACATTGAAATGAAAATTTCTTTTTCAAGCAAACACGTTTTGTACTCATTTGAATTTCTAAGGAATAGTAGTTCAGCATTAACATGAATGGGTAAGAAGAAAAAAACAAACCCGAAAACCCAAACAACATTGTATCAAACGATGCTGAAGGTCGTTCTCTTAGTTTACCATCCTTCCACTCACAACCCCCCCCCCCCGAAAAAAAAAAGAAAGAAAAAAAAAAGAAAAACAAACAAACAAACAAACCCAAAACCAAACTAAAAAACAAAAAACAAACAAACAAACAAAAAACGAAACAAAAACAAACCTATTTCTTATCCCAAAGAGAGTGGCAAGTGATACAATTCATCGATGGCGAAGCGTGGGTCCAGCCATTGAGGGGGCACTTGAGTAATTCAGAGGGGGGGGGGGGAGGGGGGGGGGACACTGGTCTTAGTAAATAGACGAAAGGTCACTGAGGACTGGAGGTTGTGAGACGGGAACGTATCATCTTCTTTCAACGTTGCTTTCCCCTTTTCCTTCCATTTCTTTTTCTTTCGCTTTACTTCCCCCCCTTTTTTTTGCATGACTGTGTGTGCGAGCGTGCATGTGGGGGTGCGGATGTGTGTGTGTGTGTGTGGGGGGGGGGGATATTTCGCCAGAGCTACATCATTGTAATACATTACATTTTAGAGGTGGGGTTCATGGAGGAAACGTATATTCCCGTAACTGAGGATTTTTATCATATGTTTTCCTTTTAAAAAATCGTATTCCCTATATCCTCCTCTCACCATTCTTTCTTTCTTTCTCAATCTCCCCCATTTCTCTTAATTTATTTCGCGACCGTGAAGCAGCAAGCATTTTTTTTCTGCAGTCTGTCTTAATGATAGCTTCAAGTTAGAATGTCGAAGGAAAACAAAGGTATGGTCGTTCAGACATGTAACTATTATTGCTGGATGCAAACATGTTCAGATAGAAAGATCAAACTTAAAATCTCCCTGGACAGATAGCAATAAATATATAATAACAGTGGCGGACCCAGGATTCTTGGGCGGGAAGGGAGGGGGGGGGGGGGGGCACAAATCGACATTTTTTTGACACGCCCCCCAAAAGAAAGACAGACAAAAAATTCTCACATTTTCAGGTGCCTTTTTAAGTATAAATTAAATACCGGAGCACAAATAGGGGAGGGGGAGAATTTTTTTTTTTTATACTCGATGTGTATTTAAGATTATGGCCAGATTGGATTCTGTCGGGGGCGGGGGCACGTGTCTCCCATGCCCCCTGAATCCGCCACTAAATTACACAAGTCCTTCTTGGAGAACGGAGTTACCTCCACTTTTAACGAAGTCATATCATAATCAAATATACTTATATACTTAATATCAAATTAACGGGGTTATCACGATGAGAGATGTTTATTGAAAATGGATGGTGAACAAGAATGAAATTTTTTTGAAAGGCATGAATCACGATGCTCGGAACAATCCACTGGTCGTTTCTTTGCCCTAAGAGAATTGAAAGTGCATTATTACTACAATTTCCTTTGTATTCTTGGCTATAATAATACGGATAGATCCTTTCTAAGCACTATGAATGATTTGATAGGGTCAGCCTTTTCAAATAGAACTCCCGATGGCAAAGTGCATTTCATACAAAGAGGGCCTGAATAGGCAATTGTAATCTTGCTCGAGGGAATAGCCTTTGTAAAAAAGGGGAAGGAAAGGCATGGGGTGCGGAACTGGGGGGGGGGGGGGGCTAGGCCCCCACTTTTTTGAGTAAACACGTTTCATAAAACCTCGGAAAAAAAGGTTCGAAAATTGTAATTAATGAGTGAAATCAAATCAGCCCCCCTCACTTTCAAAAAAAGCTCCCGGCCCCTGGAATGGGGGGGGGGGGGGGGTGGAACCTTGGAGATGAGTTGAACAACAGAAGTATTATCCAAATACATGTATCAATATAAGGGGGAATACCTATGAACATCAGGATGAATGGGAACAAAAATTAGCAAAGCATTTTCGACATAATTCATACTCCTAGGAATGATAGTCCCTATTCACATTTTCAAAAATCATGACGAATAAAATATATGAACGGGGTCTCCACTATTCCTTGAAAAGAAATCATAGTGAGCGTGTCTAGCGCACATCTAGCGTCATCAGACGTCATGGAAGTGCCCTATCTCAATAAAAAAATGCCGAAGTTAGGCTTGGAGTACGGTGGACCAATCACTATATACCATCTGATCGGGAGTTTACTCTCCTATTACCAAACTCAATTTTTGTATCGGTTATCAGATTAAGATATTGAGAATAATGAGAAAAGATATTCATCAAAACCAGCTTCAAAGGCATTTCAAAGGCGGACTCATGCAAAGTCAAAGGAACGATCAAACACAATACACACAATATGCACAATCTAAATACAGAGACATGCCGACATACATGAAATTATCGATGTTTCGATTTTAATAGATATGTCAAACAGACAATAGCATTGTAAAAAATCTGACATCCCCCTTACACCCCCCCCCCCCCCGAGAAACCCGAGAAAACCCACCGGCAGTCATTAATGAGCGATTGTGGGTCCACGGATGAGAAAATATTTACGAACAATGCGAACATCCAATACAAACATGAAGTGTTAATGAAGCATGATGTCTTTTTGTTAATAATTGTTCACGACGTCTCAAATACTTCCACGAGCATATTTAACCTTTTTTCCTTCTACCAAAGCTGTCACCTCATTATACCAAATGAGAACAGATATCGTACAAATTGCTCGAATTTTACAATCCAAATTTTCCTCGCCGGATTCTGTTCTGTTTGTCGACTAGCTAGAAGAGGTGGCGTCAAGAGGATCTCTGGTCTTATTTTGTACAAGGACAAAACAAACAGGTCTGTATGTACGTAAATTTGCACACTGATTATGATTGTCATGATAACATTTTATTTTAAAAAAAATACTACTACTTATACTTATACTTCTACCCAATGTAAAACGTACACACTTTTTTTTCTTCAAAATCTCACGAGGTCCGTCGGACAATAAATTGTCATGACACCACGATTAAATTTACCTAAATAAAAAAAATCTTATATTTTACCCGATGTAAAATGTACAGATTTTTATTCAATCAAAATCTGCTCCTTCATTTTTGTTTGTTAGAAAATATCCATATATGGATATTCTCTAACAAAAACTTGTTTGTTGAAAAAATAGTAACAAGAAAAAGAGTCGTCCTTACATTTCCCCTCATTGTTTTATCATTCCAGGATTGTTAAAATAATATTTATTCATAAGAAAAGTTATTCATATTCTATTGTCAATTGGAATGTTTAAGAGCGTTATGTATATTGTTTGAAAGAAGTTTGGTAACTGACATTACTATTATGTGCATTATACTCGTGAAGAATTATATTAATACAGTTTTTCCTTTATTGTATTCCCTTTCTCTCAGAATTTCACCTGAGTGCCCTTTCTGCTCTTATCAAAATAAGCTATATGGCATGCATGATCGAATTCCCATTTTTTGAAACATAGAAGATGCTACCTTTCGAACGTATGTTGAATACCAGTCGACAGCATCGTTACAATACGAATGCATTACATTCGTCAGACGGACCTTACTGAAATTGTGTTATCCAATCCAAAAAAGAGATTAATTGAAGGAGTTATATGGTCATTTCCAGGGATACAATGACAACACTCAACTAATGCATGCAGTTTACATGGTTTTCGTGGTTGCTTTGTAAAATACATGTATAGTTATATTGAAGAAACGCGATAATGGCATCAATTAAAGATATTCTTGACGGAATTAAAGATGGAAAATCATTTTTAACAGAATAAAACTAAAGACTACAAATAAATGATATGTGGCAAACAATTTGAGTAAAAAAAAAAAAAAAAAAAAGCAAAAAAAAAAAAAAAAAAAGCCGAGTAATGAAAAAAGAGACAAAAAGGAAAGCCAGGTGATCATGGTGATAATATAGTCCCATGCATCCATGTGCATAACATGTGATCTCATGGCTGGAAATATTCAGCACGTTCTTATTATTTGCTTTATATAATGTCGTTAGTGTAAACAACCTGTCTACTTTTAATAATTACTTTCAACCAATTTATCTTGAAATGTATTTCCATTACAGGAGCTCATAAAAATGCTTGAGGCATGAACATCATCAGTGGTTGATCAAGGTTTTTGCAAGTACACAACCATATAAAGAAATTCATGTACTAATTTGAAAAAAAAAATCACACCCCCCCCCCGACCATTCAATTTTACATTATTCTCAGTATAAATATCACATTTATTGACATAATCACCCCAATATAAATAAAGGTCACCTGTGGAGATGAATCAGAGGTGAAATACTGGACTGACCAGGAGTTGGACAATTTCTTCACAAGGTTGTGCAATTTGCGCGACATGCAGCTCGCTCAGTGACCTTCGGCGGTGCGGAGGCGACACTGAGACACGCGGTAGAGAGATCACTCTAAAGAGTGTTTATTAGCCCATGTAAATTAGCCCAAGCTCGTGACGGGTAGGTTTTAAGGAGAGTGAAACCCCAAACTTGTATGAACTTTAACAGAAGCAGACAAATCTTAGAAGCATATCACTGAAAGTTTGAGGAAAAACGGATAAAGAATAAAAAAGTTATGAAGATTTTAAAAACCTAAAATGGCTAAATGAAATTGGCAACATACTCATTATGCTAATGAGATGCTATGACGATTTTGTGGTCTCTCTTTATAGGTAGTAAATTAGAGAATAATCAGATTTCAGCTTTTAAAAACGAAACGAAATAGATTATATTACTTTGGTGCAAATTTTAATTTTTTTTTTCCTCAGAAGGTAATATATACATACAAGTAAACCAACATGAGGATGTAGCATCTGAATCTACAAAATACGTAACTGTCGGGAGTGCACTTGAAGGAACTACATGATTTAACATTGTGAGTTTATAACCGCAAAGCATTATTCATAAAAACATCAAACCGTGTTTACATGTACACGACTGCATTTAATATCGGGGTAGATTAGGGGGAGGATGGATTTTTTTTTTCAGAGGGCCGGAGATTTTTGTTTAAAACTGAAGAGAAATTGTGAATACAATGAATAATCAATAGTACTTTTATTGTCAAGATGTGACACGACATGATAATGAATGAGATCAGAGTGCAACACAACACTTTACAAAAATATTCTTGTTCCCTCGCTGGAATTTTTAAAAGACTACATAAAACAGTGTAGAAGCTCTGTCAACAATGAGATATAAATAACCTTGTGAAAATCGAAAATTTAAATCAGAAGATATCATGTACATATTTCCCAGAGGGCTCTACATTACACAGAAAAAAAGATCGGATTCAACACAATAGGCAAATCTAATTATTCTGCTAGACACTGCAATAAATTGTTTATTGGATACGCCCCTTGGATCATTTACACTTTACAGAAATCTCTTAGTCATGTTAGTGAGATGTGAGACGGTACGTCCTGTGGCGTAAAAAAATAGGCCCTCTGAGCTTCCCGTTCATCTACTCTGGTTTGAAGGTTACATGTCATTTTCCAAAAGGATCGTAATTCCGAAGAGTTCATAATTCTGAAAATGCAACAGAAGCACATCATTTTCGGAACCACGAACCTTCGGGATAATCAACACTATTTCATTTTTGTAATGACGAACCCTGTTTCATTTTCGGAATTATAAACCAGATATCATTTTCGTAATTAGGAACCTTCCGAGTAATGCAACAAATGTTCGGATTTATTAACCCTATTTAATTTTCGGCATTATGAACCTTCGGAAAAACAAGTGCCCCCTCTTGGTTTGAATCCCAAGTTGAGTGTTTCGGAATTTACTTTTGAATGAAAAAGAAAATAAAATGCGAGCAGGGAGGGCAAAGGAATGACGAAAGCTTGAAGACCGTGACTGCATGTGCTCTATCTCACATAACATTTCTGCGCTTTGTGAACGCGTGGCAATCCCTCTCGAAATGATATGTCATCGTCAGAACTCACGATTTGCTTGAAATCAGGAAACGATGCATATAAATGATAACAATAATTGACTGAGTCCATTCAACCAAAAAATCAGGCAGACTATGCATTTCAAACTTGGGGAAAGGCGAATTCTAATAGAGGAAATTCTATTACATGTATTTGCCCATCTACGATTAAACCAGTTTGAAAGACAAGTACCAGATGATACATAATACGGCGTGAGAGCAAAAAGTAAAAGATAATAAAAAGTACACTATCCATCCACCCCAACAGCATGTTGCATGCAATGAACGTCAGGATCAAGCATAGAAAAGCTCGGTCGCCACTTTCCTGTAAATTTGACCCCGACTTGAACTTCCCCGATCGAAGCCCCCATGATCTAATATCTCGCCCCCCCCCCGCCTCTCTGTGTCTCGCTCTCCCTCTCGCTCTCTCTCTCCTCCCTCATTCCTCTCCCCGATTTCTCTCTCTCTCTTTCTCTCTTGCCCCTTTCTTTTCCGGCACACCCACCCACACACCCATCCACCCCCACACACACACAAACACGCGCGCGCTTTCCTGATGTTTCATTTCACTCCCGTCAGAATACATGAAATAATGACGAAATATGAGAATATAATATGTTCATGCAAAAATACATGTATTATTCTTACAATATTATTTACTATGATAACTTGATCAAAAGTAAAAATGTTCTGCTATGAACAAAACTTTCTTGTATTGTGTTATATATCAACCATGATGCTGTCTGTGCAATTAATTCTTGTGCTTAAATCTTTTTATAAAAACAATCATTAAAATTGCTCTGTTGTCGTGTCCTCGAGAAAATCTCCAGTTAATAGAAATTAAGAAGAAGAAAAAAATCATCACATGTGAATTCTTGGGGTCATAATTAAGGCATTATTCTCTAGTTAAAAGTATGACAATTCTCAACCTCATTCCCTCTTTGAAAACAAACTTCTGTCAAAATTTTCACACTGCATCTATGTTTACTAATGAACTTTAATGCTCTGATAACCTTTTCCAAAAAGTGTGTTATATCATAATTTAAGGCATTAAAAAAATCATATTTTCCCCATTATTTCAACCCCAAAATTTCTCCAAAGTAACAAAGACCATCTTGGCCCCGTTTTATAAAGAGTTGCGTTTGATTCGAATCGATCGCAACTTGAAATCAATCGCAACTCCTATCTCTTAAGTACACAGTGGCGATTAATTTTTAGTTGCGTTCGATTCGAATCAATCGCAACTCTTTATAAGACGGGCCCAGATGTACCAGTTTCGACTTCAAAAATATTTTACATAGAGCTAAAACCCCTCAAGACTTAAATAATTGTAAAGTGATACACATACATAAAGGAAAGAAAATATTAGTCTTGAAAAATTAAGGATGAGTATGCTGACTATTCCCAGGTAAAAGACTATCTTGGGGAATCCAAATCAAAATGATCCATCCGTTTTACTTCGTACAATGCAAATTATTTGTCTCATTTCAAACCCAACGAAATACTCATTTTCTCAGAGTGGGAGATAGCAATTTTGTGTTGACTTCTAATTGATATTAATATCAGAACACATGATCTTGTCTAATACTTTCACTTGCAAATGTTAGTCAGATATAGCTTCCCTATCAGACATTAGGAATTTCAAAACAAGCTTTAGGATTCATAAGAGATGTGACATTTTTGCATCACAGATGGAAATTTACTAAAAGTCTCATTTTTAAAAAAATATCCCTGCTTAAAAATAGTTAAGTCCAAGAACTCTTGCACCTTGGAACCTTTTGAAGAACCAAATTTCTAGTAACTTTTGATTTATTCAGGGTAGTGATAGTCTTTCAATTAATTTTATGATGAAATATAGTTTGTTTGTGTCACGGACGGACAAATGCTCACCCTTAACTGATCCCGCTCTTAAAGAAGATGCCATCTTAATCAGTGCTAGATCTACTTGGCAAGTAGATCTAGCACTGATTAAGAACATGAGGGACCATATACAAGAGAAGAGAAAACTATCCTCACAATAATGAGCTACTGCAAGCATGGGGGGGGGGGGTAAGATAGTTGCTTATGCATTTGCTGACGTCAGGACTGGGTCAGCGACTAATACGGTCTTTTGCGCGCCATGAAAGAGTGACGTCGTTCAAAAGTGATTGCAAAATGAACAGGGCAAACAATACTTTTAATAATTGGCGTATGAGTTAATTGCTTTCACATGTTTGATTAGCGCAGGCACTGATGATGACGCACATGAAATGATGCCTCTTGTGAGCCGGAATTAAGAAATGAAAGAGAACATAGTGAGCTACAAGATAATATTATCGGTCCTGGCGTATCGGGCGTGGTTTTAAATATATTTGAGGGTTTTCACTCAGTCACTTAAACGCATCTTCTCTGAAACATTTTACGATAGTAAAGATGCAGGTACAAATTATCAATACCCATATAAACTTATGAACATACATGTACTTCTATATGTCTAGATGCATTTAACAGTATACTATTAATACATGGTTGGGAGTGCGTTAGTGCGATCCGGCAACACAAAGGTTTTTATCGTGGTGTACTAACTCACAAGGCGTAGCCGAGTGTGTTAGACAACACGATAAAAACCTGCGTGTTGCTGGATCGCACTAACGCACGAACTCACAACCATGTATTAATAGTTTTATAAAACGGGTCTACAATCTTAGTGTTTTCTTACAATCTTAGTGTTTGATCCGGATTAACCGTGCGTTAGTCCCCTCGCCGTGCGTTAGTACTTTTTTTTGCACGGTCACGTGGTGTTATCTGACCAATCAGGATGGCTACATTCTTGAACCCGTTTTATAATACCTAATACTTATACAGATATAATATGAAAAATTAACCTGGTGCGCAAATATACAAATTATGCCGGAAACAACATGGAATGTAATATTATTTTCATCGAGCAACATTTATTTTAAAAAAAATATACAGTGCGTATCAAAAAAGTATACCCAACTTTGGTAGCTTCTAATTAAAGATTTATAACCTTTATGGGTTTAAAATCTATTTTGTGTTAAAATGCAACTTATATTCTGTCAAATGATATCTTATTTATAATCGTGCTGCAACGAATGACTGAGCAGCAGGCTTTCAAAAAGTATTGTCAAAATCCTCTTGTACCAAGTTTGGGCTGAAGCAACGAATGTGGTTCAAAACCAATTATTATTCCAGTATGAAAACAATTGCTTAGTTATTTCAATAGATTATGTGCATATGAATAGAAAAAATGTCAACACAAACTCAAGAATAGGCTTATTACAAGCATAATTTATGATATTTTCTTTGCCATGATGACACCATCTCGGTTTCATCCGCATCCCTTATTTAAGGAAAGCCTTTTATTGAGTCATTCAAAATGGACAAAGTTTATTTTGGAAGCTATCTTTTTTTACGAAAGTCTACTATCAATAATATTATGGAAATTCTCAACACATGTATCCTTCCCCCCCCCCCTTTTTTTTAGTCTTAAAAGTTAGCCAACCTTTCGATCCATTCGAGGAAAACACCATATAAATGCACCTTATGCAGGTGAAATGGTGCAATGCAGCGAATTTTTCGTTATCATGCATGAGACAAGAATTTAGAAGGCTGTTAAAATAAATTGAGATTATCGTATGGATTTTAGTAACACATTCGTATGGCTTGATTCTTTGCATCAGCCCATGGTACAAGGAGATTTTGACGACACTTTTTAAAAACGCTAGTGCTCAGTCATCCGTGGTAGAAAAGGCATGAATAAGATATAATTCGACAGACAGTTAGACAAGTTACTCTTTGCCTTTAAATAGATTTCAAGATCACATTGGTTATCACAGAGGCTATCAAAGTTGGGAATACTTTCTTTGATACAAACGATATATATATATATATATATATTACAAAATGTGCTAGAATGAGAGAACATCGAAGAAAACACATACACAAACATCATTCAAAACCTATTTTTGCACCTCAAATTGCAAATTGAGTAAATTCCACGGTAAATGGCAATGCACGAAGGTTCAAAAAGATGAAGTCACAAACTAAACTTAATGATACCTCAGTCACACAGTGGCCAGACCGACTCAAACCGATTCCAAACCGAGCGATGGTTGGCCATTTCAGGTAATATTTTGTTCGGGCTATTGTCGGTTTGGAGTCGGTCTTGTCTGTGTGATTGTGTTATCACTTATCAGACACCCGGGACAAGATAAGCTTTCATATTCTGAATCTGTACGCTACATGTATATAATTATACTCTTACATTTCGTAGCAATACATCTCTACGCCATAAAAGGGGCAAGTCCAGACCTTTGCTATTTTTTGGCCATACATTGCCATTGCAAACTTACCCCCTTTATTTTCTGAATTGAACATTTAATTATCATCTAAAGTGTCACTACATACAATCTTGAAGTTTCAGGCAAGTATTTACAGTGAGACCTTGAGCGCTGTGGGATGTTGGTGAAGGCTCTTGACTCTCATACGAAATGTCACGGGTTCGATCGTTGCTCGGTGCTTACATCCTTGGACAAGGTGTTTTGGCCACATTTTCCCCTCTCGACCAAGGGTATCCAAAGAGTACCTGCATGACAGTGCTGGGGTATAATTATTGCACGGCCCGCAGGAAGAGCAGTTTAAATATTGATGTGGCTATATCCTAGGTAAATAGGACCAAATTATCATTTTCATTATCTTCACTATGTGTATAAAATAACAGCATCCAAGTTTAGTTGGGTTTTTTTTTTCAAGCAGAGTTCCTGCTACGCTTTCAGGCTGTTCCTGTAAATACTTGTCTGAAACTTTAGAAATGTATATATTAGTTAGTTTGAACAATATTTGAACAGGGTGCTTTTTCAACAAAATGCTGGTGCCAGAAGAATCCCTACACATATAAAATATTCGAACAAAAAATACCATGATAATTACACAATAATACATACAATCGAAAATAATATTTTCAACAGTCATTGTGAACATTTTGATCACGTTCAAAACTCCTCAAAAAACAAACCCAAAGCAACAGCATCAGCAGTAAATATACACAATATTTTCCACTAATTGTAGGACAAAAAGTGAACACTTTAAGAGCTTGTTTAGAGCTTTGAAGCTTGCTAGTGTATTGAAGCATTAACTTCTAATCGCAAAGAGCTAACATTTATAATTGCAGAATAAACAAAGAAGCCTTTAAAATTTGCTGTGTCGAATTTTAGGACGAGGTCGGTGTTTGCTGCATAACGTGTAATGATAATACGTACCAGTACTTCAGAAATATATAGAAATTCACCCCCCCCCCCATTAAAAAAAAAAAAAGAAGATGAACGCGCAGCTATATAATGCTTAAATTACAAAAACGAAGGTTAGTGTGCTCCTCTAAAAAAAGGTCTGCATAATATACGGAATATGCTTAATGTGTAAAAGGAGCGTATAACACGATAAAAACTACTTTCGAAAAATAAACTCAAGGGCAATTTCAAAGGCCTATTGTACTGCCCATAGAAATCAGGTTCGGATTACGTAATACACCATTATAATGTTCGCACATTTCTAAAGGTGATAGACAGGGCTATCGAAATTGTCTTGAGTTTATTTTTCAAAAGTAGCTTTTATCGTGTTGTATTAAAGTATACACCAATCTTTATCTAGAAATATTACCAGATTCAGTTCCTTAAAACATAATACAATGGCATTAAGCCTTTTCCTTGACCAAAAAGATAGCCTTAGCAGGCTTGCGCCGCGGACAGGATTCCACATGGCCAAACGTGTGAAGAAGCTTCATAATAAAAGCTCTTAAAAAGGCCTTGTTAGAGAGCAGCATATATTGACCTTCTTGAAATCTTCGCATCCTTCACACAGATATGGCAGCAGGAAGTGAATTCGATAGTTAAAACTGATGCAAGATGTGCCCCCCCCCCAAAAAAAAGGAGAAAATTCTTGTAGAGATCAAAGTGTTGTATCAACTAACAAATAGGAAGGAAAAACATCAAGGGCACTAATAGTGGCCTCAATATCGAATGACCGTTTTCTGGCAGTTAGTTTAAGGTTTTATTTCGTCAAAGATAAATGGTTATGGCTTGGGTTACGATTGAGTAGTATGTAGGTTTTGAATTGGAATTCGAGTAAGATAGGATGTTAAATCAAGTATTAAATTTAGCATTTTGACTAGTGTTAGCAATCTACAGCAAGAAAATGTCCTTCGATCCAAGTGACCATTTAAGAGGCTTGATATCTTTTCAATGCCTTTTGTGTGAACAATTGCACGTTTTTAAGCAAACGCATTTAGATAGAAAAAACAACAACAATTAAACAGCCCCAATTAATATATTTTTGATGACTTTTGTGCTAGCCCAACATTTTGTTTTATATACATGTACATGTACTTATGATTAAGGGTCTTAGAGGTGTCGTGATCTAGTGGGTACGTCACCGGACTGTGCATCACATGGTTCGCGGTTCGACTCCCGCCACGGCACTAATGTCCTTTGGCAAGACATTAATCTAAATTTGCCACTCTTCACCCAGGTGAAGGAAATGGGTACCCGGAAGGAAGCCATTCCTTGAATGCTTTCGCGCCTTATCATGGCAGCTTGGCTAAAGCCGGGGTAATAATATGGTACTTTGTAAAGCGCAGTAGAGTATATTTGTATAGTAGCTGCGCTACATAAATGGAAAATATTATTATTATTAAATCCCTTAAGTTGGAATTGCAGTAAAACAGTTTGCCCAGGGGAAAAACAAAAATATACAATTAGCAAACAAAAATCTAAAAGTTTTCGTCTACTTGTTGCACTTGAATATTGATATTAATTCATTACGGAACGTTTTCATACGGAGCGCGTAGATGAATGGATTTATGCACGTATTGCAAGTCGACATGATGATTGTAACACGATAGGGAACCAGCGAAAAGTTAATCGCCCCAAGATTTAATAAGAGAAAATACCACTGATTGGGCGACCAGCAGACAAAGAATCCCAGGGATACCAGTAGGAGGACCTTGGTGGTTTTCAACCTTCGGACGGAAGCTCCTGCTGGGCGCACATTCCTTGAAGGTCTATTATTACCAGCTTGTTTCAAAAATGTTGGGATTCTATCCGGCTTGTTGCCGTGGTGACCGGTAACTTTCAACGAGGAACCTCCAGGCTGTACGGTGTTTGAAATAACATATATTTGCGACTCTTCGGGCTGATCAGGCACGTGTGATGTGAAAGCAATGTTCTTATGAACTGGACCGATGCCATATCCTTGCTGACCTCCTTCTTGTTGTGCTAGGTCACTATTGTGAAAGTTCGACGACGGTTCATGTTTGTGTTGTGATGAGGAATTTCGTATGGGCACGTGGGTTCCCTGAGAACTTTCGGTAAAGTGACTGGCTGACATCATGTTGGATACCTTGTTCATCTTCAACATGGTGCGAGCGATACACACAAAAGAAAAGATCATGATGCACAGGGGAAAGAAGTATTCCCAAAAGAAAAGCATTATGGATATCACTTTCTGTGTCTTGTTGAAATTCTCTATACAGACTCCGTCTTCAAAGTGGTTAACTACGACATTGTAAGCGATGTTGATTCCGGGTGCAAGGAACCACGTTACCATGGCAATGAATACAACTTTAGATCGTTTAAAAATCTTTACGTACCATAGCGGATGAACAACTGCAACGTATCTTTCAATAGACACAATGGTCAAATTAAAGGTAGAAATGGCAAAAGAGGACCACAGGAGGACATACGATGTCCAGAATTTACAATAGATACTGCCCCAGAGCCAATGAGAAGGCGCTGTTGGGTTTAAGATACTGGTGATAGTCAAGGACACCAGTAAAGCAGATGCGACGCAGTCCACTCCAGCCTGCATGATGATTAGGAAATTGGTCTGGTTATGCTTGGAGCGGCGTTTGAATATGATGATACAGATGAGGTTGCCGAGGATACCCAGACACCCGAAGATGAGTTCAAATGTATTG
Source organism: Heliocidaris tuberculata (assembly GCA_025618425.1). Lineage (NCBI taxonomy): Eukaryota > Metazoa > Echinodermata > Echinoidea > Camarodonta > Echinometridae > Heliocidaris > Heliocidaris tuberculata. Next base: position 23,904,090 of record CM046850.1, read on the forward strand.
ACAAGGGTGATGCCCACTTTAACACCCGAATTGTCATCTGGTGCATCATCGATGATGGTATCATTGTCGCTGGTGAGGTTCATCTTGCCGGAGAGATGGGAGTTCAATTCTTCAAAGAAGTTACACGTAGAAAATTCTGACTGACCAAACTCACGACGAGAATAAGATTCCTGACTGAGTCACTGAATGTAAGCAAATAAAGTGCTACAACAAGCAGGGGGTTTAATAGATTATGTACTCTAATGATGCAGCCAACAGACAGCTAAATGAGATGTATCTTCTGCGAGACATTGGAGAAAATTAAGTCTAAATGAGAAGCCCGACAGCGCACCTTAATGGACAACTTGAAGAGGCATATGGCTTGAAATGCGGAAGATATAATGACAACTTCCTGACGTATGTTCGATTAAATAAGAATTAATGCACAAAATAAGGAAAGTACGATCGCACAGGACCTGCTTTCAGTGCGCGATGGCTGAAACACGCTATTCATAAGATGCAGCGTATATCTATTATAAGCACTTAAAAGCAAATTTGAAAGAGCACGATGATCCGAGCATGATATTGAGAGAACATTCTCTTCATCCAATCGATTCTATACATGTATGACGCCCACAACTTTACCTAGTATTCATGCGTGAATCTGAAAAGAAGCTCTTTTCCAGAAGATCTCAAAAGGCACGATAGAAGTCTCCTAAGTCTAAGTTAACATCGAAGTACAAAACCAGCTGAAGAGCGGCAAGCACTTGAGTTTAGGAGCATGTACACTTTCAAGAGGAAAGGATGGAATGAGATAAAAACCGCAGGTTTCTTATGCAGTGAGTACATATAAGTACACCTTGCAGAGGACGACTTCACGTTCTAATGCCGGTTGTTGAAAGATTTCTGAAGTAATAGATGATAACTGTCAGTCCAATTGTACGGAACGTCGGCCAAGATCACCGGCAGACAAAATTAAGTTCAATGAATCAGCGTGTAAGCGAATGACGATGAATTGCGTGATCATGTGATGCACTTCGCTGACCAATGAGGAGATAGGAGGAAGACGGGGTTGATGAATTTGCCTTCACTAATGCCGTTATGCTATGTGGTGATTGCAACATAAACCAGAAGACAAACCACAAATAATCAAAAACTATACGGTTGAACAAATCATTAACAAGTGAATGAGTAAATTACGCAATGCGTAATAAATGTCCCCGCCGGAAGTGCAGATCTGTGGAAATTAACTAGCCTGAACCTTAAAACTTCAGTGAAAAACTTTAGTGAATAAAATAATAATGTTACTGCATGCAAAAGAAGAGAATACCAACAATGCATGTATACAACTGAAATATAAAACATGAAAACATTATGAAAACATTTTTCGTCAATTTTGAATAAATTTGCATAAATTTGCATGAATAATGAATTTCAAAATTCTGTGTAGAAGTTTGGAAGCCCCCACCCAGCCCTATCAGATAAAACAATCGGAATCAAAATCCGATGTGAAATAGAGGAGAAGTAGCATTTTTCGTCAATTTTGAATAAATTTGCATAAATTTGCATAATTAATGAATTTCAAAATTCTGTGTAGAAGTTTGGAAGCCCCCACCCAGCCCTATCAGATAAAACAATCGGAATCAAAATCCGATGTGAAATAGAGGAGAAGTAGCATTTTTCGTCACTTTTGAATAAATTTGCATGAATTTGCATAATTAATGAATTTCACGATTCTGTGTAGAAGTTTGGAAGCCCTCACCAAGCCCTATCAGATAAAACAATCAGAATCAAAATCGGCCAAGAAATGACGGAGAAGTAGCATTTTCTAACATTTGAGCTCACACGGACAGACGGACGCACGGACGGACGGACGGACGGACGGACGCACGGACGGACACACACACACACGCACACACGAACGGAGCCCGTTTCATAGTCCCCTCGCGAACTTCGTTCGGCAGGGACAAAAATTGTTGCAGATGAAGAGATGCATATCATTATCTTGTAGTGCTACATAAACGTTAAGTTGCATATCATAAACATACTTTAACTGTACACAATCTTCCTAACTTATATCCTAAGCCTGAAGTTAAAAAGGGACAACGTCCCCTCTTTCTAACTACGGGCAGCAGCGATGCTATAAGTCCAGTTATGTTAAGGCCACCGCACACCTTACGATCGGTCTGCGATCCGATTTCAGAAGAAAGTGTAATATCATTTCACAAATCATTTAAAAACGAAAAATATTTTTGATTGAGTGTCTGAATAGTCATACAGATAGTAAAATCGATAATACGGCCTTCGCCGAGTTTTCTAAGTCGGTGGAATGGCCAAATCGGCTCCAAATCGTAGTGACGTCACAAAAATCGTACGACTGCCTACGATTTGAAACTAATTTTGCCCTTATTCCCAGGAAAAAAGCTGACAGCTCACCCAAACCTTATGCTTAGTATTCATATTACTTTTCAGAACCTGAATAGGGTAGATTTCATTTGTTAAAATGCCAATTTTTAATGCCATAGCGATTTATTTCACAAATCGGATCGCAGACCGATCGTAAGGTGTGCGGTGGCCTTTACGTATGCTCAATACTGAACTGACAAATTGTATACTGTCCAGACTAATTTCCAGTGGCGGCACCAGGATTTTTAAAGTGGGGGGGGGGGGGGGCAAATGGGGGGCAAAAGAAAATGTTGTGGGGGGGCAAGGGCGGACAAAAATTTTTTTGACACTTTTTGTAGTGAAAATGTACAGAATATTCGGCTGTAAACCTACCCAGATATGAGGACATTTTGAGCATCTAGCTGAACTGCCCGATTATAAAGAGGTGTTAGTTATATACTGCGAGTGAGCGAGCTTAAATTTTGACATTTTTCGTAGTAAAAATGTACAGAAATTATATTCGGCTATGAAACTACCCAGATATGAGGACATTTGAGCATCTTGCTGCCCGATAATAAGGTGGTAGTTATACATTGCGAACGGGCAAAAATTTTGAAACTTTTTGTGGTGGAAATGTACAGAAATGATTATTTGGCTAAATTGGCTATAAAACTACCCCAATATGAGGACATTTGATCATCTCGTGGCCTGATTATGTGGTGGGAGTTATAGGCCTGTATTGCGAGCGAGCGAAGCGAGCGAGCAAAAAATTTGACACTATTATAGTTAATGTACAGAAATTATTCGGCTATAAAACTACCCAAATATGAGGATATTTACACGAGCTGAGCGAACAAATTTGCCCCATGCCCCCCCCCCCCACCTTGATGCCGCGACAGCTTTCCAAGTTTCCGTTTTCTTTCTTTTTCCTTCTTTTCTCCATTCCTTTTTCACTTTTTTCTTTCCTTTTCTTTTCTTTTTCATTTTCCACCCTTTTATTTTTTTTCACTCCGAAAATTATTGGGGGGGGGCAACTGGGGGGGCAAAGCTTCTGACTGGGGGGGGGGGGGCAAATGCCCCCCCCCCCTTGGTGCCGCCACTGCTAATTTCGCGTCAGCTTGGTGAATTTTAACGGCTGACAAATTTCGTTGGCAAAGCGGCGCCAGTCACCGTGCGATGCTAAAGCGAGAAAGCGAATGATGAGTAACTGGCTAATCACGTGACAATTAACTGACCAATAATGATGCATTACGATAGCAGGAGTCGATGTGTTCACCTTTCCATTGTCGTTTCGCAAAAGAACGTATATACCACAGAAAAACACTATGGAGAATGCCGAAGAGATGTCGACAATTAAAGGTCAATAAACGCAGTTCTTTGTAATTTTTGTGGAAGAAAAAGTGTACATCTCATATATCAACTCCTGTAAATATCACTCTTCCCGAAACGTCAAAAGCTAATGATTGCTTGCAACCCTGTCACACCTTAAAGGGCAATCCAACCTTGATAATAAGATGATTTGTGTGAAAGCAGAAAAATAAGAAAAACAGGATGGCGACAGTTTGAAAGAAATCGGACAAAGACTAAGAAAGTTATGGATGTTTGAAAAATGTGATCACTACATCTATGCGAATCTCAAATTGGCAATTTGGTGAGTCAATTGTGACATTTTTGTGGACAACTCTCCCATTTGTCGTACACAAAAATATCATTAATTTGCGGTTTTCTTTGAGGCGCTTTTACCCTCGGGGCAGTACTCAAAATATATTGGAGATAGCATATTGTTATAGGTCCTCATGAACGAAAAGATACTACTGAGTAATACATTTTGAAAAAAAGTGACATTTTAGTCATTTTGTGTGTTAGAGCGAATGGGGGAGTTGTCCACAGCTACATCACAGCGACATTACCTATTTGGCCAATTTGAAATTCCCATATGCATAGTGATTACAACTTTCAAAAATTCATAACTTTCTTATTGCTTGTCCGATTTCGTTCAAACTTTCACCAATCTGCTTCTCTGATTTTTCCTCTTTCTTTCAAAGCAACTTGCTATAAAGGTTGGATTTCCCTTTAAAGGGGGTACCCAATGCTGAAACAATGTTAGTTCATTTAAAAGATCATGATTTTATTAGCAGAAAATCATCTGCCTTAAGTTTTCTAAAAATTCGTGTTGCCAGAAAAATCCCCGAAATATGGCAGTATGGTAAGACTTCAGGATATTTTGGCCCCTCAGCTGTGTCCCAATTTCAGCTAGGTAACCACAATGACGTCAAAGTGGTTACCCAGGTTCGCGTATTGCAGATGTGTTGCGCGCTAGACTGTACAAAATGCATTACACCTTGCGCGCATTTTGCTATAATTGCGCGACAAGGTAACCACTTTGACGTCATTGTGGTTACCTAGCTGAAATTGGGACACAGCTGAGGGGCCAAAATATCCTGAAATCTTACCATATTTCGGGGATTTTGTGGCAACACGAATTTTAAAAAAAAATTTAAGGCAGATGATTTTCTTCTAATAAAATCATGATCTTTTAAATGAACTAACATTGTTTCAGCATTGGGTACCCCCTTTAAGGACGCCATTATATGGAAAATACTATCAGGGCCTTCTCAAACATAATCGCCCCTTCTCACATAAAATCGGCACCACCTCACAAAAAAACATCATACCGTATAAAACCAGCGCCATCTCACATTGTAATTGGCACCGTTTGTCATAAAATCTGCGCCATGGCAATCAACGCCACCTCGCATATTTTTGATTTCTTTAATTTGTTAAAATTATTTTGAGATTTATCAACATGAATGGAGTTAATTTGTGCATTTGAGAAACAATTTCATCCTACATGTATAGATATTCTTTATTGAGTCAGCCATTCACCAATTGCTCGACCACAGGGAAGGTATATGATGGTCAATGTATATCAAAATTTTGAGCATAAATCAAACATTCTAAATATATGATTATAATTATATGCTACCACAGAAATTTTCAGAGAAAATTGCAGATTTTAAAAAAGATATTACCTTATTTCAACATTAAACAATAGTCAACAAATGAGAAACCTAAAAATAATGGACAAAAAAGAAACTCAAATGTAATTTTCAATAATTCTTGTGCATAAAGCTAGGTAAAGTAATAATGTTTGGTATCATAAGAAATGGTTATAAATTTCATGCAAGTTTTGTACATAATATTTTGTGAAATAAAAAATGGATACTGAATTGCAGACATTTGAAAAGTAAGCATTGATCACATTTTGGTAAAATTTTGAAGAGAGCTAAACCCCTTGGCACAGTAAGAGTTAATCATTCTAGTTTTATAACAACACTGCATTTCAATTTACTTAACTGATAATTAAGCTTTAGACATACAAACGTTCTCTGAATACACAATATAGTAGATTTTTGTGAAAGTCGTTCATGATATCAAAAATAAATGAATCAGTTATCATTCAAAATCCATGTACATTGAACAGTATTTATCACATAGGAAGATCAATACATGTATTTTATCAGTTTCTTATAAGCTTTAATAGTTGGTAATTCTATGATTTCTTGGGCTATAAAACAAAATCAAAATCAAGTTTTATGGACTACACGATTACCGGGAAAAACAACTTAAGAGTTTAATATTTATAATACATGAAATGCATGCATTGTAATTATAGCCAAAATAGATAGTTATGACCATTTTTCGATGTGTTCATTTAGGAAATAAAAATAATGAAGATAAAATATATACAAAGAAGCGAAATTCTCTTTAATCAATCAATTTGTTTGAAATATTACACTACCTAAATCTTTAAAAACATTTTGAGATAGATTTATGAACAGTTCAACCATTTTCACTGGAAATTGTAAGAGGAGAATCACATCTTTCCTAAAAAATTGGCTTGGATAAAAGCACAAAAAACAAAGAAACAAAGCAAAAAAAAAAAATTAAAAAAAATAAAGAAAATCTGAGAATCCTGTCAATTTGAGATGAATTGGAAAAAGAAAAAGAAAGTTATTTTATTATTTTTTTTGGGGGGGGGGGGAGTTGAGATGACTACTGATGTGGAGATTAACAAAAGATTTGTTTTATCATTGAAATGGACAAAGAGGTATTCTGGATGTTTTTTTTTTTTTTTTTTTGTACACATCAAATGGGACAGTTCTCCATGTATAACATAAATAGTGACCGATCTTCTGTATAGACATCGCTAACAATTGGACAAGAACATACACACCCTGTCATCTATAATTAAAATGAATTAACTTTCAAGCCTAATTAAAGAGAAAGTCATGTCCAATAAATCATTGGTTTTAATAGAAGCAGAAAAATCAGACCACCAGATAAAAAAAGTGCAAGGAAAATCAGGCTACTAATAAGATTTTTTTTAGTGGTATAAAAAACTAGGGAAAACAATTAAAATCACTAGACAAATTGGCAACTCAATCATTAGTTTGTGATGTCAATGGGTCACAAATCCCCAATTTTTTTGTTTACATCATACATGAATATTCATAATACCAATTTTAAACTTTTGTCCAAGAATATGATTTCCTCATGACTTGAACCAACTTAAATTTTTTGTACTAAGTTTTTGCATGGATACACTAATACAGAGTGAATAATTTTCTGTAAAAATCATGAAAATATGATTTTTGTATACTATACTTAAAAATGAGTGATTATGAAAATGTTATATTTTGAAAACAATCTCATATTTTGGGGTACTTGAAATATTATTAAAAGTAAAGGTGTATACATGCAAAAATATATTACTATAGGTATAACTTGGTTCAAGGTACATGTGAAAATTATATTCTAGGACAAAAATTGAAAATTTGTCTTGTCAATATAAACAAAATAATTTGTGAGTAGTGACCCAATGACGTCACAAACTCATGAATGAGTTGCCAGTTTGTCTAGTGATTTTCCTTGTTTTCCTTGTTTTTTTCATGCCACTAAAAAATTCATAACTTTCTTATTAGTTGTCCGATTTTCCTGCTTCAATTTAAACCAAGTAATTCTTGGACTGGAATTCCCCTTTAAAGACAACTTGAAAGGGAATCTGAATTATCTGATGTATATTTTGTTACACTGCAATTCCTGATACCTATATTCATGTACCTTTCCTTGACATTTTAAACTAGTGCTTTGCACTTCCAGAAAATGTTCCTGCAAATGGCGTAAGAAATCCAACTAGACAATGCATTTGGAATAAAAACCTAGACTAGACTATGTATGAATTTGTAGTTTTTTTTGTCATTTCTCTGACAGTGCTTATTCAAATACGATTTAAAAAAAAAAAAACCTATCTAGACAATGTGTGATAATGAAAACACTTTAACAGATCTTAATGAAGACACGATCGATAACACCAGTGGCTCGATGACCACGAAAAATGTACAAAGTTCTAGCCTTTGGAATTGCATTTTTTAAACTGTCTTTAATAGCTCACTGATGTACATGTAATGTGAAGACACATATATACAGGATAGGTACAGGTAATTCAATTTCATTGGCTGGAACTAAGAACTTTCTGCTGAAATACTAGAGTTCAACTTCAAATGCAGTATGATAAAAACAGGGAAACTGGGAAAACGGGGTAACCTCGCTAGTCATAAGGACCGCTATTCATAAGGACCACTTATTCATAAGGACCGCTACCCATAACGCGTGACTAAATGAATAGCTGTTTTAAATGAATAGCGGTCCTTCTGAATAGTGAGCAAACCATAGACAAATTTCCTCGCTTTTTATAAGGACATCCATTCATAAGGACCACCATTCATAACTACTCATAAGGACCACTATTCATAGCGCCTGTTAAATGAATAGTGGTTTATATGAATAGCGGTTCTTATGAATAGCGAGCGGACCCGGGGAAAACTGGGGAGCTCATCCCCAGTGACTTGACGCTCCACAGACTCAACGAACAAGTGAAAAACTTTGGCTTTGCTAATATAGGCACAGTCACATTTGCCGCACGTGAAGTCACGCTACGGTGCCTTCAAATGAAAAAACACCAAAAGTAATTGCTGTTTTAGATCCTACTAATAAAACATTGATCAATACCACAATATACAATGTACATTCAAAAATGTTTAAATTTGCCATTTGATATTCTATAAATCCTTACAGAGAAGGTTGAGCTCTAGTAAAGGTGAAAAATAATTTGTAAGCTTTCTTATTCTTTTGAAGTCAGTTTGGAAGAACATTATAGTAGAAATGTCTCCAGAAAAGAGTAGATCTTCGAATGCCCTCATATTCGATGTATGACGAAAAATAGCTGAAGTGTTTGTGCCAAACATTCATGCAACATTTGTGTGCAGTCCCGTACACCCATTTCTGTGTGCAGTGTATGTGCTTTTCATTGAGATTGGGTCAATTTATTATCAATTTGTTGATTCCAAGACCTCACAGTTTACACCAATTCTTATGTAGACATGATCAACCTTTCTCAAATGCTTTGAGACGGTTTCTTTCACAAGGTAATTGCACAACCAGAACTCAACTTTATCTTTAAATGCTTCACTTTGGCCAAAATGTACATGTAGAGTCTCCTAGCTCCCAGCAAGCGGAGGAAAGACTTTTAAACATTTGATTAAGGATGAAAGTGAACTAGACTTGATTTGCATATCTAAATCAAAGTGACTGAGACTTGATATGAATAACTAAATGAGGTTTAGTTTGCTCTCAGAGCAAAAAAAAAATGTCAATTATGTCAATTTTCACTTTTGAGAGTTAATTAGACTTGCTCTGGGGCCCGTTGCACAAAACTTGTGTTTGAACACAACTCGGGAAAATCAAACACAACTTTATTTTCAGGACTTGCGTTTGATTTTTAGGAGTTGCGATTAAACGCAAGTTTTATGCAACGGGCCCCTGAAAAACTAAATTAATGACAATTCACATCAGATATTACAACATTGAACTAGAACTTCATAAATTTGATGCATTCCTGTCATTTCATGTAATCTCTTTCATTTAATTTTAGAAATACAGTTTCATACAATTTGTTTTTTTCTGATGTGTGTTTTGATATGGACCATCCTTCTCCTTGTAATGATGCCTGTTCCTATGATGATTTTGTAGAGCGGCAGTATAGGTAACACAGAGAGAGAAGCGAAAGCGATGAATTCAGCAACATACCCTGTCTGGTCAACAAAGTCCAACAAGTGTCCTGATCAAAATTCACAAATTTAGCTGAAGAGTAATTCAAAATTACATGTGGACTCTCCTTTTATTTTGTTAACAGTGCTTGTTCCTAAAACAATAATTTTGTAAAAGGGTAGTACAGGTAACACGGAGGTAGAAGCAAAAGTGATGAATTCAGCGACATACCCTGTCTGGTCAACAATGAGTGCAACAAGTGTCCTGATCAAAATTCACAAATTTAGCTGAAGAGTAATTCAAAATTATGTGCGGATTCTCCTTTTATTTTGTTAACAGTGTTTGTTGCTAAAACACTGATTTTGTAGAAGGGTATTACAGGTAACACGGAGGTAGAAGCAAAAGTGATGAATTCAGCGACATACCCTGTCTGGTCAACAATGATTGTAACAAGTGTCCAGATCAAAATTTACAAATTTAAAATTCAAAATTATGTGTGGACTCTCCTTTTACTTTGTTAACAGTGCTTGTTCCTAAAAAAAACCACTGATTTTGTAGAAGGGTAGTACAGGTAACACAGAGGTAGAAGCAAAAGTGATGAATTCAGCGACATACCTTGTCCAGTCAACAATCATTGCAACAGGTGTCATGATCAAAATTTACAAATTTAAAATTCAAAATTATGTGTGGACTCTCCTTTTACTTTGTTAACAGTGCTTGTTCCTAAAAAAAAACACTGATTTTGTAGAAGGGTATTACAGGTAACACGGAGGTAGAAGCAAAAGTGATGAATTCAGCGACATACCTTGTCTGGTCAACAATCATTGCAACAGGTGTCATGATCAGAATTTACAAATTTATCTAGAGTAGTTCAAAATTACGAGTGGACTCTCCTTTTACTTTGTTAACAATGCTTGTTCCTAAAAAAAACTGATTTTGTAGAAAGTTAGAATAGGTAACACAAAGGTAGATGCAAAAGTGATGAATTCAGCAACATACCCTTTCTGGTCAACAAAGAGTCTGACAGGTGTCATGATCAGAATGTATGAGTTCAGCTGAATAAAAACAAAATTTAAAATGTAGTGTGGACTGTGCCTTTAATGGTGCTTGTTCCTGCAGTGGTGATTTCATGGAGAGGCAGTATCGGCAAATATGAAGAGAGAGAGAAGCAAAAGTGATGAATTCAGCAACATACCCTGTCTATAGTCAACAAGGAATACAACTAGTGTCATAATCAGAATTTATGAATTCAGCTGAAGAAAATACTTAAAGTTTGGTGTGCACTGGCCCTTTAATGGTGCTTGTTCCTGCAATGGTGATCTTGTAGAGGGGCAATATAGGCAACACAGAGAGTAAAGCGAAAGTGATGAATCCAGCCAAATACCCTATTTTGTCAACGAGGAGTCCTGCAAGAGATGTGAAGATGACCTTCCCCAGAACTTCGGCTGTGGCCATGGTGGTGTGGTGGAGGGTCTGAACAGTAGGCTGAGAAGCACGCTGGGAAGTCATCATCATCGTGGTAAAGGTTGCTGTGGTGATTGCCCCGCCCAGTAAAAGGATGAGGTAGAGTGGCAGGCACAATACTGCAAGGGTTTTGAGAATTTGGTGAGAGGGTAAATGGAATGAAATGCATTGAATTTGAATATATACTGACAAGCATGTACATGTATGCTAAAAGAATGATTATTCACCTAAACGGACTAGGTTGAGTGATAGGGAAATACTTAAAGGGTTTTGATAATTTGGTAAGGGGGTGAATATTAATAAGATGAAACATATAATGACACGTACATATGATGATAAAAATGACTGATCACCGAGAAAGGCATAACCAAACAAAAAGAGGATCAAAACAATGTCCAGGATGTGACTTTGTCCTTTATATGCATAAGTTCAGTTATTGTGTTTGATAAATTTTCTGATTTTTGTGCAGTTAGCTACATGTGAATGCATATATACATTTAGCAACCTGTGAACGATTCCACTATTTTGTGCTTTAATTAGGCTTTTTATTTGCCTTTGAAATACACAAACAAGCTGCAAAAATGGCTATGGGGTGGAGAAGGACCACAAGGAAAATGACAACTGATAAGTACAACCAACTGAACACAATCGAACAAATACAAAAACAAATAAAACATATTTACTCACATAAAGGGCTTAAGTTGCCATCTAGCCAGATCATGAAAGACAGAATGGACACTGCAATGAATCTCCAGAAACATAAACTACCAAGCTCTATGGAAAGAGATCTGTGCTGAAGGCAAACAAACAAACAAACAGACATCAGTAAAGGAGTTTGTACATGTATATCAAACAATGTATCCTGTAATGATAATAATTCATAGAATAATCAACACTAACATCTCAAAGTTCTGATCAAATATGCCTATTCACGTCATCAGATACATTCACACACCAAGTGTGTGCACCATCTCGAATCCATGGGGAGTATTTCTAATACACAATGAAAGCACATATCACAATTAAATTCCAGTTTACAAGGAAAATGACTGCTAGAGTATTCTCCTGGATCATTCTTATTTGGGAGTGCGAATGGGATCTTAATCACCTCTGCTTTGTATTGTGGTTGAGAAGCCACCCTCCAAGGAGAGAGCCAGCGATGGATACCCACTGGGCAAGTAGACCGGTCCAGAATGCTACCTGATTGGTCGTTACATGGGAATCAAGGAGGTACAGCGGAAACATGCTGATGGCACCTTGCTCACCTGCATAATAGAAGAGGGAAAGATGGAAGAAAAGAGAGAGAGAGAGAGAAAAAAAAAAGATTATAAAAAATAGAGCATAATGAGCATTAAAGATAAAAAGAGGAAGAAAGGTAGAGTTATGAAAGAGTTGAAGGTGTATGTACAGTCAGACTATTGACTGTGAAAGGAAAATGAAAAGGTTAAATTGGAAAGTATTCAATAAACATTATCTCTGATGCATAATGCCCCAAAATTTCTTGATATGATCCATTTGTCAAAATTGATATAAAATGTACATTAGAATATTTCATATGCTCAAAATTAAATACTTATGATTCATTGATTTTTATCGTATTGAGTCCCCTCATCTTAAATTGCCTACGGGAACCAGGTAGCTCCAGTATAAAGCCGAGGGGAAATGAGAGAGTCAGGTAGTTAACAGGTTAATCAAAGGGCTACAGTGAACCAAATCCTGTTTGAAACTATCACATTAATTTCAATTTACCTAATTTGTAGATTAGGAGGTACAGTAACAGCCATGGCGTGCCTGGAACTTTTAAAACAGATGTAAAGTCTTCATAGTGATGTATTGTTCTTTGGTTGCCATTCTGCAATGGTGATATGTTATCTGCTTTCCTGGATCCCAAGACTTCCGTTTTTCTTTCTAAAGGTGTATTATCAATGCATTCCACTCTATGTTTTATTGCGGTTCCAAAACGGTTATCACTTGATAAATTTGATGGCGAATAATATTTTCTCTGATTTTTATATGAGCTTCGCAGATTATATCTGTGTGTAGGCAAAACTACCTGGTTAATATCGTTCTTGTCACTGCTGTAGGTAAAAGTTTGATTTTGGTCTGCACTAAGTCTGGACAGGCACTCTTTATTTTGATCGTTGTTATATGAACTTTTGAAACCATTGTTGACAAAAAATGGTGTTTTATAAATCATGTTCTCGTCTGATCCTTCCTTATCAGTTTCTGGGTCAGATTTGAAGGCTGGAAGCCCTAAATATATCACAAGAGCAGTTACTAGGTACAGACAGGCTACACACATCATTAGCAGGCTCCATGAACAGAACTGGCTAGCCCACGTCAGCACACCTCCCCCGAACATTGCTCCAATCTTGTACGCCACGACCTGGACAGCGTTTCCCATCCCCATTTCCCTCTCTTTTAGATTCTGAATGGCGTAAGCGTCCACAGCGATGTCCTGTACAGATGCAAGGATGTTCATAGCTAAGAGAACACTGCTCAGGATCCATGCTGACTGGGCTGATATCATGGACGATACAGTGAAGATGACAGAGAGGCCAGCAAGGCTAAAGGCCAAAGGTCCTTTGATGGATGCTGAGCTCATCACCATGGGAACCCACAGGAGTTTCAGCATCCAGGGAAGATTTAGCGCCCTCAGTAGGGACACTTTGGTTAGGGAAGCACCACCAGCATGTAGGAGAATGGGTAGGAAGGCTACCTATATATCAAACAAAACAACAAAAAAAAATGCAAATGAAACACATTTTAAAGCATCATAGGAACTTTAACTTCAACAAAAAATACAGCTTGGATTATTAGCATATTTTTGGATCAATTAATGTATGACCCATTGGATGAATGATCTTTAAAATAAGGAGATTATTCTGAAAACTGAAATTACACCATATAAACACTTAACGCAGTGTTCTACATAATTTTACATTTTTTATGACAATTAACATTGTTTTGCATAACATCAGTGATAACACATGTACATACATTGTAGTTATCAGAATACTACCCCAGCAAATCTTAGGAATGATTATGAGCTCTTATAATCAACTGTTAACAGCCAGAAGGGCATATATTACTCATTCAAGTTAACGTCTTTCTGGCTCTCAGCTGATTGAAGTTGCTGTGTTACCTGAAACCCATAGGGCACACCTTGGATCCCATAGAGAAGCATAAGCCAATAGATGTTGGATGATGATGGGAGCTCCATTTTGGGAACACACAGAGCTAGCTGCAGATGGATCACTTCAGCAAAATGTTAACAAATTTCTTGTTGACATTTGCTATGTTGATATTGGTCCTTGCAAATTCATTCTCTTTACATGACATCAGGTTTGAGTTTGAGATCTGCATGGAAGTAAACAAATATCATAATTTATTTCATATAGATCAAGACTAACATTCTATCATTCGACAATTCATTTTATACTGCCAATTCTTGAGTATACCCAACCGTTCTGTGTCGGCAATCCGAAAAGATAATTTTCAAGATTATATGAATCTTTCAAAAGAGAATATTGACAATTGATAAATATTAGCAGAATTTAGTGTTCCTTTATGACTTGTATGCTTTTAAAAAATCTAACTGCAAACATGACAGCTTAATTATGGACACAAAACATCTCACCCACTCATAGGCCCTTGCCTATGTGGGACTGTGTCCAATATTCACTGTTGCAGCAGTCAAAAACACAAAATCGCTCTAAGCAAGATTTCATTTTCTTGAATTTGCTAGATTACCTGATTCAGACTCTTCAACTCTTACTGTGCCACAAATTTGGGGATTCAGGGTTGAAAGTGAAATTTTGAATAATTATTTTCCTCTCATGTGTGAATGATCTAGACTGGAAAAAGGCCTGCTGATACACACAAAAGCTATTGAAGCATATTCACCTGTAAAAGCTAGTCTGGAGTACAAGGTTATCTTCAGACAAGCTTGTACATGTATAAGCTAGTGCATCTCACCCTAAGCATGCTAAGGCCAGTAAGGGATGATTATCCTGCCTCAAAATTAAAATTGTCTACTTCTAGACAGAAATAACCGTCTGGTATGGGGGAATCTTTAATATTACCGACATTTGTTTACCTTCCCCATACACAGACAGTAGTGTCCATCTCTGAATAAGAATCAAGGGGGCCATTCGAGTGGCTTCTATCTCCACGTACCCACCGTTTTTTCTCTTTATATTTTCTCTATTTCAACCAACCAGATTTTATTACGATAGTCGTTCATATACATGAATAGGAAAAAAAAAAGAAGACTGTGTGTCTGCATGTTGGAGAAGCAAGTGAGTAAATTAAGCCTTCCAAATTCGAAGTATCAAAGACGGCCTGTATGTACGCCCTTCTGAAATCGGAAGACTGCCGAATTCGGAGGTGTGATTCTAACTTAATGATTTAATCATCTCAAATTGACTTTTTCATGCTAAGTTATTTGTTTACGCACAACACATGTCCAGTCAACAGTAGAGGCGCATGGCCGATTTGGGAGACTCTCTCCCACTTGGGAGGCATGCATGCATGCAGTCTCTGATATTGAAGACTTTGCTAACAATTAAGAGGACAATAGAAACAACACCAACAAGGCACTTTTTCTCGGCCAATTTTTTCCCCTCAGAAATCAGAAGCCCATTTGTTTTGTGTGTGGATCATAAAAAAAAAATGTTATGAAAAAAAAAGTAGATGGGTAAGACGGTGGATTTGGTCAAAGGGGGTACTTTTTCATGACGAATCTGCTTATCACATTTTCATTTTGAGCCAAGGTAATCCCTGTGCCGCAAATGTAAACAAAGAAAATTTGTCTCCTAAATGGAAGACTGCGCTTATGTCTCCCAAATAGGCCAGCAAAAATGTTGCCATAAGTCTCTGATAATACTGTTAGAGATGGTCTCCCAAATAGGAAACAATCTTCAATATTGGTTGTGTGCCTCTTTTTGTTACTGGTTAAAGTTCTCACTAGTAAAAAACTGCTTTTATTTAAGCTAGGTGAAATATTGAAAACATTCAGTGACTGAATTCAAGTTCAACTTGAACTTGAAGTTGAACTTCAACTTCAACTTCAACTTCAAGTTAAACTTCAACTTCAAGTCAACTTTAAGTTATGCCTATATGGGTAAAAACTTTATACCCTACTGCAGTGGCCTAGCCTCTTCTGGCTGGCTCTGCCAGCCGCGCCCGCCGAGTACCAGCGCAGCGCAGGTGTCGATCCCCAGGCCCCCGCCCCAGCCCCGGCGCGGCGGCGGGCGGCCTAGCCTGGCCCCGGCCCCCTAGATCTTCTCAATTCCAGCTCTGAACCGACGATCTCGTAAACGCCTCTGCCATCATCTGTCTCCGGACTTGAAAAAATAGCTTTCTGAAGGGAAATTCGGATCCTTGGATCAAGCCTCAGAGTGCACTGTGGGTATGATATTCTTAGCACTATTTTTTAGTATTTTACTAAATGTTTTACTAGCTCCAGACAGTCGAAACTGAAACCACTGTCCGTTCAACGCTACTGACTTTCTACAGCAATAAGAATTGTGTGGTCCCATACATTATAATTGATGTCTGCCACTGGATTCTAAGTTTGATCTCACAAATTAGTGTATGAGTGATCTTACTTCTTAGGCATATCATTAAGGCATTGTAAATTCTGTTTTTATATATTGATTTAAATAATTAGAGTTAGTTGATCTTACTATGATTATATTACGTGAAGTGGTAGAGTTTAGAACAAAAGAAGAATGAGAAGGTTGAAGGAGAAGAATGAGAAGGTCGAAGAAGAAGGAGAAGAATGAGAATGGCGAAGAAGAAGAAGAAGAGGAAGAGGAAGAGGAAGAGGAAGAGGAAGAGGAAGAAGAAGAAGAAGAAGAAGAAGAAGAAGAAGAAGAAGAAGAAGAAGAAGAAGAAGGAGGAGGAGGAGGAGGAGGAGGAGGAGGAGGAGGAGGAGGAGGAGGAGGAGGAGGAGAAGAAGAAGAAGAAGAAGAAGAAGAAGAAGAAGAAGAAGAAGGAGAAGAAGAAGGAGAAGAAGAAGGAGAAGAAGAAGAGGAAGAGGAGGAGGCATGGGAGGAGGAAGAAGAAGAAAGAGAAGGATAAGGAGGAGGAAATGAGGGATGAGAAGGAGAAGATGGAGAGGAGGAAATTGATTATTTCTAGTCGGTAGTCGCTCTGACTTGTGTTGGCTTGTGAACTTCTTTGTTCTCATAAAGTGGATGTGTTCCCTTCTCAGACATGTATAATACAAAATACGCATCTAAATAAATCTTATGCACATCCTTTGAGAAGGCAATTGCAATACTTTTTGTCATCCTTTTATGATTCCCCAAAGGCATTCTCTCATCCATTTTAAAATTTGCAAACCATGTAGATTAATGTCTTGTCAAAGTCAGTGCTACGACTTTGATTGTCTGGTGACATTTCCACTAGACCATGACACTTTTACTAATTTAGTCTGCCTCATATTACATGTACTTTCTTGCAGGTCCATTGAGGATTACTTGATCGTTTACAATGGCGTTTCCACCCAGCATGAAGACGATCTTTGTGATCGACCACTCATCCGCATTTGCCGAATCGTGCAACCAGCCATTTGAGTTTGATGTGGTCAGCAAATCCAGGACACCAGGTAGGCTAGTTTACTTTGGCAAAAACAAAAAACAAACTAACAAAAAACTCACAGGAAATTTATCAAAAGTTATTGGGAAAACACATAGAAGCATACAAAATTACAGACTATAAGATAACTGTAAAACATGTGAAAGGCAATGTCAGCCAGTGTTGGGTACCTCGAGATCAATCTTGATCTCAAGACCAGTCTTGAGATCGGCATCAGTAACCTCGATATTGTTCTTGATCTAGAAGGTGTTGATCTTGATCTCGGAGCTTCTGTTCTCGGAATTTTCGCTCAAGATCGCTCAAGATCAGCATTGTTATTATGTAAATTATCAAACAAAAAAGCTTTTAAAATCGTTCACCAATCGGCGAAAACACGACTCAGTGTTGGGTACCTCGAGATCGGCATCAGTAACCTCGATCTTGATCTCGATCTCGGACACATCTGATCTTGATCTCTGATGTTCCAATCTCGATCCTGAGCTGCAGATCTTGATCTTGATCTGGATCTCGGACTGTCTGATCTTGATCTCGGACCCTCTGGTTTTGGACCCAACACTGATGTCAGCCATGTGTAACTGATAAAATGGACAATGAAAAAAAATCAGTCTGGAGTGAAATAGTACGTTAGATTAGACTGGAAATACGTTTGAGTCCATATATTTTTGAAAGATGTAAACTCTGTTAGAAATAGTGAACTTTTTCACACTCGGGTGTCTCAGAGAGTGTCGCAGAGACACTAGCCTCATGTATTTTACTGCTAACACTTTCATTAGGATCCGCAGAATGGAGCTGCAAAAAAAAACTTAACCACTTGCTCATGTGCTTCCTGTATTATGTCTGTAGGAATAGTAGAATTCAGTAGTCAACTGGTTAGTACCCAATTATTTTTTTTTTGTCAATCTCCTTTTAGGTATTATACCTCTAGCTCCTCTCTCCAAGTCTCTGTGGACCTGCTGTATAGAAGGCATCATGGAATACTGCAGAGTGGTCTACGATGTCTTCCCTGGAAGTAGAAATGTAGGTATAATGTCCTGGCCCAACCTGAAAATTGTCAACTTAAAATCCCGACAGGGCAATGTCCTGTCATTTTTGCATATTGACATTACATGTACAACTGTAGATTTCAATGTAAATTTCGAGTAAACCTCCCTAAAGTACCACTTTAAGTTATATTAAAAGCAACCTGTCACTAATTTGCCTTACTGGCAACCTAAAGAAAAGATTTAATTGAAAAATAAGTATGACATTTTTATGTACAATTTGGCAATTTTTTGTTTCATTTTCATTATTATTATTATTATTATTAAGTATTTGGCATCACCTTTGCCTGGAAGGGGAAAAGCAAACTGAATCATTGTACCCCTCAGGTCTCTCCTCCCGATATAACTGATTTGGATGTGCAGGTGTTACCACTACACCGGGGTTTCCCTCTACTCTCATTCAAATAGTGCAATGGGTTCTTAACGTGCAAAGGTGGTGACTGTCCTCTACACGGGGCCTCCAGTTAACATGCTATTCGAGGGATGGAGTGTTATTCCACTGTAACATAGCCTGCGTCTATGAAACAAGGGAGGGGCATGTTAACACACAACGCAGGCTTCAGTCATCCCCCCGGGGTGGATTCGAACCCACGATCTTTGGTTCGACAGGCGGACGCTTTACCGACTGAGCCAACTCGCCTCCTTTACATTGGTTCATTTAATAATCATTTTCATATGTCGTAGACTTTGTGAGATACTTTGTAACGATATCAATGACTGTTGCCAATTTGAGTAGGCAAAGGTGATTCATTTAGACCTTTAGTAAATTCTGAACTGCTACTGCCACTGTGTCTTCTTCTCCCCTAGGTGTGCCTCGTTGCAAGTGACAGTTTAGCACATGTCATCAATGGTTGGAGAAAAGCAGAACAGAACTCTGCACATGTAAGAGCTATTTTTTAATTGGTCAACTAATATGAAATGTAGATAAGATCACTATTCCAAACTGTAGAAAGCAGTTGCTTAATATAATGGATTACCCTGTTTCTATAAAATAGAAAAAGCCCACGAAATGGCCTACACATACATGTAGGTTAGGGAGCATTCAGTTTGGTCTAGGAGAAGGAGTTGTCTTGAGAGCTTTCCTCCCGGGGTGATTGTTTTGAAGTATTTGAATGGAATGCCTATCATTATCATACAAGACCTACATTCTCCAATCATAAGCCTTACCTGAGGATTTAATGTTGCACAGCGATGGAGAAATCAAGAGATGATGTCATTTCCCCCATAGAAACTCACGCCAATTTGTCTTTCATCTATGGTATAACGCTACAGATAATGACAGCCTTGGCTCACCTAGGACCACCTTCAAGAGATGGCGAGACCACATCTGCCGATGTTAACATCACCAACGGGTTAGAGGGAGCTGTAGAGATGCTGTGCGAGAAGACTGATATCCAGCGAGAGTTGAGCGCAGACGAGTCCAGTCTAAATACCAACCGTGGTCGTATCATATGCCTTACTTCTCTTACAAGGTGAGGTCACCAAATCATTTTCACCCATTAACATGACGGAGGTTTAATTTAAAATATGATCTAAACCGTGATTTATACCTACTCTGTGGACTAAAATATGTCCAGACCCCCTTTTTTGTTGCTTGTCTGTCATTTTAGTGTAAATCAAAACCCTCCAAATCTGATGACCTTTTGTTGTTAGCTTGTCCGAATTTTTTTGGGGGAATTGAACCCCTTTTTCTTTTTTATGCTTGATCCTGGAGCCGCCCCTGTACATGTATATGTTCCCCTTTCTTAATAGTGTGCTTCCACACAAATCACAGCAAGTGAACTCCCCCAACAGTACCCTTTGCATCATAATCAATGAGCTATTTGGATGGAATCATGTACTAAACATTCTTTTTTTTTGTTATACAGGCTTGAGCAGATTGATGAAATCAAAGACTATTTGAAGGAAAACATTCAGCACCAGAACAAGATAGCATCATCTTCAGATGAGTAAGTTTGTGAAGAATTAATTATTTATTTGTTTAGAGAGAAGGAGACAAAGGGAAAGAGAGGGAGGGAGTGAGAATTAAAGGAATTTCTTCTTTACACAAGGGTTACTTTCAGGCCACATTGGACTTTGCTATTAAATTTGATCAGGGGGGTGTTTCATAAAGCTGTTCGTAAGTTACGAATGACTTTACGCACGACTGGTGATATGTTCTTGTGCTAAATGAGATATCCCAGATTTTCCCTGGTGTTTTAACATGTGGGACTGAACTTCCAATAACCCTCATCAATTTTGACAAATAATAAACTTTGCATTCGGATGCTTGTTTAACAGCAAGAATTTTAATCCACAAAGATCGGATTTCGCCTTTAGCTGATGGGAATCAAAATGATTGAGAATCTGATTAGCACCCAAGAACAGGTACCAGTCGTGCGTAAAGTCGTTCGTAACTTTACGAACAGCTTTATGAAACACCTCCCTGGGGTTTGTACAACCTATTGACAGGAATTGTTAAATGGGAGCTTTCTTTATATATGATAGCTCTGTGTAGAAGTGCTGGGTCAATTCTTGCTCAACCCCCATCTATTTTTTTTTGTGTGTGTGTTATCTCCATGTGCCACCAAAAGAAAGTACAGTCATAACTTGCTTTAGCAACCACCTGTAAAGAAAGACCTCCTTTCTATAAGTCCCATTTCTTTTTTTCCATGAACAGTGTTTCTTATTGAAACATTTATCAAAGGAATCTGTACCCATAAAAATCACCTGCCTTTAACCCATTTCCTACGGGAACCAGGTGGTCACTGTGATAAACCTATGGGAATAAGGGAATTCAGTATTCAAAGGGTTAAGCAGAGCTGCCAAATAGTACGATTTTATCCTATTTCATAGGATTTTTCAGTGACAATACGACACTAGGATTTTTCTCAATAAAATACGATTTATCAAAAAAATAACTATGTGTCTCCGTGTGTTTATGTATCTCTCATTGACATTGTACATGATTGCGTATGCAAGACAGAGTTTAGGTCCAGTTTGAGTACTGCAACATTAAGTGATATTCTCACTCAGAAGGCAACATGCCAGTCTAAAGGACAAAACTGCTATGAAATGAAATTTAGTGATAGACTGTTAACAAAGTGTAAGGGAGCAGCAACAACAGCGGCAGCAGCGGCATCAGGGTCTCAAAAGTAAATGAGGTAATTGTTAAGTGAAGTTCCCTTATTGTCCCCGCCGAACGAAGTTCGCGAGGGGACTATGAAACGGGCTCCGTTCGTGTGTGCGTGTGTCCGTCCGTCCGTCCGTCCGTCCGTCCGTCCGTGCGTGCGTGCGTCTGTCCGTGTGTGTTAGAAAATGCTACTTCTCCGTCATTTCTTGGCCGATTTTGATTCTGATTGTTTTATCTGATAGGGCTGGGTGGGGGCTTCCAAACTTTTACACAGAATTTTGAAATTCTTTAATTATGCAAATTTATGCAAATTTATTCAAAATTGACGAAAAATGCTACTTCTCTTCTATTTCACATCGGATTTTGATTCCGATTGTTTTATCTGATAGGGCTGGGTGGGGGCTTCCAAATTTCTACACAGAATTTTGAAATTCATTAATTATGCAAATTTATGCAAATTTATTCAAAATTGACGAAAAATGCTACTTCTCCTCTATTTCACATCGGATTTTGATTCCGATTGTTTTATCTGATAGGGCTGGGTGGGGGCTTCCAAACTTCTACACAGAATTTTGAAATTCATTAATTATGCAAATTTATGCAAATTTATTCAAAATTGACGAAAAATGCTACTTCTCCTCTATTTCACATCGGATTTTGATTCCGATTGTTTTATCTGATAGGGCTGGGTGGGGGCTTCCAAACTTCTACACAGAATTTTGAAATTCATTATGCATGCAAATTTATGCAAATTTATTCAAAATGGCTGAAGGTTCATAATGTTTTCATGTTTTATATTTCAGTTGTATACATGCATTGTTGGTATTCTCTTCTTTTGCATGCAGTAACATTATTATTTTATTCACTAAAGTTTTTCACTGAAGTTTTAAGGTTCAGGCTAGTTAATTTCCACAGATCTGCACTTCCGGCGGGGACATTTATTACGCATTGCGTAATTTACTCATTCACTTGTTAGAATAGGATCATTCATTATCAATAACATGTACACTGTACGTGTAGTTAAGTCACTAAATAAATTACATACATGTACTTGTATACATGTATAAATTACTACAAAATAAACAAAATTCGCAATCCTTGAGATATTGTGTAGGAAAGTACACGACAGTTAAGAATAGGATTTTTTTCTGAAAATAGGATTTTTATGGTAAAATCATAGGATTTTTGATCAAGTGAGGTTGGCAGCTCTGGTGAAGAGCCACCTTTCTTGTTTCTCGTTAGCAGGCTTTAAAGACAGGTTTCGCTGAAAATTTTTGTTTTTAAATTAAAAAAGCTCTAAAAATGGCGTTAAAGAGAGACATATTAAAGCTTTTCGTCTTGCACTCATCAGAGTATTCCGTAAAACTGCTCTGTTTTACACACTTTCTTTTTCAGTCTTCTCCCGATTGACCATTGTGAGCTGTGCTTGGTCAACGTCCATCCCATTGATGAGGCTCCAGCCGTCAGCCTGACCCAAGACCTAAGTGTCATCGTCTCCTATCTGTCGTGTCATGTGACGACCAGCAGGGCGGGGCGTCATCTGGCTGCCAAGCTCGGCACTCTCCTCCAGGATCACTTTGATCTGGCTGTTACAACGGTTACAGGCATCCCAATGAAGGTAACCCATTGCCTGTGGGGACATGGTTCCTAGTGTATATATTAAGCCTGGGAGAAGGAGAGTATTCAATAGTCAACATGTTACCCCTTAAAGATAAAGTTGAGTTCTGATCATGTGATTACATTGTGAAAGAAACTGTCTCAAAGCAATTGGGAAAGGTTGATCATGTCTGCATAAGAATTGGTGTATACTTTGAGGCTTTGGAGTCATCAATATGATAAGAAATTGACCCAATCTCCCTGAAAAGTTCATGCACTGCACACGGAAATGGGTATATGGGACTGCACACACATGCGGCATGAATGTTTGGCTCAAACACTTCAGCTTTTTTTCTTGTCATATTTAAAATATGAGGGCATTTGAGGAGCCATCCATTTCAGGTGACATTTCTATTACACTGTTCTTCCAAACTGACATAAAAGGAATGAAAAAGCTCACAAATTATTTTGCAACTTTCCCAGAAATAAACCTTCTCTTCAAGCTGCTAAAGTTGCTGAATGGCAGCACTGTAATGTCATGTCAAAGTCGCAGACCGATGACCATAATTTTTTTTTTACATTTGAGTGAATGATTTTATAACAGCATGAATAAAGTATTACAACTGTGACTAAATTGCATGTACATTTAGAGCACACCTAGCCTTTTATAAGTGATTACAATGCCATTAAGTTAGGGATCACTTTTCGATAGAGTATCACCGTGGGGAATTTCATTTGTGAACAATTCTTTCCTACAACTCCCACATCTAAAACATTTTTATCTTATACTACAGGAGGAACAAAACGCCAGCAGCTCCGCCAACTACGATGTGGAACTTCTCCATCACCGTCAAGCCCATGTGGAAATCCACAAGATGGAGCACATCGTAGCCGCCCAGGAGCTGAAGAGTGAAGGGGAAAAAGGAGCTGGAGGAGGAGGGGGAGGCTCCAGTGGAGCAGGAGGAGGAGGGGGAGGAGGAGGCGGGGGATTGGGAGATGGAGGGACTAAAAGCGGAAGTGGAAATAAGGTGCTTCTCAAATGGTGCCAGCCAAGGACATCAGGAGCAGGTAGATTTCCAGCAAATCATTTCAGACAGACAAGTAGCACGAATGTTCGTCCCCGAACATTTCAGCTATTTCTCGTCATATTTCAAATATGAGAAAAGGTTGATCATGTCTACATAAGAATTGGTGTATATTTTGAGGTTTTGGAATCATCAATATGATAAGAAATTGACCCAATCTCGCTGAAAAGCACTTGTATTGCACTCAGAAATGGGTACATGGGACTGCACAGACAAGTGGCATGAATGTTCGGCCCGAACTTTTCAGCTATTTCTTGTCATATTTCGAATATGAGGGCATTTGAAGAGCTATCCTTTTCAGGAGACATTTCTAATATCACGTTCTTCCAAGCCGACATAAAAAGAATGAGAAAGCTTAGAAATTATTTTTCACTTCTCCCAGAACGCAACACTCTCTTTAAGTTGCATTTTTGATCTTGTTTGGAAACATTATGCTCTTATCATGTTTGTATTTCAGAGCTACTGCATTGCACAGGAGCTCACAGAGTCTCACCTGTTGATGTAAGTATGACATGATTTGAATTGATTTCCTGTCTCTATCCCTATAACTTGATCTCTACATGTATTAAAATGTGACACCGGTGTCCCCGAGGAAGACTGGGTGCACATCGCGGGGAATAGAAATAGCTGGAGGGCAGCTTGGAAGCAAGGCGCCAAGAGATTTGAGAAAGACAGAAGAGAAGCTGTGGAGGCAAAGCGCAGACGGAGCAAGGTTGCAGCTGCCCAAAGCCCCCCTATCCAAGGCTTTCCTTGTGCTATAGTCTGTCGCTCGAGGATCGGTTTATTTAGTCATTTTAAATCATGCTTTAACTAACTAAATTCCTATTAATCCTCGGACTCCAGGAAACAGCCATCATTATCACAAATGTAATTATATGGAATTTCATTTGCATGTGCATTTTAAATCTAGATGTTTATGAGACATCTGCAGCACAAATCATTTTTAAATTCAAACAGGTTAAAAACAACAACTTTGAGGCTAATATTCATAAAGGTGGACTAAATCAAACCTGGTTTAACTTGGTCCACTAATTTATGGAGTGCCAAATGTCAAGCTATGTATTTGGCACTAATTACTGTAGTTCTGTAACAAAAATTGAATAAACAAAATTAAATCCAGTCATGAAATGAAAATGAGAAATTGATTTCATGATGACTTGACTAATTTTTGTTTTTTTATCTTGTTACGTAATTTTGGTAATTATTACGAGATGACCAGGTTGACACTTGGTGCTCCACAAATCAGAAGACTACATCTACCGAATTAAAGGGAAAATTCACCCTGATATTAAGTTGGTTTTAAAAGAAGGAGAAAAATTAAAGAAACAGATCTATGAAAGTTTGAGCGAAATGCGATAAGAAATAAGAAAGTTATGAATTATTCAAACTTTCATTGATCTGTTTCTTTAATTTTTCTCCTTCTTTTAAAACCAACTTGATATCAGGTTGAACTTTACCTTTAAATCGGTAGATGTAGTCTTCTGATTTGTGGAGCACCAAGTGTCAACCTGGTCATCTCAGTGACACACAAAATCTTCTCATGGTCTACTTTACTAAATTATTTTTTGTAATTATTTGATTCTCTGTAAGTAATTAATTGATTCTTTGTAATTAGTTATTTGATTCTTTGTAAGTAATTATTTGTTTTTTATTGTTATAACTCCATCTACCAGGCATGTTTGTTTTCTATTCTGACCTATCTCTTTATATATTTTCTTTAAGCGCATAGGGACTTTCTTATGTAAGTGATATGTGCTATATAAGCAACGTTCATTATTATTATTATTATTAATCAATCAAATACAGTTGGCAACTCGGTGACTTATCTTGCGAGGTCCTCTCCCATTTGCCCTGACGTACTCAAAAAATTATAATCAATCATTTTCACTTTTTGTTAAGAAAATATTTAATCATACAATGCAACCTAGATATAATCAATGAAAATTTATGAAATTTTATGTAGAGACCAAATTGGAGAGGAGTTCGCAAGATCCATAACCAAGTTGCCAATTTGTGTTTGATTGATTACAATTTCAAAAATTCATTACTTTTTTATTTCTTGTCGGATTTTGCATAAACTTTCACTAATCTTCCTTTCTCATTTTTCTGCCCTTATTGAAATCAAGTAAATACCAGATTAGTCTTCCCCTTTAACCCTTTACTTACTGTACTGGGGTATTTCAAGCTCCTTTCTGACTTGGGTGGGGGGAAGGGGGGGGGGGCTGGCCTCGGAGTTAGATATAGGCCCAAATTCATGAAAGAGGTTTATTTTAAACCATGGTCTAAAACATTGTTTATTCCTCCGTCGTGGACTAAATTAAGTGACAATAAGCGTAGAACCGCATTATTGTGCACCCATTGGACAAGAGGACATGCGCGTACTATGCTTATGGAAGTTTGAACCATGGTTTAAAATAAACCTCTTTCATGAATTTTGGCCATAGTGTTTGGTCCAGGTTTGAAGTTTGGAATTTGGTTAGAGTAGGGGATGGACCATGGAGCAATAGTAGCAGGAGCATGTGCTGTACTGGAATTCCTTTCATTGTCTATCTACAGGTTAACAGCAGACCGTCGCTGTGCCTGACCAATTTCCTTCTCAACGGGCGTCAGGTGATGCTGGAGCAGCCACGCAAACAGGGTTCCAAGTGCATCTCCCACATGCTGGCCAGCCACGGGGGCCAGATCTACCTGCACTGCCTCTCCACCTCCAGATCCCCCTTGGAAGACCCCCCGTCTATCAGCGAGGGGTCCGGGGGTCGGGTCACCAACTACCGCATCAACGACTTTGGCGACTTTATGAAGGAGAACCGGTTGGCGCCTTGCCAGGAAGGCTCCGACAGTGAAGCAGAGCTGCCCTTGGAGAGAGGTCAGTGAGAAAGACATTCTGAGACTTGCATGCATTTTACAAGTGGTTCAGATACCCAAGTTTTTTTGGTGCAAATGCAGTTGAATCACATCTGACACAACATAAATCCTTACAATTTATGAAATTTTCTTTCTGTGAAAAGGACCATCGATTAGGGTTCCCAAAAGTTTTCTGTTGCATAGTTTCTGGTTTTACAGGATATCCTTGTCTGCCAACATACATATACCTTTATACATGTGTATTTCTTCTTAATAATAATGATAATAGCTGTTTCTTATATAGCGCTTTACCAGTTACAATGTAACTGACAAAAGCGCTTACAGCATTATTCTTTTTTTCCCCCCTGAGAGTTGCGAATCGTTTTTGTCCCATTGATCCCAGCATTGTAAGAAATTAATTATGTTTTTATCTTCTCACACAGCTAAGGCACAACTGGAAAGAATGTCAAGACATTGGCCCCTTATCATCAGTGATACCATCATATTCAACATGCTCTCAGTAAGTTTCATAATTTGTTTTATACAACTCACTCCTAGATCCTAATTGATTGATTGCATGCAGTCACATGTGACATTTTTTTTTTTTTTTGAGACTATTGTTTTTTTTCATTAGAAAGCCTGCAGTAGTTTCAAGTACTTTCCAACGATTTTTAAGGACGAATTGCACAGCAGTATGGGTGACGGTAAGCATGCTTTTAATTTGTGTGGGCTTACACACATGCCACATTGCGTGTATTCACGGGTAGAGTTAAGTGCGCTGATACTGGGTGTACATTAGGCTAAAATAAACCCACTAAACTTGGGGTTCATTTGCCATCGATGACATTGACCCTCTTAGAATGACTCCATTTTGATGAAATATCAAGGATCTAGGAGTTTTTGTTGTATAAAGCAAATGAATGCACGTTCTCATTCACTCATTATACGATCTATCCACTCTCGTTGAAGTTGTGTTCACCTAGCATTCTCAGCCTGACAGCTTCATACAGATGCACACAGCCTCAACTTGAGTGCAGATATACATGTAGATCATATAATGAACTTATTCACATGCATCATTTGTGTATGTGTATTAATTCTGGATGCAAAGAAGAAAAGTTGAATGAAACTTGATGAATGTGATGAAAAATTGTCCGAAGTGTATCAAAAAATAAGCATACCAGGGCCCTGTTTCATAAAACTTGTTATCAATAACAAGTTACAATAACTGTTATAAGCTATTGAAATCCTTTAATCTAATTGGCCGAGAGCAAATTCATCATAGAAATGAGGCAGTTGTTACTGATAACAAGTTTTATGAAACAGGGCCTAGATATTTTCATGTTCTTTCCATGATTTCAGATGAATTTGACTATAAGATTTTTGAGAGATCGAGGCTGTTGCTCCACCATGTCAGAGGATTTTGCCAAGACAAATTTGAATAATCAATATATTATTGAGAAGCTTTTAGTTGAGAAAAGTAACCTTTCAAGACAGAAATAGTAATAGATTTCATGACCTCAGTATTCACCAAGCAGAGTCTACATTGAGGATTGGGTAAGATGCAGTATGTCAATGAAAGCCATACAAGAATACTTATTTGTGGCTTCAAATTTAGAATTGACATTTATCCAATCCAATGGAATACTTGATTTGTCATTGAGAAAACTTACTATCATCAATTCTGATTACATGACTCATGTACAGACTTGTAAACACTTTGGTGCATTTAATTTGTATTGTTTTGTATGGCTTCAACAAGTATGATGGAGTGAAAAATATTGATTAAGGGAAGGAAAGCGAGTGGAGTAAGAGAGAAGGAGAGAAAGAGACGGAGGGGGAGGGGAATGGAGAGAGAGAGAGAGGGAGAGAGGTAGTGAGAAAGGGTGAATGAATGAATAACCAGTAATTTTCCTCTTTTTTTCCCCTTCTTTCATCCGAAGTATATAGATCCCTTCCCATCGCTTCTGATGAAGTCTGAGATGGGGGAGGGAGAGGGAGAGAGAGAGAGGGAGAGAGGTAGTGAGAAAGGGTGAATGAATGAATAACCAGAAAATTTTCCTCTTTTTTTCCCTTCTTTCGTCCCAAGCATATAGATCCCCTCCCATCGCTCCTGATGAAGCCTGTCTTGGATGAAGATGATGTCCTGGAGTGCAAAAAAGCCATTCTCCATCTCGTTGGCATGGAAACAAGAAACGAAGCCCTTCCCGTACCCAGCATCACTACGCGTGGCAAGGGGTCTAAAAGGTCAGATCTTTCTCCTTCAAACTCTGTGTATCTCATGTTTACATGAATGGTCACGAAAATATGCATGTACTCCGTCATCTAGATATTCAAAAAAGGATTGTTTTCTGTCATTTCAATAACAAATGGGCCATTCTGCGGGGTTGAGAAAATTTTTGTAACATACCAGAAGTGAGGAACTATGTCTTCTATCAACCATAACAATGTTTGTTAAAATTGAGTTCAGCGTAAAAAGCATAACCCTTTATGCTGAAAAGTACTCTAGCTTCATGGTGAATCATTATCGCAGACCAAAATTGTATGTAATGTTATATCAATGTGATGTCCATGTAATGGTGGTAAAAAAAAGGAAATACATTTCAAACAAAGCTTTAAAAGAATACCAACTGAAACAGGAATGATTCTGGGTGGGCACTACTATACATATATTCATTGCATAAAAATCTTCAACAGATGATTTCATCTTCCATGTGGGATAGAAGATCTCATACCACCATTACATGAACATCATCATAATTTTTGCCCCAACCCCATGGAATGACCCAAATACAATATCCTTAATTGAGTGAAGTTCCTTATCCTTCAGACTATGTTTATTTCTTGTTTTCCTGAGTGATCATGAAGATGTACATGTAATTCTATGTCATCTTGATATTTGATGACATTTATACATAAGGATTCTCTTTTTAGGTTTTTAATATCACTTCAATGATACGGTGTAAATACATTATTCTGAAATGAGCTGAATAATTCATTACAAGTCAAGACACGTAAACAATTATGACATGGGTGTTCATATACTACTTCATTAAGATATTTATAAACACTGTTTTCTATCAATTCAATGACAAATGTGACCCTCCACCACAAAACGACCAATAAGTCGGATATTTGGGTTTTTATAAATTTCAACACAGTTTGAAAGCTTAGATTCTAAGCTTTAAAATGATATATAACTTGTCTTGTATGGACTAAGCAAACCCTTGTAAATTACAATGAGAATGTCAACGTGTCAGACAGGCTTATGACCAAAACAATAGAGAAAACGGGCTCTCAAGAAGAGTGACCATTTAAGAGCGCCTAATCTGTGTCCTATTGTTTGTTGCACAAAAGGTTGAGTCAAAACTCCCTAGCATACACTGTGAAGTACTAATTGGATTGGGTTAAAACTTTCCATACCATTGGAATAGATAATATTTCTTTGTTTCTTTAGATTTTGAATATCAGACAGTTCATAGTTTTTAAGCTATACCAGAAAAGCGATGTGAAGTACAATCCCAGCAAGTTGACACACAAAGTTTGAATGTCCAGGAAAACATGGTCATTTTGAATGAGAGTAAAAACATATTTCAACATAATATTTTACCCTGAAATTTTGTCAGGTGGTAGATTAATAAATGAACTTTCAGAAAATACAGAAAACTTAAAATCAAAATTTCCACCCCAATCCACCTTTTTCACCTGTTTACTCTAAAACTCCCATTGCGACTTATTGGTCGTTTTGTGGTGGAGGGTCACATATACAGTATTGTTAATTGAGAGAAGCAAACGGGTCTGTATTCATCAGTACAGGTTAAAAATTATCACAAAGATGTTTGTGAAAGATGTTTATAAAAAAAAATTCTTTCTCCGCTTTTTGTATCAATTCCATATCCTGTTCCATTTTATATCAACTCCAATTGTCAATGACAGTGATGCAAGGGCCTTGTTTAAAGGCCACTGCACACTTTACAAATGAAGTTTTAACAAATGAAGTTTACCCTATTCAGGTTCTGAAAAGTAATATGAATACTAAACATATGGTTTTGGTGAGCTGTCAGCTTTCTACAGGGAATAAGAGCAATATTAGTTTCAAATCGTAGGCAGTTGTACGATTTCTGTGACGTCACTATGACTCGGAGCCGATTTGGCCATTCCACCGACTAGAAAACTCGGCAAAGTCTGTATTATCGATTTTACTATCTGTATGACTATTCAGACCCTCAATCAAAAATATTTTTTTTGTTTTTGAATGATTTGTCAAATGATATTACATTTTCTTCTGAAATCAGATCGCAGACTGATCGTAAGGTGTGCGGTAGCCTTAAGAGTTACAACATGTATTTATAGATACACATGGAAAGTGTGGGAATAACATGTGCCTTCAGTTTTTAGACCTGTATGGTGGCACCAAGTTTATAAAAGAGTTGGAAATATAACATTTCACGAGAACTTTTTTTTCATCATAGTGCTTTTTTTCCCTTGTTCATCTTAAATTTGTAGTTTAGAAAATTGTTTCATGCTATCTATCTTCACAGTTCATGAAGCAATATTGAATTTCTTTTCGAAAATTAATGGAGGCTTGTCTTTGTCCCAAAATGATATACATGTACATGTACATCATATATGTACAGGTGTATGCATTTTACAAAATGTGGGCGATCCAAACTGCCTCCAGCAGTGAATGGATTGAAGTTTGAAATAGAATACCACAATATTTACCCACTTGTAGAGGAATTCCATATTCATCGAAAAATTGTAGGTGACTTTGTGTTCTGGTAATGAAAATACTGGAATGAAAGTTGATACATAATTTTCTCTTCAATGCATACGTGAATACATGCATACGCGAGTCTAAAATTCGGACCAAATTTTCTTTGATCACAGATTTTATGTACTTGTTTGATATTCATTTCCACATTTAATTTTTTTCCCCGTTTTTTATACTTAATATTTATTTATATACTTACTTTCTTTAGTTTCTTTCCTCAAATGCAAATCATTGAAATATTTGCATTTCAGTGTTGCATATTAAGTAGATTATTTTTTTTCAAGAACCTGAGATTTCATAACTTCAACACGTGATCCTATTGCAGCAGGGAAGAGCAATACAGGCAAATGTGGTCAGAGTTGGAGACGTACGTCAGGGCAGCAAGCACGACATCATCAGTTCATGAAGAGGTCTTGGAGTGCCTTCTCGCCTGTAGAAAACCTGATGAAGCGTCCCCATCTCGAGGGCGCAAGACTGCTGCTGAGAAATCTACCGTCAAGGTCGAGAAGCAAGAGGCAGAAAAGATGGACACCTCTGCTGCCAAAACGGAAGGGTGAGTGGGATTTTACCTGTTGGAGAAGAGTCGATTTCGATACATTTTTTCTGCATTATTTTTTTCAGCAATACAAATCAGACATTACATGAAATCATACATGATTTGTTTTTCACATCGACAATACAAAATTAGACTAGTTTCCATAGTTACCGCATGCACACTATTCCTACCGACACACAAAAAACATGTGCATCATCTGTTTTATAGAACGGTGCACAAATGTTTGCCAAAAATCCATTTTTTTCAATCATGTGTCCAGTAATTACCGACGCATGGCAAATTTACCAGATGCATGGCTAGTCATGCGTCCGGTGATTACTGACGCATGGCAAATTTACTGGATGCATGGCTAGCCATGCGTTGGTAATTACCGGACGCGTGATTTTTCCAAATGCATTTTTAACACATTTTCTGTCATTTTATTTCAATTTTTATACAATGCAATACTAAATCTTACCTTTTCTGAGAAGTGATGACAACTGAACGATGATCTTGCCCAGAACAGTTAATAAAGGAGGCCTTCTAATCTTGCATGTAGTACAGTTGTGTATACAGTAAAGCTCAAGTCCAAGTTCAGGAACGCATGTACATGTAGATCTATGTAGACACATCATACAGTTGATGTTATAAACCTTCTAATAAATAACAATGAACGGTGAATGGGAGTAACGCATTTACAAGTCCACAACAACATGGCTAATTGTCATGAATGTGTACTACGCAGTTGTTGAAATTGAAATTATGACTGGTAGTACACATAGGCCCAAATTCACAAAGGAGGTTTGGTTTAAACCATGGTTTTCAGATGGAGTCAATGAGATCTATCGATGTCCCTTACTCTCATGTCGATTTTGAACTTTTCCTTCAAGAATTTCACAGTCACCTCGTTGGTATTTTGATTGGCCGACTCTGTCAACCTATGAATACGTAGACAGTTTCTGTAACTGTATCCTTCATGTTCCTTGATATCTGTTGCCGATTTCACTACCTGCTGGGGAAGATCATTTTATAGGTCTTTCTCTAATTTACAGATTGTACAGAGCTCCAATTGAAAATTTCAAGTAAAACAATCCGAACCACCTCACATTCAAACTGAATAGTTTTGTTGGTGATTGCAATTTTTTCTCTTCTACTTTTGAATAACAAAATAAACATAATTTATCCATCCCATTCTGTACTTTTGGTAGTAATGTAAGAATTATTCACTACAATAAGTTTTATTGGTTGACATTTTCATTTTTCTCGCCAGGCCAACAACACCCGATGTAGAAGGAAAAAATAACCTCTTCCCCAGGAATCCCTTAGAACCACCACCCATCAAGAAACAGAAGATGAATGCTGGAGACACAATTGGCAAGGCGAAAGGTGAGAACAGAACGAGAGATAGTTGAAGGAAGAGTAGGGGGTTGGAGGCAGAAGCGGATCAGTGGCCCTCCCCCATCAAATGGCAAAAATAAGAAAGAAACACACAAAAAAGAGAAAAATGAGGAAGAGAGAGAAAAAAAAGGAAGAGAGGAAAATGAATCATGAACAGATGGTGAAAAGAAGATGATATGACCCACTCCTACTCAATTTCCCCCAATCAATGACCTTGTTTATTCACATTTCACCCATCGAGTAAGACCATAAGATTATCAGAGAGATAGATTAAAGGAGTAAAGAAAGAAAGACAAAATGGAAGAGTGGGAGTGTTGGAGAGGAGAATTATAAACTTAACAGATAGAAATAGGAAACGGTAAAAGACAGACAAATTTTGAGAGTGAAAGAGATCCATGTAACATTATCCTTTCACTTCCGCAGGCAGATTGAAGTGCAAATTTTTTCTTATTTTTGTTATCTCATAATTTTTGACAAAGGAAAGCTTGTTTTCCTTGTATTGTACGAATTCAACATATTTTCATGAATTGTGAAGGTAAGATATCATGTACCACTGTCTGCGTCAAGATGAACGTCAAAATGGAACTATGGTTCAAAACTTGAAATCATTTTATGTAGATGTTTGTAAACCTGCTGGCATTATAAGAAACAAATGAGCATAAAGGTATCAGGATAGATAAGGAGGGGAATGAAGACAGAATGATATTTGAAAATGTAAAGAGAAATTGAAACTATAAAAGTAAAGTCAGAGAAACCTGTACATGTAATTATAATGTTCCAGATGTGTTGTATGTAAAAAAGATTAAATGGGCAGTCCATATTTTGGAATAACAAATGAAGCAGCTGATATAGATCTGAGCTAACATGATGTTTAATAGGAGGAGGGGGAGAGAGAGAGAGAGAGTGAGAGAAAGTGAGAGGGGAGAGAGAGAGAGAGAGAGAAGGGGGAGAATTAGAGAGAGATATATAGAGAAAAGGAGAGAGAAATGGGAGAGAGAAAGGGAGAATGAGAGAGATGGAGAGAAATCTCATTCATATACATGTATGTCTTTTTAAATTGTAATAACTTTTTATCATGTCCTGTGTTTCTCTCTTATATAGAATTCATTATCACACTCTTACCGTGGTATTTTTTTTCTAGGTGCCCCTGAATCTCTCCTGTCGTTGTGGAAGACGAGGATAGCTAGCCTACATTCCAGGAGTCAGAGGGAATTCTTGGGGCGAGCCGAGTCGCAGGGAGCTCAAGCCGAACTTTATCCCAATTTCCTGAAGGAAAATGGCAAATGAATAGAAGGCTTTTGTAAAATGTACTAGGAAGGAAAACATGCACTGACATTTGCCGACTGGAAAGGGCTCAGATTTGAAGGTGATTGATATTCTTGGGAGGGGACACACCAGCAAAAGCTGAACTTTATCCCAATCATCTGAAGAAAAATGGCAAATGAACAGAACCCTTTCGTAAAATATACCAGGAAGGAAAACACGCACTGTCATTTACCGACTGGAAAGGTCTCAGATTTGAAGATGGTTGATATTTCCTCTGGTGAATACAGAAGCAAAAGCCAATCTCTTTTCCAATCTCCTGAAGGAAATGGAAAATGAAAAAAAAAACCTTCAAAAGGGTGCTCGAAAGATTGACATTCGCTGCCATATAGAGGCTGGAAAAGCCTTGGATAAGGAGATGTTTGATATTCCTTGAGACATTCATTGCTGAGGATACACAAGTGAGAGCAGATCTTTTTCTTATTCTTCTGAAGGAGAATGGCAAATGGAACAGAACCCTTTCAAAAATGTGCTGGGAGGATTGACATTCGCTGTCATATAGAGGCTAGAAAAGTCATTGAGGCAAAGATTTTTGACATTCCCAGGGGGGCGTTTCATGAAAGGACTTGTCAGATATTTTATCCGACAAATTTGCTCTCAGCCAGTCAGATACAAGGATTTCAGTAGCTTATAACAGTTGTCGGATAAAATACCCGACAACTTCCTTTCATGAAACACTCCCCAGAGGAGAATACACGCGTTGGCTGCTCCCCAAGAGAGTGGTGATCTGAGGAGGCCTGTAATAGAGAGTTTTCGATTATCATGTAGACTATATGGGCTGCAACATGAACGATAACGGATAACGTTTACCTTATGTATATTCCAACTCCCATTTATACTTGGGCTAGGGGAAGAGTAGAAATATAAAGCCTTGAAATAGCTTGTAACGAGCTCAATTTTTAAGGAGAGGGTCAGGCGTGTGGGTAGAACAACAAAATATAAGAGCCTGGACAGACATGCCCCACTAGAACTCTTTCTGAAATAGGAAATGGTGTCTAAAACGGCTGCCATTTTTCAGCCGTTATCCATAAATTAAATGTTACTGAAGAAGTAATAGTTAATCTTCACCGTATACAGTCCAACCTGCTTTAGCGACCACCTGTACAGAAAGACCACAATTTTTGTTTCCCTTGAAAACTGTTTCTCATTGAAACTTGTATTAACTCTTACTGTGCCAAGGAGTATTAGCTCTCTCCAAAATTTTACCAAAATGTGATCAGTGCTTACTTTTCAGTGTCTGCACTTCATTAATCTATTATTTCACAAAATATTGTGTACAAAACTTGTAGGAAATTTATTACCATTTCTTATGATACCAAACATTATTACTTTACCAAACTTAAAAAACATAAAAATTATTGAAAATTACATTTGAGTTTCTTTTGGTCCATTATTTTTTGGTTTCTCAGTTGTTTGCTATTATACTATTAATACATGGTTGGGAGTGCGTTAGTGCGATCTGGCAACACAAAGGTTTTTATCGTGGTGTACTAACGCACGAGGCGTAGCCGAGTGTGTTAGACACCACGATAAAAACCTGCGTGTTGCTGGATCGCACTAACGCACGAACTCACAACCATGTATTAAAAGTTTTATAAAACGGGTCTACAATCTTAGTGTTTTCTGACAATCTTAGTGTTTGATCCGGATTAGCCGTGCGTTAGTCCCCTCACCGTGCGTTAGTACTTTTTTTTTGCACGGTCACGTGGTGTTATTTGACCTATCAGGATGGCTACATTCTTGAACCCGTTTTATAATGTTTAATGATGAAATAAGGTCATATCTTTTTAAAAATCTGCAGTTTTCTCTGAAAATTTCTATGGTAGCACATAATTATTATCATATATTTAGAATGCTTGATTTATGCTCAAAATTTTGATACATGTATTTAGTGACCACCATATACCTTTCTTGTATTGGTGAAAGAAAATGACAAGTCTATCTATCACATATATGTGACATCGGCACTGAAAGAGTTAAAGGAACCTGTATGTGAAGACCACCTGCCCATAGAGACCACTTTACTTGTATCCCTTGAGCGGTCTTTATAGATAGGTTGCATGTACATGTATAAGATGATAGATCTGATACAGATTTGGGAATAAATAAGGACTTTATTGTTCTCATTCATTTTGTTCACCTCTTACTGTTTCTCATTTGGACATAACATATGACAATTAAGAAGACTGTTTTTCCTTTAGTATAATTATAAATTGTCCTCCATGTACAATAACCCTTGAGTAATTCCTGTCCTGAAGGGATAATAGATCAATAAAAATAGAAACAAGCCAAGGATATGATGCTGTTTTCACACAATGGTCTATTTAAAGTTATCTGTCTTTTTTATTTTTATGCCTCCGCCCACCGAAGGTGGTGCCGGAGGCATTATGTTTTCGGGTTGTCCGTCCGTCCGTCCTGCTTTCTCGTTCTCGCGATAACTCAAGAACCATTTGAGGTATGAACTTCAAACTTGGTTCTAGTATCTATCACCATAGGTAGACGATCTGATTAGATTTCCGGGAAGCAATATCTGTCTTTTTTTTCTCCCTTTTCTTTCTGGTTTATTTTCTTTTTGTTTTCTCTATTTTTTTTTCTTTCCAGTAGGATACTTGTTTCGTACGACATTCTATTTAAAGTTACTTTTCTCTTTTTCTTTTCTTTTTGTTTACTTTTTTCCCTTTTTATTTCTTTTTCTTTCTTTTTTTTTTTTTTTACGAAGCCACCTAAGGTTCCTTGCTGCTTATATTTTCAGTAGTGTTGGATTGACAAGAGAATTGTTAGAAAATCAGAGTCATGCCAGTATGATGTTTTTAAATATCAAACTTTGATTCTTAAGATAAACTCGTTTAAAGGCTTGAGTTTTGAAGTACATGTATGCAAGGTGGTACAGCAATATAAAACTTCTAATTCAGTTGCATAAATATGCATTTTGTAATAAAAGATATTCGAAAAAATGACACATTTATATAATTTTCCTTTAGTTTGTTTGTTACTTTGTTTTCTGTGATTCAAAGTATGTCAAATAATTTTTTTGTGGGGGGCAGGGGGTTGTTTGTGGAGAATATCAGTTACATTTTTACGTGTAGGACTTGTAGGCCTACTTGTTTCTACACTATGACTGTAGATTATCTGGTGAATGAGAGCTTCAATCTTTGGGGCAAAATTTGTTTCTACACTCTGTAGATTATCTGGTGAATGAGAGCTTTAATCTAAACAATTTTGCACAATATGATGTTTTTGTGGGGTCTCCTCTCCTGTATCCTTTCTATTTATCTCTCTCTCTCTCTCTCTCTCTCTCTGCCTGCTCTCTTTACATTTTTCTTTCATTCCATCTCCATTTCTTTTTCTCTTTCCCTTCCTATCCATACATCTGGGTGTGTGTGTGTGCGTGTGTGTGAGGGTGCATGTGGGTGTGTGGGTCTGTGAGCTAGAACTAGTTTTGTGAAGGGTGTGTGTGTGTGCGTGTGTGTGAGGGTGCATGTGGGTGTGTGGGTCTGTGAGCTAGAACTAGTTTTGTGAAGGTATGTACGTCAACTCTCCTTTTGGCATATAGCGACCTTGCAATCAACAATGTTTCAAGACGTCAAAGGCAGCCATATCAACATGTTTACATAAAGCTATTATATTCCACTAGTCTATTTAATTTCACTCTTGATTATGTATACTGAAAGAAAATCGGAATTTCAGATGAGGCAAACGTCACCCAGTATAGTTTTGAGGCCGAAAGCACAACCCTTTTTTCCACTATGGCCTGCGTTGTCATTACCCAGAATTATGCGAAAATAATCGAGGTAGAGTTTCGTTTTGGCAATTCATTTTATTGAGTTTTTCTCACCTCGTCGAATTTAAAATTCAAAGTTGGTACCCTCACCTAGTTTATCAAGCCATCTAGTCAAAAATGCCCTACGGTGTTATCTAAGAAAGGAAGATCCAGTCCGTTGCATTATACTCCGACCAAGGTAGAAACTCCATCAATATCGAAAAATTATCTTTAATGATTCGATTCCGAAAATGAGGTTAATTCTTTCTTGTCTATGATGGACAGGCTAGGCTTTTACATCTTTATATTTACACGTCTGTCGAACCAATGGCGGATTTAGGGGAGGGGGGGGGGGGGGGGGGAACCGGCCTATGCCATAATGTTTAAACCCAGGTGACGTACCTTCAGAATACAACCCCAAGAATACCCCCCCCCCCCTTTCTTCTCTCTTTATTATTATTATTATTATTATTATTGTATTTGGAGCTTGCTTGTCAGTGAATATTAGAGTAAAAAAGTACCCAAAAATGAAATAACTTTTTTTTGGGGGGGGGGGGGGGGCTTGTCAGAAAATTTTCGAAATTTTTGCCCCTCTCCTTTTTTTTGGGGGGGGGGGGGACAACACTCTGGATCCGCCCCCTGTGTATATATATTTACTTGCCTATTATCTTTGTGTTATAGAATACACTTGTGTCACTAATTATTGCCAATGGCTGTAACGAAGCCATCAGCTCCTGTACAAAA
The DNA here is from genome assembly GCA_025618425.1 of Heliocidaris tuberculata. Lineage (NCBI taxonomy): Eukaryota > Metazoa > Echinodermata > Echinoidea > Camarodonta > Echinometridae > Heliocidaris > Heliocidaris tuberculata. The sequence continues at coordinate 23,943,845 of CM046850.1, forward strand.
GTGTAAGAGTTTGAGATTCATTTGCTATTTTCTCTTATTCCCCCCCCCCCCCCTCTTAACGAGGGGAAACGACACATTCTCCAGGATGCATAGACCTGAAGAAAGAAAAAAAATGCTGCTTTAACCAGTAAGACTACTTCTATGTGCTTTCAGCTTTCTTTCTATTTCTGACATATGACATAACAACAGTGAGTGATATAATGTTGGAAAGATTATGCTACGAAGATTTACACATTTCAGCAGCGAATGGAGTTCTCCCCCCCCCCCCCCCCCCCCACTACCACCACCACCTCCTAATTCGACTTCTCTATTGCAACGTGTTGGCATCTCCCGCCCGAGTACAATTGTCCGTAACCCACCATGCCCACTTCCCCCCCCCCCCCCAATCCAATGAAAAGAATCTATATAGCCTATGCTCGACATCGTGACCATGTCGCTTGCACAATTTCCACAATTCAATTGACTTGTGCTACCCCCGAATGCCACTTTTTTTGTCTACTTCTGAATGGTTTATTTCCCATATATTCTGGTACCCGGTGAGTTTGTTCATTTTCATAGGCTATGCATGAATTCTCGAAGCTACATGGTATGTTGACTTGATACCTCACGTACCTATTCATCATATCCCCTTTCATCCAAAGGTGCGAAATGCGGGGTGCAGGTCAATAGTATTGCAAGGGCCTGTTCTTAAAAACTTGTTTTTGAAGGGCGGACGATGCTATTCCTTCATACATATATCAAGAAAAATGTTGCAGTGAGAATACGACATTATCAAAAAACTGATTATAGTCCCACTGTGAACAGCACAATTATTGGCGATCAACGGCGTTGGTCAGGCTTAGGTTTTTGTTGAATATATCCCATTATGTTTCTACTGCTTCACCTCATCTCTTTTACCTAATACTATGAATGCAGGAAATTAACTTTTGGATCGACCCAATAAAAACAATTTCAGATAATTGGTAATAAGCTGAACTGGTGAGAATAGTCTCCCCCCCCCCCCCCCCCTTTTTTTCAAGTTCCTGTATACGACACGAATACGAACAGACCAAATAATTCCTCATCAACCCCAGAATTATAAAGAAAAAGACTTTCAAAGTGAAAATTATAAGAGAAAGGGCCCCCGCAAGCATTACTGGATATGAAAACTTTTGGGGAAAATTTACTAATAGTAGGTGGACAACAAATATCTCACTTAAAGATATCACAATCACTTTCAGCTTGTTGACATGACAAATAACAAAAGAGTTTTACAATCTCAAATAATTAATCAAAAATGGCTTCTCAAGTCTCAAAATATATACGTCATTAAAATTGACAAAGAAAACGATTCAGAAGAGGAAAGGGAATGAGATGAAACAGATTTTAATCAACAGTATTTGTTCAATTCATTTTTTGCCAAAACATGAATTTGACAAGGTCACCCCACCATTATAAATCCACTCTTTTCCCCTCCCCATTTTTTATTCGGTCACATTTTTCTACTTTATAAACACTTTATGATTTGTTTATTGTCAATGTATATCTACATTTGTATTCATTACAAGATTGAAATTCACTTTTTATCCTCTCTAATCAATCATATCCCCTTGCAAACATGTAGCTGGCAAAGTAATTACAAGATTGTAACCCACTTTTATCCTCCCCATTTCAGTGAGTCATACTGTATTTCTACTTTTATTGCTTCGTGATATTTTTTGGATCAGTGTAGATCTACAGTGCGTCCAAGAAAAAACAACAAAGGGTTATTATGACCACACTATGTGCTCTATGACAATAATTATCTATTTTCCATAAACTAGAAACATTATGCTTTTAAAATGAAACCTTGATGGCATCCATACGTACATGCTTTATCGAGCAGCAGCATTTTGAAAATGACATGTAAAAACTCAGTTGTGCCGGATTTGGGTAAAACCGTGAACATGGTGAAGACGTTACACTAAAAAATAACTGTAAAACTACAGGTTTTCTGGCCCTTGGAATTACAAGTTATTGCCGTTATTTCAGTTTTATAGTCTTTTTCTCTGTAAAACAACAGCAAATTTGTTGGTTTACCGGAAATCAGCATATATTTACAATCGCCCGACAAAAAAAAACACTGTTAAAAAAACATTTTCTCATATTTTAACAAGTTACCCTGTTAAATTACAAATCTTTTCCATGATTCCGTTTTAATTTACATAGATTTTCCTGTTAAAAATTAAAGGTTCTGCTATTTAACAACAAACCCACCCCCCCCCCCCGGAAATCTGTTATTTTACATGACTGTACTGTGGAAAATGGGCATTCCCGGCATCCTGACTGCCAGGAAATTTCCCGTGAAAATTTTTTTTTAAAGTGTAGTATCACATGGGAAAAAGGAATAAAGGGGAAATACCAGCTTTAGAGATATAGAACGTGAAATTTCCTTGTTATTTCAAAAATCAGTAAATATCCCTCAAAAAATGAAAAAGTGCCCTCGGTGTGATGGAAAAGGTGCCACTCCTGAGGTGGGAAATTACCATAATCTTGATATTTTTCTGCCTTATGTGCCATTTCTACCTTGTATTTCCATTTGATGACAATGGAAAGTGTTACCTTTACTTTTATGAAAAATATCACCTTTCTGTCCGCTTTATTCTTAAAAAAAACTTCAGTTCAGAAAAAAAAAAACCAACAAAAAACTGCTTTTCATTTCGATTTCAGGTACCATTTCAATACAAAACATGCCCTTACTTTACCTCCAACATCGACCATACATTGACCATCCTTTATTTTATGATGAGGGCATTATCCTCGCCCTCATTATTGAAATAAACAGATGAAAACCATCTCTCATAGGGTTTTAAAAGTCATGTTACATTTGAGTCATGTTCGCATGTGATCCTAACGTTTTCACGGTTTTACCCAAACCCAGCACAACTGAGTTTTTACATGTCATTTTCAAAATGCTGCTGCTCGGTAAAGCATGCATGTACAGATGGATGCCATCAAGGTTTCATTTTAAAAGCATAATGTTTCTAGTTTATGAAAAATAGATAATTTTTGTCATAGAGCACATAGTGTGGTCACAATAACCCTTTGTTTTATGGCTTCGATTTTTTCTGGACGCACCGTATATCTACATTCGCATATATTTTAGTCACGTTTCGTCTAATACTGAATGTGAATTTGATTTACAGCCAGTAACGAGTGCCTTTGTTTTAAACGAAATTGAAATTATGAGTCATTTATAAGGCAACAGGAGATGATGGAAAAACGTTGTCGCCTTTTGAAAATGGCAAGATATATTATTTTGGACTCTTTGATATATCTTATCCATAACCAGAGGACATGTACCAAGAGGCTGGAAAAAAAAAATCAACGGTGATAATATGCAAGACTAGTGATATGTCCACTCCAAGTAATTACAGACCAATATCGATATCGGTATTATCAATTGTGAGTAAATTCTTAGAAAAAGCAGTTCACAAACAATTTTCTGACTTTCTTGACGAAAATGATATATCATGTCCTAACCAGTCTGTATTTCGTCCTTTGCACTCTACTGCAATAACTCTAATGAAATTTGTAGATCAGTGGTCTTTCAACATTGATAACAATGAGTTAACAGGTGTCGCTTTTATTGATCTGCCCAAAGCATTTGATACAGTCGATTATGATATTCTGTTATGTAAATTAAAGACCATTGGATGTTCTGATCTGATCATAGTGTTTAGTGGTTTAAATCGTATTTGTCCAACCGAGAACAGTCGGTTTGTGTTTAAGTGGGCAACATCTAGTTGCTAAAAGTTATCATGGGAGTCCCGCAAGGTTCAATTTTAGGGTCACTTCTGTTTTCTTTATATATAAATAGTTTGCCTAAAGGTATTGATGATGGTACGCTGACGACACAACTCTAACAGTCAGCGGAAGTAACGTTAAAGAAGTAGAAGAAAAATTTCCCAGAGGTATTTAAAATATATTTGCATGGGTAACCAAAAACCGTTTAGTCCTTAATGCTGACAAGACAAACGTCATGTTAGTAGGATCAAGATCGGTTGTTAGTAGTGTAAATGATTTTTCTGTCACACTAGACGGAAGCATTTTGAAAAGAGTAAAGGTGGCAAAATACCTGGGTGTTATGAATGACGAACTTTTACGTTGGACTGAACGTGTTGATAAAAATTATCAAATCTACTAAAAAAAAAAAGAAAAAAAAATCAATGTGATTAAGCGTGCTAAAAGCTTTGTTCATACATGATCTCGTAAACTTTTGTATAATGCCATCGTTCTGCCTCACTTTGATTATTGCTTCTCGGTCTGGTTTGGACGATTTCAAAGACAAACTCTCAAATTACAAACGGTTCAAAAACGAGCTGCTCGTGTAGTGTTGGGAGAAGGATTTGATGTTTCTTCCAGTGACATGTTCACGTGCAGTGATAATGTATACATGATATGGCACCCACATATTTAAAGAGAGATTGAAGTCATGTTAGTTTATTACATGATGACAATACAAGGCACGCTGAAAAAGATGCCTTGTGTGTACCAAAATTTAGGACGGACACATACAAACACAGTCCTTTGGTTTCGGGAATTAGAGTGTGGAACGAACTTGAAAGTTCTGTCAAGAAATCACCTACATTGAACAGTTTTTAACATAACTTGAAAGTACAGCTTGCTGCAGGAGACGTTTAAGTGAATATCGTTTACATTGCATATTGATTAACGGGAGTTACTGGCAAAATTATTCAAATACATTTTTCTATGAAATTTACTTGTTTATTAAAAACCTTTTGATGACATGAAGCTTTTGAAAGTGAATGAATGTCAACACTCATTGTAATAGTTATTGGTGTTTTCATTGGTATTTATGCTGTATACAGACTCAATTATTATGCTGTATAATGAACGGTCAAAGTGTATTGTGTGAATAACAATACTATTTTTTAATATATTCTATGTAAATATGTATATCTAATTTTTGGTATCCCAAGTGGGGATTTATATTGAACCAAGAGCATCTATTCATTTTGTTTATGAGCGTATGTATATATTTTTGGGGGATGTCAAAAAGTAATTGATGACCTTTCATCTCATTTAAAAACCAAGTACCGAATGTGTGTGTGTGTGTGTGTGTGTGTATATATATATATATATATATCAATGATTTTAGAAATATGCACCAATACGTTTTTGAAACTTTCCATTTATTACAAGGATACCAGATAATATGTCTATATACCTAAATATCTTCTGTATTTTGTTTTATTCCTGTAATGATTTTATATTGTTACTTAAATAATATCTTTGTTATCAAACAGGGCCTCATGGAAGGCCACCGTCACTGGTGAAAATGTGCTACCCTGTATAAATATCAGAAAGGAATAAACAGGGGCGGCGCCAGGGCATTTTGATAGGAGGGGCAAGACGACCTAAAGATGACGTCATATTTTTTCTCCATTAAATAACAGGGGTAATATAGAGTTATATATGTTTAAGACCTCTCTTTTTAATACTCCTCTTTCTTCTTTCTTCCCTTTTCTTCCCTTTTCTTCCTCCTTTTCTTCTTTTTTTCTTCTTTTTTTTCTTTTTTCACTACTTGAAAAATCATAGGGGGGGCGGTCGCCCCCTCTGCCCCCCCCTGTAGCGCCGCCCCTGGGAATAAATAAAAAGATAAAAGAGATGACGATATACTATGAGAATAGTTCAAGATAACGTATAAAATCTTTGACTTCATTGCTGCATCTACCATGTCTACTTTGAATTGCGACGAGTATTTTGCTCTTCATCGACAGAAATCATATAGACACTTGATGAAATGATAACTAGGTGTCTAACCGCTGCTGAAAATCGGCATTGGCGGTATTATTTTTTTTTTAATCCATGGTGTATTAATCATCTCGTCGACTGGCTTGAATTAAAAAAAAAAATAAATAAAGAGTAAAAATAATTTTTAAATGCACACACAAAAAAGATGATCAGCGCAAATGATAAAAATCCATATAAGAACAAATAAACTTCAGACATGTTTAGAACATAAGAAAAACATAAAACGTTGTATTATGACAAAATGGTTATTACTGTTTATCACAATATACTTCAGTGGAATGCACATATCCGAAGGATCTGCAGTGCAAATAATCAATGGCAAGTTCGAGGTATTTTGTCCCACACTTTACTCACTACTTCAAATATTTTTGTATTATTTTGAGAAGAGTGTATCAGTTTGAGAGCTTTGCTAAAGGTTGGATCAGAGGACATATGACAAGAATAATGATACTTTGGATGTTAAAGGGAAGCTTGAGTTCTGGGAAAGGTAAAAAATGATTTGTGAGCTTTCTCATTCTTATTATGTTAGTTTGGAAGATTATCATAGTAGATATGTCCGCTCACATAACATTCAAAATATGACAAGAAACAGCTGAAATGTTCGGGCAGAACATTTGTGTGTGCAGTGCATGTGAATCTCAGCAGGATTGAGTCAATTTCTTATAATTTTGGTGATTCCAAAACCTTACAGCATACAATTCTTATGTGCTATATAACCAACCTTTCCCAATTGCTTTGAGCAGTGTTGAGACAATTTCTTTCACAATTTAATATCATATGACCATAACTCTACTTTATCTTTAATAGCGTTCAGTATTTCATGAAAATTGGTAACGTATGGGACAAAAAATATCAAATACCTTGCCCTTGCCCTTACTTAATTTCTCTTTATTTCCATGAGGTACTTTGTTTTTTTATCTTTCGGTTCAGCATCAGATATCTAGATATAAGAGAAATAATTATTGCACGATATCAAGGCTATTCAAAGCACTTCTACATTTCCCGAGAAACCATGGTAATAAAATCTTATAGGCCTTTGACATAGTTTGGAATTGGAGACATTTCTTCCGTCTCCTATTTCACTTGTCTTCAAATATTTGAATCTACCTCTGAGAACTCTCACTCAGAAAAAAAAACACCAAGTGAAACAGAGCACCCTTCACCGAACAAATAATTTTCAAGAGGAGGAGTTTTTCAAGAGCGAGAGAAACATCGGCATCATCTTCACGGCCGATTTATCCTTCAAGAGAGTATTCAGCATGGCATCTTTCGCACTGATGCGATCCGGAGGATCACCTGACAGCTTGGGCACGCCCATCATCATCCCTAGCAACGGAGCCAACTGCTCGAGGTGCGATGCTTTCTTGTTGTCTCTTCCTCCCCCGGCGCCTCCGGCTCCTTGGTTTAAAGAACGCTCTGCTTTCTTCTTCGTCAGGATCTGAGTAAAAATAATCCGGAGCAAATCGATACTGCCACTGGTTTGAACTTTCTGTTCAATCCTCTCCAACAAATAATTGAAGAAAACATGCCTTATAACTCAGTCACACCGCCAAAACGACTGCAAGCCGACTTTAAACCGACATATTATTGACATTTGGTGTGATGGATTTTTTGTTCGGTTTTTTGTCGGTCTGATGTCGGTCTTGTTGGTGTGACTGAGTTATTATAGAAAACATGTTAGAAGAACTTGTCGATCCTTTTTATAACTCAGCTAAGCTTTGTAGGAAGAAATGACAACTATCGCCTCAACCGTACACAAAAACATATTATCACAAGTTTAATTCCAATAACATAACACAAGTATGGAGATGAAATAATGACTGCTTGAGGATCGAAGACAACTATAAGTACACAATATATTTCTGAGGGGTCATTGGTGTGGAGGTATAAGTTCATATTAAATGGGTGAGGGGTGGAGACATGGGTCGCGGAAGGGGGGGGGGCTGGGGGCTGCAGCCCCCCCCCCACTTTTTTGAGTAGACACGTTAAAAAAAAAATCTCGAAAAAAAGGCTCGAAAATTGTCATTAATGAGTGAAATCAGATCAGCCCCCACCCCCAACACACACACACACACACACACACACACACACACTTTCAAAAACGCTCCGCGGCCCCTGGGAGAGAGTGAAAGAGAGGGAGGGAAAGAGAAAGAAAGAAAGAAAGAAAGAAAGAAAGAAAGAATAAAGGAGAGAAAGAAGCAAGGTACGCCAAAAACTTGTTGGTAGGATAATGACCATCAACACTAGATGGCGCACCATTAAAAATGTCGATTGTCCCTCCCATCTCCTTATTGAGAACTTTAAAGGGGCATGAAAGGCAACAAACATTAGCCGATTATCATGTATATAATTGTCAGCCTGTTAAAATTATCTTGAAATTACTCCTATTTGATTATTTAAGAAGAAGAACAATGACTCAAAAGCTGAAGTTTCCTTACCATACATTATCCCATGGGAGGGGGGGGGGGGCTGCCATTTTCCTTACAAAGTAATGTCAGAGCAGTGTTATTTATGAGATACCCACTGACCTGTATACTAGCTACGATGACACTCATGATCACCTGTGGAATGCATGACACTGGATTTCATCATAATAGACCATTTTTGTAGTCATGTACATTCAAATGAAGGGATTTTTATCCTGTCATATAACCTAATTGTGTGAAGATATTTGGCTCATCTGTTTCATAGGTGAGACAGTTTCTTTTGATAAGCAGGATTTGACATGTACAAGTCGTTGCTTGGTCAGACAAAGACATAGACAATTATTCAAAGAAGTGACAAAGACCTACATACAACTGCTCCACACAACATCATCTGTGCGAGAGTTGGGGTACTAAGATGGCTGTCATTTTGCAATGGTGGCTTTGGTTGTACAATCGTTATTCATTATGCAACATCATATCTATTGTGTAAAGGTAAATGGACATGTACTACTATGACATCACAGTTTTTCAAAATGGCAGCCCCCATGGGATAACATCTAGCAAGGAATCTGCAAACTTTAGAGAGACAGTTCTCCTTGCTGAGCAATCAAATAGGAGTATTTTCAAGATATTTTGGACAGGCTAACAACTTTCCACATGATTATCAGCTATTTTTTTTTATTGAGTTTCATTCTCCTTTAATTATCGCACGAAATAATCATCATGAATTAATCCATTCTGATTTGCAAGAGAACGTGACCTTCTTGTGGGGGAATGGTGTGGATGGGGCCATCGCAACATAACATTGATCTGAGGTCCTCCTCTCTCTTTCTCTTTTTCTTTTTTCTTTCGTTTTTGAAATTACTATAGCATTTGAATCATAGCCATATCGTCGAATATTCAGTGGATATGAGCCCTGGTGATCTTTTTTGAAATGTGCAAATGTTTACCCTCATCCACGAACCAGTCTACATGAAATACAATTTGATCAGCTGGCATATATAATAATTGATTACTTGATTTTAATGGCGTTTAAGTGCCGGGACTGTTACATACTTGTATACCAAAATGTCAAGAGGTGTGAATGTCATGAAAATAAGTGTGCAATTAGCCCCGACCCCCACCCTAACTAAAAGAGACAGACACACAGACAGACAGACAGACAAACAGAGAAAGATAATTTGCAAATTAAGGTTTCTTTTCTTATTTTTTAACTGGGGGGAATATGTAAACAACCTCAAAACTTGCTCGATTTTTTTTCTCCGACATAGCAATTATACTCATTTCTGTTACGAAGGGGGGGGGGGGGGACTTGGCTTCGACATGGAGGCCTATATCCCATCCCTCTCAGTTAATATCATTATTTCCATCATGTTTTGGAGATGTCATGTAAAAGAAAGCCATGTAAAATAAGGCATACTGTTCTTGAAAAACAACAGTCTCCTGATTACCATTTTCTTCGCACAAAGGCTCAAAAGGTACTTTTAAACCGAGTTCAGGGGCGTCGATCCGTTTTTCGGATTTGGGGGGGGGGCAAGACAGCCTATCGTAACGATGATCATTTCGCACTCAATTCAATCATCATCAGGGGCGACGATGCGCCTTTCAAAGTGGGGGAGGCACCAACAAAAAGGGGCACCTACAAAGGGTGGAAACAAGGCGGAAAATATAACTTCGAGACATTAGTATACCGGTACATTCTGATCAATACACAACCGAGGATCATTTTCGACACGCTATTGTTTCTATCTTAACATGGTTCTAGATAAAAACTACTACTAAAAAACTAGTTGAGTTTAATAGGCTGATCATTCATTTGCGAGCGAGCGAAACGAGCGAGCAAAAAATTTAAGATTTATTTCTAACGCTGAAGGCAACGGGTGTTGAATTATCTACAGCGATTTTCCTAATATGATAAGAAGATAATAGTAAATGCGAGAGAGCGTAGCGAGTGAGCTTTGGAAAAATTTTAGAAAAAAAATTGTCCTCGTTCCTTTTATAATTTAGGAGCACTGCTCATTCTTGTATAATTTAGGGCATTGGGCCCCTCCTACCCCCTGCTCTACTGCCTCACTATTGTGCTGATATCAGTAGGGGAATGTATTATTATGAAGCCTCTCTGATTATTTGGAGCTATATGTATAAGGCTCCTTTGTGGACTTTATACATACCCATATATATACTTTATATATACCAGTATCTACCGATGTCGCATTTATCAGAAAACAAAAGGGGCACTGATTTCTGAGGTTAAAATAATAATAAAATATGAAGAAAAAAAATAGAGAAAAAACTAAATAAATATGAAAATTTAAACTTTGAATTGAATTATGTATGTTCAGAACGTTTTTTAATGGCGTCATGATTTTTTGGAACGCCTCTTAAAAACAGCTTCTCCACGATTAAATGACGCAGTAAAGATTAGAGAATTTGCGCGCGGAGCGCGCGGCGAAATTGAAGTCTGATCTTGCAAAACCCTTTGTATTTCATTGTTTGGAAGGCATCATTTCCTGAGTTTTGCATCAGTTTTTCCTTATTTTATTTTACACCTGCGAAATTATTGGGGGGGGGGGGGAATGATATGTTTGCCCCCATATTTTCTTGGGGGGGCGATCGCCCCGCTGCCCCCCCCCCCCCAGGATCGACGCCCCTGATGAGTTGACAATTGACCTATTGTGATCTAAGTTAACCCATGTTTAACTAGGAACATTTTCGAGAATATGGGTCATTTTCTTGTCGTCTTATCGCCTCTTTCTTTAATGTTCACTGACCTTCAAGAAGAGATTTTTCACGGGGTCAAAATCGTTGCTATGCAGGTGACCTTTCTCTTTATGGTCTGTTCGTTTTTCAGTGGAGCCATTGGTGAGGACCATCCTGATGTTCCTTGGTTGGTCTCTTGCTGGTGTAGGCCTATGAGAAAGTATGGCTCTTTCCTTGGGCATGACTGGTTTAGTTTCTAAAGAACAGAGAGAAAACAATAATAGACTTCCCTCACAGCTAAGCGATAGATTTGGAGATAAAAGCGTAACAGATTTGGCTTTTTCGATACGGGGGGGGGGGGGGGGGGGGGGGGGGGGGAGCGGGACTTAAAACAGACACTGTAAAAAAAAAAAAGTAAAAGTCTAGTCATTTCTTTTTACCAGATCGCCTGGTCACATTTTCTTAGTCGGATTCTAGTCATTCTGACTCGGATTCTATTCATTTTGACTCGGAGTCTGTTCACTTCAAACCCGAAGCTGGTAGTTTTGACTAGAATAGTGCAGGTGCCCTTGGGAATAGTTATTCTGGTCGAATCTGACTAGATTCTGGTCTTTTTTGACTAGACTGGTTTTAGAGTGGAGGTTCATAATGATTATGTAGTATAAAAGAATATGCTTATTGCATGGGCCGCGGAAACGAGGGGGGGGGGGGGCTGGGGGCTGCAGCCTCTCACTTCTTTGAGCAGACACGTTTCATAAAACCTCGGAAAAAGGGTTCGAAAATTGTCATTAATGAGTTAAATCATATCAGCCACCTCCCCACCACCACTTCAAAAAACGCTCCGCGGTCCCTGTGTTGATGCTCACCCTTCAAATAAAAAAATATTAAAAAAATCTTCGGCCACTTCTCAGTATAGTGTAGTGTAAGCAAGGGTGGCCAGTATAATGTAAATTATATATATATTTATATATAGTAATTACTTCCATATATTCAGAGCATTTGTAAGTATTTTTTTTCTCACAAAGGGGCCTTTAAAATACAAGCTATATAATTGATGTACTTGAATGTTTTGAATAAAGTTTTCTATTTATCTAAACATTTCTTATCGTAATTGTTTGATATTATGTTATATCAACTTGTATATATTTAAAACACTGAAAGACATCATGTGGAAAATAAAAGAAACCTTGAACCTTGAACCTTGAAGGTTACAGAAGAATACATTATCTGAGGAGGAACAATGAATTCCTTAGCTACACATATTATTTCTCTCATCCAACCAAGAAGTTATCACAGAACTCCTTGATCCAACTCATTTCCTGTAATCACGATTTATTGCCCGGCTGTAAAGCTGGAGCGAATTCCATAACTTCTTGTTTTAATATGGGATTTTTTTGCCATTAATACGGGTGTGGCGTTCTTCTTACCAATTTTATTGCGATGCCTTTCATTAAGTTCGTCCATCTCATGCGATATTTTGTGAAGAAAAGATGTTATTTCGAGGATAGGCATGATGATAGTGTATGCTGTATAGCACACAACACAAACACCGGCCATCAGAAGCATCTTGAAGTGAATTGAGAAAAATGAGTATGTAATAATAATAATAATAATAATAATAATAATAATAATAATAATAATAATAATAATAATAATAATAATGATAATGATAATGATAATAATAATGATAATAATAATAATAATCATAAATAATAATAATAATAATAAATAATAATAATAATAATAATAATAATAATAATAATAATAATAATATGATAATGATAATAATAATAATAATAATAATAAAAACAATAAGGATGATGATGATGATGATGATGATAATAATAATAATAAAAACAACGACGACGACGACGATGATGATAACAACAATGCTAATAATAATGATAATAATAATAATGATAACAATAATAATGATAATAATGATGATAACAATATTGATAATAATAACAAAATCAAACAATCAGAAATAGTAATAATATTAATGATAATAACAATAATAATAGTAATCCACTAGACCACGACATCTTCAAGTAAAAATAGTGGAGGTAGTTATTGAGGAAAAAACAAGACAGGTGATTTGAATAAAATATCGTTGGACTCTTTCTAAACCAGTGGCCAAAAGGATCATCAAAGAGATACAAACATAATGGGAAAAGACTCAGCCCATGCCTTTCATAGTTTACTGATTTCAAAGCAGTTAAAAGTATCAATTTGAGAAAGCTTAAGTTCTAAACAGATTTAAGTGAAATATCATGTAGGTCTATTTCAGGTTTAGGAGTCGTTCAAAATTACAAATTGACGTTCAGCTTTTGAACGTGGTAGGAATATATACATGTAGATATATCTTTTAAATAATCACAAATTACTAATTTTAGCTTTATATGTAACAATGTATATACAATTCGTAATTTCTTTTTATTAATTGATATTTTTTACCTGTATAGACAATTCTTAAATGCTAATAATATTCTCTACATGTTTTGGGGTCTAATTTATTATGTAAATGTCATCAAAAATTGATATTTTAATGCTATAATGGTTTGTATGTTTTAATGTGAAATAATCGTACTTACAAATTGTATAATATTATTGTACTTACAAAATGTATTATGTATCATTATATATTCACAACAAAGTGAAACATGCGCAATTCAGCCTTTGGCTGCAAGGCATTGTTTTTTTTTTTTTAATAAAAACCATTATTGAATTGAATTGAATTGAAGGGCATCGAATGCTTTGCATAAGTCAGAGATAAAAGTTCGTGTAAGTGTTTACACGGAGTGTACCACAAATCGTTATACCAAACAATTATATATCATTACTAACCTTTTTCATAGTTATCCGTCGGTTGATGTAGCAAAAATGCATATCCACTAATATTCACGTTCAGTACTAATTAAAGTGCAAGTTTGACGAAATATTTCATCGTCATAGCTAGCAACTCTTAGATTCAGGGTGATAAGATTTTCATTTTTCACCAACCAAAATCATGATTTATTTGCATTTTTATATAAAACGACAGATTGATTTTGGTCGCGTAAATTTCATTAACTTTATTTGCATAAGCATCTGCAAATTGCAACCGTTTGTTTGATTTAAACATATTGGAAAGTGTCGGGGAAGCGAGAGAGGAACAGAGAGAAGGGAAAATATGAAGAGAAGGAGGAAGAGGGAGAGATAGATTAAGAGTGAGAGAGAGGGGGGGGGGGGGAAAGATACGTGTATTGTGGGAAGAATAACATGAAAAACGAAAGAAGATCAAAAGATCAAAGAGAGAGAGAGAGAGAGAGAGACGGGGAGGAGTGAGATAATAAAAGAAGACGAGAAGTGCATGGGTAGCTAGGAATTGAAGAAAACGCATTCATAAGTAATCTTCCTATACTCTTACTATAGCCATAAGTATTGCAACACACACACAAAACGAAACTAGGAGTGGACTAATTTTAGGCTTGTACTGCAAAGAGTTTTTAATGAGTCTCTGTTCCGCTATTCTCCATTTAATAGTCAGTTTCTTGTGATGAACATACTGGAATTCACTTTCACAACCCTTCTTTTCAAACATTTCTCATATTTTGTTGGATTACCATGACCTCTGACAATGGTGCGCATCCTCCTTGGAAATGTCTTGGCCTCTGGGCGTGGTCATTTTTATGCGCCCTATTCTCGGTAGTTTATGGGCATTGCCTCTTTGCTTAGATTGTATGCAAACCCTGTAAACAATTATTTGGAGGCAAATATTAAACCATATCATGATTTGGGTCAACGATACACCCAGCTCTCAAGATGGCGATTTGTTGCCTTTGCTCGTTTTGTCAGTTCCGCTGTCTTTAATGGGCCATGACTGTGTCTGGTGCTCGACTACTGGCCTTAGAACAGAAAAAGTGCAAGGTCTATACCTTCCTTTTAAACATGATAATTCACCATTATTCCAATGGGTGTGCACTAATAAACGACATTATAATATAGACAGGTCTATTAGTCACATAGGCATCAATTTTTGCTAAGTTGCAATACGTATGGCTAGTGAGGGTAGTCCTCATTTTCTATTCTCCTTAACACGAGATAATATCTTTTCTTGTTTTGTTTTTCTTTCTTTCTTGAAATATCAGTTAGCTTTGTATGCCTCATCTCACCTTTCAACGAATTATAGAGGAAATTTAGGAAAAATCAGTTCAGTATAATCTTATTCCTGGAGGTCTATTTTTACGCAGCCTTCTAATAAATATAGGGCAACACCCAATGCTGTTTTTAATAACATAATGGATCTAAAGTCATAAACCTATCATTGGGTACATCCGGCCCGTGTCCCCCTCCCTTTGAAAGAAAAGTATGCATTGTGGCCCCCCTTTTTTTAGGAGAGAAACTTTTTTTTTTGGCTTGTCAGAAAATTATGGAGGGGAACGGGACCCCCATAACCCCCCTCCCCCCCCCCCCCCCCCCCCACTGAGCGGCTTTTCGAGAAAAAATACGGGTCTCCTTTTTCGAAAAGTTGAAAAACCTGCATTTGTGTGCCCCCTCTTATACAAAATCCTGGATCCGCCCCTGATTGGGTACAAAAAGAGGAGAAGGGCCAAACTCCATTACAAAAGTTTTGGAGTTATTGTTTTTCAAAATTCATATTTTGATAAGTTTTTCAGTTTAAGAAACAGAACGTTCCTACCTTCAGGGAACGTAGATATGTCGATATATACAAGGGCGTTGCTAGAACATTTTAAATGGGGGGGGGGGGGGGGGGCGACAAGATCACCTCGAAAAAAAGAGATGAACATGTACGTTTTTCTACATTTTAAAGAGAAGGTTGAGTTCTGGGAAAGATAAAAAATAATCTGTCAGCTTTCTCATTCCGTTTATGTCATTTTGGAAGAATATCATAGTAGAAATGTCACCTGAAAATGATTGCTCTTCAAATGCCCTCATATCTGATATGATGAGAAATAGCTGAGGTGTTCGGCCGAAACACTCATGCCATTTGTGTGTATGCAGTCCCATATACCTATTTCTGTGTGCAGTGGATGTACTTTTGATGATTCCAAAACCTCATAGTTGATTATACACCAATTATTATGCAGGCGCGGTGGACAGGGTGGAACGTCCGGCTCGGACAATGGAAGTGGGAGGGGGGGGGGGCACATTTTATTTGGCGGATAAAATACATTGTTTAAGCCCTACGTTCCGCCGCCTCTGTTCTTATGTAGACATGATCAACCTTATCCAATTGCTTTGAGACAGTTTCTTTCACAATGCAATCGCATGAACAAAAATCAACTTTTTCTTTATACGGTGTATGTATCTCTATAATTATGTGGGGCAGGGAAATGAAAAAGTTAAATCACCATTTTTTTTTCAATAATCTCCTCTTATATCATCAGATTATGTACGGTACATTAAGCAGCATTAACGAAGTGAAAAATAAAGGATGAAAATAACCACAACGACTTCGAGTGCAGAAATTACGAAGCTTAAAATGACAACCACATACAAAATGGAGATAGGAAGTGGTAAGGAACAAAAATAATGTTTTTCATATGTGCGGATTCTTATTATTTATATTCTATTCATTATTCATTTTCCTGCTATATATAAACAAGTCAATCAAAACCTGCCCGAACAAGAAAAATAATAAATAGCCCTAGAAAAGATATAATACATTGATGTCGTTTAAATCTGTTGTAATCTTATCGCCCGGTAATGAGGGAGATACAGAAATCATTAAAACAGCAAATCTTTTGACATATTCTCTCGAAAGGAGATTTTGCAAATAAATAGCGGTATTGAACAAATACAGGCCTACGCTATGCTTAAACAGATAATATTTATGGTAATTACATTAATTACTCGAAATCCGTCTTCGAATGAACTGGCAAATTCGATGACAGGGCTTTGAGGTAAAGATTTAGAGTACTAAGTTATTGTAGTGTACAAAAGACAACGATGCAGTCCACTTCATTTCAAATGCTTATTGTCCATCTCTGGAAATTCTTCTCGTATACATGCAATATACAAAAGGAAATATAACTAATCACACAAATAAGACAAACTGGTGAAAATTGCGATGTAACACATGAAAGTGCTTATAGGTTAACAAGTACATTGAATTTTTTAATAACGAAGGACAAATAGTACAAAATAATAATTGTTATAATTTCATCATTAATCCACAGTAACAATAACATGAGTTGATACAATTCACCATCTTTTTTCCCTATAATTGTACAATGAAGGGAAAATTTAAACATTTGAAATATGTGTTGTTGGAACGTTATCAGGCGGCGTTCAGGATCCTCTCTCTACTATAAAAATTTCAGTCAGAAAACTTCGGGGGCCTCATGGTAAAGTCCCCTAATTCGGTGTTTAGGAAAACTGTGTGGAACCTGTAATCAGCTATGTTGTTTCTTTATTCATTTTGCTTCTTGGAGGAAAAAAAAATACTATATGACGTCGACACCCCATTCAAAATGCTGTAGCACCGCTTTGGACTTTAATTTATCAGAGATAGCTTTAAAAAATATTGATGCGATATATGTAGTTAGGTAGAACTAAGTAATTCTATTATATTCTAGTAAAAATACACTGTAAAAAATATTGCCGTTTTTCACGGGAATTTCCTGGCAGTCAGGATGCCGGGAATGCCCCCTTTTCCACAGTTTTTTTTTTTTTTTAAACCGGAAATCAGCATATATTTACAATAAAATTATTCCTTGAAAGATTGCATGATAAAACCCTGAAAAACTAAACCTACCATTCAAATTCTCCACCATGAAAAAAAATCGCTGATACTTCACTACAAATTATGTAAATTTATAATAAAATTAAGTAAATATATGCTGATTTCCGGTAAACCAACAAACTTGCTGTTGTTTTACAGGAAAAGACTGTGGAATTGAAATAACGGCAATAACTTGTAATTTCAAGGGCTAAAAAAACCTGTAGTTTTACAGTTATTTTTACAGTGTACGGTTAGTGCATTATACTAGACATTTAGGCACATGCTTCTTGACCATGTTGACCAGAAATTAATTGTAATAGCTAACAAAAAAAAAAATAATAATAATAAATAAAGTATAATCATGATAATTAGCAAAGATATGATTTTTTTTCAGTAGAAAAATTCATATAATTTTTGAAAAGCATTAATGAGCATTTTAATTTTTTGTTTAAAGTTGTAAACGGGCATTTTATTTATCCTCAGTGATATCATAATATAGGAAAATATTATCAGTTTATTGGATGCTTTTAAGAGCGAAACAATATACCCTAATTTCTTATTTCACCAAAGAGTTACTAACATGACTATTACAGCGTAAAACTGGTTGACCCTTACGATCACATTCGCGTTTGTTATTGGTAGCATATTCTTATTTAAAAGCATTTAAAACAAAAAATAATGGTTCTTATTGCGCTTTGTGCTAAATCAATCAGAAGAAGAGCCTTAGGCAACGACCTCTGTGTGATAAAAGGCTGCGAACTATTGATCAGATTGCGAAACTAAATCTTATATATAATACCCTGCCGCCTTATACAGGGGCAGTAATTGGCATTAAGCCCAAACTAATCATTACCAATAGATATTAATCAAATCATTGTTGTGTATGTCAATAGCAATGTCGGCACAATTTATTTAGCTATGACGCAAGCAGGTCTGACTAGGCTATGGCGTTTTATGTGAACGAGTGAAAAGACCATTATTCGGGTAGGTGGTATACCTTTTAGAAGTATGTTTGCTCTGTTCCTAACCTTATTTGCAGTGTCCGATATGGACATTATTCAACAGCGGAATGTCAAAGGTAAATTTGTGTTTTTTGTTTAGCTGACAAAAGACTACCACAATAATAAAATAATGAACAAAATCGATGTCCTCTACATAATTTATTATTAGTGTTGAATGTTTTTGCTGAATTATTCGAAACGATTGAATTTTTGGGGGTTTGAAATATCATTATCTTGGTTCCGAAAATTAAACATACACCCCCAAATGCACTTAAAGGGGAAGTCCATCTTGATATCAAATTAGTCTTAAAAGTGTGGTATTCCTCTCCGTGGCTATTGATAAACGAATAGGGCCCTTTTTCATTGGGGGGGGGGGGGGGTAGATGTATAAAACCACGTGTACATGTACAATAGCATAGTTAGGAACACGTTCAACCTTTTTTATTTGGAGAAGAATGGAAATCACGGGGGTTCCAATAGATGTGTTTGGCCGATCATAAATTTTTAAATTTAACTTTCTTTCCTAGTGTGGGGGCCTGTCCCGAAATAGTCACCCCATTTTACATATGAAATTCGACCCCTTAAAGTCACATAGACCATCCATGTCATTCACAAAAAGCTTGTCAGCTCGAACGAAGCCGCCGGATTTGGCCCCCAGAGCCCCCAAAAGGGCCCCAAAGTCGGGTCGATATCAACCCATCTAACATTATGCGCCAAACTTTGTCAGAAGGAAGGTGTATGACATTACCAAAACACAAAAAACTGACACAATTTTCCGTCGGGATGGGTTGTCAGACCGCCCCTAAATATTGGGGGAAATTTTTCCCCTTAAGGCCTACGGACCAAATTTTGTCAGAAGGAAAAGGTATGGGTTTATATCGCAAAATTATAAAAACTGACAAAAGTTTCCATCGGAAAGGGGATGTAACACGCCCCTGAAAAAACACCAAAGTGTCCTTAAAGCTTTGCTGCCCAAAATGCTCTGGATATATACATCCTCTACAGAGAAAAACCCTTTTTTGGCATTATAACCTTAATAACTCTAATGTGTGTAATTCAATTCGGGTCAAATGTACATAGTACAGTCTAGAGTATTGTAAATTTCTTGGTGTGCAATTTGGTGTCAAATGATAATTTCAATAATAAGTTATCAAATTGTGAAAATTGTATTGCTTTCTCAAAAGTAGTTAATAATATTGTCAGGATTATATGTAAAAACTCCAATTGTCCATCTGCGTCTGTCTGACAAGGCATAATAGAGAGCTTGCAAGGTATTTCTGTAATTAACACATGAATGGTAAATTTCAACATAGCAGCCACATAGCCCAGATACTTAACAAGCCCCTCTATTATGTCTTGTCAAACAGGTGCAGAAGGACAATGGGTGTGTTTACATAATCCTTTCGCCTTTCTTCGCAAGAATGTTCTCCCGGTTTCTCCAGCATGGAACTGTCACCATCGATGGCCCACAATTCTCCGTATCGCATATAGCTCTACGAATCCGAACGCATGCGGCGCTCTAATTTTTGGGCATGTGATTGCTGACAACTGAGCTTCCGGGTCCGGCCGGAGCGTCATTGACAATGTGTTAGAAGACGTGGTCAGCCTAGCAAAAACTCCCTTTTGTTCCTAATCTAGCAAATAATCGTGTTTTTATACAGTTGATATTTAAATGGGATTCTTCTGTGAATTGTGGGATGTTGAGCCGAAGATGCAAAATGTGTTTTCAGCAGAACAATCACGCACGAAAAAAGCAAGGAAATATCAGTGTATGCTCACTATAGCTATAGACTGGAACCGGAAATATATGTGCCAACATCGTTGTCCCCGATATCGGCATCGGGAGCTGATATAGGCTGATATCGGCTATATGCGATAGGGAGAATTTCTTTCATAGATAGTGCCAGTCCATTCTTCTACAGGTGAATTGTCTTTGAAATTAATCAGTTTGCTCCTCCGAGTCTGATGCCCTTGCTCTACGAAAGCAGGGATTTAAACGGGATTCCATTCAACTCAGTTCAATGCAATTCAATTCACATTTATTCGGCAAAAGATAAAGATCAGAATGAAATAATTACAAATACAATATAATGAATTACATGCCCCGATTGCTAAAAAAGTTAAAAACTTGTACACAAGCAACCCCAAACATTACAAATGCAGATACAATACAATACAATACAATACAATACAATACCATGATAATGAATACTGAAAAATATATATAAGTAGAAAAATAGGAAATTTTAACAGATAAATAATAAAAAATAGTTTGAATCAATTATATATTTCAATAAAACGTGCACTGTATCAAATCAGTAAGTGGCGAGTATTGTTCTTTTCAATATCATTTAAAATGCGTTATAACTCTTATCACCCTTCAAATGGTTATAGAGTTCCATAGAGGTCCTTGATATCTAATAGATTTATTTTTCAAGAATGAGTTAGTGAATTTCGGTAGATGGAAGTCATCTTTTTTTCTTGTATTTAATGAGTGGACATCTGAGTTCAAACGAAGACTGTCATCAAATGTTACTGACACCATATCATTTTTAAGTTTGTAAATGAACAATAAAGTATTTTGAGAAAGAATATCTGGACGTTTAAGTAATTTCAAACACTTAAACAAGGGAGAGGTGCGCGCCCTGAAGGATGCTATTGTGTTAACAGTTAACATACTATACTATTGTACTATTGTGATACTACTGTGTTACTATTGTGTTAGCAGTTAACAAAAGGGAGAACTACTATTTGGGTACATTCCTTCTGTTCTTTGTAGGAAGCTTTAGATTTAGAGTTTTATTCTGTCCCTTCTCTTTTCACACCTTGTCAGTGTGTTTCAGCTCACTTGCAAAGCATCATTGTCCGACGTCCATAGTGTGAGTAGAGTGAACAAGCAGCTGGCTACTACTTTTGTGATGGACGATGGTCCCATTCAAAGTTTAAACGAGAACAAAGACCTAGTTGCCATGAATCAGTGTCTGCAGCTTGATGTACAGTTTAGATTGAGCTGTTGGTTTTCCTGAACCTGTGTCAAAAAGGTTCCTTTTTGATAATGATGGTCATATCATCGAAATTGAATCTTACATCTCAACATCTGGCCAAGAGAGTTGAAAGAATCCATTCGGATATTTGAATCGGATTAAACATGTTGAAAGGATTAATCCCAAACTGACTGTGGATTCCGGATACTCAGTGTCACCTATCTTCACCTCCATGATCTCTAAGCAGCTGACAGGAAGAAACTGTGAAGAAGTCATTTGGCTTGACAAAGTCCATAGGAACAGATAAAAGCATGCCTGCTAAATCTTAAAGGGGAATTAACCTCAAAATATTAATGTGCTTATATTCAAAGATGTAATCTATTCCTTCCTGTTGTCCTACGTAGTTTTGCATTATACGAGATGGGTATAAATCAAGATTTTCTCAGCAAAATTTATCGTCTCCTAGCCATACCTGCATGGGGGCTGTCATTTTCTTGATGTGTACATAGAGATATTTTGAATCCGAATGCAAAATTGTCTTTCTTCCTGATACAAAATCCCATTTGAGATTTAAAATATTTAACAGATTATATAGATATATTCTGAAAACGAAAAAATGTTTTATATTTTTTTGAAAATGACTATTTTACTAAACAGCAATCTATTTTCTTGATACTATGACGTACGCGACGGAGCGAATTAATTCAAATTTATGGATGATAACTTCCCGAGCGTCAATAGTGATAAACTATGCATTCACCTGCTTTGAGATAATGTACTTCAATAGTCAGAATGCGCGTTGTATAAATTATGTTCTGCTCTGCCAGGCAAGCCCAAGAATTCGATTTCTATTTAGCAAAACCAGAGAATTTAAAAAGAAATCTATAAATCTATAAATGATTTAAACCCTTTTCTGATATTTTATTTCTAAAGTGATCATGGCCAATGATTAAGAATATATTACACCTTTGAACATAAGTACATCTATATTCTGGGGTTAATTCTCCTTTAAGGTTAGTTGAACCACATGTTATTTTAAAATTCCTTTGATCTGAGGTGAGGCTTATAAAGGAAAAGTTGAGTTCTGTTCATGCAATTATTGCAAATGAAACTGGTTCAAAGCACTTGGGAAAGGTTGATCATGTCTACATAAGAACTGGTGTAGATTGTCAGGTTTTGGAATCATCATAGTGATAAGGAATTGACTCAGTCTCGCTGAAAGGCACATGCACTGCACACAGTAATGGGTATATCATGTATATGGGTCTGCACACACATGTGGCATGGATGTTCGGCCCGAACATTTCAGCTATTTCTTGTCATATTTTGAATATGAGGGCATTTGAAGAGCAACCCTTGTTAGGGGACATTTCTACTATAATGTTCTTTCCAACTGACAAAAAAAGGAGGAAGCTCATAAAATATTTTCACCTTTCCTAGAACTCAACCTTCTCTTTCTGTCTCAATCGTGTTTCGCCCCCAATACTGCGCATGCTCTCTATATCTATCTTTCCCTCTTTCTCTTCTAATAAGCCAGCGTTCTTTTTGTTTGTTTGTTTGTTTTTTGTTTTGTTTTTGTTTTTGTTTTGTTTGTTTGTTTTTTGTTGTTGTTTTTGTTTTTGTTTTTTTTTTGTTTTTTTGTTATTTCCATTGGGTGTGTGTGTGTGTGTGCTTTCTTTTTTCTCTCTCTCTCCTTGTTCTCTTTGGTGTTGTCCGTCTTCTTTTGTTCGTCTTTTTCTTTTCTCTCTTTTCTGTGGCGATAAGTTAATTTTTTGGGGGGAGGGGGGGGGGGGGTGTTGCAGTTATTATTTTTAGTGTATGCGGGGGTGTGAGGGTGTGTGTGTATGCGTGGGTATCTTTTTTTTAATGTATACTTGCTATATAAATTGTACAGACATTTTTTTGAGGGGTTTGCAAAATACAAGCTTTGCTTTTTAGCATTCCCCTCCATTTTCAGCATTTATTTATTATAATTATCTTTGAAAATTACACTGAATGAAAATTATTGCTATTAGATGCATTTTGTTCATGATATTATTTAGGATGTATTTACGTTTGTTTTTATATTGTTGAAAATGGTTCATGATATTATTTATGATGTAATAACGTTATATTCTGTTGAAAAATGGTTCATGAAATTATGATGTAATTACGTTGTTATATTCTGTTGAAAATGGAAAATAAATGAAATGAAATGAAATGAAATGAAATGAAATGAAATGAAATGAAATGAAATGAAATGGTAAACAGCTGCTTATTTTGCTGTAGTGATGAGATATGCAAATAAGAGACGTTACTAAACTTGATCTCTGCTAATCATCGAAGTTACATTTTGTTTTTTCTTTGCTGCGTATTCCCTATGTAGATAAAGAGAGGGAGAAAGGGAACGGTAAAGGTATATATCAGCGAAATATCGATCACCTATAAGGAGAGACAGAAAAGGTGAAATAGTGAGATCCAGGAAAAGAGAGAGAATACAAAAGAGAGGGGAAATCAGACATTCGATGAGGAAGATATATGAGATTGAGAGACCGTTTCCTAGGTTAATGCGAACAAACATTTAGGCCTACCATACCTGACAAAGCTATGATTCAGGGTAATTGAAAATGCGACGCAGTAATGAGACATTTCTTCCGGATAAATGAACATTTTCTTGAACATTTTTCTCAATTTGAAGCAAACGCGTTGAGAAATTTGCATTGCGGGCAAAGCTGAGCTTTCCTGGAGTTGGTTCGAGTATATTAATTCTTCATACATTACAAATAATCTGCGAATGATATAGCCCTGCCTATACTCATTGGTGTTGGGTGGGTCCAGACCAAAGACAAATTCTTTGAGGGGGCATTGGAATAGGGGGGGGGGGGGGGACCGGTCTTACTCAGTTGATGAAATACTAATAAACATGCTAATTGATTATTAGGGGAGGGTTGGGAGGAGTGGTAGCATCTTTTTTCTAGTTTCCACTCCCCTTCTCTCCCGTCCCCCCTCCCTCTCTCTCATTCTCTCTCTTTCTCTTTTTTTTTTCGCCATTTAATTGGTGGGTACGTGCCCCGTGCTCCCCATACTACGCTTTTGAACCTACTGCCTACAAAAGGAGGCTAAGAATCGATTTACATCCAAGCCTCGGCAGCTTTGACAATTCTCCTTCCCCAAGAGATACGAGCGAGAGATAGGGCAGGGATAACACCCCACGGAAGCTATGAAAGACATAATTGCCCTTTTCTTAATGGAATAAAAATAAATGGACACGATCATTTGCTATTTCGTTCTATAAAAAACAACACCGCCGCTTATTATAGGTCACTTTCTCATCGCATTATGTGAGATAAATAGGCCTAAGTGTCGCTCTAAGAACCGGGGTAAGCTTGATTTCTAACAAAATCAATCTGCGTAGCCTGCAAAGATCAGGTTCACTTACTCGAGGTATGAACAAATTGCCGCGTAAGTTGGCGCCACAGTGAAAATTAGGGCAACTTCTGTCACGTCATGTCTGTGCGCGCCCAACATGTGGGTGAGTTTGTGGCGGTTTATAGTATCACCTTATTTTTGACGACGCCTGCCTAACGCGCATGCCGAAACCCCCTGTTTCCATATAAAAAGGGCATGCAAACATTTTCGGAACATTGAATTCGGAACATTTTATGTAGTGCTGCTATCCATTATGCACAGGCTTATACACAATGACGTAAGAGTAGGTCCAAGTCATTGGTTTTGGAGCATTTGTGTCATGGGCCCGGGGGGGGGGGGGGGCAGTCAGTCTTACTTTGTGGATGACATGTATATAATATAATAAGGTAATCGAGTGAGAGAAGTGTTTGGAAGGGGTCGTATCATCCTATAATATGTAAATGTTGTTTTACTCCGATCTTCCTTTCTTTGTATTTTTCACTGTTTTAATTGGGGGGGGGGGGGGGCGCCCCCTGTGTCTCCACGTAGCTACATCACTTCATGTACATCTACATCACTAACGTCGCAATTGTTTCAGATCTATCTTGAAACATAGTATTCTACAGTTCTTCGGAATGGATGCTCGTATGTTAAATAAGTTTCTAGAAGAAGAGACCTCAATCAAGTGTATATACTGCTCACAACCATAATTAATACAGGCAGACAAAGAATGAGAATTCCCTTCTCAAATGAAATTTGGAGATCGATCAAGCAGATTTGCCAATAGGACATAGAAAAAAGTGAAAAACAAACAAATTACCCCCCCCCCAAAAAAAAAAAAAAAAAAAAAAAAGAAGAAGAACAGAAGAAGAAGAAAAAAAACCCTCTCTGCTATCACACTAAATAAAACAATTTGCTTTAAATTTTAGAATATGTATTTTTGTTAAGGCTTATAAACATATATTGCAACTTTTATGTTCAAAGCAATAATAATACCTTAAAGTATAAAACGATAATAGTCCATTTTTGATAAAACTATGAAAACTCTTTTGATTTCAATTAATGAAAACAGACTTTATCCCTTTTTCCAGTTATAAATGGAACTATTAAAATGACCGATGTACAAACATAGTAATTGAAAACCTATACCATTATCATGAATGTATATACAAGATATATGTATAGGTTATACCATGTCTCCTGAAGACATTAGAATTTGCCATTCATCAAAGTAATTGATGCCTGATACGGATCCAGCGCTTAACCCGAATTTCAACCACAACACGGACATGATGGAGATGCTAGCTATTATGTTCTCAAATGGATTTGTGCCGGTTTAAAAATAAACCTCAATTGATCCTCGGTCACTCTGCGCTCAGAATGGGTGCATTAGCTCAAGAGTGATCGCCTGCTTAAAGGAGGAGCAAGTCCATCCTCACTTTGAGTTGATTTGAATAAATGAAGTGAATAAGAGGTAAGGTTTAATTTAAAAAAAAAGGGGGGGGGGGGGAAATCCCGGCAAAAAATAAAAAAGTTAGGAAATTTTACAGTGTTGAACCTCACTTGCTAACTGTATAATTTCCATAGCTGACTAATCCCCAAGTGATTTGTGCAATTTTGCTGTAGTTTTTTTTCTTTTCTATCTTTCTCAAAAATTGTTGTATTATATCTTTCTCCAGACTACATCTTGGAAATGTATTGTAGGTCCCTGGATTAAATGAGTATACACTTCTATTTAAAACCCATTCACACAAACCAGGGGCGAATCCAGGATTTTGTATAAGGGGGAGGGGGGGGGGCACAGGTTTCTCATTTTTTGGAAACTGCTTGGAGGGAGACCCGTATATTTTTTGTCTCGCCAGCTCACGAAAATTCGCTCAGTAGGGGGGGGGGGGGGGTTATGGGGGGTCCGGTTCCCCTCCATAATTCTCTGACAAGCAAAAAAAAAAAAAAAAAAAAAAAAAAAAATATATATATATATATATGTATATATAAGTTTTTTCGTTCTAAAAGGGTGGGGGGGGGGCACAATAAAAAAATGGGCAATGCATACTTTTCTTCCAAAGGGGGGAGGGGCCACGCGCCGGCTGTGCCCCCCTCTTAATCCGCCACTGACACAAACTATAGGGAAGATGAATGCGTACCATGGCATTGAGGGGCACTGGTATTAGGGGGGGGGGGGGTACCGGACAGAAAAAAGAGACGTGTACTGGACTTACTAATAGGGGGGAAATATGCGAGAAAACAAGACAATCGAGTGAAATGAAAAGGGTCGTATCAATAGTTATGTTGCCTTCCGACCCACCCCCTTCTTTCTCTCTCTTTCATTCATTTTCTACTTTTGTCACCATTCCATAGGGGGTGGGGAGCGTACGTGCCCCCATGCCCCAGGAGGAACATCACTGCTTATGACTATCAAGAAGACCACCTGCGTCAATCGAAAACCCAGGCAAAACCTCATTCTTTGTGTGAAGGTTCTATCAGTTTGTTAAATTCATGAAATGTAATTTACAAAAAGCTTAAACGAGGAGGCGCCAAAATAGTTCATTTCATGATTCCATCTCCCGTATGCATGCCAAAGAGATCAGATTGCGTGTTTTGAATTCAGTCGATTGGATCGAATTAGGCCCATGATGCCTCACGGTACGATCATTATCAAGTAATGAACGAAACGTGCTAATGATTTTAAAACCACTTTTCATAAATTTTTCACTTCAATTTTCATTCTTCTTCAGTTCAATCTTCCATCCAAATGAAACTAAGAAGTCTTGTTGTATCTTGAGAGCGCTGCAAGCTTGACAATTTTCCCAAGCAATATTAGAGCAATCATGTACAAAAAAAGTACAAGAAATGATAGTAAAATAGTGGCTGATCTAGCACAATAACACGAATCAACTTTTAATGATATTAGTGCTAATAAAGACTTTTAGAACTACAACTCTTACCCTACGACAATAGTAGAGTGGAACGCACTTCCCGCAGCTGCAGAGACAGCTTCTGATTTAAACTATAACGATAAACAGTAAGCCTTAAATCTACTCTGCGCTACAGCGATTGCTTGATGGTCTGCACGTCGATAGCCACTCTGAGGCGTTTTTGTGCATTGTCTTCAAGACAAGACAAGGCAAAAGATAAGTACAAATAACAAATAATTTCTGTATACAAGGAGTAAGGGCACGGTTGCCCATATACATTTAATTAGCCCCTGCCCCCCCCCCCCCAGTTAATCACTTTCGAATATGCCGCGGCAATGCGCCTTGAAATGTGTTAGTATTGCCAAACAAATACTATAAATTATAATCATCTTCTTTGCATCATATTCATATATTTGTGTGAATATTGAACTTGAAGAATATATCATTCTTATCGCGATATTCGCTTGGGACATTCGTGAGATCTAAAACAACAAAACTAATACAAATTAGATTCCCAGGTGAGAAAAAGATAGAAGGGCATTTTTGTGATTCCTTTTTGCGTAAACTTCAAGCTCATGTACAGTATTGGTAGCAAAAAGGAAATTGGAAAGAAACATGGTAAATATAGTCTCATGTTGTTCTCCTTGTATCAAAAGATGTTTGTAAGAGATCATTTAGTATTCCATCTATGATTTCTGGTGAATTTCACTGTAAATATCTGTAAGGAATGCTCGATCACTGCCATTATGCTACAGGGGCGGATCCAGGATTTCGTATAAGGGGAGGGGGGGGGGGGCACACAAATGCAGGATTGTCAACTTTGGGAAACTGCTTGGAGGGAGACCCATATTTTTTTGGTCTCGCCAGCCCTCCAAAAGTCGCTCAGTGGGGGAGGGGGGGGGGGGGTTATGGGGTCCAGTTCCCCTCCATAATTCTCTGACAAGCAAGAAAAAAAAAAGAAAAAAAAAAAAAGGTTTTCTGGTCGAAAAGGGGGGGGGGGCACAATCGCAAATAGGAGGGGCACAATGCATTGTTTTCCCTCAAAAGGGGGGCACGGGGCCGGGATTGCCCCCGCCCCTAAATCTGCCACTGATGCTAGGACCCTTCCACCCAACGGTTCCCCGCACAGCAATCTTTGGGCTTCGCATAGAGACAGCATATGTATCACTGTGTGTAGCTACTCATTGGTTTTACACGCGTGTGTGTATAGTGTATAGCACATGCTGCCTTTCTTAGGAGTTTACGTGCCTGTCCCGGCATATGAATTTAATTTTTGCCTCTTATTTGTTTAATATTAAACTTTAGGAGGCGAAATCTTCACAGTGTCTTAGTATTGCTAGTATCTTGCTATTTATCAACAAAAATTGAAGAAATCTGACGAACAGTTTTTGAGGGCTTACCAAAACTCTAAATGACCTTTAACTTAAAGTTAACGAAGTACGTATCTTAAGAAAAGGAACTCCTTATGATTTCAAACTGCATAGACCTAACTTAAAGTTTACTAGTACGTGTTTTAAGCAAAGGACCTCCTTATGATTGTTTCTTACGTAAATATAAGGGTATAGGTGGTTTTCAGAAGAAGACCTCCTTATTTCATATTGGTCAGACGTATCTTAAAGTTAAAGGAGTACGTGTATTCAATACACATGATTCGAAAGGATGTGAGGTGTCAGAATTCGTCAATTGGCAATTTACTGTGACGTATATAGTTTATCCATCGAGGACAAAAACGCAAACAATAGTTCGTCGGCTTCTTTACCTTGCCTGCCAGGGGCCGTGTCTTCGATCTAATGCGCCCAACTGCTAATAGGATGTAGCTATGGTATCGCATACTAAATTCAGTTGATGGAAGATGTCAAACAGGAAAATAAATGTCTGGAAAGGAATTCACCTTAGTTTTCCCTCCTTGTTTTATTTAATCTACATTGTTTGTGGCGTTTAGTGATTAGAGGTATCATGCACTCCTCTATACAGATCAAGTGCTACTCCTATTTGATAAGGATTCCGGATATACTTGTACTCTTCTCTTATTGCAGATTGGTGAAAAAAACACTCTTTTAGGAGCAAACTAGGTATCACTTCGTTTTGGGAGATGAATCCACTCCAAATCATAGTGGAATCCATTACAAATCAAATGGTTTGAAAAACTGGTGTGAGAGTGGATTTAACTATACCGGATGTCCCTCCAAGAAAAAGGAAACCAAAGTTTATGGGTAAAGTAATAATTCAAAAATCATTTCTTCATTAATGTATACATCACTTGAAAGCTTATATTCTCTTCTTTCATATGACATGAAAACCATGATCAATTAATCAAACATGACTGATATGAGATAGTATGAAGTGGCACTGTCAGAAACCAAATTGTCCAAAATTAAGTGTCACTTCAGACTATCTCGAATCATGCGTGATTTATTGAGCCTGGTTTTGATCCGTTGACTACTGACTTCCCCTATTCCCATAGGCTTTACACGTTGACCATCCCGTTCCCGTGGCCAACGGGTTAATGTCATTATGAAAAAAAGAGAAAATGAGATTTCCCATGATGTATACATTGATGAAGAAATGGTTCTGAATTGTCGATCAATTTTTACCAGAAACTTTGATTTCCCTTTTTCAGGGACACCCTGTATTTTGAGAGTGGATTTTTCACTTCCAAAACGAAGTGATCCCGAATATGACACCTTAAACAGTTAAAGAGTGAATTCCACTCCTGTACATCTAGAGAGTACATGGGCGCAAATCCAGGGGGGGGGGGGACAGGGGGACATGTCCCCCACCTTTTTGAATAACCTCTTTATTTTTGTTTTTGTTTTGTTTTTGTTTTGCTTGTCAGAGAATTTTGGAGGCGAATGTCCCCCCCCAATTTTTGAATAACCTTTTTTTTTTTTTTTTCTTTTCTTTTTTTTTTTTGGGGGGGGGGCTTGTCAGAGAACGTCGATACGTTTTGCCCATTTGGTTCATAATTTTGCTGATCCACCCACTTATATTCTTGAGCCATAGAATTTGGCAGTGTTTTGTGGAATAGCTAAAATAGGTTTCTTGGAAGAATCTGAGGTTAATGCTAAGGTCTATTAATCGATTCGAACATTATCTGTATATCCGGTGTTTTGAGGTATCTTGATGGCAAGGCTTGTAACCGAAAAAAACAAACAACCCAAACCAATAAGATTATAAGATCAATTTCTTTAATAGGTTAATCCCATATATAACTTTAATCGTCATTGCAAGACGAATGTAGATGAATATTAGTTACTACCATGACTACTAAATGAAAAGAATGGCCCTAGTTTAAATTAAACTTAAATTAAATCGACGAATGCAGAGTTTTCTGTTGACGATGAAGATCAAGTTGCAATTAATGTTAATAAGTATTCTTGTTAACAGTGGAAATGCTCAATTCATTTATTTTTCAATTTTCTTTTAGCTTAAAGTTAACGAATTACGAGGTATGAGGCTACAGGCCGCAAGAACGATAGCTAACGAGATCGACGGCCCACGAGACCGACAGCCTATGAGACAACGTCGGTCTCGCAAACCTTCTGTACGCTATATACAAGTCCAAACATTTTTAATTATTAAGTTATCTGTGGGTTTCCGAGACCGATGGATCAGGAGAACGACTGCTCAGGGGGGCGTTTCATCAAGTGTCTTGTCAGTGATTTATACCGACAGATTTGCTCTCAGCCAATCAGATGCAAGGATTTCAGTAGCTTATAACAGTTATTGTAACTTGTCATTGATGACAAGTTTTATGAAACAGGCCCCAGGAGACCGACGTGTCGGTCTCGCGGGCATTTTGACGTCTCTTCTGAGATTTCACAAAACAGACATTTGGTGGTCTTTTGGGGCTGTGCATTTCGTTTGCTGTCGGTGTACTCGAGTTTAACGTAGGTGCAAAACTTTCAAGACCTGGGCCCTGTTTCATAAAGCTTGATATCTATAAAAAGTTACATTAACAATTATTAGCTACTGAAATACTTGCATCTGACTGGCTGAGAGCAAATTTGTCATAGATATGCGGCAGTTGTTATTGATAACAAGTTTTATGAAACTGGGCCCAGGAACATGAAACATACCTTTGAAATAATGTTCAGCCTTCGTTGGACTCGCTATAATTGCTTATTGATTTTGTAATGAAATTTAGATTCAAACGTTCAGTGGCATGCACTGTCCTGCACTGACATGTTCAGAAGTGAACTAGACAGGACCAATAATCATAATAATTTTTTTTTTCTCCCTTAAAAAAAAATCTGTCTGAAGAGCAGAAAATGGCTTTTCTTTAGAAGGCACACTTTCTTGAAATCGATTGTCATGGCAATAAAATGTGATTATTTCATTGATGCAAGTACAAAATGAGATCGAAAGAGACGGGAATTGCTTGGCTTAATGTTATAAGACATATTCCCAAGACAAATTAAGCTCACCACTCACATACTCTGTTTCCGCTAGTCATGAAATAATGCTTGCCAGCGCTGCTGCCGAGCCATATTCATTTCTTATTTCATAAAGCTCATTTCATCCGTCATAATATTTCTCAAAATGGCACACCGATGTTGCATTCTCATTCTGCACTGGTTTGATACGATCCCATTAGTGCTCCTCACAAAAACGCCCCGTCACCGTCATTTCTACAGCGAAACAAGGGTATAATGACTTAAATATTCATTGCATGTGTATGAAGGTAATGAACAAGAAAGAGTCAAACTAATTGAGTTTGGGAAAATCATAGCCTTTTTTGCTCCTCGGGGAGACCAAATGAAAGCCCGTGACAAGGGAAATCAATGTAGTTACAGCTCAGGACAGATAAAATTAGCATTTTCTGAAATGCTATTAATTTCATCTCTCCATGGTATCTGTTATTGACTTTCCTGATTTTGTTTTTGTTAATTAGGATCGTTAGTCACCGTATGATATAAAAGAAAACATTTCTATTATTTTCATTGTTCTTATTTTTACTCATATCTTTTTTTTCTTTCTTTTTTTACACCAAGAAACGCTTTTGCATGTTACCATTCATTTAATTCGTACACGTGATTTAATATCCGAATTTGAGTGCTTTTATAATGAATTTCTTCGTTGGACAATATTTTTTCATGTTGGTTTGCGTGCAAGAAAAGAATTTGCAAAGTGCAGTATCATCGAGCACCAAGCAACGCTTGGGATTCGAACAAAACTTCTCTTTGAAAGAAACCGTAGGAAGAATACAAGTTATACATAAGACAACCTTGTACTCCCACGTCAATGTACCCGTGGGACTTCCTATAATATGTGTTGTGTGCATGAGCCTGGATTAGCCCAGGGTGGAACATTCTACAGGAAAGGAGAAATAATAATTTCAATATTTTATTTGATTTCATTTTCACCTTGGAAACTGTATATTCATTTGTAGCAGAGTAGATCTGAAGCGTCCCTGCAATCAAGACATCTATAAAATGTAAGGAAATTCAGTCTTGATTGCATTGGTTTTTTGGTGTTTATTTCTATTTTTTTTTTTTACTAATGCAGCAGGGAATATTTTCAATAGTAACACCTATTTTGGGCCTATTGGACAATTCCAAAAGATACATTTGGGCAGGGGCGTCGCTAGAGGGGGGGGGGGGGTGGGTGGGGGCGTCACAACCCCACTCAGAATTACAGTCAGCAAATGTGCCACCTCTGTCGGCAAAAAAGGAAGGAGGGGAAAAAGGGAGGGGGAAGAGGAAACAGAAAAAGGAAAAGGAGAAAAGAGAAAGAAGAAAAAAGGAAAGAAAAAAAAGAAAAGGGAAAGGAAAGGACAACAAAAACATAAATAAAAGAAGCAAAGGAAAAGGGGAAGGAACGATAAAGAAGGAAAAAATGGACATCTGGAAAATTAATATTCAGGCAAAAGGTGTCCTCCTTTGACGATGAGCCTCAGCCCCCCCCCCCCCCCCCCAGAGGATTTTTAAAGTTCCGATATTCTGGCAACAACCATTTCATATTCGGGCAGCGAGGTGCCAGAATATCCACATAATATTTGGGCAGCGAGGTTCCCAGATAATTATGTAACTTCTGTTTATAACTTCTGTATATAACTTCTGTACATTTTCACTACGAAAATTAAAAAAAAAAAAAATTTGCTGGCTCGCTTCGCTCGCTCGCAAAAATTTAGAAATTGAAATGTTGACAATCTGGCAAAAGGCGTCCCCCTTCGGCAATGGGCTGCAGCTTTGCTCGCTCACAAAAATTAAAAATTGCCAAGTTGATATTCGGGCAAAAGTCGTCAGCCCCCCCCCCCCCCCCTACACACACACACACCTTTGTGAAAATGGGCCCGTATGATCAAGATCTCTACACCTGCGATTTTCTTTGATTATTATTTGTGGGGGAGAGATTAGGGTGCAGAATTTTTGTAGGCAAATTTGGGTGTCACCCCCCCCCCCCATTCAAAATGTTCTAGCGACGCCCGTGTATTGGGTAAAAGGCAGAAAAAAGAGAAAGCTGTGGAGCAATACTGATGCAAATTGTTTTATTTTTATACCAACATTGATTGAAATCAAATTTTTGAAAATCAATTTTTGTTCAGGTCATTATTATGACCAATCAAAACAGATTTTTGTTGAAATGTTTCATTCATTTCAAAGTTTATTAAAATACCCCCTATTTATAATACACTGAAATATCCGTATCTTTAGAATTTTACTCGCCTGTGAGATATTTGTTTCGTCCAATTATCAATTTATGCAGCTGGGTTTCCCGTTGTGTACATGTATGTTAATGAATGGACATAAACAATTTCACGATTAAGGCGTGCTGAATTATAATGTAATCTCCACTTTCAAACTTTCATTGAGTGGTAAAAGATACTTTGAATAAATAATAATGTATATATAAACAGCACTTAAACTTCTTGAAAAGAGTGGGAACAGAAAGGATGTGGGGTTGTAAAGCTTATGGCTTCCATTTTGTGCCATAAATATAGATAAAAAGACTTTAAATTCAAGAAACATTAATTAAAAAAAACATTAATATTCTCCAAAAAATAGTGTGATTTTTAACCATATTTTCACTCCCCCGGCGGTCGCGTCAGTAATCGCTTTGTTAAGGAATAAATATCGAGTGCTCTTTAAAAAGAAAAGAGTGAATTTTCACACTATTTTCACTAGTTTCTTCACTCCTCTCGGAGTCTCGTCAGTGAACACTCGAAATTTTAGAGAGTACAGATTTGACCAATCAGAGAGGGAAAATCAGCCACCCCTCGATCAACCCGCACAGTCCAAAGATCTGTCGAAGATTCTTAATACCCAGTCACACCGAGAGGACCGACATCAGACTGACAACAGATCGTACCAAAAAAAAAACACTAACTCCGAATGGCATAGAATCGGTCGGTTTAGAGTCGGTGGGGAATCGCTTTGGCGGTGTAATATCGTCGTCGTTTTTACGAACTGACGAATCCGTGCGCGCTGCGCAGCAACGTGAATTGGCCGGAAACGCATTTATAGGTTTAGGTGTATTTAGATAACGGAATTTGCTTTCGTTGCATAATTGCATGTATCGATATATACATTAAAAGAAAACTTAAGACTTTAATTATGAAATGGTGTATAATATTATGTATATTAAGACGGAATAAGGAAGCACTGGCCATTCAAACACGATTCGGATTCGTCAGTTCGTAAAAGCGAATCATATTGCCTTAAGCCCGCCGCACACTATACGATCGGTCTGCGATCCGATTTTGAAAGATATCATTATATATAAACCGTTAAACACATAAGATATGTTTGATTGAGGTTCTGAATAGTTACATAGATATTAAAATCGAAATGACGGCCTATTACGAGCCTTCTAGTCGGAGGAAAGGCCAAATTGGCTCCGAATCGTACGTCAGAGCAGTCCTGCGATTGTCTACGATTTGAAACTGATTTGGCCCTTGTTAAGGCTGGCATCGCACCAAATTCCTATGTTGAGTATTCATATTATTATTCAGAACCTGAATCAGGTAGCTTTCACTTTCTAAAATGCTTATATTTAATGCTATTGCGACTTTTTTTCTCCAAAGTAGGATCACACCGACCCCAAAGCGACCCATTCTTGGCCATTCAAGGTAATGCAATTGTTTGTTCCGTTTGTTGTCGGGCTGGTGTCGGTCTCGTTGGTGTGACAGAGGGATTAGGAACTAGAAGGATGAAAGGTGATTTTACAGAACACGATAAAAACTACTATCGAAAAATCAACTGAAGGTAATTTCAATAGCCCAGTCTATCACCTTTAGAAACGTGCGAAAATTACAATGGCGTATTACGTAATCCGAACCTGATTTCTATGAGCAGTACAATAGGTCTTTGAAATTGTCCTTGAGTTTATTTTTCGAAAGTAGTTTTTAACCGTGTTACAGGTGATTTTAACCTTTCATGGCAAGAATTATTTAAAGTCTAAAAACTGTAAATTGATCATATTTTGTTCTTCAAACTGGAAACAATATTTTTTTTTCTTTTAGTGCTACGTGGTTCTAATAAGATGTAATGTCTTTGAAAACAATAAATGGTTAGGAAATTTGTCAAACAGTTGAACAAATTGCAAATTTTGATTAAAA
The DNA here is from genome assembly GCA_025618425.1 of Heliocidaris tuberculata. Lineage (NCBI taxonomy): Eukaryota > Metazoa > Echinodermata > Echinoidea > Camarodonta > Echinometridae > Heliocidaris > Heliocidaris tuberculata. Next base: position 23,980,341 of record CM046850.1, read on the forward strand.
AACAATGATTTTGAACCTCTCAATGTGTTGCCAATTTAAGGGTTTTAAAGCTTATTCTCATTTTTAAAATTCCTCGCATCGAACACAATATGGTCATGCAACAAAAATGGACACAGTGAATGCAGAAATGTTTGCTCTTTCTACTCATGCATCTGGTATATTTTTGAGAGCTCTGAAAGAAAAGTTATTGAGCCAAACAAAATGTGGTCAATTGTCTCGAAAGGGTTAAATACACAAAAACTTTCGATAAATGTTTGGCTAACGTAGTTGTTCAACGAGTGGCTCATTGGTCTAGACTGTCTTTAATCAAAGCAAGAGCGATTTTTTTTTTCGGATTGATTAATAAATATAGGTCTGTTTTACATTGAACAAACATCGATCTTCTTCTTCTTTTTTTTTTTTTTTGTTGATAGATCTTTATGGCATTAAAGAGTGCCTTGAGAACTGAATGAGGGTGGGTGACGAAATGTATAGGCGTTTGTTTATGTAGAGCCCATAAGAGCTTACTGAATTCGAGTGGGTGAGGAGATGTATCAGCTTTGCTTTATCAGAAAAGTTTCTTGCAACTTTTACCTTATTCGTTACGTGATATATAGCAAGAATTTTGTAGAAAGTGGGAGGGGGCACAATTCTGAAGAAAAAAATGTCTGACAAGAACAAAAAACATGGTTCATTTTCAGATACATTTGGTAAAAAATTGGAAAATGGTACAATTTTTTTGGATGGTGTATTGAGGGTTTGCCACTTGGTTTTCAAAAATAAAAAAGGGAGGGATACGGGCCCGCTGTGCTCCCCCTCCCCGCTGAATCCTTCAGTGTATCAGTGTATATATAGAGCTATGGTAATGACAAGTGTTAAAGTTGGAAGCCATGTGAATTATACTGCCTTTCAGTTGGGAAATAATGCGAGTCTAATCGGGAAAGGGTATAGGAAAACATAAGGGGAGAATGGGGAGGAGAGGATGAGAGAAGGGCACAACAAAGAGAAATAGCCCGAGGGAGTGAGATACAGAGAAAGATATACAATCATACATGCAGTTACGGAGAAACTGAGTTACATTTACAGAGAGGGAGGGAGAGAGAGAGAGAGGGGGGGGGGGGGTGGGGGTAGGGAAAGACATGAGAGAAAGAGAAGAAAATAAGGAAAGGGAGAAAGGATAAGGTAAGGACGAAGGGGAAAGAAGGAAAGCGTCAAGGATGTAAACACTAGAATTGAGACAAAAATAATAATGCAGAGGTCGAAAAGGAAATCTTACATTCGAAATGAGAAAGCCAGGAAGGAGGTACGGAAATGAGAGATAAAAACACCCCGTGGAATATCTACTAAGAACAAAAAACAGAAAAGGAAATTAAGGCTTCTGAAATTGAGTATAGACTCTGAGGCAATCAACAAACAAAAAAGGAATGTAGAAGAAAAGCAAAAGGATATTAAAATCGTCATGAAGCTCATAATTTTAATTTATCCGATTATGAGATTATCAACAAATAAGGAAATATAGGAAGAAGAAGGAAATGAAAAAGGTAAGAATGTTTTGGAGAGCTTTGTCGGTAGAATTAAATCCAGAGAATGCAATACACATCTCGACAATATGTGCCTACAATAATAGTGAAAGATATATCAATTTTCAATTTAAAAAAATAAAATATACAAATTTTCTAAAGCCGCTCTCACTGGGCTCGCTTGTTTAAAAGTGTAATGTAGTTTTAAAAATGTGTCGGTCCATTTGGATTATATTTTGTAATATTTATAATTATTCAGTTCCATTAAACACCAGGGTAATTTGATAAATAATGTGGGCAATAACCAGATTACGCACACTCTAGCATTAGCTTTGGTAAGATCATGGGAATGGAGGCTATATGTACAGCGATAATGTGTGGTGTACTGCCAAAAACAGTTGAACGAATACTATACATATCTTCAATACGTGACTTGTGAGAATTTTGTAAACTCGATTCGCTTCGCTGGCTCAAGCAAAAACGCTCATTTCGTTTGACAAACCTGTCGTCCATTTGGATGAGATTTCGTTTTAGTTTTATAGAGCTCCAAAGGACCATCCAAATTATTATCATTTCAGTGACAAAATATCAGATGTAGGCATTAATGTCATAAGATCATGTAGAACTTGTTTGGAAGATATGAAGACTTTAATAACGATGTGAAACGGTGAGGAATTAAAGAAAAAGAAAATTATGAAATGATAGTCACGATTTGTTTTTCAAAAAAAGATTGTGGCAAATATGCAATGTACATGTAATAGAATCACCTTTGAAAAAAAAAGTTTCTTTTCCATATAACACAATGACTATTTGCCAGTGTAATAAATCTATATAAAAATCTCCTTTCATTTCTCCATTATGAGCCAAAAAGATTTTTTTTTAAATGAAGTGGTTCATATAAATATCTGAACAAACGGTACATGAGGTACATGTAAAAAGTATAAGAACTTACAGCCATCACCATCAATATCATCTTAATTCCTATTATAACTTATTAATAAGTTACAAATCACTCCGAATTAGTGTGTCATTACCGTTTAAATTATTTTCAAGTTTTATTTGAATTGTTCTCCACATGCTTTAATAATACATAAATATGGACAACATTCGTTATAAATCCCTCCATAATCACTAGTAATTGTGTTTTGCAAGAATACGATATAAAGTTAAAAGAGAATGAAAATGAGAACTGAATTTTCATTTATTTTTTTAAATGTTTTCTTCCCAGCAGAGCCTCACAATCCAAATATAATTGAGATTCATAAATTCAACATATACACCTGTATATTATGCACGTTTTCCTCTACCTATTAAGCCACCCTTAGGGTATATGCATACAAAAAGAGGACGTCATTTCAAATTATCAAGCTTTGACAGTATCAACTTTCTTCAGTGTATTTTGTTCTTTTGTTTCATTACGAAGGAAAGAAAAATAATGTGTTGAAATAGAAATGCTGAAGAGGCGAGAGAAGGCACAATTTTTAGGGACGAACAAAGATTGAAACCCCCTGGCTTTACTAGTATAAACTTGATGATCATTAAAAATCCTTATATCATCTGTTTCTTAATCAAAATAGTTTCAAGTTCATATCATATGCCATGAATTATACTCTTTAGAAGCGGTTGGTAATTGATTTGTAAATTTGTATTCAATATGTAATTGCAGCAATTTATATTTAATCTTCTTATCATTCTACAATTAGGTTTCCCTGGATTTTCTAGCCAAAGGTATTCTATTCATAGCTTTTCTTAAATTTTTAGAATGTACATTTATGTATATGGTCACATCTTATTTTTGAAATTCTCAGATCCATACCGCAAGCTATATTGTTATTTTGCATTTCAAGATTATCTACTCCTGTCATGAAATGTTCTTGTCAATGGGGGCTTTCGCTGTTGATTGCTTTAAATCCATTGAAAGTAAATAAATAATTCAATATCTTTTGAAGTGCCTAATAAATCTACATCCTTCTGATTTCGGAGACCGAAGGTCTAAAAACCAAGGCATCGTTTCACGAAACTGTCGTAAATATAAGTTCGTCGACATCGTATTGAAACGCATGTTAATCTCAATACACGCGTTTGAATGGGATGTCGGCAAACTTGTACTTATGACGGTTTCGTGAAACGCTGCCCAAAGCTCCTCAAGAACCCAAATCTCTTCCTTACTTGTACCTTGCGTTGATCATTTCAGAATGGTCCACTGGGAACTATGACTGGAATTATAACTTTAGGGTTTACGAGGGTGAGTGTTTTGTAAAAATTAGATTGTATCTAGGATTATAATTTTTGGTTCAATTGTTGGTTTGCTGAAAGCTTTCTTCACCCTTTTTTCCGTCACAAGATATTTTCGTGTGATAAAATATATCCGTTGAAAATTTGCTTCCTACACCAGTCAAATGAAAGAAAAAAAGATTATTAGTGCTACAAAAATCTAAGAGTAGTTTAAAATGATAGATATGCTGAAGCTTTTCGGAGTGTAACGTAATAATGAAGAGAAAGTTCTGGCTATATTCTTTCATTTCGGTCTTTCTCTTCATTCTTACCTTTTACTTCTGAATCGCTCACCACTTACTCAACAATCAACATCAAGAGTGCGCCGAACAATACTGTTCATCTTGGTTCAAAGTTCTCAGCCGAGCGAGAAACTTTACACATCTGCGCGTGCTCGAAGCCACATACATTCAGCTCACCGACCCTATTCTGTGCCGACAGAAAGAGTTCGTGAGGACGCTCGTATCATTTAAGCTCCCGTTATTACGAAACCGGCTGGCAATAAACCTAATTTCCCGGTATTTTCAGGCAGCCAATCAAACCCGTTATATTTCACGCTCTTTGATCGTTTAGTTTCCGGTTATATTGTTCGATTTCGGCTTTCTGTTCACAACTGGGCGCTGTGGCGTGCGCCTGTAATCCAGCTAAGAGTGGAAGTTATAAACTGAATCAGCAGACCCAGGTTCGGAACTGAGTCACGTCTTTCGGATGGTGACGTTAAAGGTCGGCCCCCAGACGTAAATAATTATATCTGATTGATACACGTCTGTAAAAACCCAATTACACACATACACACTTCTGTTCATTCTTGCGGTATACTCTGATGAGTGCAAGAGGAAAAGCTTTAATCTCTTCAACGCCATTTTCCACTTCTAAATGGATTCTACGGACATGGTTAAAACAATCTGGGCCCTGTTTCATAAAACTTGTTATCAGTAACTAACAACTGCCACATTTCGGTAACAAATGTGCTCTCAGCCAATCAGATGCAAGGATTTCAGGAGCTTATAATAGTTAGCGCAACTTTTTATTGATATCAAGTTTGATAAAACAGGACCCTGGATGATAAAAAGCGATCCAAAATGAAAGCTCAAGAACATTTCAAGAAAGAAGCAGACTATCCTGAAAAAAAACGAACATTTCATACAATGCGGTTCTTAAAGAAACAAATGATGCACTCTGCATGAGTACAGGACGAAATGAGTTTATATGTCTTTACGCACTTGTTATTCCATTCCAATAGAATGATAATCATCCTTTAAAAAATAATTTACCCCTAGAATCCCATCTGAATTCCACATTTTTCAAATATATTCGGATTGCTTTTTGTAATGTAAGATAGTCTGTCGAGCCACAGTTTATTAAAACCGTGTCAAACGCCAGTTCTAGATTATGCTGTAGCATGGTACTTTACAAGATATCAAATCCTTCCTTGGGGTAGTTTGGTGGAGCTCCAATTTCCTGTCTTTAAGCACCGTGGTCTTGCAATCTAGTAATTCCATATTCTGTGCGTCCCCAATAAATTATTTAGTGTCGTTCTAGTATGCCAAGAGACACGAGCCTGTGTAAAACCAAACTTTGGGTTCGAAGGAAAAGATTATCTTGTCATGCCAAACTCCTGGTATCTGCTTCAGGCTCTACATGTTTACAATTTTATTTCAGTTTCTATGTCTGTCACTACCTGTTGAAACTCCCATTTTTTTGTGTGTGTGTTGAAAGAAATGGGCAATAATTATCATAGGCTTTTCCCCGTTTCCATTTGTCAAATATTTAAAGCATAATTATATTGAAAAAAAATCACCACTTCTAAAATAAGGAAAATATACAGTACTTTCACAACTAGAAAGACAGAAATTCGCCAATATCTTCATCCACAGGCGAACAGGGGGTTGCTGGGGACTAGGCCAAATCCCCTAAAAATATGAATTACTAATATTTGGGCAACTGTCACCGAGGAAGTATATTTGTAATTTTCATATTTGAGTTATTATATTTAGTGTCAAAATTACATTTTCACCGTAAACAAACGTATCAAATTGTTTGGCTCCCTCGCTTTGCTCACTTAAAAATTTAGAAAGGGAAATAACTTGCATTCATTGTTGTGCAATGACAAACTGGAATAGGGAGAGATGACAGTTTATCTGTATAGAATATGGATAAAGCACATGCATGACATTTGAAATCAATTGGAAAGGAAATATGGTGGTTTTTTTAATAAATAGAAACAAATATCGAGATTAAATTAAAAAAAAAACTTCATGATTAGTTGAATATCATCTATTATTCAGTCCTCTTGAGGAACATCTGTTTGCTTTTCCAATTCATGACAAATTATTATAGGTTATTGTACTATTGCTTCATGATTAGTTGAATATCATCTATTATTCAGTACTTTTGAGGAACATCTGTTTCCTTTTCCAATTCATGACAAATTATCATAGGTTATTGTACTATTGCTTCACTTTATCATGTTTATGAAATGTAGAGGGAGAACACACACACACACACACACACACACGCACACACACACACACAATCAAGGCACAAAGCCACACAATGGACAGGAGATTAAAAGGTAAAATGCAGAAGTGTTTTAATTCACGTTGAAGAACTACATCAAGAAGTTCTCCCTTTCTCGAAACGAATTGAAAATACAAACATTGTTGGAATGCTCACAGAAATAAATACATTGAATGACAGTGAACCACTCTATGAAATGCATTCTGTAGATACATCGAATTTTTCTTTGATTCCTTAAATTTATTTGCCTAGCTACCTCTCAAAGGTATCACTGTCCGACTGGCGTGTCACTTTTCACTGTCTAGAGGTGCAATAAATGCCATGAAAGCTTTTCCTTTTTGTAGTCAGCTATCAATCAATATAAAAATTGAATTATACAATACTAAAGTAATTTCGAACCCTTTCGGATGGTAAATTTAGCTATGATGTCATCGTCCTTAAAACGAAAGCATCTGCATCTATGTTAATTGTTGCTTTTACTTTTTTAAATACGGAAACGTCCTTTTCTTTGCATATCAGAAAATAGTCTTCTAATCCTACATATATAAATAATACACATAATGTATTGTATTAAAATAATCGTGATGCATTTCATAAATGATAGCGTATTTCCTTTAGAATCGGATATTTTGGAAACAAAATTCATTGAAACATTGAAGCAAGTTCTATATAAACTTAAGAGATACTGTTATTTACACCAGTCTGCTTGGTAATAACTTCTTTTTTGTTTTCATTTTTACTAAAGATAAATCATAATGACACTAAGAAAACTGACTCACCAATAGATTCTACAGATAGATTTTGGGACTTGTCTACATATACATAATTCAGATTTAAATAATCCACCAACCACAGAGTTTGTTTTGCACAACCTGCAGGTTTATCTTTTAAAAGTACACAAAGGCTGATATTAAATACTCTGTTGAGTGCCTTTAAAGGGGCTAGGATATACAAAGGTAGCTTTCAATAGAATTTGTAATTATTTACAGTAAATTTACACGCACTTATAATTTCATCATACATTTCGTAATATTCCATAGCAATTAATCGGGTGCAACATCAGATGAATATTGATTGCATGACCTATCATAAAGTGATACTAGGAAGCTTACAATACATTAAACATCATCGGAAGATTAAGCCATACTCTTTTTTTTAAACACGCAAGTTGAAGAAATAGTGCTGATTGAATAATTAATTGAATTTACTTTTCAAGTACATACAAGTAATACGAACATGGTAAGGGATACTATGAAAAATTTATGAATTTCAAAATGACAGAGCAGGAAAGATCATGAAAGAGGCGAATAGATGAAATGGGCAGAGAACGTGGATATAATTTGACAGATGTATGAATAGGTTAATACAAAGATTTATTGAAATGGGGAGGGAGAAAGAAAGTCAAATTGACTGGTACATAGGAAAGCAAGCCTTCGAATGCCAGTAGTGCATGCGCCAGTAATTCGACGCACTATTTGCACTAATCATTTTGCATTCACTTTCTGTACAATGGGTCAGAGACCATGCCAGTCTCTGACGCAGCAAAGTGACGCCTCGTATGCAAAGGGGGAAATGAAGCGCAACCTTATGAAGACTCAAATGACGAAGATTTTTTGCGAATGGATCACTCCTCCTACTGATTCTCATTAGTCATTCTGTTATTTTTAAAGGTACTTCCTCCCTTTTGCAACACTGAATTTTGAAGTTGTTTGATTATGCGATAAACTACGAAATATGTATAATTGGAAAACTTGTGCGGATGTGAAAATAATTATAATGTGCTTTTAAGTCAATAATAACAACAATTTGGTAACACTTTATATTTTCGACTCGGAAAAAAAATCGCGTAATTTTTAAATTCATTTTTGGACCGTTACTGGTATATGTACTTGCGTTGATGTCTGAATAGCTCCCTTTTGCGACAATCAATATTTTCATTTCTGACAAAGGACTTGTAGAACTTGTGACCTTGAAATTTCATAGGTAGTATGTACAGGATGTCTACTAAACCTGTGAAAAGTTTCGAGGAATCTTGTGTAAGTCTGCAAAAGGGATGAAGTACCTTTAACTCTGGTGTTCGTGCTGGTGCTTGGAACTCCGTCAGCCATACGAAAATTGCCTAGTCACCGGATGGATCCCCTTGGCTCCGCCATCTGATCAGCACTTTCAATCTTTACCATGACTTTGCCAAGGTATTACAAGAAAACAAACGGCCTTTACAAAAACATACTGTTGGTTACAAGTATCGTGGTCAAATAGCATTACTATATCGACAAAGAACTGTTTGTGAGGATAAAGAACAAATGACTCCTTAACTTCCCTTAATTAATGATCTATCTAAGCTGAATGTGCCATTTAATAATTAAATTTTCATTTCATTGGCTCACATTAATTTTCGTACAATAACATTCAAGATAACTACTCATGGATGAATTCAAAAGCTGCTGTTGACCATGGTGATTCCAAATAAAAGTGAGGTTGCCAAAGGTACAACTGCAGCTTCATATCAGTGTGATACCACAATGGTTAGGGAAAAGATTTCATTGAAACCATCACATCTTGAGATGCATAATGCAAGCAAGGGCATGTGCATACTATAGACACTTTCTTCTTGATATACCCTGGGTTTTAATAGCATGAGCTTAGAATATCGATGTAAAACACCCCCGGTGTTTCAGTATCAATTTTGCTAATGGTTCGCATAGGGTAATTGGATTTGATCACGCTCGATAGAGCGTTATGATCACTTGATGGCGCTTGGTGCGATATTATATTAAATTCAGTGTTGCTCCCTGTCACTATATCAGAATTGAAAGAACTGTTTCTTTCGGACTTAAAAAAACCCCGTCCCTTCAGGACTGTTAACACAACCAGAAAATCATTTTTTATTCATGACGCTTGTCGCACCTACAGTTAAGGCGCTCGAGAATTTCGGATGTTCTTGAAAGCAAATTCGGATTTTGTGATCAGATAACGCTTTACCTGCCCAGGCTGCCCTTCAATCGGTCTTTTCTTCCAAGGGGTTTCAGGAATGGGAACACATACTTGGAAGGAAAAAAACCCCGCCTTTCCAGAGGCGTGCAAATTAATCACCGTAACACATTCAGTAACACGTCGTGTCCTCTTATAGGCTACATTATATTTAGAAAGAGGTAATGAAGATTGGCAGTTTCATTTCAAACACTGACAATTAGATATGAACAATTAATGATCTAAGGAACGCACAAACTGACGGGACTCCTACTTTTGGGAAAACAACACCACGGCACACATGCATGAAGCTATAAAATTATATCAAGATCGAATAACGTGGGGAGTACTTCAACATCAAAATTATATTTCATGGAAATGTGTTACCAAAGAAAAAAAGAAAATACTCCTCCTAGTAGGCCTCTTCATCACGTTACAACCACTTCTGGCAGTGACGTAAAATTTCGCCTATATTCCTGCATCCCATGTTAATTTTCTAGATCCTAGTATCTATGTAATCGATATCTTATTAAATCTTTTTCGTTGAATAATATCAAAATCTAAGAAGAACTGAATGAAATCAAGGTAAGAGCAAAGCATTCATCCTTGCTCTGGCAGGAAACTGGAAAGACATGATCCAAAGACCATACCTGTCTTTTCAAACCCAACTAAAGAAGGAAGAGAAGCAAGAGAACATTTATTACAAACGAAAACGATTGAATGGACTTTCTAAAAATCAGAACAGAAACTGAAGTTGACTTCTTGTCAGGATCTTCTAAGTTATTGTTTATGATTGAAGATTAATTAAACTGTCCAAGTTCCCAGTCAGGGTTATACGTCTCCTGCGCTTGCCAGGGGTCCCAATTTTGGACGGGGGCTCGCTTGCCGAATGTTAGGCCTTTATGGTATCGCATCCTCTTGGTGTTCCTCGCCCCCTCACCGCTTTCAGAATCCCGCCTCTTGCCGAAGTTTATACCAGAGTGTACGTGAATGCCCATGTTCTTTTTCCCCTGCAATCAAAACAGAGAGAGAAAAAAAACAACAGAGGACTATTAATAAAAAAGTTAATGAATTACATCAAACTATTTAGCACATCAATCTTTAACTTTGATGAAGGATAATTGGCAGTTAGCAAGTGACAAACATTCGTTTGTGCTTTTAAAAACCTTGACGGGAATTTCTTTTTGGTGTTCGTTTTGTCTTGCGAAATCTGGATACATTTTTACCGTTTGCAAATTATTACAATGATCATGACATAAGCAAAACGAACGATATAATAATTTTCCATATACAAGGATAAAATCAAGTGAGCTGTTCTATCCTGACCTTCACAATAAAGGATTTCATGTCTACCTCTACAATTACGTCCTACCCTAAAGGAAATCCTTATCTTTAACTCTCTTATAAATATCGTCTCCTACAGGAATCCCATGGACAATACAAGGCAGACCGTTTCGCTGGTAAAGCATCGCAATAATTTCTCCTAAAATGTCGCCTTCTTTCTTCAGTCACCAACCACTACTTAATAGTCTGTCACCATGGTTAACTCCCCCTCATTAATCCTAGTCTCCGAATTCCCAGCCACTTTGCAAAGTTTACTCTGTCAATGGTCCAGAACCCTTGGGGTTCGGTCATTTGGGATTCGGAAGCAAATTTGTGCTTCTTTTCTCTGCGGGGAAAAAAGCGGAAAGAGAGGTCCTTGCTAAGAGGAAGAGAGAAACTAATGCTATTTATTCTCGATATTAAAAGTCATTATTTGTCGTGGCGTAGCGGGAACATTCCTTCTGTTTTTTGTCGACACGTCCAGGTAAATTTCTGTTTAACGATGAAATGCAAAGACCATGCTGGTTACCTGGGCCGACTCTTATTTTTTCTTCCCTTTACCCTCTTTGACGTTTCCCTCTACCATGTGTGGCGATCACTTGAAGCAGAAGAAGCTATAATGACACATCGCGGAATCGATAAATTGGCGGTGTTTGTAAACTGCCAGAGGGACGTTGACTGAGGGAGAGAGAGCTCATGCAAGATTCCCGGCAATGACTTACGGTACTCTTTCTATTTCCAGTCTTTTTTGTCTTCTTCTCCAGGATGTTAATGAACGCACTTCAGCATTTTGAGAAACATGAGTGGTGATCACTTTCTTTCATGAATATGCAAATCTTGAGAGAGTCGATGATCACGGCTGCAATAAGCCCACCGTCAAACAGAAATTGGTATTTCTTCCTGTTAAGTCTTTTTCCCCCATCAGCTTGTTCAGTTTTCTTCTGCTTCTGAAATCGAATTTTAACCATCGAATTGTAACCAAGGTCGATGCATTTCCGCTAACATCTTTTAGTCCACATTTGTCTTGCGAATTAATGCCATTTCCTCTTTTCTATAACTTTGATTGTTTAGTTTTATTTTCTATGCTTAGAATTTAGATAAGATATGTACACCGCACTCCACTTTTCCTTAAAATATGAGTAGACGTCAGTAAGAGCGAGCAATTACAATAATGAATTTTCACGCAACTCCGGGTGGAGATTGTGGTTGTGAAGTCCACCCACTTCATGTGCATTAGGCCTTTTGTAATGTATACCCCTCTAGACCGATATTATTGGCAGATCATGCGGTAGTCGTAGAAACATAGTATGCCCTTCATGTATTTTAAAATCCAAATTATGACACTTATCATGACAGATATCAAATAATCAACTCAGTAAAACCGTGAATGCCGTTAAAGTAATGACTTTTATGGAACAATCATAGGCACGTCAACAACACTTTACATCAATACTACAGGAGTAAACAGGAAGTAACCTTTGACCGTTATAAATACATGTAGTGGATGAGGGTTAGAATCATTTATTCAATTAAGGTTTATGCAGAGAATATACTTCTAATTTCTTGTACGTCATGACTTCTCAATTTACCCCAGAAAAACGCTAGTAGTCCTTAAAATCTAAACGCATTCCACAAATGATTTACAAATCTACGTCGTGGTTCGCATCCACTCAACATAATTATTTAAGAAATGCTGCATGACCCTTGAAATGGGTCAGCTATTTACTCGAACCTTGTTAGCATCTAAATACTGCAAGTCAGGGGTGGATCCAGGATATTTTTTATGAGTGGGGGGGGGGGCACACAAATGCAGGATTGTCAACTTTGGGAAACTGCCTGGAGGGATATCCGTATTTTGGGGTCTCGCCAGCTCTCCAAATGTCACTCAGGGGGGGGGGGGGGGGGGGGGGAGGCTGGTGTTGGCGACAAAAAAAAAAAAAAAATCGCTCGGGGGGGGGGGGGGGGTTATGGGGTCCAGTTTCCCTCCCTATTTCTCTGACAAGCGCAAAAAAAGGGTTATCCGGTCTAAAGGGGGGGGGGGGGTCACAATTAAAAAAAAGAGAGGGGGCACAATGCATTGTTTTCTTTCAAAAATCCGCCCTTGCTCCTAGTAATGTTATGTAAATGATCTCCTGTCCGGGGCACCTCTCACTGAGACTATACGCAGCGAGTATCCTCATTCCCTTTTCCTTCGCCCACGCAGACAGACGTCCCGTGGTGTAGGAACGCTTGGAAGATAAATCTGACCATTGTTTAAATGTGCTATCCATGAGAACAAGGAAGAAGCTGTAAATGGGTAATCATAATAAATTACTTACTTCTTTATTGCACCTATACCGTGTAAAAGTCTTAATTATTTAACTCGCAACGACATCTCGTCGTTGTTATTGGACTTTTTCTAACCTTAACCCTTTATGTTTTTTGCATCGTATGCATGTACTAAGGAGGGGTCATTTACTGTAGCATCGATCACTTGCGGCTTCCCTGCCGCGCCCTTTTGGGTATTTTTTTCTGAAAATCTCCATGTACCACTGAGGCTTACTGAAAATAATAATGATTAAATGAAACCTAATCCGCTTCAATTTCAACCTTTGGGTAACTGTTTTTAAATAGCATATATGATTATTGGCAACCTGTACGTTTACAACGTACTATATAGGCCTTATAAATGCAATGTTTTTCTGGTTTACTGATGTTTCTTCATCAACCAATGCATAGTAACGAGCTATTTAATCCATCTGTTTGTAAAACAGCATGTGAATAGAATTTCATCTTGCTTCTTACTGTTCTGTTGACTAAGCCAAGGCCATGTATGGTAGCCTTTGTTTGTATGAATCCCTAGTACATTGGGTAAGATGACCGACAAGCAGCCGGCATTCATGAGTTTCGCATTTATTATTGTCTAGCTTCTATCCAAATTTCTGCTTGGCACTTCCCACGTAAATATCTACGATGTGGTTCAGCTGGGAGAAAGAATACCGTGCATGATGACACGGCATTGAATCTTAACATAACATCGTTCATTTCACGAAGTGGCAAGAACGCCCAAAAATAGCGTTTAAAAAAAAAAATCATTTTTTCTTCTTTCATTTTTACCATTTATTCGGTTATCCATCGTTTGTCACATAACGAAGTTTCAAGTATCAATTTTGTGCAAAAAAACCACACACACACACACACAAAAAAAAAGCAGTATGATCAAAATGACACGGATTTCAAAAAAGCCCACCATTTACTGCACGAAAGTAAATTCGCGCATTATTTTACGTGCTGGTGCATGAAGCGCACGTGCGAATAAATAGCGCGCACTGTACACGCATGCATTCCTTGGGGCTAGTCTCGTCATCTTGTACAAGAGTTTTCTCCGTATTGTAGAAAGTTTGATTTGATGCCGCTGTTATAGCCGATATTTTCCCCAGGTTTGCGTACCTAAGACTTATCGTATGAGTGGGACCAGTTCTAAGGGGTTCTTTTAATGTAAAATTGAATAATTAACATGATACCCCATTAATTAGAACGATTCCCGTGCACTAAGCGATATCGATAGCGGTCCATGTCCTTTTTCGCAGCTCTTTTCAGGGGTACTGAGGGAGAAGCTAAATAATACATGTACGAAAGTTTTACCCTCTTTATCCAAGTAAGTAGGGCAGAGTTGAGTGAGTCCGACACTCTTCTCAAAGGACAAAGGGGATGGTTTGAAGGTTGACCTTAGATGCCTGTCGAAGTCCCGCTCAAGGTTCCTCTACACCTAAGAGAAACTGTCAGAGCTTTGGAAACAAAGTTTCCATGGATCTGATTCCACATTTTGAATGCCATGGGCTGTTCAAAGAATGGAGAATGACGGGAGTTCGTGTGTCGATTGACTTAAGCGGGCACTAGATGTCTGTCGAAGTCTTATTCAAGTTTTTCTCCCTCACCTACGGGAAACTGTCCACGCCTGGGAAGGACGTGCTCCTTACTCTGGATCGAAGCGGCGCCGTGCTTCTGGTGATTACCACACGGCAGGCCAAACACCGGGAGGGCGCCGTGGGTAGTTACACCTGCCTTATTGTCTTGGTCCTCGGACTTACAGGCTCTTTTTCTTTTGACATCTCCTGAGCGTATGCGACATGATGCTCGCAGAATACCTGCGGACATGGAATCATTTTCGATTAATCCACCTTTGTCCGAAGCTTGCGGTTATGAATACCAACCGTTAGCCTTTATCCTAGAAAATCCCCATGCAAAACTAACGTATCTGGAGCTCGCTGTGGCCTTGGGGCCCCTCGAGCTCAGGTGGTCTCGTTCTTAATTCCTAGTGGGATTCGTTGGGAGTTCTCATACCTCCCCCCCCCCCCCCCCCTGTCCGTTTTCCCAAATGTAGGGGGTACTGGGTTGGAACTTTAGCCGTCAAGGATGCTCCATAGGCTTCAGAGGAGTCCTCGGCGTCCTTCAATGCCGATTCAGACTTGACGTCGGGTTTTGCTCCCATTGGTTTGTTTTCCTCATTTCACAACCAGCGGATGCGATTTTGTTCCCCCTTTTCCGGAGGACAGCCGGACCTTCAGCCAACAGCCAATTCACGTGCCCTGGAAGTCTTTGTCAGACTTCTTCCAGCTGCCACTTGGCTGTTCATCATAATTAAGTGCTATGCCTTAATTGTTTCAAGTTTGGAAATTTATCCGATCGTGCTAACAATTATATTCTGCATGAGGTATGAATTTGCATAGTAATGGGGTTATTGCTGCCTTACCTTTTGGTGAGGGTTTCGTACGTCTCTGCAGAGCTTTTCCGTTCACACATGGAGATCTTAGATCGGCTTCTTTTCTATAGTGTCTCCTAACAGCTCCGTGACGTTTTGTTAATTTCCGTCATCGAGAGTTTAATTATCTGATCTCCTGTCATCGTTGTGGTTACAGTTCTAAATACCTCTCAGTGAAAGAAGTCAGCAATCGGAAATGCTCGGCTAGGGTCTAGTATGTAGTATCTAATTCGGAATGCAGCTCGAGCATTGCTTTCCGACAGATAAACCCCTTAGCTTCTTGCAAGAGCATTTTACCCTGCTCTAGTTCCTTCATTTATCTATCGATCGCCATGCACACGGAAGCTCTCATCCCATCCCCTTCTACATGGGTTTCTTATAAAGACTTCCTTAGCGACGTACCTTCATTCATTGTCCTATGTGGAGCTTTTTGGGGTTATTCCTCTAGGCAAGATATCATAATGCCAAGTTTAGGCCTTGTAAGGTGAGTATATTGAGTCCCCTTACCTAGTCGAGGGCGCAGAGGAGATTTCTGCCCCTCTTCTGCTCGATCGTCCTCCAGCCAAATTGTTCAGTTACACCATCTAATTTTCGACCCCCATGTAGGATGGCAATCAGAGGGCCGTTGCCGACAGGTCTAAAGGAAGATTTTTCATTATGATCAATGGTGCATAATGGCGCTTGATGTTTTTATTTGGAAGGTATGGCTCTAATTCATTCTTTTGATGAAGAACAGGAGACCATTTAATCGACCCCTGGATTCCAGCTTGGATTTATTCCCGGGTCGTTGTCTATGTATACCGGAATGGGTATAATAAACTGTAGCTCTTGACAGTGAATAAAGTCATAGATTTTTGGTAGATAAGTCATTCCGTGTCAAATCACCCAATTTTAAAAAAAGTTTAACCCCCCCCCCTTCAAATTGCCCCAAATTTGGTATATGGGGTAATTTAATATGATGTAATTTATGTTGACGTATTAATTGACTAAAATTTCATCTCCAGATCACGTGACGCTCAAGGTAAAATTCAAGGTTGGAACAAAGATCAAGAGGTCATTGAACTTTATGCAGTTCGGGCGTGGAAAAAATGGCACGTTTAGATAGCTTGTGTTATTACCTTTCTAAATATATCAATATCAACAAAACTGACCTAGCAGTTACAGATATATGATCATTTAAAAAGTGGAAAAAGTGTCAATTTTTGGTCAACATGCCTGTGGACATGGTGGAATGCGTACCCTAGCGGGGAAACCGTTTGGCCGATGGGGCTCAAGCTTAACATTTTAGCTTGGGAAGAGTCGACTACCCTATATACTAAATTTAGGCCAATTTGAAGGGGGTAGGATTTAATCCATTTGGGTGATCTGACACGGAATGACCCAGTTTAAAAAAACAACTAATTGGGAGTTACCAGTAGGTGTTTGTCGGGCGCTTTGGTTTCGGGAATGAGGATACTCTCTGCGTATAGTCTAGGTGAGAGGTGCCCCGGACAGGAGATTATTTACATAACCACACTTGGAGTATTTCCTATTTGACCAAGTTCAAGGGTTACCACTTATTATATATGTTAAGTGGGTGCAACTACTAGCAAATAATATAATCCGGTCAAATTATGATAATAATTTATAGAAACAACGGGTAGAGAAATCGGTCGCTGATGTCACCCATGTACCACATCTGTTGTAGATAAAGTAGACTTCATGCAAGATATATGTTTTTGTTTACTAGACTGAGATAACCTATCTAGATAAATTAGAAAAAGGTAATTTAAAAAAAATGAAGATAGCATAGTCCAGATAGATTTATACGATCAGACTGTTTCAAACCATTTTCCAATATCTCGACATAGCCTTACAGAAACCCTCTTTAATCAATATAACGGAAAAACCTTTCCATAAACTCACTTATAAGATTTTCGATTCATCCACGAGTGTGATGGTCTTATTTTCGAATTCCATTACGTTCCGTCACTTTTCTGGTTATGTATGTTGTTTTTTGTTGTTGTTGTTGTTTTGTTTTTTTGTTTGTTTGTTTTTTTGTTTATACATTTAGGCTTCCTTTGTATGTTCTGGTGATTTTTTTTGTAGTTTTTTCGGACCACAAGGGCGTTGGAAATAGCCTATAGTAAGGATAGTAATTTGTTTACTAGATCACAGTCTGTTCATGACCACAGAACCCGTAATAGCACAAAGTTATAGGACTTGTCCTAGCTCGTACTAGAACTCAAATGGCAAACTTTCTTTATCCCACGGAGGCGCCGCCCTATGGAACCAGTTACCATATTCTATTAGAAATGCTCAATCAAAACATGCGTTTGCCAATCTGTACTGGAGAATAGTTATATAAAAATTGTAATTTTCTCTTGTTTTGTAGTACTGGTTCTTATCTTTACCTTGAAATTCATGTTTAAAGTTTGAAATCTTTCCAGTTCTAAAAAAAAACAATTTATGTAAATCAAATACTTATTCTGTTTTCCTGGTTCTGCCTTGCAATATTTCAATTTGGAATGTTGAGAGGTAGCACTGAGTATGATGGGCCCTCTTGCATAAAAAGTTGCGATTAAACGCAACTCAAAAAATTAAACGCAACTCGTTTTTCAACCAATCAGGATTGCGTATTTGGGACTTGCATTTAATTTTTTGAGTTGCGTTTAATCACAACTTTTTATGCAAGAGGGCCCTGGTCTAATGTTATATCCAAATTCATTTCGGGTTGTAATGAAGGAAAGAAATCCTTCTATTGTTATGCTATGTATTCATTGTTTGTTCTCTATGTTTATGTATGTATAATTTAAACAGGGTCTCTTAGAAGAACCGTTATGTAATTGTAATTGAAAGAGTTACCCTGTTTAAACAAAACAAATAAATAAATAAATAAAGACGGATGAAGCCATTCTGATAAAAGATATTGCTTTTGGTCTTGTTCTTTTAATAGGAAAACTCCGTCGTTTTCCTGAACAGTTGGAGGTCGATCTTTTTTTAAGGTCAAAATAACATCAAAGATACCTTGAAAATGACCTTTTTGAAACCTAGCTTTTCCGAGAGATTCCTCCCTAAAAAACCCGAGTTTAAAATAATGGTTCAAGGCGGACTACGTTGATGGATATTATATTACCCAGTGTTTCAATGCTTCTGTTATTATTCGCGGTTGGAAGTACAAACATACAATCATAGTAATTGAAATTTAAAACCACCACCAATATGATATTCAAAAGTTGATATCTTTTGTCCATATACAAATGACGTATTGTATTTCTCTCTCAATACAATATTGAAATACGTCAAAGGCTGTCAATCTTTTAGAAGGCTCTTATGCTTTCTTAATGTTCCAGTTATAGATGTTTGTCTAGAACTTCTGAGACTCGCTTCGATGTTTCAGTCTTCATTAATATCATTTGTATCACCGTGAACAAGTTCAAGGTTAAGGAATGAAACGTTCATATATTCATAAAACACCAAGGAAAAAAAAATCATTTAGGTAATTACGAAAGATGTGAACTTACACTATGATTCCACTGATGATTTTGTGCATACATTGGAATAACTTATATTATATCCGAATATACTTATCGTAAAGCGAAGCTCTAGTGACGTGCAGATTATACACCCAGTCTATGTTTTGATACCTTCCAATATTTTAGAATAGTATTTCAAATCTTTTTCCTAAATTTGGGCTTTTTAAAACTGATTTGTCGACGCAATTATCAAAGCAAGATTTAATCTCATTTTCTGCAAATTCCCATCTCGCCACTGAGCGAGTTTTGAGAGTGACTATACCTGTATCTTTCTCGAGTGGAGGGGCACCGAAGTTCAGAAAGGTTCACATGCCTTTGGGTGCCGCAGCAATGAACATTAAATTACTAGTATTTGAAGGACTCGGGTTTCCATAGCGGCTCGGCCATCATCTTGCCTAACTCAACTGTAAGTGATCCCCTGGCTTTTGAAAACCGAAGAGTGGGTTGTGCCAGAGATACGTGTTTTTGTGGGGTCGTGTGTGACAGTGTATCAGCGGCCCCCTAGGCGTAAAAGAAATGGGTAGTACGCATTGCGTGTTATCGCGCACTCGAATGGATTTGGGCCTAAACGCTTGTTAGTGTGGAGAATCTGAAGTTGCAAAGGTGTTATTTTTTGTGTCTTGGGAATGGCTTTGGGGGCGGTCTCGTATTAAGAGAGGAACTGGAAAAATTGGGTCGCCTGCTCGAGATGTGAAAACTCTATATATTTTCGGTATCTCATGTCTGTCTACATTAAAGTTGAAAGGACTGGCCGCTCCCAACGTCTCTCAGGGGATTTATTTGATCAAATCCAGATGCAACAGACACCGAAATGAAAAAAAATCAATTCTTGTTGATAGTAATCAGGCACCATTGCACGTAACTGAGGATTTTCTTACGATATATACGTAACTTTTTAAAATGTTTTATGTGGTATATGTCTTATACAAACCAACATCCTCATATTAATGTAGGCCTACTCTTATGGAGATTGTCATCCGAATCAAAGGCAAGTTAACTGAACGAAATGTATAAAGTTGCATGCAGTTAGATAAGTAGGCAGAATTTAAACTAATTATAATGAAATAAATGCAATATGCACGCTGACTTTCTATAAGCAATGCCTTGAAATATAGGAGTATTTTAGAGATATGAATGTATATACAGAAAAGGTCCAATCCGTATCCTCAGGCTCAGACGCAACTCTTGAATCAGGGAGCGATGGCCGAGCGCAAGCTTTCGGATTTAGGCTGAAAATCGACTTTCAGTTTCAGTTTCAGTTTATCGTTTCATATTTCACATTTACTGAGTTTTCACAATTTAAATGGGACAACCAAGATAAATGGTACAAACGAACATAAAATATATTGTCAGAGAAAATTAAAGAAGGCGGGTACCTCATATCAATACGTTTGCATGCAGTATTCATTAAAAAGACTAGGTTAAAAAGAAAATTGAAATATGGAGGAGCCTAAGGAGAAAGCTACGCTTGTGAGTTATAGGCTTAGACGGACACTTGGGCGTAACAGTGTACACAAACCAGTAAGTGGGTACAATGGAACATTTAGACAAGTAGTGAACAGCCGATGACAGCCTTCGTTATCTGTAGGGACCTATTCTTCACTGTTTACTACAGTTACTAGGCAATTAACTTTTATCAGATAATTCTTCTTATTATTTTCTCTGACATGAATCTTTACAGCTTCGAGTATTTATAACAAAAGGCACTGTAGAAACGATCGCTATAATTTTGGCGGAGTGGAATAGCGCCTCACGTGCAACGGGCTTTATTCACGATTACGACTCCAGTCTGATAAAAGATGCGCGGTAACAGGTGACTGTGACCATTGTCTCTCTTTGCTTCTTGTATGTAGGCCTGGACTTAACATCTCATGACTGTCACTGTATTGATCAAGCATGTCAAATAAGCCAGTTCGTAATATCAGTTTGCGCATGTGCAGATAAATGTCATTTGTACCGAGTATTGACCTTATATTATACGCAATCATTTTGTACTCATCACAATGCGCGCACCAGTATGATTTTACGTGTTAAACAAGTTGCGCGTCCACCAAATCAAATGCTCGTGCGCGTACAAAATGAGATCATTTCAGGGTCATTCGAACTAATTTGGAACTATTTTGCGAACTAATTATATCCGCCCCGTCATGCTTTTTCTGCTTACTTTTGCCATCTCCCGTTCTTTCTTATTTTGCCAGCCCCCATGGGACATCGTCTTTAAAGATAATATGTTATCTATCCATCCATTCAATCTATATAAGAGAAACCTTTCAATTCATTCATTGATGGCTAATATTCCATCGATATATTATTACAATAATTATAAAATTACCACAATAAAGACAACTGGGTGAAGTTCTGTGCTAATCGTACTTGTAAAAAATATTAATGAAGTATTTTACCCTCTTTTACCATGTTTACATTTATATACCGAATATTAATCTAGGGTTTCCTACTACTTTACTACTACTCTACTACTTTCTACAACAATCACAATAAAAACTACTTTCGAAAAATAAACTCAAGACAATTTCAATAGCCCTGTCTATCACCTTTAGAAATAAGCGAACATTACAATGGCGTATTACGTAATCCGAACAAGATTTCTATGGGCAGTATGATAGGGGAGCCCTATGTCTGCGCACCTAAGATTTGACCTGAAAATGAACAAGAATTTCTCCAATATTCTTCTAAATCTTAGTTTTATATTATTCTTGATATTCTAAAGAGTAAGTTTGCAAAATATCTCATCAAAATTAGAGCAAAAACGATGCCATTTTCACAAGAAACGGCGGCCGTGTCATTTCAGCGTTCAAAAAACAATGGTGCCCATGTCTGCGCACTCATTCATTTTACACGCAGTTCGGGAGTTTTGAGTTGAAAGGCAAAATTTTGAGGCTTGAGAATAAAATATCTGAAATAAGACCTTTTTACATCATTTTGACTCGTTTTTTGCATGAATACCGACTGATATAATAAGGATGAAAAGTTTGTGTTCGTTGCGTGTTTTGTTTTATCAGAATCGCGCATTTACGCTTGTGCACAGACATGGGCACTGCGCCGACTTGGGCACTCTAGCCACAATATAGGCCTTTGAAATTGCCCTTGAGTTTATTTCTCGAAAGTAGTTTTTATCGTGTTAACAGCAACAACAACACAACAGCAACAACAACAACAACAACAACTACTACTACTACTACTACTACTACTTTTGCTACTGCTGCTACTACTAATATTACTACTTCATGTACTACTACTACTACTACTACTACTACTACTACTACTACTACTACTACTACTACTACTACTACTACTACTACTACTACTACTACTACTACTACTACTACTACTACTACTACTACTACTACTACTACTACCTCTACTACTACTACTTCCTCTACTACTACTACTACTACTACTACTACTGCTGCTGCTGCTGCTGCTGCTGCTCTCCTACCTACTACTATCTACTACGACAACGTCGATGATTCTGTTTAGGAAGTCTACTACCACTACAATTACAATACAAAGAAGTGAAATTCATCCCTAGAAACACTTTATATTCTATTATCTAAACCACCCCTTTTAAATAAATGATCTGGCCCTTGATGTTGAACCTGTTGCTAATGTCTTACGACTGTAATGGCTTTAAGTGTGCTTGGAGGCCCCCACATAGAATGGAGTACCCAACAAGCAAGTTAACCCAAATAAGGATGTTCTTTTGAAGGGGAGATACAAATATTGGTTTGCCTTTATGAGACTAGACTTCACCGAGTTACCGTCATTGTTTCCGGTTGAATTCCTGGTCGTCAATATAGAGAAGAGTATATTAATCTGATCCCCTCTAATATACTTAATGAAATCAATAATCCTGCTCCAACTTCTACGTTTTCCTTTCGACAATAAAAAAAGAAAGACAAACAATCTTCACATATCCCGTAGGTCTAGAAACAGAATACCCAGCGTTGAAGTGTTCTGAGCAGTATTATGGATATTTTCCTTTGATTAATGCTTTCTTAATTTCCCGTGTGGCATCCGCGTAGCGTCTGTCCCCACTGCCCTTGAGGAACATCCCAAGTGATACGAAGACCGCACGTCCGTCACGCTGACGCGTCCATCCAATAGGAACATGCAGATGGAGGGATATAATCCGTAAAAGGGCGCCGCAGTGAGAACTGTGCAAAATGATTTCCTTGTGTGTCTACTCAAGTGGTGTATATCAGGGACCAACTGACGATAAAGCATCCGAAATAGAAGAAGTCCCATTCGTATTGGGGAAATATGAGACGGGTTTTGTTTTAGCCGTTTTCCTCTTAGTTTTCATTTCATTTATATATAGGAATAGCAGGGTTAGGGATATTTATATAGCTATGGAATATTGTCTTCTTCATTTCTTGGATTTGAGGCCTTATTTTGTTTTCTTCTGTGGTTTTTTTTTTCTATGGTTTTGTTTCCTTCACCATGTCTCGCCATGTTTAGCATGGCATTGTCCTTGACGAGCTAAAAAGATACTGAAAAATGTTGATTAATCGCCTATAACAAAATCTTGTTAAGGGATTCCCTAAGCTGCACCAGAGCTTCTAAACCAAAGATCATTATTTTACCTGAGCTATATAGGGCAAACGGCTGGAGGAGAAACATAAGTAGGAGACTTAAAGAAGCAGATCTCACATGAAAGAAAGCCACCCCCTCTCAAAGCACTTCGGGAATGACAAGCACAAGACACAAACTCATTAGTTTTGGGGGGAATAGGAAAGTAAACTTCTGTAACATGAAAGACGCCGTACTGAATATTTCTGTGCGTTAAAAAAAGGATTCATTTTTTTTCCTATTTGTTCTTTCAATTTTTCTAGTGTTTAGTCATTCGTAAAAACAAAATTTGTTTCCAGGCATAAATCAGAGTAATATACTGTTTACGACATGCAATGCTTAGCTTTAAAACAAAATATTAATCACATATATAGCAGTAATTGCCAACATCATACAGTCAGTTTTGAAAATACAAAGAAGGACTTGTGGAAGAAACATTATGTATTATGATTTAGAAATTAGATTATATCGTTTGAATACTGAATTTGTTAAGCTAAGTTTTGATTACTATTGGCAGTAAAAATCATTAATATGCATGTATACCCGACGAAAATTAAACACATTTATACTCGATGACTATAATTTCTTTATTGAAAAAAGAAGAAATCGACATGTGGGCCCTAATATCTTTTTGCACAAAAGTGATGAGGAAATTGGTTTCTGGAAAAAGAATCCGCATGGCATCAGTGTGATATTGAGATAGTGGGCGTATATGTACTCTAATGCAATTTGTTTCTCAATTAGTAGTTTCGTTTTGATGAAGGAAGAAGGTTTTTGGATCATGCATTGTAAAAGCAACGTGTTCTATTCCAAGCGGCTATAATGAAGCCCATCAATTGAAGTATTACCTTAAAAAATAATGCAACACGGGTGATTTAGCTTCCACTTTAGCGTAATAAGAAAGAGCCTGTCTTTCAGCTAATGAAGTAATTGGTAAGTGACACTGCAGATTAACACTTTGGTTGGGCTCAGTTTTCCCCTTTGGAATAGCGACCGGCCCGCTTGTAAGGTTTCAAGCCGTTTCTGGTTTGTAATATGTTACTGATACACCACCTAACTTAGGGCTATGGATAAAATGCCGTATTATTTCAGGAATTATCGGCAAGGAGGTAGACTTTAATCGTGTCGTTTCTGTTGCCATTAGAGTGTTATCCTGGCTTCTGAACCTAAGCATATTGTTGTCTTAATATTTCCCTCGCAAAATGTTTTAAAAGCAAAGGAAAAAAAAACGACCCTGGTTTTTGACAAGGAGAGGGAGAGAGATAGAGAGAGGCTAAGTCTTAAGTATCAAGAAAACTAAAATGTCAAAGCTCGTGCAACCTCATCAAATAAGGACTGATCTCACAGTAATAGAGGCCTCACGACGCGATACTATTTCGTCCTTGTATTTGCTAATCTTCTTATAGTTTGCAGGATATTAAATGTCATGCACATAATTGGTGAAACTTGTGTGTTCCGACCTAATGCTCCGGGTTTTATTTCTTCAATGATCAAGGGTGGAGGATACATAGGTTTGCAATTGGGTTTAAGGTTAGGGTTAGGGTTAGATATAGTGTTTTGTTAGTGGTTGAAGTTAAGAAATCGGTTGGTGTTGGAACGTGACCGCGAAGCAATTGTCAGTGGATCCTATACAACTAAAATTCGACGTGTTCAAGAAAGTATTTTCTCTTATTTTGAAACAACTACATGTATATAGGTAGACCATCTTCATATTTGTTTAATAACGGGGTTGTCACACCCCTTCCTCTTTAGCGACGCCAACTCTTCAGATGTCATTTAAGATATTCTTGCATGTGTGCTTGAAGCATTCGAATTCACCTTTTCACCTTGGAATCGCTTAACGGCCAACACACACATTAATCCCCCACAAAGACGGAGGGAGAAAACGCCCGATTCGGATATTAAAAAGTAAAGTGAAAAATCGAAAGCCATTGAAGGGTGTTTAATGTACATGATGTATCATGGCCAGGTATTCACAACGCATTACGTTACGTCATCAGAATAAACGTCAATGGTGTTTACATGCTATTTACCTGTAAAAAGGTCAGGGTGTATGTCCTATAACCAGTCCCCCTCTCTCTCTCTCTTTAACCCTCTGTATTCCCCATTTAGGTAACTTTCCCTATCATTCGTATCTCTTTTTTCCATTTCTAGTTTTATCCCCATGAACTACTTTCGCTCACTGTTTTGTCTTTCTCTCTTAAACCTTCATCAGGTTTATTGTTCTTTGCTTACATTGTTCCTCTCAAATCTTCCCAAAACATACCTTTTTATTCATTAGATATAATGATATTACAAGGCAGCAATGTTAGTTATCACAGCTCACGCTTCATATTGATGGCACAAGTGTGTCTAAAGTAAAACAAATGTTTAAAGTGTACCAACCACCTGAAAAAAGAATATGTATATCGCTAGGAAGTATAAAATTAACCTCAAAGAACTGTATCTTAAATTCTATGGTCAACAGTTTAGGAGTATGAAGGAAATAAAGGATAAAATGAAGGTGCTCGCGTGGAACCGAACCTCCAAGTTGGGTTCCGCGCGAGCCCTTTTCTTGGCGAGCGCGTACGGGTGCGTTGAGTAGTCTACTCACGAGTCGCTTTTATGCTTATAGAGAGTATAATCAAACTTGTAATATCTCTTTATAGAAGTGATATTCGAAAATCATAATTATTTGGAATATAGTAGAATGACATGGAACCTCTAACATACAGAGTAAAATATTTTTTGGTGATTGGTACCCTTTAAAGGACTAATACCTAATAGATTCTATCCGTAGGTGATATCAATTCTTGGTAATACAGCATAATAAATTATATTATTATATTTGAAAATACATGCTAAATAGAATAGAACCCCATGCATGCACCCCCCCCCCCAAAAAAAAAGTGGTTTATTAAACTAAGGCACAATGACTGACACGCTTTCCCTGCAAGAATGGGATTTCCAAGTGGCAAATGTGTAAAATTAAAATTTGCTTCGCAACGAAGCCACTGTGTCCAACACTCTCAGAAAAGATTTTAGGTTGGTTAAAATATGAACCTACCAACTGTTGGTTAAAAAAAAAAAAATCCCCATATGTTTTACATACAATTTTGTTGGTAGGTTCATATTTGAACTAACCTAATGATTTTTAACATTTCTGACTCAGAGTGAAAGTTTAGTACCGTAGAAATAATTTTAAAAACTTACATTTTGTTACAAAAAGAAATACAAATGTAAAACCTTAATATATCTGATGTCTTAAAAGGATAGACACGCGTAACAATGTTCATTAATTGATAAGAAGCGATTCAATCTACATTCCAAGATTGGCTATGTTATCACCTGATAGCGAATTCTATTCTGTATATATGCATTCACAAGTATTTCATTAAGTATGAACAAGTGGTGATTACGACTTGATGACGGGCAAGTGATATTTAAAGTGCTTATGATAAACGTGTTGTCCACCCACAGACTATACATAAGATCTATCATGATGATAAAAAAACATCTTTTAATCGTGCACGACACATGAGAACAGGCGTATTTTTGTGCAATTGCCACGGCCACGCAACGATTGGCGCGTTACGACAAAGGAAATGTGTTTACCCATCTTCAGAAGAAAGGGACAGAAAATAGATGAACATAACATCTGATTCTTAATGGAGTAGGGGGCGAAGGGCTTAGGAATCTAATGACTTGTAAACGATGGAATCTCATAAAGAGAAGGTTGGGTTCTGGTAAAAGTGAAAAATAATGTGTGTGCGTTCTTATTGTTTTTATGTCAGTGTGGAAGGGGTATAGAACTGTCCAAAGAAATGTCTGGACCCAACTTTCATACATATGATTGTTTATAAAGTCCCATATACAGATTTCTGTGTGCAGTGCATGCGACTGTCAGCTAAATTGAGTCTATGTCTTATTATTTTGTTGATTAAAAATGTCACGCTATGAAATGATTAACGGGTACTACAGTACGTAATCAATCTTTTTTTCAATTGCTTCCAGATAGTTTTTTTTTTCACAATGTAATCGCATGACCAGAACTTAACGCACAGAATAAACTGGAGATAATTATGAATAGTACTACTTGGTATAATATGCTGTATTATCATTATGCCGCGCATTGGCGCCATGATATAGATGATGATTGGACAAGCTGGAAGACCTCCGTCAAAATATTTACAGCACGTATCTGAATGGGGGAAGGGTCAAGTTTCTCAACGTTGCACCTTGACAATGAATTGCCCGTCCCTAAATCATTTCTCAGCTTTTTATTCGCTTCCTGATCACCATGATCACCCAGAGAAAATGGCACAAACAGCTGTGTGGTTAGTGGTGTGGGAGGCTTTTTTTTATACCATGACCGTTATATTTGAAACAAGATGACACTACTTCCCCCTGTATCTTTTCAAAAGAGAATGATGTCTTAGCTCGGAACTAAGTTTTGGCTTTGTGATGAAAAAAACCCCAACATTTTATTCCATTAAAGAAACCTGCTTGCTGCCTTCGGGTTGTCCCAGTAGACCTCTGAACCTTCTTCCTGGTCCCTGCTTCATGAAACTTGTCATCAATGACAAGTTGCAATAACTGTTATAAGCTACTGAAATCCTTGCATCTGATTGGCTGAGAGCAAATTTGTCGGTAGAAATTACCAACAAGACACTTGATAAAACGCCCTCAGTTCCCTTCTTAGTTTGTCTTTATCTTATTCTTTCTCGCTACCTCTTTCTTTTCCATTGCTCATCTCTTCATTTCTATCTTTCAGTCAACATTCCTCTACCTATCTTACCTTTCGCAAATGTACTTTCTCTCTCCTTCTCCTCCCTCTCTCTCTCTCTCTCACACACACATACACACACACGCACACACTCACACCAATACCCAACACACATACACACGCACACACATCAATACCCAACACACATACACACACACCCACACTTTTACCTTTTTTTCTCTTCCTCGTCTAATCAAAATTTCTCACCTTGGGCTTCCCATTAGCTACTCACAGGATCTTAATCCATACTGCTGGCTCCGTCTTTCACAATCCATTCGATGTACAATATAATGCCTCAGTAAATCCGATCCCTTCATTATTATCATGTTCATTCACCTACAAAGTGTAGGCGGGGATGTACGAGAAAAGAGAGGTGAACCTGACTGCTGTTAGATTTTGATATATTAAGATTCAGAAGTGTATAATTACAACCGACAGTCAAAATTACTTTACATGTGCAAAAATCAGTGGATATGCGATAGGCTTACTTGTTCAAATTGTTTTTTGCACCACTCGTTATGGACACTTTCACAGCCTTGGCTTGTTTCTCGCAATTACAACCATTAAAGCCCAGTCAAACGAAGGCGTTTTGTTTTAGCGAGCCGCTATATTGAACGGATACATGTCTTTGTAATTCACCATCCTTCTTCAGGGCAGAAATATATCTAGAACCGCTTGTTTTTTTTTTTTGTTTTTTTTTTTTTTTTAACTCTTTCAGTACCGATGTTACATAAATGTGACAGATAGACTTGTCATTTTCATTCACCAATTGCTCGACCACAGAAAAGGTATATAGTGGTCAATGTATATCAAAATTTTGAGCATAAATCAAGCATTCTAAATATATGATTATTATTATATGCTACCATAGAAATTTTCAGAGAAAATTGCAGATTTAAAAAAAGATATTACCTTATTTCAACATTAAACAACAGTAAACATATGAGAAAACAAAAAATAATGGATAAAAAAGAAACCCAAATGTAATTTTCAATAATTCTTATGCATAAAGTTGGGTGAAGTAATAATGTTTGGTATCATAAGAAATGGTAATAAATATTTTACAAGTTTTGTACACAATATTTTGAGAAATAATAGATAGTTAATGAAGTGCAGACATTTGAAAAGTAAGTATTGATCAATTTTTGTAAAATTTTGAAGAGACCTAAACCCCTTGGCACAGTAAGAGTTAAGAGACACTCTCAATTAATTGTTCCGATTCTTGTTAGTTCTTTCGCGTTCGGATGAACGCTCCTTTTGGAACATGTAGATCGCTTTGATTCGCGGAGGCGCTATATACTAAAATACTGAATTATCCTTATTTTTAGTTGCGCCTCAGAGAACCATGGCGAATGCCAGATTGCTCTGGAGGAGTAAAGAATGTATTCCAAAGCAAGGTATTAGTTCAATGGGGATCGCTGCAAAAATCCGCCTTGGTGTGACTGGGCCTTTAGACATATGAATGTCCGGTCAAGGGCAAGGAGACGTTTGCCATAAGCACTCATAGTATGATTAAAAGCCCGCCTACTCATCGCTATAATCGTAACATCATCTTACATCTTAATAATTCGGTCTCTCATCAGTCCTTGACAACTCTATATAAAGGTGATCTTTTAAGACGATATGGTTTTTTTTTTGTATGTTAGAAAGTTGTTTTTTTTATACGTTGGATGAAACACCAATTTTGACATACTCTTTTATATGAATAATCAGATACAACCTACTTACAACAAGAATAACACACTAAAGCGTATTAGTCTAAGGCCCAGTAACATAAAGAGTTATCAGAAGCGGATCTAGAGGGGGGGGGGGGGGGGGGGGGGGGTTGCAACCCCCCCCCCCAAAAAAAAAAAAGAAATCCGGGGACCATTTTTTTTTTTTTATCTTATAATTGTAATTTTATTTTATTCTATTTATGTATTTATTTTATTTTTTATTATTATTCTGCCAGTCCATCATATTCGACTGAGATTTGCCAGTGAGTATCAGTGACAAGCTGTTCATAATAAAAGTATTAGGCTGACAGTGCTTATTCCAAGGTCCCCAATTCTTTGTATCTGTGTTGTCAACTGGCCTTACATTGCAGGAAAATGCAACTAAATTTTACAAATTTTCATGGGGGGGGTTAATTTGGCAATGACCTCTATACCAAAAATAGTGGTGTTTTAGATGCAAGAAAACGCCATTTTCACACACAGATTTTCAAAAATTCTCCCTACTGTGGGAGGGGGGACACCCCCCTCCCACACCCTCCCCCCCCCCCTCGCTCGCTCCGCTCGCTCGGGCTCGGTCGCTACGCTCCCTCGCATACCGCCCCCAACCCCCCCTTTATAAAAAGCTAGATCCGCCCCTGGTTATTGCATTTCACCCTCATCTTTCAATCAACCTCTGCAGTTAATAGTAAATTGCGATCAATTTTATGTCTTAGATACATATAAAAAATTATTGGAAGATATAATCAATATTGCAGCAAGAATTGAGACGCAATGATTGTCACAATTGATGTACAGGTTTGGCACCAAAAAGGAAATTGGAAAGAAACGTGTTAAATATAGTCTCATGTTGTTCTCCTTTTATCAAAATATGTTTGTACGAGATCATTTGCTATTCCATCCATGATTTCTGGTGAATTTTAGCGTAAATATATGTGAGAAACGCTAGATGAAGGCAACATATACTACCCTGCGGTCGGACCTTTCCATCCCGACGGCTCCCCGCTCAAAAATCTCGGCGCTTCGCATGGAGACAGCATGTGTGTCACTGTGTGAACTATATATACACACAATCCTCATAGGTTTTTGCACGCTTATAATAGGCTAGTGCACGCTAACGTTGTTGGGAGTTTACATCCCTGGCCCGGTATATAATCTTTTTTTGGCATCTCATTTGTTTGATATTCTACTTTAGGAGGTGAAATCTTCACAGAGTCTTAGCATTATCTTGCTATTTATCAACAATGATCCAAGAAATCTAACCAAATTTTTTTTGACGGCTTACCAAAACTGCACATTACATTTAAGTGTCTCATATTTTACAAGACAAAAAATTGGAATATAAAATGGTGGATTGCCAGTGATCAATGTTTTCATGGCTCACTGTGCTTTTGAAATAATGCTCCCTTTTCCTGAATAACCCGACTATCCTTTAACGAAAAATAAAAATATGTCTTCATATCTCATGTGATGACATAACGCTTATCCTTCCACCACATGCTTTCATTGTTCTTTAACTTATGCATAGTTCCAGCTTGTATTTGTATTCACGATTCATTTCTTCCCAGTGAATTAAACTACGCTCATTACTCGAATCACCACTGAACCAATTTGTTTGATTGCCTACTAAATGTGAGTGCAATAATCACCTCCATACCCAAGGGAGTCATTATGACCCAATTCATTTGAATTACTGTATTGCAATCCCACTATCTGAATGTGGATCCGAGGGAGATATCAGAGATTTAAGGCATAGGGGCGGGGGTGGGATGGCCAAGGTACCGGCAAGAAAGTTTGAATTCCTATTTTCCATCCCAGTATCAGACAATACACCCAAAGGTGACACCAGAATTTTAACGGGGTGGCCAAGCTGAAGGCATGGAGAGAGAGGAACACATACAAAGTGAAAAGTCAATACTCCATATATAGATGGGCCGACTTTTAAAAGTAGGGGGAGGGGGATATCTATTTTCCCTACCCCCTTAAACCGCCACTGCACGCGCCATTCCTTGTCCGCTGCACGTTCAGAAATTGAATAAGAGGTATTATTGGGAATCTACCTTTTGCGAATTCATATCATGATGCATATTTACATATATCCCTCATTATGAAATTTTGCATGATTTGATCGTGAAATACATATTAAAACAAAATTAGTTTCTGTCTGAATGATTACGAGGACGTCCAATAATACAGTCGGAATGATATTAAAAGCGGAGATAAATGAGTAATAAATGTGTTTTTTTCCCCCCCAACAGCATAGATGTTTTGGTCAATGTGATGCGCTCGGGTTATCCGTAACTCGATTACCAAAGTACTTTAAGCTCTTCATTTGGCGAATTGGTTCTAATTTGCTATGCCTTTTCTCCAAAACGAATGATCATATGCAATTAAGAACAAATGCATAAACATTATAATTATTTCTAAAAGTAATCATGCAAAAAAAGTTACAACAATAATACTTAATTTTAAATCATGACCCCCAAAATGAAAAAATTGTGTAATTAAGATTAAAGTGGTAAACATAATTGGTTCATCATTATGAGCATAGGTTGATGACTTACCTAACATAATAGATTTTCTTCATGTTAGTCAAATGATGTCTATAATCATATTTCACAGTTATCCAATTTAAAAGCTAGACTGTTTAATATATACCCTACTTATACCCACGGGCAAATATACTCAGATGCGCTCACATTGCCTTGAAGCAAAAGTATAACAAATAAATCAATTAAAGGGAGAGTCCAACCTGGTACTGAGTTGGTTTGAATAGAACAAAACAAAAATGAGAGCATCAGAATAGTGAAAGTTTGATCCAAATCCGATAAGAAATAAGAAAGTTATGAATTGTTGAAGTTGTAATCAATCAAACACGAATTGGCAATTCTGTGACGTACCTTGCGAGCTCCTCTCCCATTTGCTCAGTACAGAAAATCTCATAAATTTTCATTTTCTTAGTTTTTGATGAAGGAATAGATTTGTTTCGTACAGGGTTTGGGTAAAAACATAGGAGGAATGATTATATCTAAGGTGCATGTTTAATTGAATATTTTCTTTAGAGAAAATGGAAATTAATATTTTTTTGTACAGGGCAAATGGGAGAGGAGCTCGAAAGATACGTCACGGAGTTTCCAATTTGTGTTTAATTAATTATAACTTCAAAAAATCATAACTGTTTTATTTCTTTTCGTATTTTACTCAAATCTTCACTGATCTGGTTCTTTAATTTTTCTACTTCTTTTAAAACCAACTTGTGATCATGGTGAACTTCCCCTTTAAGAGTAATTGCAGCATTGTGCTCAACGATTTAAAATATTTGATGGACTTTTCCTGGAAAGTATTTGGAGCTTAGGGTGAGACAATTAAACAATAAATTCAATGGGGCCGGGGGAGGGGGCACAAGTCTGAAAATTCTCCGACAAAGAAGGAAAATGTTATTCACATTTTTAGGTGCTTTTTAAAGATTTTTTTTTCACTTGATGTCTATTTGAGGTATACCAGATTGGGTTGTGCTGGAGGAAGGGGGTGGGGGGGGTGGGGTAGGCAGGGCCCCCTGCCCCTATATTTATTGATCCATCACTCGATTTATAATCAAACATAATAGTATTCACTAATGTGTAGTGGTACCTGTTACGGAAGGGCGTGCATAGAAATGCAGTGGTGATATAGCATTCCTAGCCTAAATGCTGCTTCGTTTTAATTAAAGTGGACGAAGCCGTCGCTTCATACGCGATTGAAATATCAGACATGCAATGAGATCCAGACTTGTGTCGGTCGGCAGACCCAGAAGAAAGTCATGCAAATGAAGCAAACCGCCCGCATTGGATTCTCCTTGAGGTTTGTAGACAGTATCGGGTGTTTGGAGACGGCGAACTGATGCGCTCCGGCTAATGCGGGTCTAACAATTATCGGCTTTACATCCAAATACTGTTTAGGGTATCATAACCTCTGTGAAATCCACACCTCCCCGCTCCTAAAGTTTCACATGTTTTTGCACTATATGGGTAACATGCAAGCAGTATCCATGACACGCAAAGCGGGATAAGAGTGTAGCGTTACACCAAGTCATATTTTTCTGCAATTTCTGTTTCAGAAAAGGGTTATGGCATTCTTCTGACCTGACTGAATGAGTGGGGTTTTTTCAGATGGAACTTTTATATCACGCTTTCGTCTGTGCTTCAGTAATTACAGATATGGGGGGGGGGGGGGGTGTATCCTCACTATCCACGGAATGATATCAACGATGGAACACATTTTGTAGAATATTAATCTCGTGGGGACCATGCTAGAGACGAGACTCTACGGTGAGGAGGACGCAGTTAAAACGTCTTAACCTTCTGCTTTTATACTTGTTCTAGATGGATTCATGTTTAAATCACATCGCTTTTACAACATAATTATTGAACACTCATTATCATGAATGATAGTAGTTTAGTGTCATCTTTTAAAACAGAATAATATTTGGCATAGTGGTTATTAAACGGAGTGTTTGGTATTCATTCAAATGTGATATAGGTTCTTGAGAATGGACGTTTAAATAGCATTCGTAACATGGGCGAGTTGAGAAGTGTGCGTAGGTGTGTGTGTGGGTGTGGGTGAGTGTGTGTGTGTGTGCGTGCGTGGGTGCGTGTGGGTGTGCGTGTGGGTGTGCGTGTGTGTGTGTGTATTTGTTTGTGATTATGTACGTACCTGTAAAACTCGAATGTCGAAGCAAGAAATTGAATATAACTGCCAAAGGTTGACAAATTTGTATGTCGGTTAATTGAATCTCGTGTTGTGGAAACGACTAACACCGAGTCCGTGGCAAATTGGTTAAGAAGCGTTGGCGTTCTCGGCCATGTATACATGGTATATCGGTTCACTCCGGCGTGAGAGGCACTTTTCCAATCCTTGCAATTTTTTTCTACGACTGCAACTAAAAAGATGTCTGGTTATGCTACCACAGTCTATCATTATCTCCTCATCATCATTAATATTCATATGGTTCTCTATTATTGATTGGAAGTATAATTATTATATTGAGGCACTGGATAGCATCCGATTATCATAGGCTGTGCTGCCTTGAACAATGTTTTAATGCGTATGAAACTGTAAGAAAATTTGATGAAGTTGAATTTATTGCTGTAAGATAAGACATATGAAAGCAGGTGATGCCGAAAAGTTCATTCCAGGATAATGAGATATAGCTATATCCCCTAATTCCAGCTTTGCGGTAAATGACGTAAAGTGAACATAATTATCTGCCGGCAATACTTTGACCGATTTTTCGTGAACTCCTGAACATTTACTCTTCATTATCGAGGGCGATATGACTTTCTGAACAATAAAATGCTCTGACTGCATGACTTATTTTTTTTATTTTTTTTTTGCATCATGACACCTTTTAAACATACGATATCAGTGATAGATTAACTTAATATAAACAAGAATATGTTAAAGATTATCTCAATATTGATGATAAAATACGACACTATAATGTATCCATGCTAACTTACATCACTTTAATTCGAAATGAAGTGCATGGCATCGGGTTGCACCAAGTCTGTAATATCCTAATCAAGATGTATTATTAAGGAAAATGAGGCACCAGAAACGAATTAATGAATATAATTGTCTGCAGTCCTTAATGCATCCTTATGATTTCAAAGGATTTCTATTGTATTCGAATTGAATTGTCTCTTGTCATGAAAACGAATGCTTTGAAAAGTGAGAGTCCTGCAAGGACCTCATGAAATAATATTGAGTTTCCTATGTGATAATAGGCTGCTTTTTCTGAATGAAAAGGGTTTTTCAATTTACTTGAATGGATCTGCAAGTAATTATTACATAATTCACCTTGAAGTCTATTCTGTGTACGATTTGCAAGTACTTGATAGATTTATGAGAACAAAATCTAATCACATATATCTTTTTGATAATTTTCCGCTGATACAACAATTTTTTTTGGTAAATGAAAACATTGTTTTGGTTTAACATATGTGACGGCTATTATTATAAGACAAATAAATTTATCATTTCAAATGACAGTTTTCGTGTCAGTCATCGCACCTGTCGTGTTTTTGTCTTTTCAAATAATTTCTCAGTCGTAACAGAAACTGATATCCATATTGGCAAATTAAAAAATTCAAATCGTCCATATCCCATTCTTAAAAAATAATGCATAAAATAACGTAGGCATCTTCAAACAAGGAAGCGATATTTTGTTCTTCAGAAGTATATATATATATATATATATATATATATATATATATATTCATATATATGTATATATATATATATATATTCGCTAAATTTGATATACTGGTACGTTCTTAAAGGACGTGCTGACATGTGTACAACGTGTTGAGAAATTTCGGGTCGATTTAACCTTCCGTAACTGTTGTCAGTATGAGTTATTTGTCACTCTTTTTCATATTCATTGTGCGACCACCTTGTTCTACGTTGCAAGTCATTCAGAATACATTTTGCTAATCTTGAAACAAAAGACGAAGACTCGGTGAAGAACAATTTGAATGGACTGCTATTGATACAAAATGTTTGCATTTATTACCCCAGTGACTTTAAAGCCGAGTTCTCCTTTTAACTTGCGGCTACTTTCCCGCTACTCGCGCTTTCAAATTTGATTTGGGAATTTACCCTCGCACGTATAATGGTTCAGACCCGAAATGCTTATATATTTCTTCCTCCTATTTACACTTAACTCCCGCTTCCCCTTTCATGGAACTCTGTTCAAGACATTGGACATGTGATATGGGAAACAAAAGAAAATAAAAGAAGATTAACAAAGAGAAAAATAAGGATGAATGGATGATGTCAGATAAAAACCGGATAGAGAAGGGCCTACAAAAAAAAGTTGTGCGCACGTTGGTGAATTTGG
The DNA here is from genome assembly GCA_025618425.1 of Heliocidaris tuberculata. NCBI lineage: Eukaryota > Metazoa > Echinodermata > Echinoidea > Camarodonta > Echinometridae > Heliocidaris > Heliocidaris tuberculata. The sequence continues at coordinate 24,017,130 of CM046850.1, forward strand.
ATATTCCTACAGTCTACTAACGTTGCGTTTGAGTGCGAAGGAGAAACGGATCAAAACAAAAAATTCGGTCGCTGATTTCAAGGTAGAATATGCATTAAAGTGATAAAGCTATATAGGTGAGAGGAATCACAGCTTACTCCCACCTACCCACCTACCCACCTGCCAAACGACACATCTTCAGTGTTCGAGTGTGAAACTCCCGAAGGGGTGACCGGCTAAAAGCGAGGAGGAGTTCCGCTTATATACTAACGTTTACCTCAAGGGTTCACGGTCGGTTATACCAATAGGAGAGGCGATATTTATCATTGGTAACTAGACCCTACAGGTAGGAGCAGATCTTCAATGGCGCCATGCATCTCAGATCTTCTCCAACGCATCCTGCCTGGCAAACAGATACACGATATGGTGGATGGGCTTGGAACATAAACCAAGGGATCACAGCTTTTGACGACCTTTACAGATCACTTCCATTTCTGGCTTCAGAATCGGTTTTATAATCTCGGTTTCTTTACAGTTTTGTTACAGTTTCTTTCTTTCCACCTCCTTGTAATATAAGTACTTCTTCTATCAGCATTGGTAAGCTCCCGTCATCCCGATGAGCGTCTCTTTCGTTTAGCATATTCCCAACCATTTAACCACTGTCATCAATATGATATATATGCAAATGAATGAGTGGTTTTGATGACTCACAGCCAAAGTAATTGTGTCCAATTAAAGAGTGGCCAAAATAAAAACGGCGAAAAGAATAATCACCATAATTATTTTCCCTGAATGTTAAAACTATTACAGTGTAAGATGTATAATTCATATGTAATAATGACCAAATTAAGATGAGGATGAATAAGATGACTGGCAATATTACAATACATAGCTATGTTCATATATCTTTCCTTTTTTCATCAGCATTGATCTCTTTAGTAGGTTTCTTAAACAATAATTTTAAGATAACTTCTGTCGGAATGCTTGAAGGCAGTACTGCATTTAACCAATTTTGCCGATTGTTAATATGCTGGTCGCAGGCCGAATGCACCTCCAACGAGAAGCTTTTAATATGCAGGAAATTAATCTTGTATCTGTCTAAAAATTGGAACAAACACAATAACCCTACTTGGAATTTATGCTCGGTATTTTCAAAATTCTATTTTGAAGTGAAATAATAAAAAAAAACACGGAGCAATTAAAAGTTACTAGCATACCTCATAATTTCAAGCAAATGAAAATCAAAATGCCTCTTACCATGCTAACCATGCTTACAAACATATTTAATAGTCAAAGAATGCGATAATAGTTTTACAGGTGTGTTATACATCGGACACACAGACAAGACCTGCAATAGACTGAACACAAACTTACATTACCTTAAAAAGCTATGATTTTGTCAAATATCGGTCTCTTTGGAGTCGGTCTAACCATGCTAGTGATGTGATTGAAATACTGTTAAAACAATTTTCTTTCCCTCGTGCCTTTGGTGTACGAAAGTACACACACACACACACAATTTAAAAAAGAGGGCATTTGCTTCCAAATTCTATATTTTAAAAGTATTTCACCTTGGTTATTTGTAGTATCTAGACACAAGTCAAAGGTATTTATTGAATATTCTACATGAAAAAGAGATATGTGGGAGAGATATTTTGGATATTAAAGAAACCACTTCGAGGTGAATAAGATTCGCCTCAGTATCATCTGCCTCTAATCCTACCTAATACCTAGCTCTTTATCAAAAATAGAATGATTCTACTCCGTCCCCGAATGCAAAGGCACATATGTAGTGTCTTATTCTTACATAAATTATGACCCAAAATTGTTCAGCAAAATACACATTTCTTAGTAATTGTTTTATTTTAAATAAAATATTATTTCAGGACAATATATCAAATTGATGAAAAATTCGATTTACCAATGATTTATCCAATCGAAATCCATGATTCATCTACAATCCCTCCTAATGTCAGAAGGAAATTTTCGGAATATTCCAAGGTGCGTAATTCCAAACAATCAAATTTTGTAAACCAGGAGATTAATTAATCCGAAAAACCTTCAAAAGTTCGTTATTCCTAAGTTTCATCTCCTACGACGCTTCGGAATATCAAACGAATCGGAATACTAAACAAGCAGTATGAAGGAGGGGGTTTTATTAGCCCGTCAAAGCTCTGGTGTCTATACTAAACTTGGCGATAAGCGCACAGCCACAAGGAAAACAAAACCAAACCCAAACAAAATTGGATTGGTTTCGAATGACTGCAGTACGGGCAGAAATATATTGTTTCATTTTCATGAATTTACGCATAATGTTTGGGCTCTGGAGAGCAGAAAAACACAAAAATGTATTTCCGCCAAAGGCTTGGGTATCTAGCACTTCCTTAGTTCACGGAAAAAAGGCACCGATCCATTTGTATAATGTATATCTACGTAGCAACCTATGAAGTCCTAATACTTTAAAAGCGCAAAAATCTCAAATTTCGGACTTCGCATTGAACAGCGAGTTTTGGTACGGAAAGCAGATAAAGGTGTCCTGGGGCAAAGGATGCAAGACAAAAACACGAGAGAATGGCTAAAATTAATAATTTTCTTCTTAGAGTGTGTGAGCAGATGTACGTGCCATCCTTGTCACTTCGAACAGTCAAACATCACAATCCGTCACACAACTCAACGGACTTGCATTTTTTGAATTCTAAGCATTTCAACCCCTTTTACCTTTTTTGTTATTTCTAGTGGCGGGGCAAGGATATCCCTCTAGAAAGGAAGGAGGGAAGGTGTAGGTGACACGACTGAAAAATTTCTGACAGGCTTTCAAAAGAATATCTCATTTCTAGGCACCCGTTTGCCCCTTTTTTTTTTTGCCGGGGTAGGGGATGGGGGCGAATGCACGAACAACATTTATTTGCGTTTTTCTTGCTTTTACGTACAATTGATTTTGTAGGAGGGATGTACCGCAATGCCCCCTACTATGCCTACGGACACAGAAATCACTGCCATAACAGCAAAATCAGTCATTCTATTACACTAAATAATGATGTACAGGTGATATATCAGATTAAGATTGATCAGTTAGCTCATACAATATACAAGTATTACCCTAAAATGAATTTGTTGGATTTCCCTGTTTCCCCTTATTTCCCCGTATTTCAGTTGATAAATGACAAGAACATTGAAAAAACATTGTAAATGTTAAAATAATGTTAACATGCTTCATTCTACTTGGCCAGTAAAATTTTCTGTAGGGGTCTCTGAACATAGGAGAGTCGAAACGTGGTGGTGTCGAAACATAGGGGATTTTAAGACTGTAGGGTCATATGAGGATGTCCAAACAAAGGGTTGTCGGAAGACAGGTGTATCGGAAAAAAGAAAGTATTGGAACATAGGGTTATCGGGACGTAGGAGTGTTGAAACACAGGGTGTCGGAGCATAGGGTTGCCTTAAAAAATGTGTATGTCGGAACATTTGTATGTCTCGACGTAGGGCTGCCAGTTGATAGGGACGTCGAAACATAACCATAACAGCTCCTTTTTTTTCCATAAAAAGAACATTGAAACTGGCGACGGGATTTATTTCGTCTCTGTCTGAGGAGGAAATTATTCAAGTATATTAGATAATATACTTTTTTAATCATTTTCAAACATTATTAGGAAGGTAGAGATAATTCAGGTACAACTGTCATCAAGGAGAACTGATGTTTTCCGATTCGGAAGCGTGTTTGTACTCTAAATCTTGTTAAAGCAAAGTGAAGTTAATACCTTAACCACAATAAATCTGAATACCAAATCCAGAATCGCGTGTAAAGTAAACCATAGGCGGTTTGCATCTATCCTGCTAAAATCCATTAGTGGATATTGAAATACAGAAGAATTGACCATTGGGAGGTTATGTCCGGTTATCTTGCACATTGAAGCTACGGTGAAAGAGTCGGTGTTGTGGGCGTTAATGATTTCAAGTGGACCGTCAGGGACTTAAGGCATGAACTGATGAATGTCATGAAGTGTCGCTACATTAATAGACAAATAAAACTAGTTGTGAAAATACTAACGATCCACGAATGACGTCTGTAAGCAATACGTGATTCATTATTTTTCAAGTATACCATTTAACGAGAGGGAGAGAGAGAGAGAGAGAGGGAGGGAGATGGAGAGAGAGAGGGAGGGAGATGGAGAGAGAGAGAGAGAGAGAGAGAAAGAGAGATAGATAGTACCTCGACATCGTCTTCTCCGAAAAAAAAGTGCTTTCGATTTTATAGATTTTTTCATCTCACTTACACATGCGTCCATTTTTCTGTTCTTTCTTTCCAGGAAACTTTGACGCAACAACAATCTCTGTCTTGCGCTCCGTTACTTCTTTCCACGCAAAAGTATTGCACTGAGTGCTTTTCCTAGAATACCCATTCCCGTGAAAATTTCACAACATGTTAAAGGGATGCAAGCAGTAGTGAATAGGAACTTCTGTCTCTTTTCTTCTCCCCCCCCCCCCTTCCCTGATTGTTAATCTTGCCTTACTTTGATCTATCTCTGATTTCATTAAACCGTAGTGAAAGTGATAAATAGCTGACAACGCATTGCCATATACGAAAACGAAGTTATACATTGGTATAATCATATCGGAACATGACTTCCACGCCAAGGGGAACTGGTAGTTACACACGATGCATTTCATCCTTAAATGCATATGACTTTAAAGTGAACAAAAATGTGCTTACCATCTTCATGATGTAAAAGTGACTAACAAGTCCTGAAATAAACATCTTCCAAATGATAATTTTTAAACTGAACATGCTGAATATTCAGATTCAATTGTTAAAATATCTGAATATGGATGCGTAGGTTACAACCCTGGAGTGTGAAATAATGCGATATATACATAATACCGATTTCGATACCTTTAAGGTGTGAAAAATATCTTTTTAAAAAGTATTTCCGTTGAAATTATTCGGAATGTTCTTCGTACCATCTTCTCCAATAAAAACCTTAAATTCATGCTCGATTTTCACTTTCATCATGATCGAAAAAATGCAAACCGTTTTCGTGAAGACTAAAACAAAGAAAACAATTTGTGTAAGCTTATCAAATCTAATCAATCTAAGGTAGTTATTGTGTTAAAGAAGAGAAGGATTCAGGTTCAACTACATCACTTGCGCTGGGCATTTGGGTAACATAAATATTTTCCGAAATCTGAAGCTAGTATAGTTACAAATGAATTCAGTTCATTTCTATTTTTGCAGCGATACGGGGAAAGCGTCGTCACTCGTTTTGAAATCTGTAAATCTTGATCATAATTTCAAAAGACAATAATATTTGAATATGCTATTTATGGACATTATTTTATAATCACCATGCTTTCCTTTAGAATAAAATACAAAACGGCTCGCTTAGTTACAAGACCGATGTCCGGATATGGGTTATGTTTTATTCCACATTGATATTATCTAGAATAGATTATCAAAGAGTAGATGTGACATTATTCCCCTCTGCTTACTTTTGGACGTCAGGTCCATTTCATCAATTTAGGGGCTTGACTTCATTTCGTGTTTGCGGTTCCTTTTCTTCGAGGCGGAGTGAGGATCATCGGTATCTCTGACCGCTTTTGAAATGCAAAATTGAAAGAGGCCCACATCAGTTATCGGCATGACTGTGTTGCAATGGTGTCCTCCAGAACGTAAACACTGACCTTAATCTCTCACCAAGTATTCAAAGGCCATGAGCAAGTCGATTGGATTATCTAAACAAACTGCAAGTTCAACCGCGTCCCCTCACCTGCAATCCACCCTCGTTCCGTCAGTTTGCTTGCACAAACAAAATTGATACAGGTGTGATAGTTATTGCATTTTTTCGAACAATTATTATCTAGCCTGAAGGGGAAAAGGTTAACCCCAGATATGAATTTTTAAAAAACTTTTCTCGCTATGAACATGATCGCGGTGATAGATCACTAGTAAGAAGGCTCAAGGCTTTAATTTTGTTGTCATATCTTTTGAAATTCATCCCCACTTTAAAAGAGAAATTCAATCTTTATGTACATATTGTTGTGCCTCAGTTCCAGCTAAGTTGATGAGGAATATGGGTTTAGGTGCACTTGATGATACATCATTATACATTGATATTAATAAAAAAGGGACATCAAGGAATCTTCATTTGTATTTCAATGATGAGCCATAATATATTTTGGTATTTGATCATACGGGACAATCAAACTCCACTTATATTAAATACACCCACGCATAGAAAACGCCGGGAACAGACATGCACGACAAAAGTGTTTTTTTTTCTTGACAGACAGGAGAATATGAACAAGTTCAAGGAGTTATTGTACATTAACCGGATGCCCTTTGTGAAAATACTCGAACATGCGGCGTGCACATGATGTTTATTATTGAGGGGTCATTGTTCTCGATATAATTACTCACATCAGTTTTCAGACACCAAAACAAGTCAATTTTTTCATATGAATTATAAAGAAAAAAAAAAGACGTGCGGTTGCTTATTCAGCTTGACTTAACAATTGTGTTATTCGACCAACGTCCATCATATATCGGAAATGACGAACATACCCTCAGGTGCGAGGAAACAAAAATTCATTTACACCGTCGCTGTGTCTTCCATCCGACCTCCGTCATGCCAAAGAACAAAAGCCTGATGCCGAGTTAATTGTAAAAATGGAGCGGGATGTAGTAATTTAGGTTCCGAAAATAAAGTTACCGTGCTCCAAAGGGATTGTGTCGTTTTCGTTCTTTTGCTTGTTGTTAGAAATGGTAAACCTTCGACGCTCTGCCCTATTTCTAAATTCGAGACTGGCGTCATGAGGATGCCAATCTTAAATTGAGTGGCCTGGAGTAAAGTCTTTTCTAGATATAAACAAGTCATATTGTCCCTCTTCATTAATGCTCTAGACGTATTTGTCTCTGCATACCTGATAAAAATGTTATAGGTCAACGGGTCAAGTAAAAATAGGTGTTGGCTCATTAGTAGGAAAGAAATGATAAGAATATGAGGACAAATTCCTTGAATCTTTCCAAAGATTCTATCTTAAGAGTTTTATGGCACTGTTCAAAGCCGAGTATGATACTTGGTAGTACCGCGTTACTATCCGGTCAACAATGGTACGGAAACACCGCAGGACAAAAACAATCTGCCATCAAGAATGTCTTCGAACAATCCGATTTTTCATGAAAGGGTTTTATCCCAGAGATAAACAGGGATTAGAATCCTTTCAAGAATCTCTAAGGGCAAGAAAATTAGATTTTCCCATTATCGGCAATGGTCATTTGTATAAAGTCAGAGCAAGAGATATGAAAGCTTGAGTGCATGACGCAGAAACAAAGACAGATTCATCCATCAATTTTAAAATTAGGGAAAACGAAAAACGATGAAAACTATTTTCTCTGCAGTCGCATTGTCGAAGGTCAAAGCCAAGTGAACGGTAGTTCAAATGTTTTGGACTTCCATCGAAAATTCCCTTAATGCAAGGGCATGGACAGCAAAGTACACTGTTCTCGATCTATGCCTCCCTACTGCTATCCATTTTTTTTTTCTATACCGTTACTTTGTTTGACTTTGTGAAAATTCTTAAGTATATATCGCAGCACTTTCGGTAATTCATTTCAGCAAGTACCTTTTACATCACCAATATTATCTGAACTATCAGCCGGTTGTGTTAGCCCTTCCTTGTCCAAATTTCTAAAGTACATTACATTTGATTCTAAATGCTGGCGAAAAAATTGTAAGAAGAACGGACTGGATGCGCGAGAAATACTTCGATATTTCAATTGCTTGTTTGTGCGTGCGTGCATGTGTGTGAGTGGGCGCGTGTATGGGGGGGGGGGGGGTAGAACACAGAATTCCTGTAAATCCGCTGTAAATCCATAATGTGAGAGTAGGCTACGGCTTAAAATGTCCCTCCTTCCTAATAAACGCAGTATGAATCACCCCTCAGAACAAGTCCACGAGAATTGTTTGGCGACAAAATCCACACGAAGCATCACAAACATGGCATTTACTACAAAACGCCGAAAGCACACTAGCCACTACATGTTAGTTGGAGGAGCAAGATGACCAGATTTTGTATTGACAGTATTGTTCCCGCTATGCACGTTTGACAGTCTCCTAACGCTTTGGGTTCTGTTTAGCCCATTTTCCATTAATTCGACAGAAGTAATTCAATTCTCAAAGTGCATTTTTTCCCCTCCTTCATGGGGGAACCGTGCAGTTGATAACGTAGTATTGTTGGACCAACATTGCTAACAGGTGATAAAGCTCATTGCCCCTCAATTGACTAGTTTGTATAAGAATTAGCCTATCCTCGGAGATGAATTATTAAAAAAAAAATACTAATAAAGGATAAGGATCAAGCAAGATACAAATAGTGTTCTCTATATATCCTTAGCAAAGTGAATTGAAAATCTAATAAATAAGAAAACAGAATGGCTGTGGGAAGCTTCGTGCCTTTGAGTAGAGAGCCTTGCACACCCGAGAAAAAGACGAGAGTGATAGGATAATGGCAAATATAGAAAAAATGAATCAGGTCTGACTTAGATTCTTCGTCAACAAGAGGATTAAGCTAGCGGAGGTATTTACCGTCATAATTCTTTCTCTAATAACCCTTGAGAAGGGAGACATGGAGGTGATGGGAACCCGCAGGGACTGAAGAGGCCTTCACACGCTTTGGCTTCACACAGCTTACAGATCAGGCAGCCTGGTATCCAATCAGGTGCGCGGAGGCAGGCGAGAAAGCGTTGCACACCTCTGGTGTCTGTGGCGCAACGAAGATAGGATTATGCACCATACCAAGGGATTTCACTTTCGCCATTTTTCTGTGATGAACCGCTTAAGGCCTATGAAATCTTGCGCAAGATCTTTCATATAGTTATCACATATTCACTCTGATTTCTTATTACATCTGTCTATCTGCACTTGTACGTTTATGTTAGCTGAAAAGTAGACTGAGTTATGCTTTTATAAAGACTGATGAAGATAATGATAATGATTTTCATGATAATAATGAGAGTGACTTAAAATGAGAATTATCGATTTTAGGCCAACCTATAAAGTGCGCAAGGACAATAGGAGATGTTAGCTGCCGGTCGCCGCCAGAGGTATACAGCAACTGAGCAGATTAGCAAGTAAAAACGCGGTGTATAACAGGTATCCATTTCTACATGAGTATAATGAGATCAATTCTACTCATGGAAATGACAAAGTTCTAAAATGGTTCATACACTTATCCATCTTGCAACAGTCAGGGTGGTATGAACCAAATTCACGCCATAGGAAGATATTGAAAAATATTGATTATGAAGAAAAAAATCTTCAAAATGATACCTACGAGAGGAATTAAGCCAAATTTGAATACAAAGACATCTTTACTGCCTAGACTCGTATTTCTCTTCATAAAATTGTTAAACAAACGTAGATTAGAGAGAAAACTGCAATAAACTGTAATAAAACTTGGCTGGATAAAAGAGGATTTGGATAAGACGTTAAAGCTAGTTGTGTGCAAATTTGAGTGAAAAAAAAGGAATCCTGGGTAAATTTTGATTCCATATATGCCTAATCTGTTATCCTAACGACAAGTAACACAAAGGCGTAAACATCCGCCTGCTCACCTAAGCCAACAAGAAGTTTTTATCTAGTTCTTTTCGGTGAATTATTAGTGCTTATATATTTTGCAATTACCTGGTAATATCCAAAGGATTTAATAAAATCCCTCAAGGAAGTGGATATTCATATAGCTATTGATTGCAGAGAAATCGGTTCAAGAAAAAGCAAGAAAGGATCTAGGAACCTTTACGAGGCCATTTTATCTGTTTATGACATTTATCATGGAGACACACAGTCCAGAATAGTTCATCCTTTGCATGTATTTGTCACAGTGATTTCTAAAAAATTCCAGTATACTCTAGGTGTTGAAATTAATTGGAAATATATTTAGTATAATCATCAAGCTTGTTTCAACTTTTTTTCCACTTTATGATTGCAATTGAAAAAAAAACAAAAAACTTTAATATGCGTTGCGACTTTCGAGCTTTTACTGATGAAAGGTGTCCTTTAGTCGTTATTATAGAAGCTAATGATATCACAGCATTTTGAGCAATTGCGCGTTTGTTTTGAACAATTAAGTGGTAAAAGACATTTCTTGGGGTTAATCCCGCTGCACACGAGTATCCTTTCGCTGACGTAGGGCTGCGCCAGCGAATATAAGAGACTGACGTACGGTTTAAAAAGTGTTTATAAAAGGATTAGAGAAAACATTGCGTTAAAATAATTACTAGCGTGTATATTGTTTTTTGGTTTTAATCAGCGTAAATAACAGTGCAACCATCATATATAAAACAAGCCGCCTTACGTCAGACCATCCCTACACCATATGAGGAAGACAAGGTGACGGGTGAACGTCCTAAATTATCGTCCAGCCCCGTCTCAACGATTGAAATGACCTGCCAGATCCTGACGACCTCTAGTAGGAAACAGAGCAGACAAAACACCAGATTGAATTCATGATGTCATTAGGTGATGGCACTTACTCGACATGACGGTATTCACACGCGCACATTAAACCAGCTCATCGGGCAACTTATCATACTGGAAAAGAAATTCAGTACCATCGCTATCCGTCTTCATTATTTCCAAACTGCAAAGATTGTGAATAAAGCGTGTATTTAAAGTGGAAAGCAGACACTGTGGAAGGTGATAGCATGTGTGTTGAAAGCAATCACGTGTCTCATCCGTCAAAAACGTCACGTCACAACATGTCACTTCGTTGAAAAGATGTTTTCCACATATTAAGTAATAATACATTGTTTAAAAATGCCGCGAATATACAGTGCTCTTTGTTTGAAAGATAGAAGAATAAAAAGGGCTGCATTCAGGTGAGTAATAATTTACAATCATGACGGATACGTTCACATATTTTTCTTGAGTTATGAGCGCTTTTAAAAGAAGCTCCGTTTCAATCATTTACGTCAGGGTCTGTCACAGCGCGCTGAAAAAGAGGTATACAGAACCTTCTTTACATATGCCGTTTGTATTTGTAAAGAAAAATTTATATATACCTGTATAAGATAAAACTCCTCGTCCGCAACGGGTATATTTTTTAAATTCTGCACTTTTTTCAAAAAATGCTTTCGTGCTTTTTCATCGAATGAATATTGTCTAATTCGTATTAAATGGCAATCGAATCGTTCCTATATTTGCACAGGAGAAGACTATTACAACTAACCCGCAAAAAATCTTTTCTCACGATTCATCAACTGCAGAAGACAGCATGGAAACTATTAGCTGGACCTCTTCGCTTTGCGCACTACCCTTCACGTGACACTTAACCCTGTCAGTATTTCGCGAGACGGACATTTATCAGTATTACAAAGTGAGTTAACCCTCGGGCGATCATTTTGTAGATCATGCGAATCGACAGTCTTTCCGAATTGCTGGGATTCCAGTTGTTCTGTTTCCATGGTGCCAATGGCACTTAAGGTAAATCCTGACTAGTCTTGCATAATTATCTCAACTGCAGGAGATAAAGTTGATTCTTTTTCTTATAAAGGAGATCATCTGCTGGAAGAAAATAGAATACTTATAATACTGGCATCTTCTGCATGTTCTGAATGTGTTTCATACACTGATGCTCATAGCATAAAAACAGCTTTTGATATGCTGACATTCATGTGAACATGGTGAACAATTTTCCTAATAGGGACCTCGACCTGGGTGGAGAGAAAAAACAGAATATAAAGTGACCTGTCTATGGCCATCATATACGTATATGCAAGGTTTGAATCTTAAACTCGTGCACTGAAATTTAACGAAGTACTTCTTCAATAATATGGACACTCGGAGGAATAAAGAAACATTTGAAAAGCGTTTTTGACATTATTGTTATAGCCAATTAATAATGCGACGCCTTAATTATTCTCATTTTTGTAAAAGTAATGGAAACCGTGTCTACATTTTACCCTTTTCAATATTGTCACTATTCACATCCTTTAACAATTGCAGGAAATTAAGGTTTGACAATTTCCTCTATACCATTCACGAAGTGATCGGTATTGTCGTTTTTAATTTATTAAATATAAAAAACTGATAAATCGAGAAGATACCACACCCCCATCACTCGACCGATGGTGTAATACCATATCCATTAAATGGTTCAGATAAAATTATGTTGTGTTGCATGAGAGCCAGTTTAAACAAACATCATAAACAAACATCATGTATACGTCAATACATGCAATGTATAGATTATAGTTTCATATCTACCATTGATAACTACGTACTAAAAATGATTTTTTATTAATATAGGTCTGTTGTCTCCTTTTTTCAGAACAGCAACGGTAAGAACGTCTGCACTTGTTGACATGAACTAAGTTAACAACATTTCGTGAACGATATTATAATGCATGAGAGCTTTTGCATGAGGAGTTCATTGCGATCTCAATATGTCATGACGCTCGTACGTGGACACAATTGAATCTCTCACTGATGATTGCCTGATTATTAATTCATTTAATTAGCAGGGGATTACCACTCCTGCAAGACGACAAGTATTTTTTAAAAACAAATTTTCGCGGTGAGCCACACAAGGACACGAGTCAATATAAACAATATTCTTTATTAGATCAGCTACGAAGGTTATATTTAAAATTTATGTAGGTTGGTAAACAACAATAATTTCCATTTCTTTGGCCTCATAGTCCTGGCAATATATTTCATTTTATAGATTGGATTTGACGGAAACAAATTGTATCCACGACATATGTGTTCAAATTGTAGGAAGTTCAATGGTAGGAAGTGCTCCACGTAATTTCCTCAAGATCTGTAGATGGAGATACATATGTTGCACACTGGCGAATGAATTAATTACTTAGCTGTGTCGGAGTCCGTTTCCGGCCTAAGCCGTGATCTCATTCCAAATCGTTGGCCCCTCTCAGTTCGGGAAATCCATGTATGATAAACGGAACCCATATCGTATTGATATCAACCTCTTCATTCATATCGTTGTATATCCATTGGAAATCGCTCCACTTTAACTGTCTGTCCAAATTTACATCGTGATAACAAATGGCTGCTTTATTTTCAGAAGGGAACATGACACTTCAATAACATATTGTGTGTGTATAGAGGGAGGATTAGAATTTAAAAAAAAACCCTAAGAATTCTATTGAGGAAGACTTTGGAGGTAAAAGGAGCCTGTAAGAAATGACGGGTGCATTTTCTTTCAAACGGATAACCTTTTTGGTGACAAAGATCAAACATGAAGTCTTAAAATGATATAGGCATGCAAGCAATACGCAAAATATTGTATTTTGCCAAAAATCTAGTGGGACAACCCTTTCTGTGATCAAACATGAAGTCGTAAAATCACATAGTTATGGAAGCAATACACAAAGTATTGTATTTTAATCTGTATTTATAGGATTGACCGACCATGCATGCAGCGTAAAATTAATGGTAACAGACTGACGAGGTCTGATTGCATCGCTAAACTATCTTGAAATGGAGTTTGTAATCCTTTATTTTTCTCCATACATGTACAATAGAGTGCTTAGGAGGCCACCTCTTTATAAGAAACACCTTCCTTTATTGGACACATTTATGCAATCTCCAAAAATATACATGTCTTGGAGAGCCTTCTAGATAGGCCAACTCTCTATAGTGGTCACTTTTCTGTTTCCCTAGATGACCGAGGATGACCTAGGATAACCTAAGAGTTTTGACTATGCTTTTTTTCTTACAACGTACAATGATGTCCAGCCATTGCAATATATATATAATGAATTGAGTTGAACATGGTAAAGGGCATTTCAATCTGAAAGGAGAATCAAAATAAGTATGCTTCACCAAAAATGTCGTAACTATCGGCTGTAAACCATAAAGAACATCGATTCATTCTTTGTGATGCCCGAGTTCTTAAATGCCTTAAGTAATTGATTTAAAAGAATCGGCAAAACAGCGCATCTCTCAATTTTCCACAGCTTCTCAGTGCTAATCAATAAGATTATCCATACCGCAGCGCTACATTTGGCTTTGTTGGTCGAATCTTGGGTTTTTTGTTTTTATTTCCATACATCACAGCATCGTTACACTGATCAACTGTCAGCCTAAATGCTATAATCGACAAATTGCCCTGGGGAGGTATTTGTCTTGTTGAGGAATAATCAGGACCTAATTGGTTGCGGAATTGATACCATATCTGCTCTAATTGGGGAGGGATTTTTAAACATCGGTCGGATGATGATTGAATTACAGAAAATGGAACAGAACGCTGAAATTGTCGTGTCCATATTTAACTTGAACTCCACTAAAACTACCCTTAAAAGTGGCAATGCTATTGTGGGGGATGTATACTCCCATCTATTCAGCCTTACTGCGCATGATAAGCCACCCATATTGCCATAATAGTGCAAGTATAATCAATATTGTAATGAAACCAGGATTTTTTTTTTTTTACTTCTTTGTAGAAGTAGAAAACGGAGTATTCCGTTAAAGAAATGTAAATGATGATTAATTATTCATCAAATAATATATCAAGTCAAATTATAACGACAAAAAAACAACAAATCAATTTGTTATTTTCCCCTTTACTTAACAAAATGAATTAGCAGTGGTCTTACATGTATTTATCCTATGCAATTTTCTAACAATGACAGACGTACGGCATTTTAATTGAATGGTGGGTGTTCCTTCGTGCTGCAATTATCGCAACAGAAATTAGAGTTTACAGAAAAAAACTGGAATATATCTATTTACAGGTTAAAAGCTTTCACGGTTTAATTGTTAATGCATTCCATATTCTTGAAAGTATCTCTCTCCATCTCTGGCCGGGCATATGTTTCAGGTCTTCAAAATATTTCGAGTAACATACTTTGAATATGATATACAAGAGACCCCTTTTCAACAATTGTGGAGGAAATGTGATTAAATTTAGGTCACTGCATCACTGATCCTATGTAAAAAACACAGATGATCGACTTGAAATCTTATATTTTTTCATAACATACTTTCATGGGAAATCCAAGGCGTAGGTTGTCTAATGGTGCCAGAATGGAAGCTGTGGGTATTCAGATTAAAAACAGGGAACGATTAACAAATTAAGCCATCGACTCTTGAATTCTTTCCTTCCCCTAGGGTTAGTACAGGAAGCACCCGGTAACCACTGGCAATTGGTTAACAGGTGACAGATATGCGTCGCAGAGCTTCGGTACAGACCACTGTCGCACACTCCCATATAGAGGTGGTTATCCTTAACATTTTCAGAAAATAGGTTTCCGCATTTTGAGAGGTTTCCGGTTTCTATAGTTTCGTAAAATTCATATTCAAGTGTAATCAAACACTACCTAAATTCTTGTTCCGTCTGTGATATAAAATTCATAACCATACAGTAAATGTCCATATCAATGTATATAATACGCGTTTAAAATTCAGTGGAATTGTGGCTGTTCGTGCCGAACGAATGAGTCAAAAGTATGCTAGACATGATTGTCTGGGGTTTTCTTTTTTTTTGGGGGGGGGGATGGTCGGTCCCATAACATACTTTTTATCACTAAAATTTTGAAAAATGATCTTCAGACTATAAAGAATAAGACAGACATTAATCAGTTTTAGCATTACGATGATGATGATGACATTTTACGGGGAATGTTATTCCCTCCAGATTCTGACAAGAAATGATGAACTTTTTTTGTACATGTTTAATGATGGTGAGATGACTGTTCTTTTCTCACAGCTATCATGGCTATAAGGCTTTGAAAAACGATTCCAGGCGAACCTAACATGAGGAAAAGGACGGGAATACCGGAGGGTGTTCTTAATTCCAAAGACTAGACGGTAAGAATCACCTGTTTCTCACTTTTTTGATGACACCTTAGCAGATGCCTGATTAAAACACTGGAAATGAAGAGTCCTCTCTTCATACTCTTCAATCTCGAGATTAGAAAAAAAAAATGATTTTAGCTCAATCCCACACTCTGTTTCATCATCAGAGACTCTGACGCCGCCGAGATAATTTGCACGCTGAATTTCTTTTTAAAACAAAAAGAATGTAGGTGTGTGATGAGGATAGTGATTATAGAATCTCAGTTACTGCACCCATGCATTTGGAACACTTCTAATTCAGAGGGTTAATACCAACTCAGACTTTCCGAAGAAGATAAGTCATCAAGATGATGAAAACGATGAAGCAAGACGGAAACAAACTGCTAGACAGAGAGAAATGATTCATCACTAAAAAAAAAAAAATCAATTCCTATTCAAAGGGATTAAGCTGACAACGAATGAAAAGAGAGGATATGGGAAACGACCATACTGATAATTTCATTCACACCGACAGAACTGACACCACACCGACAACGGACCGAAAAAATTACATTAGCCCAAATGGAGTCGGTTTGGCTGTGTGATGGGAGCATAACAATACCCCTTAGCTGAAACTCTAGAAATACGCCAAAGTGTCAACTAGTAGCACCCATGGCGCCATATTCATATTCCTCATGTATAGGCCTGTAATTGGATTTTTTTTTTCTCCAGTAGAATTCAAGTATATCTCTTGGTATAAGGTAAAATAGAAATGTTAGGCGCCATTATCCGAATAGCGGTCATGCAAACAGCGTCCAAACGGAATGCCTATCTAAATAGATATTGGTTAATGGAAAAAGACGCGGAGATAAAAGGGAATGGGATCAATTTGCGATGACTGAAACCGAAATCTAAACAGGAAAATTGAGTAATTAATGGAACATGTCCCATTGGAGTCATAATGTAAACAAGGATGTTCATTTTGTTCTTTTTATAAATCAAATAGTTGCTGGTATTCAGCATTTCCGAGTACGATTTTCATTATGTATGTACAAAGTCCTTATGAATTGTTTTTTAAGCAGAGTCTGGCCTTTTTGAAACGTCTTGGGAATTAATTAATAATTACACGGGGCGAGATCATTGCTTTGTGAAGTATAACTAGTGCTTTTATTTGGTTTCCATTTTCATTAATAAACACGCATCTAATTTCAAAGACATCAATGGCATTCCTAGTTGTTCGACTTTTTAATATTTAATGACAGCATTTCTCCAAGGGACTCGTTGGTACAGCTGCTGCATGTATTGGGGTGTACGGCGGGTACGACCCCATCAAGCAGCGAATAAAACAAGATTTATCGAAGAGAAAAAAAGGGGAAGAGGCAGAAAGATGCAGGGATCAAAAAAAGGAACGCGGAAAGAAAATTACACGACCCTCACTCGACTACTGCGCTCTAAGACGTAACCATATTCCTACTAACTTTAGTGCCCGCTAATGGCACCAGTGGCAGCCCCCCCCCCCCCCTCTCAATGCTTGAACCCATGCTGCGCCATTGCAAAGGGTAAAGAGATCCTATCAATAACTGTTTCTTAACACCATAATGTCTTGAGTAACTGAGATGTCGTTTGTCAGAATATTTGCCGATGTCCATGATATCTCGACGCCGGAGACTTCGTAAAGTCGCTGATATGCGTCTTAAGACCAGTAATAAGAGAGTTGATTGTGAATCATTCCTTTATTTTTCACATGTCAAGTAGCACTTATACAAGTCACGACTATTGGCACCAATTGTATGACTTTCAAATGCATATATTAAGTGTGGTTGATTTCATCCTCAGTGGCCTTGCGTCGTTATGAGGACTTCTAAATGAACTTTATTCTCGTAAAGAGAATCTTAAAGGTACAGGTATCAAATGATCAGCTTTAATACAATTATTCTCCTTGTCGAATCCCTTTCCTTAGAGCAGGAAAAGGGGGGGGGGGGTGGTCGTAAAGTAACATGTTCCTTTACCTTGAAGGTAATTTCGCTGTTTTCACTGTTTAAAGCAGGGGGTATTTGATGACAAACGTTTGTCAAGGGTTTTGTTCTATTTTTCCGTATAGTTACCGTTATGCACTTTTCACCATATCCACATGTTTAAATAAATGGTAGTTTCTATAAATTGCTCAACGATAACAGATGAATTTTATCCTCAGATTTTATATATTCTTTATACGTGTTCTTTGCGAGATTTAGCAGTCATCTAATATTAGGTGAATTCTTGAGAGACCTGCGTGAGCAAGGCACTCACTCATGCAGTCTACAGGGGTGTCGATCCATTTTTCGAATTTTACTTTTTTATTATTTTTTAAATCTAATTTTTAGCTCATCCGGCCCGAATGGGCAGATGAGCTTATGCCGTGGCGAGGCGTCCGTCGTCCGTCCGTCCTTCGTCTGTCGTCCGTCCACAATTTCAAAATGCTTCTTCTTCGCCATTTCTTACCCGATTTTAATTCCGTTTGCTTTACATGATAGCACTAGGTGGGGGATTCGAAACTTCTACACAGAATTTTGAAACTCATTAAATATGCTAATTTATGCGCATTTTTCGAAAATCGCAAAAATCGCTTCTTCTTCTTCATTTATTGACCGATTTTGATTTTTTTTTTGTTCCATCTGAAAGACTTTCACGAGGTTCATTGAACTTCTACACAGAATTTTGAAATTTTGTCTAGAAAATTATTTATGCTAATTTATGCAAAATTAATTAAAAATCACGAAAATTGCTTCTTCTTCCTCATTTATTGACCAATTTTGATTTTTTTTGTTCTATCTGAAAGACTTTCATGAGGTTCATTGAATTTCTTCACAGAATTTTGAATTTTTGTGTAGAAAATTATTTATGCTAATTTATGTGAACAAATTGCGTGAATTTCTTTGCTGGATGCCGGATGAACGCCACATCATTGATGTGCTAGTTTTTTTTTGGGGGGGGGGGGGGGGAGACAGCCTAGTAGTACCCTTCATGATTTTTTAACGCCTCTTAATTGCCAGCTTCTCCACGGTTACATGAAGGAGGGGACATTAGAGAATGTGCGCGACATGGTACTCTGATAGTGTAATACTTTTTGTATTTCATTGTTTGGAAGGTTTCATCTCCCGAGCTTTGCATCATTTTTCGTTGAAAGACTGAAAGACTTTCATGAGGTTCATTGAATTTCTTCACAGAATTTTGAATTTTTGTGTAGAAAATTATTTATGCTAATTTATGTGAACAAATTGCGTGAATTTCTTTGCTGGATGCCGGATGAGCGCCACATCATTGATGTGCTAGTTTTTTTTTTTTTTGGGGGGGGGGGAGGGGGAGACAGCCTAGTAGTACCCTTCATGATTTTTTAACGCCTCTTAATTGCCAGCTTCTCCACGGTTACATGAAGGAGGGGACATTAGAGAATGTGCGCGACATGGTACTCTGATAGTGTAATACTTTTTGTATTTCATTGTTTGGAAGGTTTCATCTCCCGAGCTTTGCATCATTTTTCGTTATTTTATTTTACACCTCCGGATTTATGTTGGGGGGGGGGGAACGATATGTTTACCCTCCCAATATTTTCTGTGAGAGGGGCAACTGCCCCCCGCCATCCCATAATCGACTCCCCTTGCATTCTTTTGTGTGTCAAGAAATAAATCCACATCCTTCTAGCTATCGATCAATCAGCATTTGTACCAATGCTTCTCCAAGATATTGTTCGGCATGATCAACATCTAAATTGATATTTTGGCAACGAACACATAAAGAAAACACAACACACAAAACGAACACAAACCTAGACAATCAAGGCACAAACGAGGCTAATATGAAATGTCACCTGAGGTATATTTCCTAGACAATGGCCTACGGTTATCGTACTATTTTCACTTTCATTGTCTAGTTGTAATCAATACGCAGACCGAATGTTATTATTGATTTCATTTCATGAAATAAATGAATAAATAAATAAATGGGATTAATGTGACTGGCAATGCACGATGTGATTATTTGACTTTGAAAAGGGAAATTTCTTGGTCGGAGCTGGGTCAGCCGTGACTTTGCATAACTATTTTTAAAACATAATGTTACATGTAATTTGTAAGATGAAACATGTTGATTCACCCGTACATCTATCCTAAAATACTTTGAAAAAACACCTGAATAAGTTTAAAACAAAATATTATCGGCAGGTCTGTAAAAAAATTGTTTTATAACGTGTCTTTCTGTCTCTTTGAGTACTTTGACAAAAGGCAGGAAAAAAATATCATTATCTAAAGTTTCCATTTATTTGAGAAGTAGTTCACTCAGTTTCTTTTCTTTCTTATTATCTTGGTAAGGTTGGTATTCCAAACACTTTGAATTGATTTTCGGTTAATGCTAAAAAGTAAGTTAAAAGCCCGCTCCGACCATGCAGGCAATGTCATAAGACAGCGAATCCGAAATCTACTGAATTTTTTTCTTCACCTAAACTTAGAATGCAAAGTCGAGAGTGAAATCAATACATAAGTAATGGCAACGAAAAACTTCCTGAAATATCTGAACGCCTTCTAAAAGTAATATCACTTGTGATATCTTATGTTACACTCTTTAGGGAAATATCTTTAGATGTGGTTTTAGAGTAAAGATTTCATTCATGTGGTTTTTTGCAAGATAAGATCGGGTAAACTCTCACATCTTTGCCTTTCCGCAAAAAAAGATATCAATTTTCATGCACATGTAATCGTTACAGTGCCTTAGAGTGTTAGCACTGGTATTGGCATCATGCAGATACATAAAATTTACTTACTGGAGGCTACCGTTATGCAAGTCCCATGTGATCGATAATGTTTACGATAAACATAACTGAAATCGTTCCCAAATTGGTCTCTTGAATTTTAGGTGGACAAAGCATTGGATATGTAACCGATCCGAGGAAATCGGCGGGAAAGGTCCCATCCTGGCGATTAATGCTAACGAGCCGCCAGCACCGATTTTTCTCTGACCATTGTCGAATCCAATTCCTTTCGACATTAAACTCTAGTGACAGGTTTGGGAGTGATTTGTCGTCGTTGTCATTGGTCAAATTGGGGTTATACAATACAATAATACAAGACATGCTCCGATAACAATAAGCCAGTAGTGACAATTTGCGCATGTGCAGATAAAGATCACTTGTATCGAGCACAATATTGACCTTTTATACGCTGTAATTTTCTACGCACCACCAGCATGACCAGTATGATTTTACATGTTAAACAAGTTGCGCGTCCACCAAAACAGATACACGCGTGCGCGTACAGATTGGAGTAATTTCCATTACACCCACGTTACGGAATAAGTGTCTGTGCAAATCAGTGCATAATATTGTACGCTTGTTGTAGTTGTGTGTTTTGGGGGTTTTTTTTTTTTACGCAGACATACTGTAAATATTGTATATATTTGTATGGTGGTGTGACCATATTTCGCGCGTGTCCTAAGTTCGCGCACAGGATAATATCTCAAAAACTAGAAAGAATTTCGAAAATCTAATAGCACCAATCGATAGAGGAACCTAAACTTACCTGGAGACAAAATTTCTCTTTCAAATTGGGTGAGAAGTTTTGAAGATATTGACGAAAAATCGGCAAAATTTGCTACTTTTTTGCGGCCGTTTCCGAAAATATGAAGTACCGACAAGGGTCAAGAAATCGTCATTTTGAGAGAAGATGTCATCAAACTTGTAAGTAAAGCATGATACCAAATGATTGTATGATAAAATTGCCTTGCAAATGATGTAAATAACTTACCTTTGATGGATTGTTATGTTGGATTAAGTAGATGCAAACTCGCGTGCGTGAAATAAGGTCTCGCTGTTTTCATGACCCATTTTCAGTTCCATGCGCGTAGCGATCCGACATCGAATTTTGAAATCGGGATATCTCCGAAATTCTTAGTCGATCAGCTTCCTTCTTGGACACTTTTGCAGACTAATATTTAGCTTTCCTTTTGGAATGAATCATTTTGAATAAATTACTGTAGAATATGAGAAATTACAGATGGAATTTCACATTCCTAGAAATTTTTAAAATGTGCGCGAAATATGGTCACCCCATCATATATAGTTGTTCTTGTGTATACAAACTGATTGTGAATTATTGTTTCTCCAATACCCTGGAAGGGGTGACATGGGAAATAAAATCATTGTCATTGTCATTGTCATTGTCATTGTCAGGGTTAATTTTTACCACGTACTAATTACGAACTGGTTTATTGCAACCTTTATTCTAAGTACTTTTTTTTTCTTTTAAACGAATTAAACTGTCGTCTGATAAAAAAATGTCGGATTATCCGAACGAGACCTGCCCTTTTGCTCCTTCAGATGGGACTTTTCTAATGTCGGGTAAGTGTCATGGTATGTGAGGCATGATTATCACATCACTCTGTACGAGTGTGAATTCAAATCAGGCGGGATGGTGGTGACATTCCCAAGTTCAAATAATTCACCTGTCGTTCACAGTCGATGTTAGGCCATGGGTTATGTTTGTCTTCATATTGCAAATGCCTCCACACCAAGACAAACAAACACATCTCACCCTCTCCAATTGATGTTCAAGAAGAAAAAAAAAATCAATGAGTTTTTATCAACCTTCCCTTTTTTTGTTTAACTTTTTTCCCCCTTCTCGCCTACCCTAACATAATCAAGGACCATTCTGGATCTTTTACAGCCACTAAAATTGTATTGATCGACGCTGTGTTGATGCCGAGGAAAAAGTGACACTGCTTTCAAGCGCGGCGTTAAAACAATCGATGGGAGAATGAAACTGGCTCGGAGTTGGGAGCACAATTCGACCCGCATCTTATCATAACTAGCCTGATAAGAGCAATGGATAATGCACGTTCATGATACTTTCCGGTACTTGCTGTTTACTTTACATCATTTCTGTTACGTCATTAAGTACCAATTTACGAAATGTAACCCCCCTACACGCCCATCATGTTCAAAACCAACATCCGCTGGCTCAAGTGTTTCTTGTTCATGTTGTTTTCAATATTTGATATCATCCTGGTATTCTTGTAACTGCTTTCTGTCATTTCTATAAACAATCTTTGGATGTTTTCGCGGTGTAAACACACCAAATTTAATTCCATTTTCAATGAGCAGACAGTTTGAGCTGTAACGAGGGTGCAGTTCAGAACACTTCCAGATAGGTTTTTAAGTAATCGCTGTTTGGTGACGCAATTCAACGCTATTACAGTGGTCCAATAGTCAAACGTATTCGAATTCTCATTTTCCAGTAACGAGAATACATAAATTTGTTACTATCAGAACGGCTCGATGCTATGCGAGCGGCTTAAGTTGTTTACGGGGGATCTATTAATGCTAAATTTGAATGAATGATTTTCATTCCATATCGATGTCGAAAGGCAAATTTGTGATGCATTTAACAATGACGGGACCATTCTCGAAGATGCATCTGAATGCAAATATCGAAACCCCCGTTTTTACGACTTTACAGGAAGAGCGCCCGCTTCATTAATCTTAATGAATCCGGTGTTTCTGAACAAATAGCCAGAAATCTTGTTTCGAAAACACAATTACATAAAACTTGGACACTGAAAACAGACAATTTGATATTTGTTAAGTAATGGTGAAAATGAATTTGTGTCCTTCATACTTGGGCGTATCTATGGATTATGGCGCCTGGGGCAAACAATGAATTTGCGCCCCCCCCCCCTCCCCCACCCCCACACCTGCCCAATCTACGTTATCGTACACGCAAGAAAGCAAAGCGTCTACATAAATGCCAGTACGTGAAATATAAACATGATTTTATATAAATAGATATATATATATATATATATATATATATATATATATATTACGCCGTAATTTCACTCAAACTCATTGAATGCTCTTTGTGTGGGTGTTATTCATCACTGGTTACCTGACGTGGAATAGAAATGTCAAAGTACCAAGACCTTCATTAAATTTGACATTCAAAATGTACTAAAGCCTATCTATAAAATTCACAATGAAGTCATTTTCTCGCTTTATAAGCATGCGTGTTTATCGAAACAGTTCATTGAAATAGAAGCGATCTCCGCAATTCCTATACACTTTTGAGGTTCCTTCGACTTAGCCATAATTCGTTTTTAAGACGATTACCTGGCACAGTTCTAACGTGTATAAAGCAGACGTTTGAGTCGTCTTTGCTCGCAATGATGAGTGAGTAAATTGGTAGTATAACCATGAATCTATCATCTGAAAGCACCAGCCAAGGGCAGCATTAAAAACACCCCCAAAATATCTCTCTAAAAAAAAACAAAAAAAAAAACAACCCATCTCTTTACTCCTTGTAATGATCAAGAATCTTTTGTTTGAAAGAAAATCATGAGAGAAAGTCCCCACCATGCCCACCCTCCTCTTTAAAAATCTCGTAATGAATGTAAATTTGAAATAACTCCGCTGTCTCATTTCATCATACAATAAGAGGTAGATTGAAAGAGTGTTTTTTAATGATACTTATCTTCAGTACTGCTAAACAAAAGAATGTGTAGAAGTCTAAGGCTTTTCGAGCTTGTGAAAGGGATGTATGGTCGGTTGAACCTAACATGGACCTTATTTTAGTACCAATAAATCAAAAAGTAAAGCATGTACGTACTGTTCATAGCAGAATTCGAATTTAATAGATAATTACTTCTTATTTGCACCTAAATTAATTTATTTCTAATGATAATCCAACGATAGGATCGTGAACAAATGATTATTGTTTTCTAGAAGAATGTTCTTTCAGTCACATCTACAAAACGACTCCACACCGATTCCAAAAGCAACCAATCCTTTGCCATTTGAGTTAATGTTTTTTGTGATCGGTCTAGTATCGGTCTCCTTAGTGAGACTGGGGTTTGAGAGTGATCACAGACATTAATTGCAACCGTTATAAATGGAGAAGCTATGACAAATAATGCAGGTAGTAATTGGTATCATGGTACATATTTAAAACAAACCTTGAGATCCGGTAATTGTATTCCAAGTGAAACTGGCTAGAATTACTCCTTCCGAGTAATTTATCTTATTTTGCATGGTTTCATTGGTCCAGCAAAATATAAGGAGAAAAAAACAAAAAAACAAAAACAAACTTGCTTGAAGTCACATTCACCTAAGAGCCAAACTTTTTTTTCGGGGGGGGGGGGGTGGGGCCCTTTATGGCTCGTATTTTGACTTCAAGAGTTTAATCAAAGCTGACTTAGAACGCAAGTCCAGTCTAAATTTCTGTACCAAGTTAAACAACACTAGACTGAAGCTTAAGTTAAACCGGAGGTGAGAATACGGGCCTATGAGCATGTTACACACACATAGGTCGGTACTACTACCTGGGTTTCTTTTTTTTTTTTTCTTTGTTCACTACTTTGTTATAATGTTCTTCTTTGGTACATCATTTATTTGCAGGTTAGAACATTCTGCTTCAGTTTAATTTCATCTGATAATTATTCTTTAATCTTTAAAATAATTCATTAAAAGAGAATTTTAAGTTGATCTTCTTGAAGGTTGTTTAGAGCCTGGATTCTTTCGAGGTGTTTAACCAGCCAACACCAAAATGCAAATTGGAATCGATGCAGCATTTTCCTGACGATGTAACTAAGCAACCGTGTATTGA
Organism: Heliocidaris tuberculata; assembly: GCA_025618425.1. NCBI lineage: Eukaryota > Metazoa > Echinodermata > Echinoidea > Camarodonta > Echinometridae > Heliocidaris > Heliocidaris tuberculata. The sequence continues at coordinate 24,042,529 of CM046850.1, forward strand.
TTGTCCTAAATGTTCGTAAATGTTTCACAGGTAACCGTGTTTGTCTTTTAATAAATAGATATTCTTCGATTACTAGTGAATCAAATATATTCCCACTCAACAAAGACCCTCGTCAACGTGAGTATACATGAAAGTTAAATTATTAAATGACCTTGCATCGTGTGCATGTTTAACCTTTATCACATTTATATGGAACGATTGAGAACGGTAAGGCGTACCAGTACAATTCAATTTATGTTTGTATGTTAATAAAGAACATTTTTGAATTTAATTTAATTGAATTGAATTGTACCAGTACAATTCAATTCAATTAAATTCAATTCAAAAATGTTCTTTATTGACATACAAACATGAAGCAAATATATTAATTGAACATGAAAAGCAGCCGCAGCTGGAATATTCATGTTAACATGTTCATAGGCACAAAATTCATAAAAGACTAAACATGCAAAAAGGGTATACATTGCACAGGTTTTCATAAAAAATGGTGACATGTAAAAGTCGTTATTAATTGCATGTAAAAAGATTGAAATATATACATTCATAACAGTCGACTTGGGGGAGGAGACTAGCACTTAGTGCATATACCTGTGATAAAAGTGATAGAGAGAGAGAGAGAGAGAGAGAGAGAGAGAGAAAAAAAATTTTCAACATTTGTTGAGTAAATCAACTAAAAAGGGCAATGGACTATTTTTAAACCGTTTTGTTCTAGCTTTGAATTGCTGATAAGTATGCATACGGCGAAGAGATATGTTAGTGTGTTTTTTCTGAGGTAACCATGTCTGACAAAAAGGGTGATTTGAAAATGATTTTGCAAATTTTGTACACAGTGCTAGTCTCCTCTCCTCAAGAGTTGGTAAGTTACATACTTGACATGAATTTGTATATGAGATGTAATTATGCCCTAAAATGATCTTACATACTCTTCGTTGTATTTTTTCAAGATTATTACCTTGCTGTACGGTAAGACTACTATGGAAAGCTGGAGCACAATATTCTAAAATTGGTCTAATATAACCTGCATATATTGTCACTAAATCCTTCAAAGGCAAATTGAATTTCTTAAGTTTCCTCAACATATAGAGTTTTCTATTGCACCTCTTGACTAAGTCATCAATATGTAAATTCCATTTTAAATCGGATTGTATAATCACTCTAAGAATTTTAATACTTTGTACATTGCATAAAACGGAGTTATTAATGGAAAGAACTTCAGGAGGAGGAGGATTTTTCATAAAAGTAACATGCAAAGTAAAACACTTTGAAGGATTGAGTGACATATTATTTGATTTTGACCAGTATTGCACAGAATTTAATGTGGGTTGTAGTTGTGAGATGTCAGTTGATTTACGACATTGTACTAAGGACAAATCATCAACATATTTGAAATAATGTATAGGAATATTTTTACATAAATCATTAACCATAATTAAAAAGAGAATGGGGCCAAGGCGTGTCCCTTGAGGGACACCGGCATGATTAACTTTAATATCAGACATAGTTCCATGATATAAAGTACTTTGTTTACGACATTCTAAAAAACTAATTATCCAATTTATTATCCAAGGTTTTATATGCATATTTATCATTTTTTCAATTAGAATATTGTGATCCAAGCGATCAAATGCCTTCCTAAAATCTGTACATACAACGGTAGACAATGACTTATTATTTTCTGCATGTTGATAGAGATAATGTAAAAGACCAACAAGGTAATGTGATGTAGATAATCCTGGTCTGTTACCAAACTGGTATACATCGATCTGTTTCTCAATGTCTTTCAATAACCACTGAGCCATAAAAGATTCAGCCAACTTAGAGAAATGTGAAGTCAAAGCTATAGGACGCAAATTATTTATACAAGGTGGGTGAGATTTTGGAATAGGACCGAATCTCCACTGTGAAGGTATAACACCTTGTCTGAAAGAAATATTAAGAATCCTAGTAATCGGTAAACTCAATTCACAGGCAAATTCCCTAATAATACAAACTGGAAGATCCTCTTTAACAGATGCTTTATGTGACTGTAATTTCCGTAATCTACAATAGACGTCCCAACAACTAATCTCTGGACTTTCAAATTGAGAAGGTAAAAAGGCTGGTAATGATTTTCTATTTAAAGGAGAAAGTTTAGCAGCAATAGACACAAAGAAATCATTTATTGCATTCGCTGCTTGTTTAGAATAGTGATTACTTTGAATGTCAATACCAGGAATCATTATTGGGATATGGTCCTGATTACCGTTTGTAAGTATTTTCATATGTCTACATCATAGAATACAATGTATTTTTTTTTATTGTGACATAGAACGCTACGAATCTCTTGTGAAAGAAAAACTCCTGTCGATTCAATTGAAATATAGCTGAAAGCAGGAAGAATTAGACGAACATATTGATGTATTAATACAAATCAAGAAAACGCTTCTAAAATTGAAAAAAAAAGTAATAAAGTCAGCACCTGCTTTAGTGACAATGTGCATAGAAATCATACATGTCTACAGTCTACCTTTCCCCTCTTAATAATAAAAACAGTATGAAAGATTACATGGTTGTGTAGAAATACTATCCTCCGAAGACCCCTGTTTTATTTCCCTGGAGTGACTTTAATAACGCAGGTTTGACATGACCAAATTCTTGTCGATCGACAATAATTGAATTTATTTTTGACGTTATGGAGCTATCGTAATCGTTGTTTTTATTAAATTGGATGAAGAAAAGCGAAAACTAGAGGCAAAGGATGAATAAGGGGAATAGAATGGTGTGGTAAATGGAAGAATTATTCAAATCAGTGGTAAAAATCAGGTAGACTGTTCTAAAACATAAGTCACATTTTAATATGTTTGTTGCATCACAAGCAACAATCGCATTTTAATATGTTTGTTGCATCACAAGCAACAATCGCATTTTAATATGTTTGTTGCTTGTGATACATACATCCTCGAGTGTTTTTAGGGTCTTTGTTATTTCCACGCCGAATTTCCTAACTATGAGCAAAGTAAGTTTCAGTAACTCAGACTTTTTCATGATGATATTCGCACCGTAACGAACTACTTCCCGCTACTAATGCCCTCCCTCCATCCCCATTCCTTAGATTCTTTTATCTCTTTTGTGTTTCTACATGTGTACATCCGCCTCCATTTTCATTCCCAGCATTCTCAGTCATACTTCCAACATCTCAAATATTGTCATGTCGAAAAGTGGGACTGGTGCCGTATTTATAACGGATGACATGAAATACTTTATACTATCAAATTCTCTATATTTGTCGGTTTCCTTATAATGTAAATGAAAATTGAGCATTAGGTTTGACCTTCAGAAGAAATCTAACAGCTCAGGATGCTCTCCTATTCAATTTTTGCCAACGTCTTGAAAGTTTAATATGTAAAATTGTACTTTCTTATTCATGACTCTATGACAGTCCTTAAACCTCTTCTACGCGGCACCGCCATTGTATTCTTCAACCGGGTCACACTTGTGCGATTTCACAGATGCATGGTTTTAATGGGTATCACTCGTCCATAAGTGATTGAGGTAATTGTGGTTGTACTCACCCCTCTCTTATAATCATCTACGTCAGCGAAAAGGTCCGGTGTCTCCCCCGCCGCTGCTCTGGCGGCAAGATCTCTGAGTCTGTAGAGAAGTACTGTGTCTGCTTCATCTTGGGCATATGCAACCACTAGCACGCTCAGCGTGCATGCAACTAAAAATACAGTTATCTGTTGTACCTGCATTTGGGACGATTGGATATTTTTTATACAAAAGATACAAATTAAGTTCCCTTTTTCTTTCTTCCAAGTCTTAAGAGCACTTGTTTAGGAAGGAGGGATCCTACGACAGCTTGCCTTTAAAGTATGAGCTTGTTCGATTGCGTGTGATTACGTGAAGCTAACGAGTGCAGAAAGTATGATGGTTTTCTAATGAAGTGACAGTTTCTTGGGGCCGTTGGCTTCCTTGGCGATTCTTTCTCGATATATCTCTTGAACGTGCCTCAAACAGAAAATTGAGTAGCAGCCTCCCTGGGCGTATGTGTGTGTCTGTGCGCTGCTCTACCGAAAAGTGGCAGTACGAATTGTCGATCTACTGTAGATGTCAAGTTATGAGTGGCGCAGCATATAATCACAACATTGATAATTGCGCGTGCGCACTCCGATGGGCCCTGGAATTTAGTGAATAAGTTTTGTGCCGGTACGTCAGAGAATGTCCGACCAATAGGGAACGGAAACCGTTGATCGCAGATAAGCGTCACCAAAAAATGCTATTGAAAGGGGGTGTGCTCGTAAAACTTTGTGCGTGTGTATGTTTGTGCACGTACTAGATACATATTGACGTGTGGGTGTGCGTGTGTGTAAACTCCGTAGAGCGTGGGTGTAATATACTTGTATATATTTTGTGATGAATACCTATCACGTGTCAAAGAGATGATCGTGGTGTAGAGGGCATGTAATGTTATTATTAAAGGGTTGTATGATGTCCTGAAACCTTCCGTAATAAAGAGGACATTAACGGGCTTTGACCCCCATCCATGCCATCGTGGTTCTATAGAATCAACAGGAGGATAAACAAAGATATTCTTTCAACTTCTCAATCATTGTTTAAATTTGTGGAAACAACAAAGATTACTGGTGTCGAAGTTGTTTTTTCCCCCACTAACTGATCAAGATATTCGATCACATACATAATGGCTTATAGTGGGTGGAAGAGAGGCAAGTACTCTTCTTATCACTGAAAAGAAAACTGAGAAAGTACGAAGGAAAGAGCAGGCACGTCCTATTATTTCAGTGTTTTACTAAATAAACAGATTTTTGCTTCCTAAGGTTTTGTTTAATATTGAATCCCTATATCCCCTTTTAATCCAAGGTCAAGGGTATGAAAAATCGCCAGCCGCAGCTAAAAGGTCTTTTTTAAAGTATCATCAATAAACTATATTTCAAATATAGTAGTTTGTCTTTAGCATATAATTTAGATACTGTGTATTGTTAAAATAAGCAACTTTTTTGCTTCCTCGCGTGTGATTTTTGAAGGTTTTGTTCAATATTTAATCCCTATAACCCATTCTAAAGTGTATAAAATAATCGCTATTGGGGCTAAAAAGTATTTTAAAGTATATTTCTTTTCTATCAATGACCTATTTTAAACATGATTTTTTTTCCCCGGTCACTTTTTCTTCCTGCCCACTTCTACCTTTACTTCCCTTTTTTATTTTATGTCGTCTGATGGGCAAGTTGACCGGTAATTAGTTTATTGGGGACACTTTATCGCACTAATTTACAGGTCATGGGACCTTTTAGTCAATGCTGGAAAAAGAATTGTTCGTCTCAATGCTTATGTAAGAGCAAAATATCGAGAAGGTGTGGACTCCATAAGCATGATAAGTAAGTTATAAGTTGAGCTTGATTTGATTTGAGTTGCTTTATATATGTGTCCAACGAAACATGGAGGTAAATGCCAATATAAAATGAAGTAGTGCTTTGATAATGAATAATGTTACAAATTTATATAAATCAGGACATTTTCAATGTCAAGAGAGACTGATTATATTAACCTCAAAGTGTACACTGAGAAGGGATGGGCATATTATAGGAATTATTGGTTGTGTGATTAATGTCCAATAAAATATAATTCTGCAAAATAACTTAACTTTTGTTACACAGATGTAGACTATAATTATAGTTATAATTATGGCGATAGTTACAAATGAATACCGGGGCGGCGCTACGGGGGGGGGGGGCAGAGTGGGCGAACGCCCCCCCCCCCCTATGATTTTTCAAGTAGTGAAAAAAGAAAAAAAAGAAGAAAAAAGAAGAAAAGGGAAGAAAAGGGAAGACAGAAGAAAGAGGAGTATTAAAAAGAGAGGTCTTAAACATATAGCTCTATATTACCCCTGTTATTTAATAGAGAAAAAATATGACGTCATATTTAGGTCGTCTTGCCCCTCCTATCAAAATACCCTGGCGCCGCCCCTGAATGAATACAAATAAGAGAGGCCTATGTAGTTTTTTTTCAGGAAGAGAGAAAGATAGAGAGACCGCACAAGAAAACAAACAAAAACACAAATAATCAAAACCGAAGAAAATAGAGAGTCGTGAGGTATGTCTTTATAAGGAAAGTAGGTAGATCAAATTGGTTGCGCAGATCGGGTATTGGTTGACCAGATATATTCTAAAAGATTTCAGTTGCATTTTACAAAAATGCTGTCTTTAATGAATGTTTTATATACATCTTCAGGTTCGAAAAAAAGAAAACCCCCAAACATTTTGTAGAATTGGAGTGATGGAAGTGTCATGTCTAGACACGCTCTTTAAAAGTGAATTCAGAAAAAACACACAAAAACACATACCATGCATACTGTACGTGAATTTATACATGCTCCAAGGAAGTCAATACAAAGCAAGAAGCAAGCAGAAGTTAGAATAACTAAATTTATGACTTGCATGCTGGGCCTCATCTTATATGATTTAGAAATCCAAGTACATGTACTTATCGTTCAAAGATATTTGCATGAAAATTCTAATATTCTTTCATGTTTTCAGGTTTATCAAATTTGTGCTATTTCTTTTTTGTTGATGAACTATTAATGAATATATGGTATCTTCAAAAGCATTTTATTTTCTAACAATTTTCTGAAGGTTCGTTATTGATTATACGATGTTGTATGTATGAATAAAATATGAAATTAATTCCATTTCATATCAAATCATTTATGAACACATCACCGACAATACGTACGCTTTCTTCCTAGACCTTCTTGCACTAACTCTCTGTCTGTCTTTCTGTCTGTCTGTCTGTCTATTCTTCTTGCTTACCCCATCTCTTGAGTATGTGCATTAAACTTTCCCTTTATTCGAAGATATATAGATATATTTGTGTTATTGATAGGAATTGGTCCATATCATGATCTGTTTATTGAATGTTCATTCACGAAAAAGATTCTACGGATCTATTATCCATTACCGTGTGAGTGCTTCTGCCATGTTTGTGTACTGGGCTGATAAGGCAAACACTCAACGCTACTCAACCCAGTGGCGTAAATCTGTTCCGAGGAATCGGGGGGGGGGGGTAGAGTAGGGGGTGATCGCAGTCAGGATCATGATTGGAAAACACAATCGTAATAAAAATAAACGTGAGATTTTGAAAAAAAATTGATACATTTTTAAGGACGTTTTAAAACCTATTGCTAGCATTTTATTAGCATTTTAAAGATAATAATACAAAAGGAGGGGGTATACTTTGTACAAACATCCCACCTTCCTCAAAAATGGGGGGGGGGGGGGATTACTCCTATCACTCCGGGATTTACGCCCGTTGCTAAACTTTGTGCATAGATTTGGGAGATATCATTCCACATAAATTCAAGAAATTTCAAAAGGATGATCCTAGCCGAAAAGGTGACTTTCCAAACAATTTGTCATCATTTTCAAAAAATATAATAATGACAATAACCCGAATTCCTCATGCAATAATAATAATAATACTTGCATTCATATCGCGCCTTTCCAGTTAGTAACTGACCAAAGCGCTTTACAGTGTATTATTACCCCGGTCATTGGATCCAGTTACGATTCTGCACTTATAGTGCACATTCTCCACTCCACTAGGGAGCAATTCAGTCTGGCGGCCATTCTACAGGCGTGCATATACTATTCCAGTCACAGTGACATTCGCATCCTACCAGCTACCCATTTAACACCTGGGTGAAGAGTGGCAAATGTAGATTAATGACTTGCCAAAGGAAATTAGTGCAGCGGCGGCCGGTACTCGAACCGCGAACCATGTGATGCACGGTCCGGTGACGTATCTAGTAGACGAATCAGCAAATTAAATAATTCCACTTTTCCTTTTGCTGGTGTCCTTTTCAATTCAAAATTTCATAAAGGAAGAAAACAAAGAGAGATGATATCAAAGATTTATTTAAAGAAAAATACCGTGCTATAATGTGTTTTACATTACAAACATTGGCTTTTATAATAATTAAAAATCTCAATTTCGCAGTTATCATTATAATCCTTTTTTATTGCACTTATTGCGAAACTGCTGAATATGATTTAGATGTGCATGGTGAATTTCTGATAAAGAACACTTAATTCCTAGCATGAATGGAGAGCTTTGAGTGGCATTGGGTGGTTTAAGTGCATATTGACATCTGTCGAGCAGAATGGGTCTATACATCAATAAATCATCATGATTGATCTAAATATACATCGTGATATATTTCCGAACAATATCATCTCTCAATCTTTATCATTGGGCAATGCAGGAACATGTCTGACATAGCACTGGCTATCATATTTTGAAAGGTATCCACCTGGTATTATGTAAAATCATGCCATGCTTTTACTTGCTACTAGGCATGCTCATAATATTGTGCATTGTTATGCTTTTTTGGACTGGCTGAGATTTTACAAGAGGCACAAGATGATTTTGGGAGGATTCTCATGAGGCGGGGCTAAGAGGTTGCAGTAAAATGTGGAAAAATGTTGAAAAGATATCACGATACTTATCAAGATCAAATATAATTTGTTGATGTCACAGACCCAAAGTCATCTACAGAAGTCAATATGTATTTGCATGTTATAGGACCTTTAAACTCTGGAAATCAGGTTAAGGGAATGAAGAAACTCTAGTGTATCTGGGGTAATATATGATTTGACAAAGCTACCTCGTTAAACACGTCACAATTAAACATGGAATCCAGCTCTCGCTCGTGATAAGAATACTTTTCATCACGTTGATGAGTTCAGTGGCTTTTCGAATTTGTATGCGAAGTTCATAAGAATTTACGTTCAAAATCATTAAGATCCTGAACTAAAGCCGTAACAAAGTCATGTGGACCTACTTGACAGCTGAATAATTATTACTAAGTGTATACTTAATGTAATAAATGAGGCAGTCATAGCAGAACATTTCAAGAATAGACTAAATACTCATAATTTGCTCATCAGCATTTAATCTTTAAATAGATATTCCCTTGGGAGACGCATTTTCGTGTGTGACAGTATTTTGTTATTATATTACTGAAATGTTAAAAAAAAGAAAATGTATTGTAACGGTTTTAAAAAATCTTACTCAGAAAGGGGTGGGTAGATATAAAGTTCAAGTTTCTTTCAAGCTATTCGCATTACAAGATACATGTGGAGCGACTTGAAGTAAAGCGCTTTGTAACTCAAGGAAAAGGTGTGAAATGAAACATTATGGATTGGATTTGCAAATGAAATCTATGTATATTGTCATTGGTTAACTCAGCGGTATTCCCCCCCCCCCCCCCCCGAGCTCTAATGCGCTTTAAAACTTACAAATCTACCTTTTATAGCTTTCTAGAATACATGTATGTGCAATTCAAGTATTAAAAGGGACAGACTGTTTTGAATAGCATTAATTAGAGAAGTGTACGCAAAGTAAATGGTTGATTGCCAATTCTATACTTGAAAAATGCATATTTTTAAGAAGGGTTCAGACAGAATATACGGTGGAAAATAAACCCCTTAATAATAGGTTTGAAAACTCAAGTTTAATCGAATATATCTCCCTTGTCATGTCACAATCATCGCTTTCTCTACGACAATTAGAAAGTATGTTTATTTTTCTTTAAAATGATACCATATTTGTTATGATTTTTCAGTCATGGAATGAGTAGTATATCAGAATAAGGGCAGGGTCAAAAGTGAAAAGTTGCAAAGTGCAGTGGTAAGCAAGGGTATTGTTCTTTCTTTGACATAAGAGACTGTGATTTTTTTTAATGGGGCTGTTCCCAACTGCATGGTCATCCATTAATGCCAAATTCTCGAGTCCTAAAAATGAAATTAATGCACTTTGGTGACATGTCATGCAAGAGTCGCTATACTGTTTTGTCATGAACTTTCCGAAGCTTCATGCCTTGGTTAACAAAATGTTGAAAAAGGCACAGGCAATAGTGTAACTCGAAGGTGAAGTTCTCCAAAAAGATGTTGCAGCGTTGTTTGGAGTAAGTCTCAGCACCATATCCAAGTTCAAAACAAAGTTCCGAGAAACTGGTGATATCGAAGACAGAACAAGGAGCAGACGTAAAAAAACAAAACAAAACAAAACAAAACAAAACAAAAAAAAACTACTGAGCAAGAAGACCGCTTCATCACCCTCTCGCTCGGCGAAGAAAGAAGAATGCACAGCCAAACCAAGAGCAGTGCATTTTGCAACTTTTCCCTTTTGACCTTGCCCCTTATTTTGATGTACTTCACATTCCATGACTGAATAATCTTAACAAATATGGCATCACTTTTAGAGAGGACGAAACACACACTTTTTAATGATACTAAACATAGCGATGATTATGCCATGACAAGTGAGATTTAATCTATCATACTTTTGTTTCCGAAACTTTTTTTTTGAGGGGTTTATATTCCAGGTATACCTAAAGTCTGATCATTCAAGCGATTCTAATTGTAATCAGTAATCAATTCAGAACAGAATCATTAACTGTGTATCACACCTGCCATTCCACGACGCTTTTCTCGCTATCAACTCTCAAAAAGTGTTATCTCACTACCGGGAGGGGGATGGGCAGGGGCCTCCCCTAAAAGAAAAAGACACAAAAAACGCTGAGTCCTTTTTGTTTTGCTTGTGATTTTTCAGAATAGTATCCCCTTCCCTCACAAAGTCATGAATCCGTCAAAGATTATTTCATAAATATTCCACATACTAAGAATCTTGCTGTTAGATTGGTCGAAAGGTAATCACGTGATGAAACGTAGTTTCCCCCTATGTTTTCCCCATCAATCACCCGAGAAGAAAAGTTCGTGACCTTGACGAAGATAGTACTTACGTGTTTCGCTGATCTCTTCAGTCCATATAGAGTCACAATATGCATTATCAAAGTGCCTGACCTTTACGAATAGTCGGAATGAAAAGTGCGTGACTTTTTTGCGAATAGCTCCATAACAGTGGCGGATCTACGGGGGGGGGGGGGGGGGGGTTTAGGGGGTTTAAACCCCCCCCCCCTTGGGCTGCCAAGTAAACATTTAATGTGCATAGGAATAACACTATTACGTAATACCATCTATATTTCACATGATGACTAGTTAGTTTCAAAGTTGGTAACGGAAGTTTATAATAAATAAACAAGAAAGAATTAAAACCATTAAAACATTTGTGAACATCGCATCTAGTCAGGCGTCTGTTAGCAATTTTTAACGATATGTGATTTGGCCATATTAAATGCATGTTTCAAATTGGTAACGTATGTTACATTAACGTTGTTTGAATACAATTTTGGCCTTAAAAATAATTGCTAAGCTCACCCAGAACCTCATATATATGGTGTAAATTTAAGTTTGCTTCCAATTTGGATAGTTGTTACGTATATCCTACACACATTTCTTATTTGGGCAAAAAAGAGAAAAATAGAGCATGCAAGTATGCTTAAAATCGCAAACTGGCAACCCTAAAAATGAAAAATCTCCCTACTGTGGGAGGGGGGTATCCCCCTCCCACACCGTCCCCCCTCGCTCGCTTCGCTCGCTCGGGCTCGGTCGCTACGCTCCCTCGCAATACCCAGCTCAGCCCCTCAAACCCCCCCTTGGAAAAAAGCTAGATCCGCCCCTGCATAAGCATACTAAAACAAGCGCAAATAAGCGCGCATTCGCACGCTTAAATAAACCACATCAGCGCACCCAGGAGGGTGTTTATATGTAATGGTTTAAACTTCTTTTATTAATTCGGGCCTAAAAATGTCTTTTTCGAGAAGTAGACAATAACTGTCTTTCTCGTACTAGTTGCGCGCGCTTTACATAATAAACGAGTTGCGTAATAAGCGTAATAAACGTGATAAACGAGTTACTGTAAAGCGCGCACAACCACCACCTGATCATCCCCATCATCTCTGTTGGTCGCGCACGCTCAGGTTGCATCACCATGACTTCATTATGTCTGCAGTCATGGCTACATTGTCATTATTGTCTTAAATTGTCATTGGCTGCATCACTGTGAAGGACGCGCATCCTCAGCCAGTTGTCACAGCAACCCTGTCTGTCTGAGAATACGCACTCGGAATCTTTAATTTTTGTTCTGTTTTGTTTTGATACCACATTGTATACTCCTGACGAAGACGAAGACGAAGACGAAGACGGAGGAAGCCGTCGAAAATTTGAGTAGAGAAAATAAAGTTGGCCACAATGCATTACAAACACTTCTAGCAGTTTAATATATATATATATATGCAGCAATGGAAATACCGACATGAGAGTCTACTCGGGGTAGGGCCCCCAAGGGTAGACCAACCCAGGGTCGATTAGGGAACTTAAACATTTTACGTATATTTCTGGCCATTTAGTCAACCCAGGGTAGATAACATTCCAACTATTTATATGACGGATGTTTTAATTTATTGTCAACCCAGAGTAGTATTTGTGGCTATTTAGTCCACCCAGGGTAGATAAGAAACTCAACTGCCTATATCACAATCATCCTAGACACTTTAGTTTATTGTCAACCCAGAGTTGTCTTTGTGTCCATTAAGCCAACCCAGGGTAGATGACAATTCCTGCTGATAATCACAGGCATCTTGTTTGTCTTCAACCCAGAGTAGTCTTTATGGCCATTTAGTCAACCCAAGGTAGATAACACTTCCAGCTGTTTATATTATACGTGTTTCAGATGTTTTAATTTGTTATAAACCCAGACTCGTATTGGTGGATGCCTGTGATATAGACAGTAGGAATTGTTATCTACCCTGGGTTGACGTAATGGACACAAAGACATCTCTGAGTTGACAACAAACTAGAGTGTCTAGGATGATAGTGATATAGGCAGTTGGGATTCTTATCTACCCTGGGTGGACTAATTTGCCACAAATACTACTCTGGTTTGACAATAAATCAAAACATCTGGGACACCTGTGATATAAATAGTTGGAAGTGTTATCTACCCTGGGTTGACTAAATGGCCAGAAACATACGTAAAATGTTTAAGTTCCCTGATCGACCCGGTGTTGGTCTACCGGGGGGCGGGGAGGGGGGGGGGGGGGGGGAAGGGCTTCCCCGGGTAACTCTCATGTAACACGATAAAAACTACTTTCTAAAAATAAACTAAAGACAATTTCAATAGCCCTGTCTATCACCTTTAGAAATGTGCGAACATTACAATGGCGTATTACGTAATCCGAACAAGATTTCTATGGGCAGTACAATAGGCCTTTGAAATTGCCCTTGAGTTTATTTTTCGAAAGTATTTTTTATCTTGTTATGTGGGTATTTCCATTGCTGCATATAAAATGCGTATCAAAATGAAGGTAATCCAAATTCAGAGAGTTAATAATCCAAGGTTATTTACTTTGACAATTTACATTTACCTTGTAATTAAAGAGGAACTCCTCACCTTTCCAATGATATCTCATTTGATTTGCGTCACGTATGCCATGCATGACCAAGTACAGCGATTTTTGATAGGACAGGTACGAATTCCATTTCATTTGGTTTTGGTATTATGGATTAAAGGATGAAATGAAAACTTTCACTGATGCCACACAATCATGATCAAGTACATTGTCATTTAACATGACCAGGTTGAACAGCATTTTATGCAAGTTTTGGTAAATGGATGAAAGGCTGAAATGAATACTTCACTGATGCCACACTTGATCAAGTGTTTGTCATTTAACGCGAACAGTTTGAATAGCATTTTATGCAAGCTTTGGTCATTGATGCAGTGCTAAAAATGGGCACTTCATCTGATTGCCTAGTTGCTTGTGTAAGGATGTTTATCACTGGCAAGATGGTTCACCCTACAACTGAACAGCGGGCATTCGTGGTTGCAACCTTTATCCAGACAGGTAGCTTACAGCGAACTCGTGAAGCCTTCAGGCAGCATTTCCCAGAAAGAGAGCCTCCAGCATCCAAAACAATCTGGGCGAATGTAAGGAAATATCGAGAGCATAGCACTAGCCTCAACCGTAACAAGGGAAATTCTGGCCGGCGGCTATCTGGGAGATCAGAACGGAAGTTACATTCAGTTGGTAAGGCAGCATCTCTTGGATCATCCGAGGGATACCAGTGCAAGGCGGTACGGAGTTGGATTGCCTTCGGCAAAATTCAACATAATCACCAGGCTGGACCTCCACATGCATCCCTATTGGATACACATGCAACATCAACTGACGCAAGGATATTTCCCAGGAGGCTGGCGTTTTGCAGGTGGTTGATAGCCCGTAGCGAGGGAGATGTCAATTTCATGCGGAAACTTATTGTAGGTGATGAAGCTGCATTCACCATGAACGGCAAGGCCAATTCACATAATGTTGTTGAATATGCACCAGCAGGATACCCTCCAAATATCAACTTTGATGTTAACATGAGTCGACAAAAATGGACTGTTTAGGTTGGACTGTGTGGAGGAGGGCAAGTGATCGGACCATTCCTCTTCCACAGGAATGTCAATGGTAATATGTATCTGCAGATAATCCATGAGGATGTCGTACCGAAGCTGGAGGAGTACTTTCAGCGACAGGCTGGTGGAGTCTTTCGACAGCTCTGGTGGATCCAAACGGTGCTCCTGCACACCGTCTGATTGCTATCCGAGATGGACTGAGGAAACTATTTGGAGAAAGAGTTGTTGCTCTCAACCACGAGGTGGAATGGCCGCCAAGGTCGCCCACTATTACGCCTTGTGATTTTTTTTTCTTTTGGGGACATTTGAAAAATAAAGAGTTTACATCTCCTACCCATGATCTTCAATAACTGCAGGGCCGTATTCGACATGAAGTGGATGCCTTGCACAATAACCCGGTTATGGTGAGACGAGCCTTTCACGACTATGCTACGTCATGTACGTCGCTCAGCTTTGCGTAGAAAGGGGAGGTGGACATGTTGAAGGTGTGGGTGCATAACAAGTAAGGAGCAAAATAATCTTCCAATCATTTTGAGAAACTTTCTTTAACTTGGTATGTTCGGTAACAATTTACACATACTCAACTCTGTGTGACATCGGTAACTTATTTAATCAATTTGCAATACCACAACTTGAATAAAAAGCACTTAGTACATGTCATAACATTTTTCTCGGCCATGCATGGGATTAGTGATGCATGTAAGGTATCAATGGAGAGGTGAGGAGTTACTCTTTCCATCTAAGCTACATGTAAAGTTTCAAAGTTAATATCTTTGGAATATTAAACCACTGAACTTGGATTACCTTTTTTTAATACGCTCTGTATTTGTCCCAAGGACTATGCATTTGCAGTGAAGGGAATTGAAACCAAGGAGTTATCACAACTCTGGGAATAAACCAGGCCGATTCCTGGAGATATAATTTGAGGAATGAAATTAATAGGGGAAGCTTCAGCAACAGAGAATAAAATTAATAACGTCAACATTTTATAACCATCCCTCGGAAAGGCGTAGCTATAGCTAGGATACAGCTATTTAGAGGATGGAGGGGCGAGCATTGGGGGACGGTCTTAATACTGGGTGGATGAAATGCGAATTAACAAGGACACTGATAAGGAAAGGGTGTGGGACTGGGTACTATCATATTCTTTTAATGTACTCTTTATCACACTCCCTTTCTTCATCTTTGATTTTATTCTTTTTCTTTTTGTCACCATTCAATGAGAGCAGGGTATATGTGCACCCGTGCACCCTTAGCTCCGCCACTGCACCTCTTGACGACTCGTCGAAAACATCCGGGGGTAACGCGAGACAGTGCCCTTTTCTCGGGCGTTTTAAGCTTGTTTATGAGGGATTATCCGTATTCCTCCGAGTGTAATAAGAGAGTATATTATAGGTAAAGAAAGAAGATCATTGCGAACCAATAGTAAGTATATATCTTGTGTCAGTAAGGGATTTTACTTGATCACGTGGTATAAACAGCTGCATTATTATGATCAAAGTTTGCCCCAGAAGAAAAATACGACTTTTCACGTTGATTACGTACATCCCTCCCTTATGAGCGAAGCCCATGTTGAGGCTGATATGGGTTGGCAGAAAAAAAGGGGGAATGTGTGAAAATCACACAATTCTATTAGGAGAGGATAGCGGAAGAAGCATGGGGTTAGGATAAAAACTTATCAAAAATTTCTTAACATGCATGTATGTAAGCTCATATACAGTTTTTGTGCGCGGTGCCTCCGTTTCAGAATCCCGGATCCGCCACTATTCAGGGGCTCTGCCCCTCCAACTCTTTTTTGTAGTCAAACAATTTGTTCAGAACTATTTGAGCAGTATGAAGTTTTTCGTCGGCAATGTGGCGTCCCTTGCTTTACAGCGGACAAATTTTAACGAGATCTTGGTCACCCGAAATTGCATCGCGGCGAATCTAAGACACCATAGATTTGTAACGCCACACGTGTGGGTGTGCTCACTGGGAGATCGGGTTCTAACTCCATCACAGTCGCCATTTTGGAAACTCGACAATCGCTTTAATAGCGTGTCTTGGGATGTAAAGTGAGCGGAACCACACGGGCATAAGAGATCCCTCCTTCTAGAAAACGAAGCCAATTACAGAAGGATATGCTGTAATTATCCACACTTAACCATTGCTAGCTCAAGGCGAGTACTGCTTTCGCTCTCTCGTTTGGTTTCCCTTTTCATTGTGTGTTTTTTCCCCTCTTTATTCGAACGTTCATTTATACCGCGAATGCGTAATAGTTCCATCGGTGGCACCTGTGGGGACAACGGGTTTACGCACGGCAGGTGGTTATAGCATCTTATGAGGGAATTGGGAAGTATTGATGAATATTGCCTCGCGGACGAAGGAAATAAAAGCAGAAAAATATTCTGCCACCATGCCGTCTCTTGACATTGGAAAATCGAAAACGAGAAAATGGAAACAATTCATCGGAAGCACATCTTATTTTGAAGATTATTTTATAGACGCAATTAAGGAACTTGAAGAGGAACACAATTATGCCTTTTTCTCCTCATAATAACCGTTGAGGTGTTAGCCGCGAGGTAAAACAGAATATAAATATACAAGGTGAATATATTTTGAGTCAAAGTTGTCCAAAAGGTCGGAAAATATCACAATTATTCAATTCGGAGAGCACACTGATTTTTTCTTGTGTGTATGGGGACACTGAGATGGGTGAAACTTCAAGTGTTTTTCTATAACCTGGGGGAAATCGAAAATGACGTGCTCAGTGCACGATCTCAATGAAACCGAACGGAATGGATTTCATTTATCGATTGATCCTGTTAAATGTCTCGGACTTGGGGTATATGTAAGGAAAGCTGAGGCTTTGAACTGGAACGAATACGGAAAGTCAAATATATTTTAGACATGTAAGATGAGCGATCTGACAAACTATAAGGAAAATCACATTATTAACTAATAATAAACATTACCAATGTTGAAACCACCTAATTTTTTTTTTAAATAAATAAATTGATTGCTTTTTTCACCAAAGGGGATTCGATACAATTATTTTGAAATCCTAAATATTTGAAGTTCTTTAAAAAAAAAATTTTAAATACATTTTTTTTCTGTATATGGATAACTTTTTTTAGGTATTATTTGTAATATCTAAAATAGAAAAGGTGGATGAAAAAAATATGTTAGCAGTTAACCAATGTTAACTGTCTCAAGAGCAATATGAAAAAAACAAGAATGTCAAATGACTTAAGGTATCGTATTTCTATTATGATTTGCTTCATACACTGGCAAGGGTCTTTATATTTCTACTTTAATTTATACTTGTACATTTGAACATCATGCATATTCCCGTTTCTGTATAAAGATAAATTTTCTTCCTTTCGTAGTACATTTTTTTCATTTATTCTGATATCTGTAACCTGATAAGAAACGATTCCAGCAGAGCTGTAGAGAGGGGTCAGTGACTTGTTTTAGTCACCCTTGTCAATAACGTATCTTTCGAATAGGTCACACTTTACATCGTCGATGCTTTAAAATGTGTGTCACATCCGTGGTACTCGCTTAAAAAATGAAATTGATAAATGGCATGGGCACATGTCGTGAAAGATGACACATCTGTATAGGATATAAATCGCCAGATTGCTAAAAAAAAAAAAAAAAAATGCACATAATATTGTGCCTGAAAATTTTAGTGCAATGTGAAAAACATTTGCGAAAATTCAGCGAAACATCCCCGTTTCTTTAGATAGCCACGTGATGGTAATGAAAGCATCAGTTTTATTAGGATTTAGAGTACATCATATCTCAGAATCCCGCATTTTCTGTACCAATGATTTCAGAATATATTAGAATCAATATCTTGTGGAACTCTCGAAATATCGACAAGACTCCTTTAAAATACAACAGATATATTATGATTCCATGGGTTTTATGATCGACTCTCCTCGGAATTAAACCTGAAGCAAGCCCGGCCTTATTGCTCGAAATTATATATTTGGATGTTGTGTTTTTGAACCCCATTGCATCCGAACTTTATCTTTTGATGCTTACCAATCTTTGGCATTTCTTTTTAAATACAAGGTGAATTTTTATTTCCATTGTTAGCTAATATGTACTCTAGGAGCGTGGGATTTTTTTCTTCATTTTAATATGATGCCCGCATGATATTGAACAGCACTGACATGATTATTATCTTAACGAAACATGGTTACATGTATCATTCGTATTAGACAGCCTTGACACGAAACTATAGTATTGCACGTATAATAACGTTTTTTTGTTTTTTTATTTGTAGCTGTATTCCTATAAGCCATAGAACATCGTAGAACTTCATAAATAATACCTTTTTCATGTCCAACTTGAGGTGGAATATGCAGGCTTGTCTGCTTTTTCTTTATTTAAAAAAAAAAGAAAAATGGGATAATTCTACGTGAATCCATGCCAAGTCCTACCCGTAGAAAGAATTAACCTAGTAAAGGTACCAAGTGACAATCTTCACATTATTTCGTTCTCAACGATTATTAACGGGGAAAGGTGTTTTATTCCTGTTTTGTCAGCTGCATTGCAAGGCATACAGGGATAAAGCTGGCGACTTTAGTTGCCCTAACTCCTTCAATCCTTACCCTTCTGGCGAGGCTTATAGTGCGGCTTGCACCTCGTTACAGACATCAGAATGGCGTTGCTCTACTTCTAGACGCCCTCGCCTCCCTTCGACCCCTAAACGCCCCATGTAACAAATAGCGAAGACAACGAAATTTCATACAAACATTCTATCCCCCGCACACCTTGACCACGCACATCCCACACGCGCACATATATCTACATATGCTATCTCTCTTTCTCAATAACGCAAAATCCCGAAATTGGCATAGAAAGATTCAAAAAGAAAGATAGAAAGAGGAAAAAGAGGAGAGAGAAGGGAGATGCTCGGGGAGAGAAAGAGACTGAATTGCAGGAATGCATGTTAAAAATCAATTAAACCATACTCACTATTTCAATATATTTCAAGATTAGATTGGGTTTATGAACTTGAATTTAGCTTAGCAATCTCTGGGAAATCAGAATTTCTAAAATTACTTAAAAGATGTGACAAAACACGACCCCAAAGAAGCGAGATTTTAAACTAGCAAAATTGTTAGCGTGACACAAAAACAGACAAACCCATACTTGAGTTTTGGTTCACTGAAGGTTCCGCCTGAATGGATTTACCCCCTCTGATGTACATTACATGGAAAAAATATACTTAAATCACTGAAGTCTGACTACTGACCAATTATAAACAAAGAAGGATGAAATTTAAACGTGATAAAAAAGAGCTAAATCTAAACTAGTTTGTCTTGAAGAAAGCAAATTATTGAAGCGTGAATTATAACGAAAAAACTTTATAAATCAAGCGTGACCGAAAATGATTAGAGTTACTCAAGAGTGACGCAAAATGATAAGAATTACTCTAGCATGACGAAAAAAAACCCCAGCAAAGCAACTGAAGCGTGAACAAAACAATTGAAACCTTTCAGAAGTGACCAAAGAATAGAGTAAAATCTTTTGAGCTTGACCAAATAAAAGAACTAAGCTCACTCAAGCGTATCCCAAACCGACATAATTTCTCGAACCTGAAAAAAAAAAAGACTAAGGATATATTATATACTACTGGTAACTGAGAAAGTGACTTATCACGCATACATTTGCCAACAAAAAATAATGTAAATACGAATTTTGGGAGCGGGTGGGGGGGGGGGGGTAATACAACTTAGTACGTTTGATTAAATCTACTCCAGAGGTTCTTATTTTAGAGTTATTCCTACCGCGACAAAAATATACTCTTTCTATTATCAAATAAGAAAAGGTGGTTTGTTCCTCTTAAAACGTTCATCATTAATTCAGGAACATCGTTCTCACACTCTAACCAAAATTAGTAAACAACTCAGGTATTTCAATGACCATGCCAAAATGTCCCGTATATACCTTTGATGAAATACCTCGTTAATCTCCCGCCTCATCGTTCTAATAACATTTCGTTGAAGTATGACGTATATATATCCCAGTGAGGTTTTCCTTTTTAGATATCAATTCATATTGTGGTTTGATTATCACAGTCAGGCCCAACGTGAGTGCATTTTTGATCGCATACATGCATACCGAATTATCAGGAAAAGCATTTTCTACAATTCTATGTGGAAATGCCTGAGGTTCAGTAAAGGTATTATGAGTTTAAACTTTGTTTTACCTTGTAAAAGCTTGTGTTAGAAAACAACTCAGTCAACTCAACAACCTTCTGTAAGATTGTCTACAGAAGACCAAGGTCTGGAATGATAGTGAAAGAGACATTCTTTCTGTTCAAAACTCTCCATACCGACCCATTTTCGAAATAATATCGTTATGTACTTAACAATCTTGCCGCCCTGGCGTCCATTGGAAGCAGCTAAACAAACGAATAAATTGCCAGAGACGACCCTTAACCATTAAATTGTCATTTATATCTGACAGCAAAGGAAGAGATTCTTCGGTGTGCCCGGAAACCTCTTAGAGCAAAGCGTATCATCCCCAATAAATCTCAATTCACTGTCCTCTAATGGGATCGAATAGAGGGGGATCTTTGAACATCTTCTACAATCAATTTGACCTCGATGGTACTAATTTCACTGTGTATGTCCATTCAAAGAAGAGCGGATTGGGTTGACGAGACACATGTATTGAAGGCACTTGAAAGACACTTCATCCGAATAGGACCTTGTAGTATCAACCTGTCATGCTTGATGACGTATCAACTGATATACATTCTTTAGAACACTACGGAAAACCTTGATTATGTCGTAATGAAATTTTTATGAATCCATGGGGGGGGGGGGGGGAAGAAAAAAAAGCTATACGGGACTATCCTTTTCAGAATGCAATAACAGAAGAGACTGGGACAATGAGAAGAGACTCGAGTGAAAGTTATCATTGTCGTAATTCTATGCAACTTTATGAAAAGCCAAGGGGCAATATATCAGAATTTATCACGGAAGAGCGATTGTTTTTCTATTGTTGTGCTCCAGTTGTCGTTGAGAAGGTCTGTATCGGTAGTACGACGTGCGTCCAAAGCATGTTGTGGCATCGCTATTGATTTATGCTGTTCCATGTTTATTTTTGGTATTTTCTTTAAGAATTTATTTGTAAAAGATGGTTTCATAAAGAGAAGCTCTGACCCATTTCCACAAACGTGTGTATACGTATCTTTTCATTAACTCATAACTTGGCCAATGTGCCTATGGATATCGTGGATATCAGAAAATGAAAAACATTTTATTTTATAAAAACCGTTTCGTTCAAATTTTGCGTATGTTGCGCATACGCTAAAATCATTGTTCTTATATCTATAAAGAAGATAATGCGATTATGACAGTTTTAACTTTATTATTATAAATCATATAGTTTACATCACTGCGAAGTAGAATATATACATCAGTATGTCTGTTATTAACATTATCTTTAACAGAAGCTGTCTCGACAAAACCCTTTTGTTTTTTAACAGCTGTACCCACTTAAGTTTTATCACAATGTTATATACATGTTCATATTTTTTACAGTATTTGTTCATTTTATATGTAATTCCATGGTTTATTTTGTTCAATGCAATGTACTCTTTTTAATGGACTTGAACTGAATAAAGTAAACTGAACTGAACAGTTATATTTTGATGACAAAATATGATGATCGTTCTATTATCAACTTATAATGCGATAATTTTTCCAATTTGATTTAATTTGAGCGTTGGATTTATTTCAAAAAAGCTCAGTTATATTACACTGCGGTGGTGCTGACAACGACGAATCATCGGGGGACAAATACTAACAAAAGGAAAAATGGATAGGGGCACTCTGTTAGACGAACAGGGGGCGCTTCATCAAGTGTCTTTGTCGGTGATTTTTTTACCGACAAATTTGCTCTCAGCCAATTAGATGCAAGGATTTCAGTAGCTTAGGGGCATTCTTTTAGGCGAACAGGAGGGCGTTTAACATGTTTAATCAAGTTTCTTTGTCGGTGATTTTTACCGACAACTTTGCTCTCAGCCAATCAGGTGCAAGGATTTCAGTAGCTTATAACAGTTATTGTAAATTTTCAGCGAAAGCAAGTTTCATGAAACGAGGCCCAGGATTCAATGGGTACCTGGAAAGGGGATAGAAAATATATTAGAACTAAGGAATAACGGTTACATAGTGAAAATAATTTCTGTTCGGAAATGACAAAGAACATAAACACATTTTTTCGTTTTTATTCTAATTCCTCGTATTTCACGACGTAATAACAACCTGAGTGCTTTAAAAAATGCTTCTAATAGCATTAATGTAAAGAAGTCTTTATTAGTTTGATCAAATATACCGGCTGCCTGCTTTAAAGAATTCAAACAGATTCATCTTACGGATTCAATTACGACATTAAAACATATTAATTCTGTAGCATTAAACAGAGAATTAAAAAAACAAAATTCTCGTCTTTGAATATCTTCAATCTGTGATTTCAAAACGGTTTTATTCTCATTTGCTATCCTAAATGCGAGTAGCTGGAGATTCTCGTTCAAATTAACCCTTAGTACTGCAACACCATGACACCAGGAGGACACTGACTTGTGGTCTGTTATATATAATTTCAGGAAATAGCACGAGATGTGAGGACAAGATGGCTACACTTTGAGGAGATCTGAGTACAATGAGATGAAAAACAAAACCTCGGGAGCCTGAACTGATCTTATGCAACTGTGCAGAAGACGAAGGAGGAGAAGCGACATAGCTAATCGACATGACAGCGCGGACGAGCAGACTTCCTCGCAAACTGACCAAACTTTCTAAACCACCAACCAAAAACAACACCTGAAATGTCAGGCTAATCAGGGGAGAAACACAGCGGAGGATATTGCGTTTCTTGTACTTTCTGTGTTTTCATCTCTACCTACTTCTACCTATTATTACATCTAATTGAAGGGTTGAATGAAGGGAATGATTGAACTACACAAATATAAATGTCTTTATAATTATATGAAGTAGATTGCTTAATTAATTGGTAGATGTGCGGTGATTATCTTCACTTATTTCGTATTCAAAAATTTGGCATGTGGATAAGATAGTCTAAATCTACTTGACACATAGATATTGGAAACATGGTTAAAAGGATGAATGTTGTCTTTTGAAAAGAATGGTAGGGACAAATTACGGGTAATGTTTGTGTAATAAGCTATTTTGTATTTAGTACATTGTACAAAGGACCCTCACGTACAGGGGTGCCGATCCGTGTTCATATTTGGACGGGGGTGACCTTCGTGAGAGCGAAGCGACCGAGCGGGGGAGGGTGTGGGAGGAACGTATCCCCCCTCCCACACCATGGACTTTTTTCAAAAATCTGTCTATAAAACTTGCATTTTAGAGAATCCCAAGATGGTTTTCTGTGTGATCAAATGTTGTCTATTTAAAAGTCACGGCAAATACAACAAAATATTAATAATCATAATATAAGATATTTAAATATCACGGTGTGTTATAAAAAGAAGGTAGATATACAGTTTGTTGTTCAATGCTCGAGGAAGAAGTTTTATTATACAGGGAACAAAAGTGATAATTTCAGAGCTGAGGTTTCAAAACTTATCTTCGGGTTATAGCCTATAGGTGACCATAATTATGACCCATATTGACCCCAATCGCATGCGCACGATATATGTTTCTATCCCAACATTTTATTATCAAAAAGATTGATCAAAACAGATGGAACATTAGATAACTTAACTTAGGAGATAGAGACAGACAAAGAGAGAGAGAGCAGCGGTTTTGAAAACTTTAACCAAACATTCAAAACGATGTGATTTAACACGCCATACATGATCCTTTACCCAAAGGTAATAAGTTCAGAAAACGAAGGAATGCACGGATCTAAGCCTATGAATGGCACCC
The DNA here is from genome assembly GCA_025618425.1 of Heliocidaris tuberculata. NCBI lineage: Eukaryota > Metazoa > Echinodermata > Echinoidea > Camarodonta > Echinometridae > Heliocidaris > Heliocidaris tuberculata. Next base: position 24,066,783 of record CM046850.1, read on the forward strand.
CTTAATTAGGAATAACGATGCGAGCTTAAGAACTGCGTAACTGTGCGATTCGGATAAAACGAAACGCAATGAATACAATCTTTTCATCTTTATTATAGCAATCGGTATTCCTGTCAAAATGATGAAAAAGGGTCTTATTTCTGATATTTCATTCACATTTCTTGTTAAAATGGCATTGTTCTTGCTCTAATTTTGATGATTTTTTTTTTTACAAACTTACCCTTTAGAATATCAGGAATAATAGAAACTTAAGCATTAGAGGAATACTGGAGAAATTCTTGTTCATTTTCAGGTCAAATCTTGGGTGCGCAGACTTAGGTCCCCCATCATACATCGTAAAATAAAAGAAATGTGCATTTGTTATTATTGGGTTGCATAAAACGATATGAAATTAAATCATCTATAATGATAATGTCTCTTTACTACTAGACTTGCACTAGGTGCTATTAAATGAAAGTAAACAAAAAATACACTTGATACTCTTAAATGGTAACTCAGAGAAGTAAATCCATATCAAATAGATATCATGACTGAATTCGGGAGTTTGTTTTACTTTTCGTTGTATACGAGTGGACGAAGTGATATATTAAATACTGTAGGCATGGTAGTCTCTGTCAAATTTTTTAAGTAATTACAGAAAAACCAAGAAATCTAAATCATTTGAATCTGGGTAACGCAGAACCGAAATAAAGTAGTAAAAATTCAATTCCTGGAGGTATAATTTGCTTGCTGAACGCTTTTGTAAAATTATTTATACACTCTAACATCCGGAATATACTCCATAATGCGATAAATTTCATCAGACTTCTTTCGCGGTTTATAATTGATTGCCTCAGACAGCGGCGTAGCTAGGTTCCAGACATTATGGGGGTACTGGCATCATAGGAGCGGTATTGGTCTTTACCGGTTCATGAAACACATCAAAACATCCAAGGGTGTAGAAGGGGTCGTATTACCTTCAATTCACGTTCCTTTCCGCTCTTTCTTTACAAAAATATATATTTCGCCATTTGGCTGGGGGCACGTGCACCCTTTGCTCTCTGAATCTATACGCCTCTACCCCCGGAAACTATTTCAGCTTTGTAGTTTCGAACGGCTCGTTATGCTTTAACATATAATAGCATATCTTATGGTAGTTAAAGAATATACTGTAGAACACATTGTACACAGTAAAAAATATTTTAAACAACTCTTCCAAATTTTTAAACAACGCTGTTTAAGCCGGTCAATCTAACAACTATTGTTTAAAATGTTAAATAACTAAGGTTGTTTAAACTTTAAACAGCCTGTTGTTGAAAATTTTAAACAATTTTTTAAACAACGGCTTTTAAACAACTAGATTGTTTAAATTAAGTTGTTTAAACACACTCAGTTGTTTAAAACTTTTTTCACAACTATTGTTTAAAATATTTGTTGTTTAAAAAAAAAATTGTTTAAAACATCTAGGTTGTTTAAAACTTTTTGCACAACTGTTGTTTAAAATATACATTCAAAGTTAATTGTTCAAAATCATTGTTTCAAACATTATAGGGCCTACAGATGTGTTTAAACATAAACGGTTGTTTAAGGCTGTTGTACACAAGTAAGTTCCAAATGCAAGAGCTGATTGATACGTTCAGAGGTAAGCATTTAGACTAAATTGTAATCTGATCGAGTTTATACTCAAGACATATTTGTGTTGCGGTGACATCTACATGATGTCTAGATCTAGACCACATCCACAAAATAAATTATGATGTAGACCTGGAACTTTGCAGCGCAGCGCAGTTTTAAAGTTATTTGCACATACAGTATAGGACCGGACCCACGCGCGCGTTCACTGTGTGCAGCTTAACTTGCAAAGTTGCAGGTCTAAATCATAATTAACTATGTGACTGTGGCTTAGATCTAGATATCATATATATGTCATGGCAGCACAAATATGTCTCGAGTATAAACTCGATCAGATTACAATATATTTAGTCTAAATGCTTACCTCTGAATGTATCAATCAGCTCCGGCATTGGAACTTCTGCAACATGTCAACCACAAAGTCATCCGCCATGATGAAGCCCGGCCGTGTTTGGCGCGCGGAGAAGGAAACCCGTCTAGCGCGAATTTTCAGTCTTTTTAAACAACGTTGTTTAAATGATTATTCTACAATATCATTGATATCTTAAACAGCAGTTATTTAAAATACAGGGTCCGTCTTTTAAACAATATTGTTTAAAATTTAAACTACACAATTTTAAACAGCGTTTTTGCTGTGTACGCCTCTTTATTGCTGGCAAATCATGCTGATACTCATAAACCTTTGTCGCAGGAAGGCAGTTATCCGTGTTATTTATTCTTAATTTTAAAAGATGCCCAAACTGGTATTCTTAGGTCTTGTAAAAGACTGATATAGCGTTGTCAACAGTTTCTCTTGAAACTAAGGCACTTCGAACACGAACGATTCTTAGACAATAAAATATACCTAAATAGTAACTGAGATTTGTAACAATTACTGTCACTGAGAACTAAAATACAAGTGATATTCTTACTTAATTTTAACCAACAGAAATTCTCATACAATGTTTACATTGCCATACGTCATTTCATAGAGTCAGAATGAATTAACATCTCAAGTTTCTTTTCCATTTGTGCAAGATGGTATTTCGGCAACAATATATCCATTTGGATTTTTTAAAAACCTACGCTGCAGGTTTTTATCTTACTCCGACACTTAAACCTGATTATCTTAAACTCTAGCAATCAGACGGTTCAACGCCCGGAATATATTATTTGTTACAATAATCCTTCTAGTGAAAAAAAAAATTCTATCTGAGCATTATTTTTAAACAATCATTCGGGTTACTTTGGATATGTGCCGCTGCCCAACAGTGATGTAGATATGGATATCATCATGTTACGCTAACCTACCTTTCGTTGGTTATTCTCGCGCGGAATCAATTTAGCACGGACCACGATCATATCATCTCGGCATAGTGCGAAAAAATATCACAAGATCAATATCCTAAGAAGAGATACATAGATAGAGAGAGAGAGAGAGAGAGGGGGGGGGGATAGAGAGAGATAACTGGAGAGGGGGAACTGGAAAGACGGAGAGAGAGAGAGTGTTGGACAGACAGAGAGACGGAAAGAAAGATAGAGGAGGGAAGGAAATTTGCTTTCATTTAGTGGTTATGTCTAAAGATCATTGATAATTATTGGCATTAAAGACCAAGTATAAAGTCAATCACATTATTTTCCAACAAATTGTGTGTTTTCAGGATAGTTTATGTTGAAGTTGAGTACAAAGAAACAAATGGTCGGCGTATACGGCCGTTTGAATCGGCCCACGTTTTTCTCCATGCATCCAAAACCCTTTATCCCATACATGCAGGTGTGATAGATTCTTCTTAGGTACAATTATTATCTCTTTCGTTCGTCTGGGAATATTCTCGCCGAAGAAATGACTGAATAGAAAAGTGACGTTTGATTAATAATGGCGTTCCATACTCCCCCAGGATGGTCCTTGTTGATCTGGACGGCGTGCTTTATCAGGTCCCCCACCAGACATGGCATGTTTCATTTGTTTGCTCAAGTATCCATTTCAGTCGAGTCCAACCGATATGCAAGGGGAATTCAACCAAATGAAGTGGTGCGTCGTAAAAAGGTCGTGATTGCATTTTCTGCCAAAATTGTTTCAACTTTATCTGCGGGGGCACATCGATTCAACTGTTTACGTCTCGTTTAATGTTGAACATGTTGAAGGAAAAAAAACACTACAACAAAGAAAACAATAACTGTAAAAAGAGAGAATGTTTTGTTGCACGAAGTTAATGCGAAATTAATCAAATTCAATTCAATTCAATTCAATTCAAAAATGGTTTATTAGACAACATGTCTCGCAGCATACACTGAATTGCACATGTTTACATTATATACAAGGTAGAAAATCACATTCAAAGTTCAAATTACATCATTGCACATGGAATAAAAAATGTTGTCTAATAGATAATAGTAAGAATAAAAATAAAATACATTGCTATATAGAAATATGTGTTGATTGCAAGAAGTAATAGGAAAATATCAATAGGTCAACGTATAAAATACAATATGATAATAACAATACAACAGTTAAAAGTTATATTTGAATATCAATAATGAAATTGAATGACTATTGCAATTGAATAATTGATAAGATCAATTACTGGCTGAAATTGTCATACTGGTAGCGATGAGTAATAAGCATAATTATTGTATAGTTACAGACAAACCTGATTTAGAAAGACCACCTGTCTATAAATAACTCATAAAACGTAATTCATATTGAAACATATATTAAAGGAACATGCACGTAAAGAACACTGCCTATATAGAGACCGCTTTCCTTGTAATTCCTTGAGCGGTCTTTATATACAGGTTTTAATTTAATTCGAAAGGGTTGAGCTGGACGGGCTACAAACAGGATACGCGGTCACGTGACTGTGTGTTATCTTTAACGATGGTTGATGTTGACTGTAATTGAGTGTAAATGTATTAATATATACATTATATATATATATATCAAAGGAACATGTACATAAAGAAATATGTCTGTATGTTATATATCCTGTTTTATTCAAATAAGTGCTTCATTTGCAAACGACAGTTGTTTCAATTGATTTTTAAATGAAGTAAAATGTTATAGTTATTAACACCAAATTTCTTGTACATGTATTATACAGACATCAATATTTCAAATCAAATCAAATAAAAGAAAGTCAGAACCTATCAATTCATGAATATCAAACCCCTAAATATTTAGATATATTTGAATTAGGATGACTACATTCCGTTTTTAGTACAACACGAAATGGAGGTAGAATAAATAAAGGTATGGATTTTACGGCTTTTTTGCACGGAAAATACTCTCTATAAACGGGTGCTGCATCTGAGAGTAAAAACAGCCTGAAAGATAACTTGCCATACCATTATATTTTTTTCCTAATTTTAGAAGATGGAGAAAAATGGATTTGTGAAAACGCGGTAGATAGGGGTGCAGAAAAAGTTCGTTTTATCGGAAATGTTGTGAGTAAACACTAGCGGCACCACTACTAAGCTGCAGGAAGGACACTTAGTCACGTCCCCCGCAACAATATTACTCTCTACCCCACGTCCCACATTGTACCTCTTGATTTTCCACCATATTTAAACACCGGGTTAAACGCAATTTAAAGAGTGGTATTTGCTTGGCATGTCTGACTGTTGAGTGATGTTATACAGTCCACAGAATTCGTTCTTCCTTTCTTCCAAGCGGTTTTCTCTGTAAACTTCCTATTTCTCGCATGGACCTCTCTATTTATCCCAAGCAATAAACTGATCTTTAATTGAATCGAGCAACAATTATTGTGTAGGTTGATGGAGAGGTTCACACACTTAAGGTCTTTTGAATAATGGATGAGCTTCCACGAGCCGTATGAAATGAGGATTGATTTGAAAGTGGTATCGGGCGGTTGTCGATTGTTCGGTTTTTTTCCCCTCTCCTAAAATATATTTTCTTTGAAGCATTTTGTTACTTTGTAAATGGTCTGTTTTGTCAAATAGCTTGCGTCAGAGAAACTAGTGTAGAGTACTATGTTTTGAATTTCGCAATAAAGCACCAAGATGATAAAAATATGGACTTCATCATACGATAGGAATAGCATATCGTTTTCAAAAAAACACTCTCTGCGAGCGGGTTCGAAAATAACAATACGAAATAATGATTATAACCATCATAACAAAACCAAACAACAAATAAAATATGAAAGAAAACGTGAGTCACAATGCTCTGGATCTATTCTAGAATATCGAAATTGTTGTAAAAACAGAAACCATGAAAACAATCCTACGTCATTGACGGACGATTCAAATGTATTTATTTGAAAATACGTCTATGCCATATAATTTAGTGGAAACTTCCCGTCCCGTCTTGTACCACTTAAAAGTTTATTTATATTTATAAGGATTGACAGCAAGTTTTGTCTGACTGTTTAGAAAAACTACGGATGAAACAAAGAAAATTGTTGCCTGTGGGACTTTCCTTTAAAGTAGGACGTTCGGTCATAGGTAACCACCCGCTGTGTCAAACTTTGCCTCATCGTTTTTACATCAGTTTTCGCATGGCTTGATTAAAGCGAAAATAAACTCTATCGTCCTAGTTTGGCATACATCTCATACCCTGAAGGACTTTATGCACTTTTCATTAAGCGGTGATCTTATACTGCATGGATACATTGGTAAGTTCATGTTTATATTGACATCAGTTTGGCTAATGAGTTTACAATTGAGAAGTTGATAAGTTTCGATATGAATTTCCGTAAGATATCAGCTGACCAAGAATCGTATTTTCCTTTTAATACATCCTGTTTCTGGCGCGAACTATCCGTTAAACTCGCTTAGTGCACAGTTTGCATTACAGAGTAGTCAAACATTACTGATCAAAAAATGGCTTTGCTTTTATTATCAAATGTTCCCATGTCTGAACTGTGCCAAAGCCTCAAAATATGATGAGGGAATATTTTTTTGTCCCCTCATAGAAATGGCATTACTCCTATCTGTCCTCACTTGATTGTCACACTCTGGATATCAAATTCTCCGTACGTGGTGTTGATAACCTTTGGGCTTTCTATATTGATTTCATGAGTTACCATAAAATCATAACCATAACCATATCTAATTAATCCCTTACAACCCTGTATTCTAATGTCTTAACCCTTTCGAGACAACTGACCATAATTTGTAGTTTGGCTCAATAAGTTTTTATTCAAAGCTCTAAAAAATATACCAGATGAGAAGAAAGAGTAGAAATTATGTTGTCAATTGCCAATTTTTGTTGCATGACCGTGCTGCGTTTGATGCCAGGAATTTTTAAAAAGGAGAATAAGCTTTAAAATTCTTAAATTGGCAAAACATTGAGAGATTCAAAATCATTGTTTTTATCAAAATTGGCAATTTTTTCAACTGGTCGACAAAATTCCTAACTATGGATATTGTTGCCAAAGACATCACACTTTATTAGAACCATGTAGCACTAAAAGAAAAATATTATTGTTGCCAATTTGAAGAACAAAATGTGATCAATTTAGCCCTTAAATAGTTCCCGTCCTGGAAGGGTTAAACTCGCAACAGGAGGACAAAAATTATATAGGGTATTTAAAGAGAAGGTTGCGTTCTGGGAAAGGTGAAAAATGATTGTGAGCTTTTTCATTTTCTCTTTTATCAGTTTGGAAGATCATCATTAAAAAATGCCCCCCCCCCCCTGAAAAGGATTGCTCTACAAATAAACTTATATTCGTAAGAAGCAACAGCTGGAATTTTCAGGCCGAACTTGCCACATGTGTGTGTAATCCCAAATACACGTTTCTGCGTGCAGTGTATGAAAACTTGCAACAAGATTGAGTCAATTTCTTCTCATTTTGGTGATTCCAAAATCTTACTTCATACATCAGTTCTTATGTACTATATACTCAACTTTTCAAATTGTTTTCAACAAGATTTGGTCAATTTCATATCATTTTAATGATTCTACAACCTGACAGTATACACCAATTCTTATTTAGACATGATCAACCTTTCCCACTTGCTTTGAGACAGTTTCTTCCACAGTGTAATCGCATGACCAGAACTCAACTTTATCTTTAAGGCGAACTAAATTAAACATTTTTTCTTCGTTTTTCTACAGAATGATGTTTTTTCAATCGAAACTGCCATGCAAAGGTGTCAAGATAAACTACTAAAAGATCATTCAGCGGAAATAAAAATTGATCAGTATTGATTCAATCAGACGTTTGTGTGGGAGAAGGTCTGATAAGGTTTTTATAACCGAACATTATTATCGCGTCCGTAAACTCAAGTTGAGCAAAGGACTTTTTTCTGTGTAATGCGTTGTAATAGTTGCATCGAGGGTATAAAATGGTATTTTCTGAGAGCATTACCTTAACAAAATAAAAAATAAAAAATAACCAGAACATTCAAACAGCTTATATCCAAGCAAGAATACATTTAGGAATATGAGTAGAAAAACAAACTTTTAGTGCCCGAAAGTTTTCCACTTGAACTCTTCCTAAAATCGAACATGCCATTCAAAATGGCTGCAATTTTCCAATATTATCAATTACTTTACAAGTTAAAAATTGCAAACAGAAAGCAAGTATCCATAGATATGTTGTAAGGCACGAGGATATTATTGAGAGATTTCCCTTACCTTGTATTTTGTATATGATTTGACGTGCAATCGTTTCTGATATGTTCCTAATCTCTTACATTATAAACGATTATCTTTCGCCCTGGCATTTAATTGAAATTGAATTAACATAATTTGCCTTTTCTTATTAACAGAAATAGAAATAGGCGCCAAATCTGCCGCCAGGTGTATCATTTCGCGTGATTTAAGTCTTAAGCGCTTTGCAGTGACGCAGGCCGATCAAATAGACATGATCTAAAGCATGTAAAGACTGGTGGTAGAGTAATCGGAATTTATATCCGAAAAGGATTAAGTGGTCTGACGCAAAATTCTCTCTTTACAGTCTCAGCGGATGACAACGAAATACCTTGGCACATAAGAAATTGCGTCAAACAATATATACGAAAACATTGAAATTCAGTAATCCTGTGCTGTATCCACCTTCCCCTGCTTTACTTTCTCTATATCCTTGCTTTCAATCATTGGACATTACGTATTGACTAATTTCTTTTTTCGGGGGGGGGGGGCAGGGCACAAATGGACCGCGCCCCCTTTAAAACCCAACTGAAATTCCGTAAGTATACCATGTATACAGAACGAAAATGTGCCCCCATTCTTTATCCCCCATCCATTAACTGTACATCAAAAAGACACCTGAAAATGTGATAAGATATGATAAACTTTTGTTTTGCTTGTCAATCAATGTGAATAGTGTCCCTACTCTCTTTTTCCGTATCCCGCATCCACCTCGACAAATAAAATAAGAGGACGTTTTCTTGGTATAGACCTTCCTCAAACTTCCCATGTAAAATAACAACTTAAAGGGCAATTCTACCTTGTTAATAAGATGATATGTGTGAAAGCAGAAAAATTAAGAAAAAGAGGAGGGTGAAAGTTTAAAAGAAATCGGACAAGGAATAAGAAAGTTATGGATGTTTGAAAAATGAGATCACTACATGTATGCGAATCCCAAACTGGCAATTTGGGAGTCCATTATGACATACTGGCGGACAACTTTCCCGTTTGTCGTACACAAAAATATCATTAAGTTGCGATTTCTCAAAAGCGCCCTTACCCTCGGGGCACTACTCAAAATATATTGTAAATGGCATACTGCTATAGGTTCTGACGAAAGAGTAATACTGAGTAATAAATTCTGAAAAAAATGACATTTTAGTCATTTTGTGTGTAAGAGCAATTGGGGAAGTTGTCGCCACTACATCACAGCGACAATACCTATTCGGCCAATCTGAAATGCCCATATGTATAGTGATTACAACTTTCAAAAATGTATAACTTTCTTATTGCTTGTCCGTTTTCGTTCAAACTTTCACAAATCTGCTTCTCGGATTTTTCCTCTTTCTTTTAGAGCAACTTTTTATTAAGGTTTGATTTCCCTTTAATCGCTGTCGACCAAGAGCTGAGGGTATTAAAAATTAAAAACAGATTATGTCTTCCAACATCTGAAATTCAATTTACATAAATTAATAATTGTACCCCCAATGTTTGTGAGAGGTCTTTCTTCACGTTTTAAGATTCTAGTTTGAAAATTTTTATTTTCCACTTTATCAAATGTCACATTGGAAACTGAACATAGGATGTATAAATTTGGTGTGTTCTTATCAATATACACACGGACATTATTGATATAATCGTAAGCATAACCAATAACGGCAACAAGGCCAAAATGGATGGAATTACTTAGTAAAAACATAATATAGCTTGTATAATGCAGGTCCCTCTGAGACTTTGCATGTAAATTATTATAATAAGTGATGAATATATAAAGATACTCCGTGACGTATCTTGCGAGCTCCTTTCCCATTTGCTCAGTACGGAAAATTTCATAAATTTAAATTTTCTTAGTTTTTGATAAAGGAATAGAATTGGTTCATACAGGTTTTTTGTAAAAACATATAAGCAATGATATATCTAAGGTGCATATGTAATTGAATATTTCCTTTAGAGAAAATGGAAATTCTGATATTTTGGGTACAGGGCAATAGGAGAGGAGCTCGCATGATCCGTCACGGATCGAGTTGCCAATTTGTGTGCAATTGATTTCACCTTCAAAAATTCATAACTTTCCTATTTCTTATCGTATTTTGCTCAAACTTTCGTTGATCTGTTTCTTTAAAATTTCTACTTCTTTTAAAACCAACTTGTAATCAGGGTGAACTTCCCCTTTAATGTACTTTCCGTCCTCTTTTTTTTATGTAGGATAATGTATTTTCCTTCGAGTATGTAACCGATGGATTGTTTGGATCTATGCAAGTACACATTGCATTCTAGATCGATATATATACAATTTTTTTTTTTTTGAATGACAGGATCTCTGTATCTTGTTACACGTATACAGGATAATGTACTTTCCTTTGAGTATGTATAAGATCTAACACAGTAAATTCTAGGACTACAATTTTTATTTGATTAACAAGATCATTCAGTCCTGTATAGACCGTACCAATAGACAAAATTACGAAAAGCGTCTCCTGCAGATCGATCTACATTCACCCTCCTGAAGCGCGGGAAAAAGTTGAGTTAGAAAAGTGAACAAAAGTAGTCATCACAGGCTCTCAGCGCCGTTTTATCTCGCATGCCCATTCCCGGTACAGAGTACATAGGAACATGATGAAAAGGGATAAAAATAGCTAGACGGAATGTGGAAAGTATAGTACAAGTGGCGCCTTGTTTGTGGCAGTATGCTGAATCGGAAGAATCCTCTCTGTTTGGCTGACAACGATTGTAAGTGTGATCTTAGAAACGCAACGGGAGTAGTAACCACAGAGGACCATGATCTTTACATTCTTTTATGTGTCGCGTTGGCGTAGGTCGAATCGACACTATTATAGAGGCATGTGCGTCATATTAGCCACAGCACACTCCACGGTCACCTGCAAGGAATAAAGCGGTAACGCCTTGAAATGAAAACCATGCTGATTGCAAACATTCCTATAAACAAAAAGTTGTTTTTGTCTCCAGAGTAATTATCCCCCGAAAACAAAATCAGGACAACACTGGGGATATAAATAATCTCTGTCAGTAGCGCATCTAGAGAAGAAAAGAAACAAAGCAGAAATATAAAAACAGAGATAGAGAAGGAGAAAGGATGTAAGCGGTTAGGAAGGCAACGTAAAAAGAAAATGATACAAGTCAATCGACTCCCTCCGCTCTCTCTTGATGGCCTTATTGACTTTCATTTCATCTTCGTAGTTACTCCGATGCCCCCCCCCCCCCCGTGGCTGGGGCTACGCTACGCCACTGACTTTGGTATACTGTGACGTCATTGTGATGTCATGACGTAAAATTCATAATCCCCCTTCTCCCCTCTTTCTCTCTCTCTCTCTCTCTCTTTCTTGTTCACTCTTTCTGGAAAGGACAATAAAAATAATAATAATAATAATAATAATAATAATAATAATAATAATAATAATAATAATAATAATAATAATAATAATAATAATAATAATAATAATAATAATAATAATAATAATAATAATAATAATAATAATAATACGCATTTCTTCTATAAAGCGCATATCACATATTCATCAATGTATCTATGCGCTTCCAAAGAGCTTTTGGATTATTTTCCCGGCTTAGTCTAGCTGCTCTAATGAAGGCACTGAACCATCAAGGAATAAATTCCTATACCGGTACCCATGCATGCCATGTACTACAAGAGTGGCAAATGTAGATGTCTTGCCAAAGGACGTTTGTGCCTGGCTGAGATTCGAACCCCGTACCTTGTGATCTACAGTCCGGTGACTTATCCACTACGCCACAACGCCTCTATCCGTAAGAACATTAATCTTCCTAATTTAGACACGTATTTTTCATTTTTTTTAAAGTTGTAACCATTTTAATCCATTCAACGCTTATATTATCCAAAACCTTACCTCTGGTATCTGAAAACTGCAAGCTGTTTTTCCAACATGGCCGATCATATCGTAGAAGAGGTTTTTTTTTTTTTTCATAGATGCTTATAACCATATACTTTTTGGGGTGAATTCATATTCACTTTTCCTGTTAAATCCAGTTTTAATGATTTGTATTTGGAGTAATTTATTTAAAGTATTATTCCTTGGTAGAAATATGTTTCGAAAGCACAAAGGTCTTGTTTGAATATCATGAAATTATCATATCATTGAAGAAAAGGTTGAGTTTTGGTAAAGGTGATTTTTTTTTCTTTAGCTTTCTCATTTTTTTAAAATTCCGATTCGGAATAATATTACACAATTAGTGTTCCATGAAAATGGATTGCTCTCGAAATGCACCCATATTTCAAATATCACAAGAAATAGCTCTTGAAATGCACTCATATTTCAAATATCACAAGAAATAGTCTATAAGTTTGGATGAAATTCAGATGCCACTTGTTTGTGTAGGGTCATATTTCCTCATCTGTGTCCTATGTTTTTTATTGACTGTGAGGATTTTCAGCAAGATATTGTCAATTTGTTATCATTTTGATGATTCCGAAAGCCCATAATACACAATTGCTCCTACATACATTACCATTTAGCATAACTTCAAGACATTTTCTTTCACAATAAAACTGCAAGGGCATTACTAAACATTATCTTTAATTGCTTCCAAAAGGGTAATATCGGAGTCTCACCAAATTTCTTGCTAAATCTCATTTAAATCTTGTTACTGTATTCTCGAAATATAATACATCTGGCAGAGAAAAAATATTAAAAACATAGTAGAGAGAAGGCATGACTTAAATACTAACGATTCGTTTGCAAATAAGACTGCATATTCCTTGAATTAACTTGGGCTATTATTTGGTACTTTGGAGTTCTTGATACCATGTCTTACAATAGATACACACCTGAAAAATACATTGATTTTGCAAACTAGGAAATAGTTTACTTAAATCCTGACAAGGGCCTTATTGAAGTAATCGGGGACGTATAAAACGAAATCAATCAACATTATTGGCGCTAATGGTTTTCAGTAGCAAGAATTATTTCCTCTTAAAACCAAATTGTATTTTGTAAATGATTCCGACTATCTGGAGAGGTACCCTTTTAGGGGTGCAGGCGGATAATTAATAAACAAAATAATGTGATATATCCAAAAATATTGTTGTCAAAGCCACCGCGTAATTTAAAAATGAGGAGCGCATCGGCCTGATTGATAGACAGATTAACGCTTGGTCGCTACCCGCACAGGCATTGCCCAACTTGTCGGAGATTGTGGTGTATTAGCCGCAAGGAGCTATAAAATAGGAGTGCGGGGGAAAAATAGACCTTAAGTGTTTTTTGGGCGATGGTGTTGAATCACCTGCTTTCGTCGGGGAGGTTGACACTTCTCCTGAAGAAATAAATTAGAAATAGAAACAAAAGTAGTTTTGTCGTGAGAAATCACTTCGGTATGCCCTCCAGACATAATATAACAGCCGGATCTTCACTGTTGGGATAAAACGTGTAACTATTTTCTTTTGGTGGCAATATCAAATTCCATTTTTTAAAAGGAACCCCGCTAAATTTGTAGGTCAAATGCTAGAAGATAATATGCTACTAAAGTATTTCCAAAAATCTATCGCGATTGATTGATGACTTTCAATTAAAACGCGTTCCGACTACTGATGAAAATAATGAATAAGGTAATTTGAACTGGGGGGAAAAAATGACGGAACTCTTTCGAAACTGCAAATTATAAAGTGATATCACGTGCAAAACATGATGCCATATGTCACTTTGATAATGTTGATTGCATATTTTTATGCCATATGTCACTTCGATAATGTTGATTGCATATTTTTGAAGATGATGCAATACCAAATATTACATTAAAGATAAAGCTGAGTGCTGGTCATGAGATTGTGCAAAGTAAATGAAACTATCTAGAAGTTATTGGGAAAAGGCGGAGCGTTATTATGTTTGCATATTTCAAGGCAGGGGCGGCGGAGCGTATTTCAAAGTGGGGGGAGGGGGTACCAGCAAAAACGGGCACTTTGGGGGGAAGGGGCACCTACAATGGGTGAACACAGAGCGAAAAAATACCATTTTGTGACATTGGTATTACCCTACGGTCTAATTTATATAATTATTATCAAGCATCACGTTCTTCCTTTTTATTGTGGTTCTGGACACTACTTCAGCTTCCCCAATCAGCAGTTGTGTGTAATGGTCTAACGATTTATGTGGGAGCACTGGCGTAGCCATGAATTTTCAATAGGGGGGGGGCAGACGTGAAGGATCCAACCGCGTAGCCAGGATTACATTTTAGGGGGCGGTTGTGAGGACGCGAAGCGTGCTCCCCTGGGGGTGGGTGTAGGGAGGGCGAGTTTTAGATTCGAAAAAGGGCACTTACCAGAAGGAGAAAAGAATACTTATTAGAGAGATAAATTGGCAATTATCAGATTTGAAAAGGGGCACTTTTCAGAAGGAGAAAGGGGCACTTATAATTATTAGAGAGGTAAGATGGCAATTATCTGATTTGAGAAGGAGCACTTTTCAGAAGGAGAAAAGGGGTACTTATCAGAAGGGAAAAGGGTACTTATCAGAAGGGAAAAGAGTACTTATCAGAAGGGAAAAGGGTACTTATTAGAAAGGAAAGGGGCACTTTCAGTAGTAAGAAAGGCACTTATCAAACAGAAAGGGGGCATTTTTCAGAAATAAAAATTGCACTTTTGGAGTACCTGCCGGGGGGAATCATAAAGAAGTAAGAAATCCTGCTGAAAATCTATTTCTAGTTATATTTAAAACAGGGAAAGTTACATTTCCCTCTTTAAAATATATGAGGGCAATTTAAGAGCAGTACCTTTCATAAAACTTCACGTAAAATAATATTATTCCGAATAAAAATAAGACAATGAGCAAAACTCACAAATTATTTTTCACCTTTACAAAAAATTCACCGTTCTCTACAGATGGTGTTGACAGAAAATGCGTTTTCGCACAAACTAAACTTACGGTATACATTGAATTTACAAAATTTAATCAATAGAAATATGCCAAATGATTACGGGAGAATATATATAATAGGTTGAATCTGGGTTTTATGTTTTGCTGGTATGAATAACGAACCTTATGAATGATGAACAAATCAGAATTGTTTTCTCAAGTTGAAATTCCATTATCAGAAATCAGGTTTTACTCCAGGTGCATGAAACTGATACATTCGATTAAAAAGAATTGTTTAACTCAATCTGATCCCTTCATTGATAGGCGTGGCCAAACAAGTCATGTTTCATGAAGTAAGAAATTATCTTAAAATTAAAAAATGTGTCTGATTATAAAAAGAGTAAATACTGGAATAAGTAAATTGGCCATGATATTTTCAGGATTCATAACCAATTTTAATTCGAACCTGAGCACCACTCTAAAAGTATACTGAACTTACATTCCATTCTTGACCGCGACATGAGTTATAACTTTCACCTACGTCAACATCGTTTTAGTTTTTATGGATTTCTTTTTAAGGGGGCGGTATTTAATCTTTAAACTCCCTAAAGGCGTGATAGTATCACAAACGTAACTAAATCAATATTATTTTTTTCTCTCTCTCTCTCTCTCTTTTCTTTGACGTCCTCTTTCATGGAATTCATTGGGCTTTCATCCTGCTTTACTATGATATTTGGGGGGTAACCTCGCTAGTCATAAGGACCGCTATTCATAAGGACCACTTATTCATAAGGACCGCTATCCATAACGCGTGACTAAATGAATAGCGGTTTTGTATGTATAGCGGTCCTTCGACATAGCGAGCAAACCATGGACAAAATACCTCGCTATTCAAAAGGACTTCCGTTCATAAGGACCACCATTCATAACTATTCATAAGGACTGCTATTCATAACGCGTGTTAAATGGATAGCGGTTTTCTATGAATAGCGGGCCTTATGAATAGTGAGTGGACCTCGATATTTGGAGGATGATTTTAAGCAGTTTTATCAATTTTAATTTAAATAAATATAAATGATAAGTTTTGCCCCGTGCTTTAAATAAAACTTGACCATCATTTACATTTCATGGAATAAAAAATTGTTAAGCAATACT
This sequence comes from Heliocidaris tuberculata, assembly GCA_025618425.1. Taxonomy (NCBI): domain Eukaryota; kingdom Metazoa; phylum Echinodermata; class Echinoidea; order Camarodonta; family Echinometridae; genus Heliocidaris; species Heliocidaris tuberculata. Next base: position 24,082,965 of record CM046850.1, read on the forward strand.
AAACAATAATAATAATAATATACAAAATTTATAAAGCGCTTAAAAGAATGGAAATGAGAGAGAAAAGAGAAAATTGAACATAAATGAACAAGTACATACAAAAATGTTTTACATATACTACTATTACTACTACTACTACTACTACTACTACTACTACTACTACTACTACTACTACTACTTCTGATACGATTGACTAAAGAGATTAGTTTTAAGAAGTGACTTGAATGAATCTGTGGTGGAGGCCTGTCGAATAAACGATAAATTGCTAAAGTATATATTTGACAAAACAACTATTCATATGATATCCATCATGAATATTTATTGAAAATACATTAAAAAATGTTATTTTTTTCATCACTCTCTGAATTCTGATGTATTTTGTTAGATGCTGTTTTTCTTTGGACTTAGAAGATTACAACGTTAAGAGTTTTTTTTTTTTTTTTTTTTTTTAATAGAGCTATACTTTATTTTTGAAAATGTACAATGTCACATCTTTTAAAAAGGAATATAAAAAGACTGCTTAAAATGTTAAAGAAGAAACTACATGTATTTGTCCAATGACGTTCGTCCCAGAATGACTATGGTTAAATTTCTATGGATGACTCAAATCCTGCACCTCAACCTCTTCAATGGACATGAGGTTGCAATCATTAAAAAAAAAAAAGATGTTGCATTATATCATCTATTTTCGTGACATATATCGAGGATCTAAAATATATCAATCTACTGCCAAAATTTTCCTTTAACCCACTGCCTATGCAAGAGGAGCTTGTGTTTGCTGTTTTAAGCTTCTATAGGCGTATGAAATAATTCAGTAGTTAAAAAAGTTAATTCGACATTTTCTTTATAATCAAACGACAACAGACTGTTCCTTTCGTATCATTTGTGAGGATATATGATACCTCTTGCTCCCACAGCCAACTCAAGAACTACTTTCCTTATTTCCATACGATCCATAATTCACTCACGCACATAATACTTCATGCATTTCAATTATCATCCGTAATGTTAGTGGGCTTTACCAAATGGATCACGTCCACTGGCTCGTTCCACCAAAAATACCTTCGACCGGAAGAGCTTTTGAAGAAAGCTTTTAAGACGTCAAAAAAAATGAAAACTGGATTTCTTTTGGGGTAAATTAAGGGAACAACGTTTTCACGTGACCCCGGCGCAAATGGCGGTTGTGTGATCTGTAAAGTTGAATGGATTTAGACGAGTGGTCACGAGGGTTTTTGAGAGGTTTTGCAGTGATATACCTCATATACCTTTGCCTGACGCTGTGGAGCTGCATGAAGACAAGATTCGTTTGCGTTGGACATCCGAATCTTAGATTAATTGGCCCGAATTCCCGATTGAGGGTTATCTTAAACCATGGTCTAAACCATGGTTTAAACCTCCGCCGTGGACTAAATAAGCGTAAATATGCGTATTTAAGCGCATTACTATATCTTCCCTTTGGACATGAAGAAATGCGCGTATACTATACGCTTTTGGAGGTTTAAACCATGGGTTTAATAGATAACCTCTTTCATGAATTTGGGACATGCCTGCCCATTGTGTTCGTGGTACAGAATAAGCCAGTTCGTAGTTATACATTTTGCGCATGTGCAGTTAAAGGTCATTTGTACCGAGTAGAATTGACCTCTACATGCCTTCATAGTGTGCGTACCATGATGCGCGCGCCAGTATGATTTTATGGATTTTACTTGTTAAACAGGTGTGCGCGTACAAATAGGGGTCATTTCAGGGTCATTTGTACCATGCACTTTATATGAACTGGCTTATTGCACTCTCCTAAATACAAGTTAGTCTTTTCCTGCTTAAATTTACATTTCGCAGTTTTCATTTAAAAGAAAAGTTCATTAAGCTTCTAAAGAAAACGGAACATTCAAGTGGAATGTGATACTCACTTTTTCTATTCATTTTAAACAGGAGAAATATTGATGACGTCAGATGATGCGGTACACGTTCGGCCCGGAAAAAAAAAAGGTGCATTTGAGTCACTCACGTGATGCGTGTGACGCAGTTTCGACTATATCACACGACAAAGATCTCCAATTTGATATATCCGCAACGATATTGTCATTGATATTTGTATCATGGTCTACCCATGAGGTAATCGTTCATCCCTATCAGGTATAATGGAATGTTCCATTCACCGTTCCAGAGATAAACCGCGGGATGTTGACTCCAACTCGGTATATGAATATCTTATGATTAACTGTATATGTGCTTGGTTATACTGGATTTGTTTCAATTTGTATGGTGACATGTAAAGCGGTCATTCTTTATTTTTCTCATTATAATTATTTATTCCTGGAATTTAAAGTCATTTCTTTAAAAAATGGCCAAATGAACATACATGTGTATAAATTGTTATGTTGAATAGGGCTTATCGTTTAATATCATGAATATCAAAGAAAAAATACGGATATGACATTACATCTTCTGGTTAATTATTTATTTGAAGTATTTTTTCTAGCTATTTTTATGTGGCTTTTGTTGAGGTTGCTGCTGTTGTTGTTGTAGCTTGGGCCTACTTTTCTTCTTATTCAGAATGGCAACATGAGATAAATATACATTTTCCAGTTATACAAATAATGAGTTTCGCTTGAAATAATGTAAGACTGTTGCGATAATGTAAAGTTAAATACTAGGAAAAGGTATTTGATGTTGCATCCGTGTGCGAGAAGGGCGTGCATGCGTGCGTGTGTGTGTGTGTGTGTGTGCCCGCGCGTACGCGTTTTTGTGCATGTGAGGGAAAAGAAAAAAAAAAGAGAGAGGGCGGGAGGGTTGACAGGAGAGAACTAGACATACATAGAAAGAGAAATATCTCACACTCACATACACACACGAACACACTTCCTCACTTCAAACCTCGATTCTTATAAATCAAATTTCATTGAGAAAAGAAAAATCTCAAGCATAAATTTAATAACATGGTTTTACTAATTGGCCTAATTTGAGTTCTGCAAAAAAGGGCAATTGTGACAATTATGCAATGTCGATATCAAAATAAGAACAGAAATATAACGAAATCGGGGGGGGGGGGAACCTTGAAATAGATCAATGGACTTGGATGGTGGATCTGAAAGGATATCGCCCTATTAGGCACGCAAGATTGGATCGTATCACGATCCTCTCCACTATACATCCGGTTAGTAAAGGATAACAAGTGGCATAGTTTAAGTACACAACTCCAAGATTGTGCCCCCCCCCCCCTTCATGTGATGCATGTCATGACCCCCCCCCCCCCCGAAATCTAATGACCCTTATTTTTTATTTTTTTTTTTTTAATTTTTTTTTTTGCTTATCAAAAACTTCAGGGATATTGTGCTTCCTCCCCCATTTTTTCAGTATCCTGGATCCGCCCCTAGGCCCACTCTCTGCCCTATTAGTAGGAGATGACGTTTTATAACAGACTGGATGACCGAGATAACAATGAAAATAATTTTAACCACGGTATAAAATTTGCTTAAAAGGGCAAGTTTCTTTTTTTCTTTTTCTTTTTTTTTTTTTTTTTTTTTTTCTTAAGGAGATTCGCAAATCTATTCGAAAATCTAGGGAATAAAGTTTATGAATGACAACAGGACCAAAATAATGACAAAAAGTTTTATCTACAGAATACAATTTCCAGAATTGGCTAGGATTGTTCTCTTTATGGGATTCGGAAATTTACCCTATTTCAGGGGATGACGGTATATGAATAACAACATGAAAGGAGATTTAAAATGTTATCCGCAGAATACAATTTCCAGAACGGGCAAGTATTTTCTCTTTAGGGGGTTAAATAATTTATCCTAATTAGGGGGTGACGGTTTATTAATACATGTAACAACTTGAACCGAGATAATAATGGAAAATTTTATCCACAGAATCCACTTTTTAAAGGGTTTGAATCATGCAACGGATCAAGGGAATTCAATATCGTTTAGTATTACTAATTTGAATGTGTGTATGATTTCGAAACATACCTCTATATGAAACCCGCAAGGGACGCCTTCAAAAGCTAATGCGTGCATGCCTGGGGAATTATTGCCTCCCCCCCCCCCCCCTCCTCCTCCCCACCCCTATTGATTGCGAGGACAGGACACCTCATTTTATTTCAAACACAAGGTAAAGACATGGTATCGTGTCAAGTCTTGGGGAAAGTTTGTCATAAGATTAGGTTTAGGGACACGGAAAGGTTATGGTTAGGGCTAGAATTAGGTATTGAAATAAATTCTGCTCTTATCATGCTTATTATTTTTTGGAAAAAAAAATACGGAGGAGTGCTTCATAAGCCCCCTTCTCATCCGCCAATGAGAAAATGGAATGCATAGGCTGTTAACAGATATGAGGATTTAAACGTTAAAGTTATTCTAAAAACAATAAACATTTATTTAAATTTTACGAAGGTGAAGGAGAGCAATTCTGTTTCATCACTTGTACGTACATATCACATATATTTCATTAAATGCAAAATAAGGTATTATGGATTAATTCTTTTAAATGCATGTTAAGGCATGATCGTTTATTAGAACCATGTATCTGATAATTTGGTGACAGATGGAAAACAGATTTGCTTCGTCTTTTTGTCCTTTATTTTTGTTGTGATTCATGTATTTATGGATAATTATATGTTATAGATAGCAAACTTATGGCGGTGATTTGATACAGATGATTTCTTGAAAGAAAAAAAAAAGGAGAGTTTATCTTAAAAATCATTGAATGGACGTGCTTGTTTAGCCTGTGTCTGTACTTTTTAATCCCTAATTATTCTTTAACCATTACTGGTCATGTGTTATCATGGTTATGGTTATGTTCATTTCAATATCCTGCGGTAAGAAGAGGTGATATTGAAAGTCTCAGCCTCTTCTATTTCAATCACAAAATTTCACATAATTATAGCCAGGGATTTGTTTCGGCTTAGATTTCAATGTATGAAAACGGTTGTAATAGTCTGGGAGCCTGTCCCGAAATAGTCACCCCATTTTACATATGAGATTTGACCCCTTAAAGTTACTTAGACTATCCATGTCATTCACAAAAAGCTTGTCAGCTCGAACGAAGTCGCCGGGTTTGGCCCCCAGAGCCCCCCAAAAGGGGCCCCAAAGTCGGGTCGATTTCAACCCATCTAACATATGCACCAAACTTTGTAAGAATGAAGGTGTATGACTATATATTACCAAAACACAAAAACTGACAAAATTTTCCGTCGGGATGGGTTGTCAGACCGCCCCTAAAAATTGGGGTAAATTTTTCCACTTAAGGCCCATGGACCAAATTTTGTCAGAAGGAAGAGTAATGGGTGTACATTACAAAAATATAAAAACTTACTAAAACTATCATGAAAATCAATAAAACATATGAATTTAAAAAAAAAAAAAAAAAAATACTTACTAAAACTTCCATCGAGAAGGGGGTATAACACGCTTCTGAAAAAACACCAAAGTGCCCCTAAACCCAGCTTTGCTGCCCAAAATGCTCTGGATGTAGAGAAAAAGCATTTTTAGGCTTTACAACCTTAATAACTCCAAAGCGTCTGCTTCAATTCATGTCAAATTTACTTAGTACAGTCTTGATTATTGTAACTTTCTTGGGGTGAAATTTTGTGTCAGATGATCATTTCAATAATAATTTATTAAATTGTGAAAATTGTATTACTTTCTCAAATGTAGTCAAATGATATTGTCAGGATTATGTAAACACACCCATTGTCCATCTGCACCTGTTTGACAAGACATAATAGAGGAGCTTGTTAAGTATCTGGGCTATGTGGCTGACATGCTGAAATCTACCATTCATGTGTTAATTACACAGATACCTTGCAAGTTCTCTATTATGCCTTGCCAAACAAGCGCAGATGGACAATGGGTGTGTTTACATATCCTGACAATATCATTTGACTACTTTGAGAAAGCCGTACAATTTTCACAATTTAATAAATTATTGTTGAAGTGATCATTTGACACCAAATTGCACCCCAAGCAAGTTGCAATGCTCAACATTATACTATGTAAATTTTAGCTGAATTAAATGAGACACTTTGGAGTTATTGAGGTTGTAACAGGAAAGTGTAACTAGACTGGTTGTAATGCCAAAAAATGTTTTTTCTCTTCATCCAGAGAATTTTGGGCAGCAAAGCTTGGTTTAGGGGCACTTTGGTGGCGTTTTTTTCAGGGGCGTGTTACACCCCTTCCCGATGGAAATTTTAGTAAGTTTTTTTTTTTTTTTTTAAATTCATATGTTTTATTGTTTATATTTTTGTAATGTACACCTATAACTCTTCCTTCTGACAAAATTTGGTCCATGGGCCTTAAGGGGAAAACTTTGCCCCAATTTTTAGGGGCGGTCTGACAACCCATCCCGACGGAAAATGTTGTCAATTTTTGTGTTTTGGTAATGTATAGTCATACACATTCCTTCTGACAAAGTTTGGCACATATGTTAGATGGGTTGAAATCGACCCGACTTTGGGGCTCCTTTTGGGGACTCTGGGGGTCAAACCCGGCGACTTCGTTCGAGCTGACAAGCTTTTTGTGAATGACACGGATTGTCTTAGCAACTCCAAGGGGTAAAATTTCATATATAAAATGGGGTGACTATTTCGGGACAGGCTCCTGGCCTATAACATTATCACGTCGGAAAAGAGTCATTATTTCTATTTGTCGTATTTATTATATGAAATGTAGTATTTTTTGTGCGAGGATACAGGACGAATAAGAACCCAGATGCAGTGCCCCCCTCGAGTTAAATTGTCAAAAATGCGTAAAAATTTGCTTAGCACAATAGTAATTTGTGTGTGACCAACTTTGAGCAATTTCTGGGCTGTTACTTTTATGATCTACAGATTATGTATATATTTTCTATTTCGCTCTTTGTCCGTAGAAAACTTGGAATGGTTCAGTTAAAACGTCGTGAGGAGAAAAGAATTGTCTATGAATCTGTGTAGAAAAGTCATCCCTACAAATTTAGGTAAAATACATGTAGTCAACGTATAAAACTGAAGAACGGGGATAACATTAATATTCAATTAGAATTACAAGTATATATTCTTACCGCAGTACGAATAATTCAAACCAAAAAAAAATCAGGAGAGCAATTTTGAAGAAATTCTAGGAGATCGTCACTACTCATGAATAATACGTTTCTTTCCATAACCTTTTGGAATGTTTTTCCAACGTTTGTGACAGCTAAGGCTGAGTTCTGTTCATGCCCTTACCTTCACTGTCTGGAAAAGATTGGAAAATGTATTTTTTAATATAAGAATTGATGTATACTTTGAGGTTTTACGAAAATGAGAAGTTGAGTCAATCTTGCCGAAAGTCACATGCACTGCACACAGAAATGGGTATATGGGAGTGATAATGGGACTACACACACATGTGGCATGCATATTTGGTCTAAACCTTTTCAGCTGTTTCTCGTCCTATTTCGAACATGAGGGCATCTGAAGAGTTATTCTTTTCAGGGCAAGTTTCTTATATGATATCCTCCCAAACTTATGTAAAAAGAAAGAGAAAGCTCACAAATTAATTTGTTCACCTTCACCAGAAATCGACCTTATCTCTAAAAGAAACTTGGATCATAGTACTTCTCCGAAAATATAAAAGATGAGACTGGGAATTTGGTTCTCAAGTAAAAAAAAGAATATTGAGTTGGGTTTATCAGAAACGGGGATGGAGCTTATCCAATTAATTACTCTTCATATATCACCAAAATTACACATGGGAATGTAAAAAGAATCCACCATTTTCCGACTAGCTATGCCGCGGCGGCGGCGGTTAAATGTTCTTTCCACTAGAGATTCATGAACTTATGAATACAGAAAGACATTCTGACGACCCATCACGCTTGACTCAGAAGCAAGTGTTGTAGTCGTTGTTGTCGTCGTTGCTGTTGATGTAGTGTTATTGTCTAGTGGATAAGTCTCTGGACTGTGCATCACAGGGTAAAGGGTTCGAATCCCTGCCACTCCACTATAAATGTCCTTTAAGCAAGATATTGATCTACACGTGTTAATTGCTTGTTCTAATCGACTCAGATGAAGTAAATTGGTGCCTGGTAGGATATTCCTTAAAATGCACTGCTCGCTCATTTGCCAGATCCAAGGCGAGGATAATAAATTCAAAAGCTCTTTGGTAGCGCATACGGACTTCATTTAATAATGCGCTTATATATATATATATATATATATATATATATATATATATATATATATATATATATATATATATACAAGAGCATAATCATGATAATACTATCATCATTATCACTGTTTTAATAGATTTAGCATGGGTCTAATTCCTTTAACTATACATTTTTAAACATGCTAACTTTTTAAAAATATATATGTGTGTATATTACAAGTTACATTTGTATGTTTTGATGAGAATTCTTATATACTTTTTCTGCCGAACTAGCCACTTTTTTGAGCCGTGGCTCTACGGTATATAATGCAATTGAATATTTTTTTGGTTCAGCCTAATAGCACCACATCACCGAAGAGAAATTCATATTGTCGTTATATCAAATACTTTTAAAAGCCTCCCCGCACCCATCTCTTCCTCCCTCTCTCTCAAACACACAGACTCACACACTTTTTTTTTCATAATTTGTATTCCTTGATTCAGATTTTCAACATGAATATTACAAATTAAGCATTAATTACACAATGGGTGATTTCAAGTTCTGTGGTGGTGTTGGTGTTGGTGTTGAGAGCGTGAATTGGGCTGCTGATTCTAGCCCCAACACCGAATTCGGGTTTATAAAAATAATACCAATCACATTATTGATAGCTCAACACCGAGTGAAGTCAATCCCAGCACCAGCTTCATTTCAGGTTCGGTGTTGTGGCTGGTGCTAGTTTTGCCCCAACACCAACACCAGCTTTCAACACCGAACTTGAATTCACCCAATGTAATTCAACATGGCAATAAACACAATGCAAATGATATAATTCCATAACATGCCATCCATAAATAAACAACCGTAGTATGATTTAACTGAACAAGGTATAGATTAAAACCTGATAGGTGAAGAATTAAAGTAATCTTACTGTGCCAGGGGTTAAGCTCTCTTCAAAATTTTACCAAAATGCGATCAATGCTCACTTTTCAAATATCTGCACTTCATTAACCATCTATTATTTCACAAAATATTGTGTACAAAACTTGTAGGAAATTTATTACCATTTCTTATAATACCAAGTATTATTTTTTACCCAACTATATGCATAAAAATGATTGAAAATTACTTTTGCGTTTCTTCTTTGTCCATTTTAATTTTTGTGTGTGTTGACTATAGTTTTAATGTCGAAATAAGGTAAAAAAAAAATTTTTAATCTGCAATTTTCTCTAAAAATTTCTGTGATAGCATATCTGACCCTCCACCAGAAAACGACCAATAAGTCGCAATGGGAATTTTAGAGTAATCAGCTGAAAAGGAGGTTTGGGGTGGAAATTTTGTTTTTAAGTTTTTTGTATTTTCTGAAAGTTAATTTGTTAATTTATTATTTATTATTTCAGGGTTCAATACCACGTTGAAATATGTTTTTACTCTCATTCAAAATGAACATTTTACCCTGGACTTTCAAACTTTGTGTGTCAGCTTGCTGGGATCGTACTTCACATCGCTTTTCTCGTATAGCTCATAAACTATGCATTGTCTGATATTCCCCGAGGAAGAACAGGGCCCTCTTGCATAAAAAGTTGCGATTAAACGCAAGTCAAAAAATTAAACGCAACTCGATTTTCAACCAATCAGGATCGCGTATTTGGGACTTGCGTTTAATTTTTTGACTTGCGTTTAATCGCAACTTTTTATACAAGAGGGCCCAGGTTAGCTATGTTAGTTATTCTGAAGTTAGTTAATCTGAAGCGGGTCATCCCTCGATCTTAATTTACTTTCTTTTGTATTGTATGTTAATATCAATGTTATATTTATACTGTTATATAATTTCATGTTTATATTTTTACATACACCCACACACACACACACACACACCTTCTTTCCTTCTCTTTCTCTATATTTGCCCATTTATCTCCCCCCCCCCCCCCCATTTCACATTTTCCTCTGTTTAACTTCAACATCTCTCTAGATTTCTTTTATATACTTTGGAAATGCCACCACTTCCTGAGAAACGTTTTTTTTTTCATTATTATCACCATCTTCTTTTATTTTTGTTTTAGAATTGTATCTAAAACTGCATGTTGAATGACGCACGTATACCCAAACTTAGAACTGAGGTTTAAGAATTTATTAGAGGATAGGGGCTCTCCTTGATCTTGGCCGGCGGGGACCCCTTGTATTTCTGTTGGCCTTCATCCAATCTGGACTCATGAGTATGATTAAGAAGCAATAAACAGACCTATCGAGAAAGAGAAACAGAGAGAGAGAGAGTGAGAGAGAGAGAGAGAGTGAGAGAGAGAGAGAGAGATGTACATCGTTTGAGCATGTTGAGTATGAGTAAAAAGGAGCAACTGACAGACCTATCGAGAAAGACAAACAGAGAGAAAGTGTGTGTGTGAAAGAGAGAAAGAGGGGGGGGGGGTATTTCGGTTGTCAATGAGTAAAGAAGCAACAAACAGATCTAGTCAGGCGGCATAGTGAAATAATTGTGCATTTTGCGATAAAAGCACCATATTTGGCACACAGGAAGATGCATGTGTTATAAGCAAAACTGGCTACTTGGCCACCTAAAATCGGGCCCCTGGGGGCCCATTTGGGTCCATTTTTTAAAAAATGGCTGGGACTCGGGTAAATTTTCCACTCACTAAGGGAAATCAATTCTCAAGTAGGTGTAATCAGATCTATCGCATTAAAATGTAAAACTTTCAGGTCACCCAAATCTATAAGAATGTGTTTTAGGTGCCCATTTATTTTTAAACAAAGACCCAAATACATTGACTGAAACAACTGTAAGACATCGAATCTTATAGCACCAAATTTGACACACTGGTAGATGGATATGTTATAAGCAAAATTGGATATTTGGCCACCTATAATTCGACCCCGAGGCCCGCTGTGCCCATTTTTTTGAAATGCCTGCAACTCGGGCACATGCCCAACTCTGGGTGAGATATCACTTTCTATGTAGGTGTAATCAGATATCTCACATTGAAATCTGAAAATTTCAGGTTCCAAAAAATCTGTTAAACTGACTTTTAGGTGCCCATTTAGAAAAAAAAGCCCGAATGCATTGAATTAAACATTGGCAAGACACTGAATCCTACGTATGTATGAAATTCTTCAAAATGTTAAGAACCTCACTTTAGGTCACTGTAGAGCAATGAGTTTACAGTTACTCGTGTAATTATATCAAACTGTAGTCTGGCTATTACCATCCGCTATGAAATTGTGAAATTGACGAGTTTTGGGACACAGTTACCCACTTTGACAAAGGGGCCCAAATTACACAAGTTCAAAATCAAGATTTGTAGAATGTCTGTATTAACTACTGAGTATAAAATAATTATTTCCAAATGTGCAGTATTTTAATCTTTTAACGCCTCGAAAGTTGCTTTGGTTTTTTTTCTTCAAATAGAGGCCTACTTTATACAGTGGAGGCGTGATGGTTCAGTGGTTGAGCAATGGTTTCGTAACCGGAAGGTCCCGGGTTCGAAAGTAAGTCGACACTCTAGTGCCCTTTGGTAAGACAATAATCCTCATTAACAAGTCCTCGGATACGACTTGAAGCCGTAGGTCTTCTATTTGCTTCTTTACAAGCATGCACATGCCTTCTTAGCACTCAGGTAAAAATCTGTTAAACAATACAGTTCATGCATAAGTGTCTAATCAGTGTCTTTCAATGTCGTTAAATGACATAATGTAGATTTACCAAAACGGTCCATTACACTAAAATTGGGCACCTTAACCAATTTTTCTGGGCCAAGAAATTTTAGATATTCATTCCACTTACCTTATGACACCGAAATATAACTTGATTTGTCCGATAATACCCATTCTGTAACTTTTTTAGACCCGGGGCCCATATAGCACCTAAACCACATTTTATGATTTATTTAGGCCTTTGAATTTTAGATATGACTAGAACAAAGTAAACTAACCCTAAAGTTGATCTGTAAATCAATTTCGGACCAAGCATACAGGAAAAAAATCCCTGTGATTTTCATTTTAAAAATTGAGCACAACGGGCGCCAGGGGACAAATTTTTAGGTGGCCAAATAGCCAATATGGTTTTTAACATATTTCTCTATCCTTCACCCAAATCTGGTGCTTTTATCACAAAATGCACTATTGGTTTTTAAAAAATGACTTGACTAATCGTGAAAAAAGAAACGGAGAGAAAGAGGTGGAAAGTGAGAGAGAAAGAGAGAGGAGAGAGAGATATATAGAAAGATATAGACATGATAGAGGACAGAGAGGGGTGAAGGGAGAGAGAGAGAAAGAGGAAGAGGGGAGTGTGAGAGAGAGATAGAGAGAGAGGGGAGTGAGAGAGAGAGAGAGAGAGGGAGAGGGAGAAGGAGAGAGAGGGGAATGCAGAAAGAGAGATAGATAGAGAAAGAGGGAAATATATAGACATAATAGAGGGGGAGAGAAAAGGAGAAGGGGAGGGAGTGAGAGAAAGATAGCGGAGAGAGAGAAGAAAAAGGGAAGGGACGGAGAGAAAAGAGGAAGAGATGGGGAGAGAAAGAGAGAGAGAGAGAGAGAGAGAGAGACAGGAGAGACTTATTTCGCTTGATACAAACTAAGGTAAAAGCACACTTCCCCGGAGTACTCAACAAGAAGCTACAGATCCAAGTTCAGCATATATCGTTACTACAGAAACTGTGTCTCATATTGTGTTCGGTTCATGAATCATGCAGCTGCCCTTGAGTGCGTGTGTCATGATCCTCCTCCATTATCAGTCTCGTTTGCCAAGAGGCGTCCACTCTCAGCACCCTCTCTGCTGCATGGCTCGCGATGAAGTTTAAAATGCTTTATATACGTTGCATGAAAAATAGTAACAACAAATAAGTCGTGATGATCACATTTCCTTGCATCTCGACAGGCAGAATCAGTTTTATTACAGGTAAAGTTCACATTGCATTTCAAGGCGAATTTTCTTGTAATGTTCTTGAACTTATTACGCTCTGGACAGCTTTTCTTCTTTAAGATAGCTCCTACATAGTATTTTCACATACGTTAATCTAGAGGTGTATCCAGCACATGGTGTAACCTGCAAACACCCCACCGTCCTCCCCCCCCCCCCCCCGTTTGAACGCCCAGGGAAAAAAACTAATCTAAACCTGCACTAGTCTAAGGTACGAGGGGCTACGCCCGTCCCCCCCCCCCCACCCCCGGTCTGAAGAGAACTCCGCTCCTGCTTAATAATTTATGTATGCAGTCTTGCTAACTTTTCCTATTTAGATGTCCACACAAAGGCGTTTTTAAACAGGGGGAGGGGGGGGGGAATAAATACCAACGTCATAAAAGGACAAATTTCTAATTTGTCACCAACCAAAGTACATAAAGTACACTTTGATACACAAAACTGCTTCGTTCTCTTTTATTATTTGAAGCAAGGTGTTCGCTTGTCTACAGAATTGAATAAAAAACACCTCCAACAGAACAAAAACGGGCAAAGTTCTATATTATATTCGAGTAGACTTAATATAAACATGATAAACCGAAAGCCTTAAGGATAGATCGTTGTTAAGTTAAAGGACACATTGAGGTCGTGAAATTAAATAAGGGTTTATAAAAAGTTTAACATGGAAAAATTGAACTCGTAACAGCTTGATACCCAATATACATGTAAATGTAAAGATATACGCTACATGTTCATGATTTCTGTCTATATGCTTTATATTCTACAGGAACTTAAAATCCGAAATGTATTTACGACCTTTTGAAACACCATAATATCCCATGCCCCACGATATCAAATCTTTTCCATTGATGTGACGTTTTCTGGTATGAGCTTTTAAGCCGGGGAGGATAAAATCGGGAAATCGACTTAATTACCTTTTGATCCTTGAGGAATAGGTATTAACCTGGAATAGAGTTCGGGTTTTGCCTTAGTGTAAGAAGAGAGTAGTCTGTCGGGAATATAAGATAATTTGAAGTAATGATAATGAAAAATCAGCTCTTGTACATCAGCGGTAAAAATACTGTTGCCTGACCAGAAAGACAAAAGGATTATAGGAAAGTTAAATTATCTCCGTTCCAAGTGAACATAAACATAACATAGTTAAGTTGTATCAATCGGCAGATGCCCCACTTTAAAAAAACATTAAGGACTCAGAATGTTCGTTTGCCAACAAAACATGGCTTTTTGAGAAAAAAATCTTTCTAGACTAATGTGAACGTCATTTTCTTTGTAAATATGAACTACAGTGTAGAGCAAGAATTAACATAATTGACTTTTCTGTCTGCCTTGATAATAATGGCACAGTGAAATAAAGAAATTGCGTGAGATAAGGGGGTAATTATATTGGTTCAAAGGGTCAGTATTTAATTATTATTTCCAAAGGATTGTCTATATGATGTCTATTTTAATAAGCATGATAAATCTCTGTAGCCCTGGGGTAAAGACCAAAATGGTAAAAGAAGGATGTTGTTCTGTCCATATTATTATATCGTAAAATAGAAAAAAAGAATGGGAAATCCCACATACACTTCCAAATGAAAGAGTGGGAACAGGGAAGATAACTTTTGGAATATGAAGATTTTCCTACTTTAATTACTTTTAAAATAGCTTTAAAATGGTTTATTACTAAATATGTATACATTTATGACCTCATTATGTGTGTGTAAGTATGTGTTTTAAGATTGCATTTTCCCTTCTCTTTTCTTTTCGTGTTTTTTTTTAATTGTTGATAGTTTTAAATCTAAAATCATTTCGTATCCTCCAGGGAATTAGCATTTACTAAGGCTCGTGTCTTCTAGTTAATCTCCCAATGCTTCAAGATGTTTGTAAATGTTTGTTTTTTGTCTTTCATTGTTCCATGGACACTGCAAACACTCCTGGGAAAATTTTAACAAAAAAGTGTTAAACTTTTATACCAGAGTTCTGGGTTGACCGGTAGCCAACACAAATCTGGTAATTTTTCCCCCGTTGCCTGGTTATTTCAAGCGCACGCATCTTCTCTAATCAAATCACGAGTTCGTGGTGAAATAATGCGATCATACACGGAAAATTTTTAACCAGGCGTTTTCTGTGTAGATATGTATTTGTGTATTTTTAATGTCTCTGGTTTTTTTGAAAGTGTTGAGTAAAGTACTGAACTCAACTGAACTAGTAGGTAGTAAATATCTCTATCAGACGTGGATAACAATAATTCATTTTGTCTGAAAGACTCGGAAAGCTATATAAATATTGCATAAAGAGAAAAAAAGGTAAGAAGAAATGCCATCGGATTAAAATATTCGTCGTCAACACTTTTTAATTTGCTCGCAGACATGAATTGAGGAAATAAGATCTACGTGAAGCTGTAAGCTGACCTTTATGGAATGAGATATGAAACCATACAGTTACCGACTATAACATTGTATAACTAAAAAATAACCAGCCCATGGAGTATAACGAAAAGGTTGCTCATACAGCTTCAACAAGCTTGGGTATATCTTAGAGCTTAATTACTCTTTGTTATAAAGGCGCTGGTGAACAGGAATGAAACTGTCGGCTGCAGCCCAAGAGGCCGACAATTTCAGTTTCGCTGGCCTTCAGAATATAAAATTACTTGAGAGTTTACGTCACCGATGGCCCAAGAGACCGACAGTCGGTCTCGCGAGCTTCTAAAAAGTATCATTCCGAGGGTATTGTCCGTCTCTTGGGCCGTCAGTATCGAGGGCTGGGATGCCCCCAAACTGTCATTTACACTGGGGGGCCATCCCATTTGCAATCAACTCAGGTTCTAAAATGGATAGAACGAGGAAACATAAAAATTAGGAATAAGGAAATGAGAAATAGCTAGCTTAATTGATTAAATAATAAAATCGTTTGCTGAAAAGATAATCTGAAAAGAATTAATTTACTGACATTAAAAAAGGAATAGATGACTAGCCCACGGTACTTTTGTCTCTTATAGTTCATGGAACAACTTTTTAAAAAATACTTATCATTCCATTAATCCTAACATAGACCTAAGCGTTAATTATGCATGAATATATCATGCATATCGTTATAAAATGATTGAAATTTAGTTAATTCAATCTTTTTCCTGTTTTCAAGCCTGTTCCAGAGCTACTTTTTAAAGAAGTTGTTCACTATAATTGACTGTACATTATTCTTTCGCGGGTGGAACTACCCGTGTGTGTCAAAAAAAGTATACACTTAATAATGTTGCTGTTCATTTTAAAACTTAGGTTTTAATGAAACAGTATTATACATGTGTTGGAAAAGAAAATTATCCTGCGTCATTTGGTACCATTTTATGTTGTATATGTTCATGCTTGGATGGACAGGAGGCATTGTTTCCGTTGGTGTAAAAATCGACTTGCGCCACAGTAGTAAGTGAGGGGATGAAATAAATGCATCAAACGAGGTGCATTTATTTCATCCCTCACTTACTACTGTGGCACAAGTCGTAAGTGAGGGGATGAAATAGATGCATCAAACGAGGTGCAATGCATGTGACTTCCCAGAAGCAAAGACACACACACTCACACATGAGGAAAACACACTCACATACATACACACACTCCCAACCCCTACACACACACACCCACCCACACACACACGATGACAAACATTTACGCATATTATTTTCAAGATGGACTGGTGGATGTTGAGGAACAATTAACATGATCATCATCATATTATGATCGTTACACACTTTGAAGCAGCAAGTCAAAAAATAAAAGAGTTTGACAAAGCAAATCATAATATTGTTTCTTTATGTTTATTTTACTCCAATGAACACCATGATCATGTGCTTGATTGTGTGTGCATTCGTGTTTGCATGATATGTCTGCTTATGATGAGTACACCATGTGAGCAAAAACTAAATGTGTGCATGGCTTTTTTTTTTCATTTTCCTGAGTGTGTGCGTGTGTGTTGTGTGTGTGTGTGTGTGTGTATATGCGGATTCGGATTTCGGAATATATACATTCTGAACATACAGTCCGATTTTGGATCCAGTCTTGGAATTTTGTTTTCGGAATACAGTTTTGATGTTTAGAATTTGAATCTACAAATTGTTTTGGAGAGCTGCAATATCTATTGTTGGAAGAACACGGGACAAGCTGGGCCTGGTTGGCGGTCATTTTCTGCACCAATCTAACATAAATACCTAACCTGCATAAACTAACCTAGACGCAGTAACACCACTCATAGTAAACAGGCCTCGGTCCGTAACCATGACCGACCCCTACTCTTCAGGGGAAGAGGCCTATGCCCAAGCCGCAGCTGATTTTGGCACCCCAATTGACATAACCGCAAACAAGAATGACAATGTAATAATCTCTGAAACAGAAGATGACAACTGGACACAAACTCAAAAGAAAAGCAAAAAAAAAACAACAACAACAACAACAACAAACAAACAAAAAATATGCGTGTTTTAATATGTGTGTGTCATGTTTAATTTTGTTTGGGACGGTTTGAGCGTTATTTGTATCTACAAAGACCGAATTAATGCCCCTATTCAAATTGTTTTGTTCAAACATCACAATAAGGAGTACGTTGGCGCAAGGTGATTTTTACATTCTCGCAAACAATGCTCCCTGTTCATCCAAGCATAAACACATACCACACAAAAATGGTACCAAATGATTCGGAATAAGATACTTTTTCAAAATTTGTATAATAATTTTGCGTTCATAACTGAGTTTTAAACAAAATAGAATTTTTTTAGGTATAGACTTTTTTTTTTTTTTACTCACACGGTATAGTTCAGAGAAAGGAGGGTACAGATAGATATTTCTAGAAAGGCGAGAGAAGTAGGTTGTTCAAAGAAATTAGGTATTATTTCCTGAGTAAGTTCTGGCGAGAAATGTTGGTTTCTTCCAGCAGATTGATGAAATATGGAGCTCGCCTTTCGGGGCAGTGTGCTATGCCAGTGAGTGAATCCGCCGGGTATGGGATGATCATCGGAGGACCGACTAGGCCGCTGGATCTGGCTCGTGGTCGGTTGAAGTTATGCTGAAGCGCAAGCAGACTGGCTTTGTGTAGAGTTTTGTTCACTTTTAAAAGATATAGGCCAGGAGCCTGTCCCGAAATAGTCACCCCATTTTGCCCATAATTTTTTACCCCTTAAACTTACTTAGACTATCTAAGTCATTGACAGACTGGTTATCAGCCTGACAGTAGCCGTCGGGTTTAGCCCCCAGAGCCCCCCAAAAGAGACTCCAATGTCGGGTCGATTTCACCCCATCTCCACCTTGCACCAAACTTCGACAGTAGGAAGCAGTATGATTGGACATTACAAAACACACAAAACTGACCAAAATTTCCGTCGGGATTCTCATTCTTCCTCCCTCCCCGTCCCCTTCCCCCCCCCCCCCCCCCCCCCGCGTCTTTCCTTCACTTGCCTTCATGTAGGCGCGATGGCTCAGTGGTAGAGCTGAGGTCTCGTAATTGGAGGACCCGGGTTCGAAACCAAGTGGACTTAAAGCCGTCGGTCCCCTGGTTGCTTACTCATAAGCATGCACTTGCTTTCTTAGCAGTCGGGTAAAATAAACCATTAAAAAAAAAAAAAAATGTCCGTCTCTCTCTCTCTTTCCCTTGCTCCCCTCCCCCCCAAAAAACAACTCTTTTTGACCTATGTATACATTCTGACAGTTCAACCGAACACAAAAAAGTCCCCAGATTTCTATTTCATTGTAACATAATTATATGTCATGTTATCATGGTTATGGGGGAATCAATAAGTATTCCACTTGATGAGACTTTGGTTGTTGTAGAGATGAAGTCCGAAAAATTCTGACATCCATGTTGGGCCATTCTCGGTCACGTGTGTAACCAAAATCCTGAAAATAGTTGACCATTTCACTATTAATCTTGTTGCAGAAGTCTGCCTAATATTGGATGTTTAGATAACGGTCTCACCCCCAACAGAATTAGGGTAATTATTTTAAATGAGAGTATACAACATTTTTCTTTCAGAGGTCAAAAATTAGGTCGGTCACGTGTGTGACCTCTCAAGAAAAGGGGTCAGACTTTTTGGTATCAAATCCAATTTTCTCATATTTCCCTCGGAGTGTTAGTGTAATATAAATGCACGTGACACGCGCAGCCATCGTACTTCCTGCACTTACTTCTTGCGACCATCACACGGGCTCCTTGCGGGGGTCTCACGAAGCCCAAGGCTCC